>CM076580.1:1603292257-1603955957 GCA_034641835.2 Pinus albicaulis
ATGCCTGAACCGTGAGCTAAGTCCGCCGGGCACTTAAACACTTGGAATTTATTTATTACCCGAAAATATTGAAAACCTTTATAAAACGCAAAGTCGGGTTTATTTTATTTTTTTCGCCAAAGAAAATCATATTGAAACTCGAACGTCGATCTGTCCCACAGATCAACGGTGCGGAGTGATTCCTCACCTAGTGGACCCCCCCCTTCTTCCCCCGCGTACGTTTCTAAAACCATGGTGTGGATCCTGCACCGTCTTCCCTTGAATAGCGGTTTTATCCCGTCGGCCAGCGATTCCACACGCTGGCCGACACGTGTTCGCCACTTCATTCCAAAACCGCCATGCCATGTCTATTTCCCGCGCGTTAAATTTCGTCCTATGGCCCCGCAGCGGGATTCACCCCCGCCATCGGATCTGGGCCCTCCCATCCGACGGTCCCTGATCGCCTTTCCCGCTCACTCTTTAACGAACTTACCCATTGATTAAATCTTCCCCGGCGCATTCAAGAGCCGATCCCCACCATCGATCTCCGCAGATCGACAGCTCTCATTTGTTCTCCCAATTCCGTCGCACGGTCCATATTTTCCTTCGTTGACTGTTCAAAACACCCCCGACCGTTGATCGCCATACGATCAATGGCTCTGATCGCTCCTTTCTCCTGCATGCCTCCCGATGTAGTCTATCCATATAACGCAGGATTTTCTCATTTTTCTCGTATTTTGCAGGGAAAAGTCGTTTGTTCGTGTTTTAAACAGGGTTCTCAGTCCAGGAGGGTGACGATCCTCTATGTCTAAATTTCTCTGTAGAAATCACCAGCAAGGTCATTTTTCACGTTTCATCGGTGTTTCTAACGGCACTGATGCCTTTTTCTACCTACACAGCCCTGCTCAGCAAAGAATACCCGCAGAAACAACGCAGAGGAAGAGTATCGGGCTTTGAAGACAGAATGAACTAGAGCAGCAGTTTTATGAATAAATTGGCGGGGATTACGGCTAAGACGGTTATCAAAAGCCTAATCCCCGGCTCAGAACACGGATTAAAGCAAAACCTAAAAGTGTTCATCAGACAGATCGCCTCCACCGCCATACTTTGAGGCGAATTGATTCCTCAACCACCACAGTGCCACCTATTGCCTCAGAAAGCTCAATCAGAGGATGAATTTATTGAACAAGATCAGATATTATGCCTCGAACAACCAAAGAAGTTATTACTGCACCAGATTTCAACGACAGAATGTCTGCAGAGTAACCCTAACAGTACGCAGAGCCTCAAAGGTCAATATAAGCTCTCTTCGAGCTTACTTCTTAAGTGTAAACACATTAATGCAATATAACACCTGTAGAATTTCTTCATCGAACCTCACGGGGTCAGGAAGACATTAATTCTGCATTGATTGTATTTGAGATCTTTTTATCAGATCTCACCTCCTCATCCTTCTATAAATACTCCAGAAGAAGATGAGTGAGGGGTTGGATTAGTTGGTTGCTAATGTAATTGCTGAATTGTTGTAGCTGTTTCTGAGTGGAAAACTCTTGACTGTAAATAGTGGTTTCATGGGCCCTTGGAGCTCTGCTTGTAACATATAGGTTAGGTTGTGAGGAGAGGTGAATTAAAACATTGGATTTGAAGATTGTAACCGGTTTGAAGCAATCAATACAAGCTGATTTATGGGATCCTGGTCTATGCTGATGGTGATGTTATTCTCACTGTAACTTGTCATTTTATTTTTGTTTTCAATTTGTTTCATTTTCCACTATAAAGAACAGTTTAAACAGTGTTAGAGTTTGTTGCATATCAGTGACCTTCTCTGGCTGAAAAATCTTTATCCCAATGTTTTCTGCTAATTGTGCTATTTAGAAATGATTTAATTCAGTCTAAGCACAGAGATGCTGGCGTTCCCTCATCTTTTCGTCACTGCTGAATGTTATTTTTAAATGTTACTTTCATATATGTTGTGTAAGGAATGAATTGAGGAAATCAAAGGTTAGCCCTGAGTCCCTTTCTTGTTTGCTCAACTATTTGTATGTTTCCCTTAGGATGTGTCAAAAGCTGACTAGTTTCAAAGTACTTATCAGATCTTGGGCCATTCTGTGTTATCTTGGTGATTGTCTTGGAAGTAACTGAGTAAAGGAGAACTAAGATGAGGAGAAAGGTGAGCCCTGCCCGCTAGTCTCTGCTCCAAAGGTTGCCTTCAAGTTTCCCTTTGTTTTTAATATGTTTTCTATTAGAAGTGTATCAAAGGCTGGATAGTTTCAAAGTACTTACCAGATCCTAGTTTGCTTCTATGTTTTTCTTAAGTGCCTGGTCAAAGGCTGGCTAGTTTCAAAGTACTTACCAGATCCTGGGCTGCTCTTTGTTCTGCATCTGTTAATTTCCTTTCTTTTTGTATCACCCCATTCCATAAATCAAACTTCAAAGAGATCCTTAGGCCTAGATGACTTGCCCTATAGATTACTCTTGAACCTGGATGTTTCAATTAAATTCTCTTATGACTCCATAGCCCAATGGATTGAAAACTTGCCATCATCTTTCTTTAGAATCAAAGCTTATTCTGTTCACTTGCAACTTCTCACCTTTGAACCTATTTGCATATAGATCTTTCCGTCTCAGACAGCAACTATGTTCAACCATCTGAGAAAACCAAAAAAAACCCTTGGCCTTCATAACTAGCCTAATACCATCACCCTAAACTTCAAAGACAATATCCATCTTTGTACATATTGGAGAGATCCCTCTCCGGATTCAGGAGGGCTAGATCCTAGAATCCCAAAGTTGGTTGAAATGATGTTAACTCTGTGATCGGACTTTGCCAATCTTGCTTGTTACAGAGACCTAACATTTCTGGCGACTCCGCTGGGGAGAACTTAGAGTCTTTTACATTCAAATCTATTTCAAATCTATTCATAAAGAAGCTTGCGTTGGGGTTCATAGAGCACTTGCTTTATTAGCCAGCTTGAGCCACCAGAACCTAACATTTCTGGCGACTCCGCTGGGGACTCCTCACCCAGAATCTTCATATAACACCTTGAGAGTCATAAGCAGCCTTTTCAAGCACTACCAAGAAAATGGTAATTAAGATAAAGATCAATTGAATCAGTGACAAACTAGGTCAACCCTAGGATTCTTTTAAGTTTTTATCTAACCTTGGAAAATCAGCTAGCTTAGCCACAAGGATAGACTGTCTTTGTTTCATAACCGTAGCTAAGTTTTGAGGCAAAGTTAGGACATTCTTTTAAACCACAAATATAAACAATTCAGAAAATACCAAAAACATTTCAGATTGGTAGTAAAACACTAGTTTTGATATCTTGTATACGTCTTTGATGTGTTTTACCCTATACTCTTAGACAGAGTCTGGAAAGGGCCAGGTAGCCTCTGGATCTCATCCTCTTTTGGGGGTGACATATCTGGTGAATGCCCTCCCAGTCAACCTCTGGTTAGAGTTTGTTGTGCTTTGAGATATCCTTGAGAAGGAATGTTTCACAAACACTGTGGTGGACAGTGTACTCCTTTGAAAACACTCTGAACCTTCCACCTGGCGACTCCACCATCCTGAACAGACCTTAAGACTCCACTGGGAAGAACCCTTATCATTATAAAATCATTCAAACTCAGTTAGAGGATTGCATGATTCAAATTGAGAAAACAGATTAGTTAACCGTCTAAAGATTGTCATATCTGGTTGAACTTTTCTTGTTTAGTTGGGTCTAAACATATAAAAATTGTGGCTCCTAAAAAGATTCACACTAGAGCCCATCCTGACCCAGATCCTCCTGAAATAGTTGATAACCCATAAAGAATTCTTAGGAAGTCTCCTAGGATACAATCCTCAACTATCTTCAGACCACCCCTAAGAGCCAATTCAGTCCCTGAAAACCTTTCAGCTCTTCATGAATCACAAATTGACTTATTAAACCCATTCAGAACTAGGTCATTTGGTGATTTGGATCAGTTAGATTCCGAGCTTACACTTTCATCTCCCGAAACAGGTGAAACTCTTGAGAATAGAGAATCAACACCTCCTGATTTATATTTCTTACATAATCTAGGTGTCTCTCATCCGAGATCAGCTCAGAGATCTACTGCTGTTCCATCCACTTCTGTTCCCCCTTCATCCACTGTTCAAACCACTCCACTTCAACCCACACATCCTCTTGTAAATCCACCCCCACCACATATCATGGCAGCATGGTATGCTCCCTTAGTCCTTCCTGTACCATTAGTCAATCTTCCACAAGATTATCAGTCCAAAATTCCATTATATGATGCTAACAATACCATAACAGCATCTCAGCATGTGGACAAGATGAATGACTACTTTGACATAAATGAAATTGATAATGAATCTGCCAAAATCGGATTGTTTGCTCAAAGTTTGGGGGGAGAAGTGAGAAAATGGTTTAAAGGTTTAACCCCCCATAGTATTAACGACCTTCAAGCCTTCCATCAAACATTCTTAAATAAATGGGAAGTAAGGAAAAACCCTCTCCAAGTCCTTGCCGACTATAACAATCTCCATAGGAACCCTGGGGAAAGTGTACAAGCTTATTGTACCAGATTCAAGAGTGTGTATAATGCACTTTCCCCTGAACTGAAACCTCCTCAGGGATTAGCCTTAAACAAATTTCCGGAAGGGTTTGATCCAGACATGACATATTCACTCAGAGAAAGAGTCTTTGCAACCCTTGAAGATATGCAAAGAGGTGATATTTCTGTGGAGGTGAATCTCATGGATAAAAGAGCAAGGATGAAAGTTGAAAAGAGAGTATCTTTTAGAGAGGAATCCACCCCTTCTACTTCAAGCTCAAAGATGGAAAGAATGATGGAAGAAATGATGAAGAAAATGAGCATTCTAGAGAGAGCACAAGCGAGTCTAAATCAAAACGCTCCTCAAAACAGAAACCAAAACCAGAGTCAGAATCTTAGAAGAAATCAGCCTCCAAACAGACCCAGGGAAGATGATCAGTAGGTCATTCCTCCCTTTCATCAAAACTTTTTAAGTGAGGTTGAACAAACAGATCAAATAACAGAGGAGGACGATATAAACTTATTTGGGGTAGATGATGATGACTTTGAGGTTCATTATGATGAAAAACAAGGTCTTTATACACCTTATGATGACAGAAGAGATGATGATCAAAATTACTATCAAAATATGGAAAGTGCTGTCATAGAGCCTCCAAGGGAATATGAACTCAGAAGTAGATCTAATCAACAAACCCCCAACAATAAAACCTCTGACAAACCTTCTCAAAACAGCACTGCAACCAAGTCTAAAACAATCAAACAAAAGGACAAAACGGTGGCTGTTGATTCTGGTATTGGTAAAGAGAAAAACACTCAAAACATCGAAAAACAGAGTGTCGACGTTAGTATTACTAGTACCTCAGTTAGTATTCCTGAAAAGACAACTGTTTCAACTGTAGATAAACCAAATCAACAAGTTGTTATTGCTGATAAAGTGGCAGTAAACAAGGCTGAAGTCAATGCTTTGAAAATTCAAAACCTTTTTAACCTAGAACAAGAAATCTCAAAGATCAAAATCTCTGTTCCTTTAACTGAGTTAGCTGCCCAGCATGTATATAGGTCCAAAATTTTGAAGGCTTTAAACTTAGAAGATAATGAAGATACTCTCAATCTTAATGACGACCAACCAGAGCTTATTTTTGGCCTAGAGATTGAAGGAAAGTTCCAAGAAAGTCCAGTCCCTCCCTTTTATGTAAGCCTAAACATTCATGACAAAATTCTGCATAATGCTATGCATGACTCAGGTGCTTCCCATAATTTAATGCCAAAAGCTGTAATGGAAGGCCTGGGTCTTGAAATTACCAGACCTTACAAAGATCTGTACTCCTTTGACTCAAGCAGAGTTAAGTGTCTAGGATTGATTAAAGATCTCTGTGTTAATTTAGCCCAAATTCCAGCCAAGTGTTTAGTCATGGATGTTGTTGTGGTTGACGTCCCCCCAAAGTATGGAATGATTTTATCACAATCTTGGGGGGCTAAGTTACAGGGAACCATGCAAATGGATATGAACTATGCAACCATCCCTGTCCTCAATCAAACTAGGAGGCTTTATAGGGAATCCCACATGCAGTACACAGTGACAAGTCAAGATCGGCCTCAAAACTCCCCTCTCTATGCTATAAACACGAGCCTTGATTCTTTTATCATGTTTAATGATGAAAAACTTACAGAACACATCATTGCAATGGAATCAATGGCTGAAACAGAAAAAGAGGAACACAACGTTGAAGTGCCGAAACGGTCTATTCTATCTGAAGATCCTAGCAAGCTAAACTCAGATCTTGAACTGAAAATTACCAATCCTCTGAACTTAAAACTTGACAGTCAGAAAGACAGTCCTCAACCCGGTGAGAAACTTGAGGAATCAAATGATACAACGTCCATCCACCAAACTGAAAATCTGCCTCTCTGGACTATGTATTTTGATGGGTCATGCACCAAAACAAATGCTGGTGCAGGTGTCTGGGTCACTAACACTGAAAATAATAATACAGAATGTATCTCATGCAAATTAAACTTTCAGTGTTCCAACAACATAGCAGAATATGAGTCCCTTCTCTTAGGCTTGCATCTTTTGAAAAAACTAGGTGCCAAGAGAATCGATGTTTATGGAGATTCTGAATTAATCATTAGGCAAGTTAATGGGGAGTATAATGCGAATCACCCAAGACTTAGGGCCTACAGGAATGATGTCATTGATCTTTTGAAAACATTTGAGGAGTCCTCTTTATCTTTTGTCCCAAGAAAAAGAAATATTGCATCCCACAATTTAGCCTTTGCTGCTAGAACCTGCCCAATGCTGTATGATGACACCTCTCAGATAAAATTCAGACCAGCTATCCCAGATAACAAGAAATATTGGCAGGTATTTGATGGAGATAAACAAATAGAAGACTTCATGCAATTTAGAAATGAGTTTGAACCCCATAGTTCAGATTCAGACTATGATACAGACTGCAGTGAAGAAAATTTTCTTGGTGAAGAAGAACCATCTCCACAGCTGGTAGATATAAACCTTCAGACTATCACATCTACACACCAAACAGAATTAAGTCCAAAACCTGAAATAGAAGAAATGGAAACTCTGCATTATAAAGATGATAGTTTGCCCAAGGGTTTGGCCCCTCTAGAAGAACTATTTGATTTTGATGATGTGGCCAAAAAACCAAAACTGGAACCTGTGGAAACTGAAGTGGAGGAATGCAATATAGGCAGTGAGGAAAAACCAAAATTGATCAAGCTGTCTAAAACCTTGCCAGCTCACATTAAACTCAAATACTTAGAGTTGTTCAAAGAATTTTTTGATGCTTTTGCGTGGAGTTATGAAGATCTTAAATCCTATGACACTGAAATAATACAGCACAAAATCCCTCTTAAAGAAAACCAGAAACCATTCAAACAAAAACTGCGTAGAATCAACCCTGTCCAGTTGCCATTGGTTAAGAGGGAAATCATAAAGATGCACCATGCTGGTATTATTGTCCCTATTAGATATTCTGAGTGGGTATCTAATCTGGTGTCTGTTAGGAAAAAGACTGGAGAAATCAGACTTTGTATAGACTTCAGGAATTTAAACAAAGCTTCATTGAAAGACAACTACCCTTTGCCCAAAATGGATCATATTTTGCAAAGGGTGGTGGGGTCTAAAATAATTTCTTTGCTGGATGGCTATTCAGGGTATAATCAAATCCTAGTCCACCCTGATGATCAATTAAAGACAGCTTTTACTACACCATGGGGCACTTTCATGTATGTGAAAATGCCTTTTGGTTTAATGAATGCTGGAGCAACCTTTCAGAGAGCCATGGACATAGCATTCTCGGAAGAATTAGGCTTCTTCATCATTATCTATCTGGATGATGTAACTGTGTTTTCAAAAATAGATGAAGAACACTTAGAACATTTGAGGAAAGTTTTCGAGAAGTGCAGAAGGTTTGGGATATCTTTGAACCCCAAGAAGACTTTATTTGGCCTCCAAGAAGGTAAGCTCCTTGGACATATCATTTCCGAGTAGGGCATAAAGATAGATCCCATGAGGATTGAGGCCATATTGCAAATCTCTCATCCTCGAAATATCAAAGAGTTGCAGTCTTTCATAGGGAAGATTAACTTTTTGAGAAGGTTCATCCCCAACTTGGCTGAGCTCCTTAGGAATATCACAAACATGCTGAAAAAGGAGCAAGGGGTAAAATGGACCTCAGAAGCAAAGACATCCTTTGAACTGGTGACACAAGCGCTAACCAAAACACCGGTTCTCATAAGTCCTGATTTTTCAAAGGATTTTTATATCTTCTCATTTGCATCAGAACATACTATAGCTGCTGTCCTTTTACAGAAAAATCCACAAGGGCAAGAGCAGCCCATTGCATTCTTTAGCAAGGCATTGAGGGATGCCCCTTTGAGGTATAATATTATGGAAAAATAGGCTTTTGCTTTGGTAAAAGCTTTAAAAGACTTCAGGGTATACATCCTTCACTCACATATCATTGCCTTTGTCCCAAATTCAGTTGTAAAAGACATTCTAACCCAGGATCCAGATGGTAAGAGAGGTAAGTGGATTGTTGTTATTCTTGAATATGATTTAGAGATTAAACCCACTAAGCTTATCAAAGGTCAGGGTCTAGCTAGGTTAATGGCTGAATCAAATTGTGAAGTTCTTGATATTAATATGATTAATGCTTTGGATGACCAAGAAGAATTCTCAACTCCCATTGTTGAAGATTATTTTGCGAATTCTCCTTCGTATACTAATATTGTTTACGTTTTTCTTAATTTAAACACACCTCCTAGTTTATCCAAAACAAAGGCAAGATTCCTAAAGTTAAAAGCTGTAAGCTATTGCATTATTGATAAATGTCTTTATTGGAAAAATTCTAGTGGTATATTGCTTAAATGTTTGCCTGAGTTTGATGCAGAAAATATTAAGCAGGAATTCCATGAAGGAGAGTGTGGAGGCCATTTGTACTGGAAGTCAACAGCCAACAAAATTTTGAGAGATGGTTTCTATTGGCCTACTCTTTTTCCTGATGTACATAAACTGAAAACCACTTGCCATAAATGCCAATTGTTCGAGGGCAAGAGAAAATTACTACCCCTTCCTCTGCATCCAATTACTGTTGAAGCCCCTTTTCAACAGTGGGGACTTGACTTCATAGGAGAAATCCACCCACCATCCTCTGCCCAACATAGGTGGATCCTTACTGCCATAGACTACTTCACTAAGTGGATGGAAGCCATTCCATGTAGACAGGCCAATGACTCAGTTATCATTAAATTCATAGAAACCAACATCCTCTCCAGATTTGGCTGTCCTACCAAGATCATTACAGATAATGCAGCAGCATTTGGATCAAAGAGAATGGTAGAATTCTGTCATAAATACCAGATAACATTGGGGCACTCCACAGCCTATTACCCTCAAGGTAATGGACTTGCAGAATCTTCCAACAAAAGCTTAGTGAACATAATAAAGAAACTATTGGAGGACAGCAAGAAGTCTTGGCACATAAAGCTGAATCATGCACTTTGGGCTGACAGATTAACATTGAAGAAATCCATTGGCATGTCACCCTTCCAGCTTGTGTATCGTACAGATGCAATTTTTCCTAGCAGCCTTGGTGTACCAGTTATGAAGTTAATTCAAGAGTTCCAAACTGAAGAAGATGACATAATCAGAAGAATAAGTCAAACCATTCATCTTCAACAAACCAGGGAGGAGGTGTAAAACAAAGCATTACAGAAGAAAGACAATATCAAGAAGATATTTGACAGAAGAACAAAGGCCAGCAATTTCAAAATTGGGGACAAAGTCTTAAAGTGGGACTCAAAGAGGGAAGACAAGGGAAAGCATGGTAAATTTGACAATCTATGGCTTGGCCCTTACTCCATTCATTCAGTTGCTGGAAACAATGCATTCTTCTTACAAGAAATGAATGGAACAGAACTGTTTGGGGGTCCTGTCAATGGCCGGATGCTTAAGCATTACCTGTCCTAAATTATTTCATGATTGAAGCCTTTTTACCTTTTTACCGCTGTAAATATTTCATCCACCATTGCATTTAAAGTTGTGAAAAATCAAAAAATACAAAAACAAAGAAAGAAAGAAAAGAGGGCAGGAATGAAAAACAAGAAAGGCAAGGCCCCATGCCAAAAAGAGAAATGAATTTGAAAGTGTGCAAGCCTAAATGCCACTCCTTGAAACACACTTCTAATTGGTCAAACTGTTTAATCTTGACTAATTAGCTTTTAATTTTTTGCTGATAGGGTAGCAAATTTGATTTGCCAAACTGTTTAATCTTGGCTTATCAGTAGATAGAGTAGGGTAGAAATTAAGGTTCAAACAAACTCAAAATCTGAACCAAAGTTTCCAAAAAGATGACTCAAAACTACTCCAATTTCTGAGTCAAAGGAAAAAGACCTGGTTCTAATTCGCTCAAAACCTGAACCAGAGGAAACATGAAGATAGCTCACTGAAAAGAAAAAACAGAGCTGTGAATATGAGAGAAGGCCATAATGAGAAAATTTTTAGATCTTAAGCCTTCTGTTTTGATTTAAAATTTCCTGCAAATAATAATCTATGTGAAGCTTGTTTTTATGCCATAGATCATAGCAAGTCGAACAGCTCAATCTTGACTTGACTATTTTTAAATTTCTGTTGTAGAATTTAGAGAATGAAAGTTTGTTGGACTGTTTAATCCTAACAAACAGTAGAATAGGTAGAGGAATATCTGAACTCAACTGTTTAATCTGAGTTCAGGGAGAAATAAGGAGTAGAAGTAGATTAGATTTCCTGTTTTCAAAAGAATAAAATGTTGTGTAAAGAGTTTGCCAATCCAAGTGCACTCTGATGAAGAAAAAATGTTAGATCAGTAGGATTGGGGTAGGTAGAAGTTGTATTGATGAAATTCATCTCTCTTTCATGACTGACATTATTTTGTCCAGGAGGAAGCAAAAGTAAGTGATGGGTCAGACACCAGTCAGCATCCCAGAGAAATCAAGTCTGAATTCTTGATGTCTTCAAGAAGACACCATCCCCAGGTGGAGCCACTGTTAGCCACCTATATTTTTCAATTATATCAGTTGGTGGCTAAATATTATTTGCAGCCTTCAAGAAACAAATTCAATCCTGAAACTTGTTGGTGCTTGAAGACTGTTGGTAAGATCACAAACTGCTGGTTGGTTCTTCATACTTTTCCCCCCCTCTCTGCCTCTAATATTCCATGAAAATCCTAGTCAAGTATTGCTGCATCCTCCTCCTTTTCCTCTCCCTTTCCTCCATATTTCCTTCATTTTTTCAGTCTCCTTTCATCCATAAAAACCCCACTGAATCATATATTATTCCTTACCCCTTCAATAAATCTCATTTCCTAAGGTGAAAAAAACCTATTTTTAGCCTATCGGAACCTTCTTTCTTCTTCAAAAATCATTGAAAAACATATAAAAATGCTTAATTTTCTGAGCACGAGCTTTAGACCCTCGGCTAAGCTCCTGCCTTCTCTCCATTCATATGCCCCAATGCCCGAACCGTGAGCTAAGTCCGTCGGGCGCTTAAACACTTGGAATTTATTTATTACCTGAAAATATTGAAAACCTTTATAAAACGCAAAGTCGGGTTTATTTTATTTTTTTCACCAAACAAAATCATATTGAAACTCGACCGTCGATCTGTCCCACAGATCAACGGTGCGGAGTGATTCCTCACCTGGTGGACCCCCCCCTTCTTCCCCCGCGTACGTTTCTAAAACCATGGTGTGGATCCCGCACCGTCTTCCCTTGAATAGCGGTTTTACCCCGTCGGCCAGCGATTCCACACGCTGGACGACACGTGTTCGCCACTTCATTCCAAAACCGCCGTGCCATGTCTATTGCCCGCACGTTAAACCTCGTTCTATGGCCCCGCAGCGGGATTCACCCCCGCCGTCGAATCTGGGCCCTCCCATCCGACGGTCCCTGATCGCCTTTCCCGCTCACTCTTTAACGAACTTACCCATTGATTAAATCTTCCCCGGCGCATTCAACAGCCGATCCCCACCGTCGATCTCCACAGATCGAGGGCTCTCATTTGTTCTCCCGATTCCGTCACACGGTCCATCTTTTCCTCCGTTGACTATTCAAAACACCCCCGACCGTTGATCGCCATACGATCAACGGCTCTGATCGATCCTTTCTCCCACACGCCTCCCGATGCAGTCTATCCATATAACGCAGGATTTTCTCATTTTTCTCGTATTTTGCAGGGAAAAGTCGTTTGTTCGTGTTTTAAACAGGGTTCTCAGACCAGGAGGGTGACGATCCTCTATGTCTAAATTTCTCTGTAGAAATCACCAGCAAGGTCATTTTTCACGTTTCATCGGTGTTTCTAACGGCACTGATGCCTTTTTCTACCTACACAGCCCTGCTCAGCGAAGAATACCCGCAGAAACAACGCAGAGGAAGAGTATCGGGCTTTGAAGACAGAATGAACCAGAGCAGCAGTTTTATGAATAAATTGGCGGGGATTACGGCTAAGACGGTGATCAAAAGCCTAATCCCTGGCTCAGAACACGGATTGAAGCAAAACCTAAAAGTGTTCATCAGACAGATCGCCTCCACCGCCATACTTTGAGGCGAATTGATTCCTCAACCACCGCAGTGCCACCTATTGCCTCAGAATGCTCAATCAGAGGATGAATTTATTGAACAAGATCAGATATTATGCCTTGGAACAACCAAAGAAGTTATTACTACACTAGATTTAATGAAAGAATGTTCGCAGAGTAACCCTAACAGTACGCAGAGCCTCAAAGGTCAACAAAAGCTCCCTTCGAGCTTACTTCTTAAGTGTAAACACATTAATGCAATGTAACACCTGTAGAATTTCCTCATCGAGCCTCACGAGGTCAGGAAGACATTAATTCTGCGTTAATTGTATTTGAGATCCTTTGATTAGATCTCACCTCCTCATCCTTCTATAAATACTCCAGAAGAAGATGAGTGAGGGGTTGGATTAGTTGGTCGTTAATGTAATTGCTGAAGCGTTGTAGCTATTTCTGAGCAGAAAAATCTTGACTGTAAATAGTGGTTTCATGGGCCCTTGGAGCTTTGCTTGTAATAGATAGGTTAGGTTGTGAAGAGAGGTGAATTAAAACATTGGATTTGAAGATTGTAACCGGTTTGAAGCAATCAATACAAGCTGATTTATGGGATCCTGGTCTATGCTGATGGTGATGTTTTTCTCACTGTAACTTGTCATTTTATTTTATTTTTCAATTTGTTTTCATTTTCCACTATAAATAACAGTTTAAACAGTGTTAGAGTTTTCTGTACATCAGTGACCTTCTCTAGCTGAAAAATCTTTATCCCAATGTTTTCTTCTAATTGTGTTATCTAGAAATGATTTAATTCAGTCTAAGCACAGAGATGCTGGCGTTCCCTCATCTTTTTGTCACTGCTGAATGTTATTTTTAAATGTTACTTTCATATATGTTGTGTAAGGAATGAATTGAGGAAATCAAAGGTTAGCCCTGAGTCCCTTTCTTGTTTGCTCAACTATTTGTCTGTTTCCCTTAGGATGTGTCAAAATCTGACTAGTTTCGAAGTACTTATCAGATCTTGGGCCATTCTGTGTTATCTTGGTGATTGTCTTGGAAGTAACTAATTAAAGAAGAACTAAGATGAGGAGAAAGGTGAGCCCTGCCCGCTAGTTTCTGCTCCAAAGGTTGCCTTCAAGTTTCCCTTTGTTTTTAATCTGTGTTCTCTCAGAAGTGTATCAAAGGCTGGATAGTTTCAAAGTACTTACCAGATCCTAGTTTGCTTCTATGTTTTCCTTAAGTGCCTGGTCAAAGGCTGGCTAGTTTCAAAGTACTTACCAGATCCTGGGCTGCTCTTTGTTCTGCATCTGTTAATTCCCTTTCTTTTTGTATCACCCCATTCCATAAATCAAACTTCAAAGAGATCCTTAGGCCTAGATGAATTGCCCCATAGATTACTCTTGGACCTGGATGTTTCAATTAAATTCTCTTATGACTCCATAGCCCAATGGATTGAAAACTTGCCATCATCTTTCTTTAGAATAAAAGCTTATTCTGTTCACTTGCAACTTCTCACCTTTGAACCTATTTGCATATAGATCTTTCCGTCTCAGACAACAACTATGTTCAACCATCTGAGAAAACCAAACAAAACCCTTGGTCTTCATAACTAGCCTAATATCATCACCCTAAACTTCAAAGACAATATCCGTCTTTGTACATATTGGAGAGATCCCTCTCTGGATTCAGGAGGGCTAGATCCTAGAATCCCAAAGTTGGTTGAAATGATGTTAACTCTGTGATCAGACTTTGCCAATCTTGCTTGTTACAGAGACCTAACACCAGTGCTGGCTCCAGCCATTCTCCACTTCTAACTATGATTTACAAACACTTGACTATGTATGTAAATAACTGGCTGTACTGCAACAATTACACAAAAACTGTATAGAGAAATACCTTCGAATTCTTCTTGTCTGAACCTTCACACTGCTGGAGAAGCTGCTACAACTAAGAACTCCTTTCCTTCAGCTTATTTGACCTTCAAATAACCTGGATTGGCTCCGATCCCATGTTGGAATTTTTCTGAATTCCAAAACAATAAAACTGCCTTCCTTAACACAGAGAAACTATTTAAAAATTTCACTCACAGACAGAGTTTTCAACTCAGAAAAATTTATATTCAATATAAAAAAAAAACTGTTGTAACAATTCTTCCTCTCTGGAGGGATTACAATTGTGACTGCTGCTATCACAGTGCACAAATAAAACTTTGTTTCACTAAAAACATTCACTGCTGGAATACTCTATTTTTCAAAAACATACACTCTGCTGTGTATAAAAATTCTGCTCACTGTGTTTTACAATACGCTGATGTGCATATATAAAACATTACATAACAATAACACTCTGCTCTGTGTTTTACAAAACAAATATCCCAGCCCTGTTTAATGCCATTCATTGACATTCAACCACAAAAATATCACCGCTTCAGAAATATTTATGGCTGCATTAACTCTATCAGCACCGCTTAGAACGCATTGATGGCGCCTAGATCTTTTCATTCCAGCACTGCTGTGCTTTCATAAACATTCCTGTGTAATAAAACATTATGCTGTATTTTCTTTTCTTTTATTTACACTACTGTGTAATAAAAATTACAGTTCACGGCTTTTTAATATATATCATATATATTAAAAAACAAAACAAAACAAATAACTTTGAAACATAAAACAAAACTATTGTTTTTAAAACTTATGCGATGGCAAATAAAATTAAACCCCGCCATCTTTTGTTAACATATAACATGTGGCCATATAATATATGTGGGCCCTTGTTGTGGTGATGTCAGCAATCCGAGGGGGTAAGTTCCTCCGCCCAAATCTCTTCATCGACCCCCGTGGACAGTCTTGCCGCTTGCTCATTTAACCGGCAGTTGGAAATTAATTCCAACAACATTGAGTAGGGCTGACCAAATTGAAGCATAAAAGCTCTGCATCCGCTTATTTTAGCTAGCAATTGACCAACAACCATTGGATCCCCACACAGTTGTAACCATCTACACTGGTAGAAGTCCCTCTGCCTATAAGTTTGAGATTTTACAAAAGAACATACATACCGAAGAGAAGGCAACCAAGAGAATTAAAAAGTGCACAGATAAGGATAGAAGGACTTCCCACTTCAATATTGGTGAGCTAGTAATGGTAAAAGTTGTTTGGTGGGATCAGACAAAAAAAAATGAACCATGTTAAAAATACACGTAAATACAGATCTTTCTACGTCCACTTCAAAAGAAAAGACGGCATTTATAACTTCCATTAAAAAATACAAAGAGGAATTTATGCTGCAAATTGAAATACTATTAAAGAATTGTTGATTCATTAGTTTATGTCAAAATACCTTTCCAACATATATCTTCTTTGATTTGCTCATTACAAATATCCTAGGTGATTCTCCACTCCCTTCTGTAGTGTCAACCGACAACCCGGTTTACTTAGAGATAAGCATTTTGAGGAATAACCTTATAATTCTCCCTCTTTTTCTGAAGTAAAAGTGAGAATTAACTTTTCAATGAGTTTCAAACGTAGAAAAGAAAAAATAAGCTACAATGGTTTGAATTTCCATATAGGAAATTGAACTACAATGTTCCACACAAAGCTCATCCCGTCCCATGAAATTTGAGAAATAATTTCGTCATTGATTAAAGGAAACTTCTAAGTATATAGTAAAGCACATTCTATGCTATCTTAACTCTCCATTAGTCATTGGATGGATGTACTCCTCCCAATGCACCTCGTCCTTCATAAATTTTCTGAGTGTGGTCTCTTTGGTATCAATGGAACAAGATATCTCTATTCTAAATATCTACCTCCAACCTTGACTTTTGTGTTTGGTTATGAGGTATGGGTTCTAGTATAGGTCTCTATCTTAATGCCTCTGTTTTCCGGTCTATAGTTTGAAACCCATATCCATAAATGAAGAAAATAGAAACTGAGGGACACTAAGTATGTTCTCAGATACTATGGACATGATTTTCAAATGATTTCATTTTGAAACAACTCACCAGAAACTCTCATTTGAAATTTGAATAGCTCCGTCGAAATTTCCACTTGAAATTTGAATAGATCAAAATACATTTTCATTTCAAATTTTATAGGTAAAAACATAGTTACGAATACATTGAATGTTTGATTAAATTACAGGGACAATTCAAAATAGTATTCCTCCAAATGTTAATAAACGTTAAAAAAGGTATGTTAAGAAACCTATAAAAAATAGAACACACAAGGTAAAAGAGCTGCAGACATGGAGAAACACACCATCCCTCTGATCACTTGTCCACACAGACATGTTGTCTTTCCCCGTGTCTCTCATAATTTTCGATGTCATTTTTATGCTCGAAAATTGTTGAATAAATTATTTGTCGATCTGGAACCTGGAGGTGCTTTAACTGGGTTATGTTGGACAAGTCAATTGGTATGGACGTGCTATGCTCAGTGGTATTCCTTTCCTCCTCACATTCTGGACCTCTAGTCTCTTCCATAGTACCCCGCCAAGCTTTCAATCTCAGGCGTTCAATTAGGTCAAAGGTACAATTGAAATTCATCATTTTCACCTTCTCTAGTGTTAGTGATCGCGATGCAGGGGAGGTTTTGATAGATTAAACTCTTGATCTCAAAACACAACTTACCCGAAGCTCCTCATTCATAGACAGATGGTCGGATAAAGGCCATCCTATAGGATTACCTAAGACACTTCGTGAGTACTAAATAATTGAGTAGAGTGTTGGAATGTAATTTCAAACTTCTCGAAGAAATTAACAGGCAGCATGGATGAACAGTGCACACGTTAAAATGGGAGCACGTCGACAGGGATCAACAGAGAGCGGGAGTTTGAATAGCACGGAGGTTAACGAGAAGTGTACCCCCCGCAGTTGACTTGAAAATTGGGCGTTGACCCACGATGTGTGGCTGTAATTTAGTGCGGGGCCTCACCCCAGCCGTACTGAGCTGGCGGATGGCAGCCCCCACAACCACCATTACGTGGTGGCTCCGCCCACGTGCCACCAAACCACCACCGCCACGGGAAATTCGCCACTTCTGCCACCGAGCCAGATTTGCCATCAATGAATTTTAAGCGGTGCTGATAGAATTTTTAATGCCATTAATGAAATTTTTAAGCGGTGATTTTTGTCAACGAATGACATTAAATTAAATTGAGATATTTTGTTTATAAATAGAACAGAGATGTAATTTAATTTTTTTAGAGACAGAGAAGATTATGTTTTTTTTTATATACGCACAACAGTGCTTTGATTATAAAAAAAAATACAGAGAGTGATATGCACAGCAGTGCATTGTTTTTTTTTTAAAACGATAGAGCAGAATTAAAATACACAGCAGTGTATGTTTGAGACAGTGAATGAGAAATTCACATCAGAGTTTTTTTTAAGAGACAGAGAAGAGTTTTTTTTGTTTTGGAACTGTGTTTTGAAACAGTCCAGCAGTTGTAATCCCTCTGCAGTGAGGAAGAACTTGTAACAGATTTTTTTATGGAATAAATTTTTTTTTTATTAAGTTGAAACTCAGTTTTCTGAGAATGATATTTATTTCTCTATGTTGTGGAGGGAAAGTTTAATTTCTCCATTGATTAATTCTGGAATTTGCGATATTCCAACATGGTATCAGAGCAGTCCAGGCTATTTGAAGGTCAAATAAGCTAAAGGAAATGAGTTCTTTATTGCAGAAGCCTCTCCAGCAGTGTGAAGGTTCAGACAAGAAGAATTCAAAGGTATTTCTCTATATAGTTTTTGTGTTACTGTTGCAGTACAGTTAGTAAATTTAAACACACAGTCAAATGTTTTTGATTAATAGTTAAGAGTGCAGAATGGCTAGAGCCAGCACTGGTATGGGTATGGGAAATATTCATCCCCCACAATTTAATGGGAAAAATTATGACTACTGGTCAATAACTATGAGGGCATTATTTGTCTCCCAAGACTTATGGGAATTTGTTGAGGATGGCTTTGAAGAGCCAGTAGATGAACATGAGTTTAATATGTTAACTCAGGCAGAAAAAGAGATTTTGAAGAGCAATAAGAAGAAATATGCCAAGGGTCTTTTCTTTTTATATCAAGAAGTGCATGAGAGTGTGTTTCCAAGGATAACAGCAGCTAAGAGATCCAAAGAAGCATGGGAAACTCTCAAGACAGCTTATTAGGGTATGGAGAAGGTGAAGACAGTAAAACTTCAGTTGCTGAGGAGAGAATTTGAGACTCTCTGTATGAAAGAGTCAGATACTATTGACTCATTCTTCACTCATGTGATTGGAATGGTCACACAAATAAGATCTCATGGAGAGACTCTTAAAGACAAGAGGATTGTAAAAAAACTCTTGAGGAGTCTACCATCAAGATTTGATGTGATTGTCACCACCATAGAGGAGACTAAGGATCTCACAAAGTTTTTAGTGGATGAGCTACATGCATCACTGATGACTCATGAACAGAGATTGGGTAGGAGTGAAAACTCATCTCTAGAACATGCTTTTAAGACCCAGATGTCTTTTTGAAGAGGAAGAGGGAAAGGCAGAGGAAACAAAAGAGAAAGAGGTAGAAGCCAAAGCAGAGGTGGAAGGAACAACCCCTCACATTCACATGGAAGGTGCAACAGTGAAAGTCACAGCCATGGCCAAGACAACAACCAGCAGAATGATCAAGGACAAAGGTATGACAAATCCAATGTCCAATGTTACAATTGTAAGAAATATGGTCATTATGCTAATGAATGTAGAACGAAGAAGCAAGATATGAGAAGCAGAACTAGTGCAAATTTCACTAGAGAAAATAGCAGCCAAAACAATATGTTTTTAGCTTGTAATATGGCTGAAGAAAAGAATGAGAATTTATGGTTTCTAGACTCCGGTTGTAGTAACCATATGACAGGAAAATTAGTAATGTTTTCTATGTTAGATGAAAGTGTGCAGTCACAAGTCACACTAGGAACTGATAGCAAAGTTTCTGTTATGGGAAAAGGAGATGTAAATGTTTTAACAAGACTAGGTGAAAAGAAATCCATAGCAGATGTTTATTATGTTCCAGGAATGAAGTGTAACCTCTTAAGTATTGGACAACTTGTCCATAAGGGGTATAATGTTTTCTTTGAGGATGATGTTTGTACCATCATGGACAAACCACCCAGCAATCAGTGTATTGCTGAAGTAAAGATGACAAGGAACAGGATGATCCCTCTCAGAATGAGAGCAAACTTGAAGAATGGTGAAGAGAAAGCAGCAGTTGCACAGGAAACTTTCCAAAGTGAACCAAAAGATGATAATTGGTTATGGCACTTGAGATTTGGACATCTCAACTTTGGAGGTCTTAACTTATTGAACAGAAAAGGAATGGTAAGTGGTTTACCATTGATAGAGAAAATGGACAGCCTTTGTGAAGGTTTTATCTTGGGGAAACAACACAGAGAAAGTTTTCCTTCCGAGAAAAGCATAAGGACAAAAGCACCCTTAGATATTGTCCACTCAGATGTGTGTGGACCGATGCAAACTCCATCACTTGCTAATAGCCACTATATCTTAACATTTATAGATGATTTTACAAGAAAAACTTGGGTTTACTTTTTGAAATACAAAAGTGAAGTGTTTGAAAAATTTTGCAATTTCAAAGCACTTGTTGAGAAACAAAGTGGGTTGCATATCAAAGTCTTAAGGACTGATAGAGGAGGTGAGTATATATCTAAATATTTTCTATGTTTTTGTAGAGAAAATGGTATTCAAAAGTAGTTTACAACTAGATATACTCCACAGCAAAATGGAGTAGCCGAAAGGAAGAACCGAACCATAATGGACATCGCAAGGAGTATGTTAAAGGCAAAGCATTTGCCTAATCATTATTGGGCTGAAGTTGTACATTTTGCAGCGTATATTTTGAATAGGTGCCCTACAAAGGTAGTTATGAACAAAGTGCCGGAAGAGGCATGGAGTGGCACAAAGAAAAGTGTCACACACATGAATGTTTTTGGATGTGTAGCTTATGCACACATTCCAGATCAGCTAAGGAAGAAGTTGGACAATAAGGGGGAGAAATGTATTTTCATTGGATACAATGAGGAATCCAAGGCATACAGTTTATACAACCCATCAACCAAGAAGTTTATTGTGAACAGGGATGTTCAGTTCATTGAAGAGGAAGCTTGGGATGGAAGCATAGAGAAAACAGTGAATGTTAAACATTGTTTATCTCATGATGAAAATGATGATGAGTTGGCTGAAATACATACCCAAACAGTAGCACCAACACAAGAGCAACATAGCACACCCTTGAGGAGAAATGACAGTGCTTCTCTAAGCACACCACAAGGAGGAAATTCAAGTGCTTCTTCAAGCATTTGCACACCTATTGAAAGAGGTAAGAAATTCAGAAGTTTGAAAGATATTTATGAACAAGATTTAGCTAATGAAGGTATCAATTCTTTGTTTGCTTTATATTGTCATGTTGATGATCCTGTTCACTTTGAAGAAGCTATCAAAAATGAGAAATGGATAGAAGCTATGGATGAGGAGATTAATGCCATAGAAAGAAACAAGACTTGGGATTTGGTAGAACTCCCAAAAGGTAAAGATGTCATTGGTGTTAAATGGGTCTACAAGACCAAAAGTAATGCTGAAGGTAAAATAGAGAGACACAAGGCAAGACTTGTTGTCAAAGGCTATAAGAAGAAACATGGGATAGATTATGAGGAAACTTTCACACCGGTTGCAAGAATGGAAACCATGAGAGCAGTGTTGTCCATAGAAGCACAAAACAAGTGGAAATTTTACCAAATGGATGTGAAGTCAACATTCCTGAATGGAGTGTTAATGGAAGAGGTTTACATTGAACAACATCTTGGCTATGAAAAGAAAGGCCAAGAGCACAAAGTGTGCAAGTTGAAGAAAGCTCTTTATGGGCTGAAGCAAGCGCAAAGAGCGTGGTACAGTAGAATAGACTCATATCTACGGGAAAATGGATTTGAAAAGTGTGAGGGAGAACCCACCCTCTACATCAAAGAAAAAGATGGAAAAATCTTGATTGTAGTCTTGTATGTTGATGATGTTATTTTTACAGGTAATGATGATTGCCTTATTGAACATTTTAAAACAGTCATAAAAGAATAATTTGAAATGACTGATATGGGTTTGTTGAGATACTTCTTGGGAATAGAAGTAGAACAAGATGAAAATGGGATTTTTATCTCACAGGTAAAGTATGTTAATGAGGTGCTTGAAAGATTTAACATGTAGGAATGCAAAGCAGCGATCACTCCCACAATGATGGGATTAAAACTCAGTAGAAAGGACTGCAGCAAGGATTTTGAACCTAGTTTATACAAGAGCATAGTTGGCAGCCTTATGTATTTGACTGCAACTAGGCCGGACATAATGCATGCTGTTAGTTTGATTTCCAGGTTCATGGAAAAGCCAAAGGATGCACATTAGCAAGCAGCAAAAAGAATTTTGAGGTATGTTAAAGGTACTAAAAGGTTTGGTATTTTTTATACTACCCAAGACTGTTCAGATTTAGTTGGATACACTGACAGTGATTGGGCTGGAAGTGTTGACGATCAGAAGAGCACTTCCGGTTATGTTTTTCATATGGGTTCAGGAGCAATTTCATGGGCTTCTAAGAAACAGCCCATTGTAACGTTATCTACAGCAGATGTGGAATATGTGGCAGCTACAACATTAGCGTGTCAAGTAGTTTGGATGGGAAAAATGTTGAGAAGCTTATGTCAAGAATAGGTAAAAGGCACAATGATATTTTGTGATAATAACTCAGCTATTGCATTGTCTAAAAATTCTGTTTTTCATAAGAGGACTAAACACATTGACACCAAGTTTCATTTCATATGTGAATTGGTTAACAATGGAGAAGTCATTTTACATCATTGTAGAATAGATGATCAATTTGGAGATATCCTCACAAAGCCACTTACGCAGAAAAGCTTTGAACATTTCAGGAAATGCTTGGGTATGCAGGAAAACCCAGCAGTTGAAATTAAGGGGGAGTGTTGGAATGTAATTTCAAACTGCCGAAAGAAATTAACAGGGAGCATGGATGAACAGCACACAGGTTAAAGTGGGAGCACATTGACAGGGATCAACGGAGAGCGACAGGTTGAATAGCATGGAGGTTAACAGGAAGTGTACCCCCTGCAGTTGACTTGAAAATTGGGTGTTGACCCACAATGTGTGGCTGTAATTTAGTGCGGGGCCTCACCCCAGCCGTACTGAGCCAATAGATGGCAGTCCCCGCAACCACCATTACTTGGTGGGTCCACCCACATGCCACCAAACCACCACTGCCGCGGGAAATTCGCCACTTCCACCACCGAGCCAAATTTTCCATCTATGAATTTTAAGTGGCACTGACAGAATTTTTAATGCCATTAATGAAATTTTTAAGCGGTGATTTTTGTCAATCAATGACATTAAATTAAATTGAGATATTTTGTTTATAAGTAGAAAAGAGATCTAATTTAATTTTTTTTAGAGACAGAGAAGATTATGTTTTTTTTTATATATGCACAGCAGTGTATGTTTGAGACAGTGAATGAGAAATTCACAGCAGATTTTTTTTTTAAGAGACAGAGAAGAGTTTTTTTTGTTTTAGAACTGTGTTTTGAAACAGTCCAGTAGTTGTAATCCCTCTACAGTGAGGAAGAACTTGTAACAGATTTTTTTATGGAATAAAAATTTGTTTTATTAAGTTTAAACTCAGTTTTCTGAGAATGATATTTATTTCTCTGTGTTGTGGAGCGGAAGTTTAATTTCTTCATTGATTAATTCTGGAATTTGCAATATTCCAACATAGAGATCGCCAAATTGAATCATAAAATCTCTGCATCCACCTATTTTAGCTAGCAATTGACCAACAACCTTTGGCTCCCCACATAGGTGTAACCAAATACACTGGTAGAAATCCCTCTTCTTGTAATTTTGTTAAAGACTCGATCAAAAAAAAAGAAATTATAGAGAAACATAATACTTAGAGAAGAGAAGGCATCAAAGTGAATTAAAAGGGGTGGATCCAAGGATAGAAGGCTTTCCCAATTATATAGTTGTGAATTAGTAATGGTAAAACTTATTTGGTGGGATGTTTTTGTGCGCCCCTCAATTTATGTACACACAACAACAAACACACCATGTTAAAAAATAACTTGCATTCAAAATATAGATCCTTCTACGTCTTATTCAAAAGCAAAGACAACATTTATAACTGCCATTAAAAAATTCAAAGAAGACTTTATGCTCAAAATTCAAATACTATTACAGAATTTTTGATTCATTACTTATGTAAAAATACCTTTCTAGCATATGTATTTCTTGATGTTCTCATTACAAATACCCACGACGATTCTCCACTCCCTTCTATGACTCCCTTCAGTAGTGTCAAAATATAACCAATTTTTCTTATATATAAGCTTACCATTTTGAGAAATAGCCTCATAATGCTCCCACTCTTTCTGCAGTACAAGTGAGAATTAACTTTTAAATGAGTTTCAAGTGTGGAAAAGAAAAACTATGCTACAATGATTTGAATGTCCATATTGGAAACTGAACTACAATGTTCCACACACGCCTCATCTCGTCCCATGAAATTTGATAAATCGTTCGATCACTAATCAAAGGAAAATTTCAAGTATATTGTAAAGGAAAGCATGTTCTGCCAACTCAAATCTCCATTAGTCATTGAATATATGTTCTCCTTCTACTGCAACTTGTCCTTCATAAATTTAGCGAGTGTGGTCTCTTTTGTATCGATGGAACAAAATATCTCTATTCTAAATATCTACCTCCAACCAGACTTTTGTGCTAGTTCTGAGGTATAAGTTCTACTATAGGTCTCAATCTTAATGCCTATGTTTTCCAATCTATAATTTCAAACTGATCTCCATAAGTGAATCCAATAGAAACCGAGGGACACTCAGTATGTTCTTGGATATTATGTACATCATTTTCAAATTATTGCATATTGAAAAAGCTCACCGGACACCCACATTTGAAATTTGAATAGCTCACTACACATTTCCGCTTCAAATTTTAATAGCTCAATAGAAATTTGCACTTGAAATTTTATAGGTAAAAACATATTTTTGAATGCATTAAATGTTTGAATAAATGGTAGAGATAATGAAAATTAATTTTCCAACAAATGTTAATAAAGGTATGTGAATAAATTAGAAACTTCTCATTCAGTTATAAAAATTAGAACACATAGTAAAAACACACCATCCTTTTGATCACTTCTGGACCCATACATGCTCTTACTTGTCATTTGCATGCTCAACACTAGTACAATAAGTTTTTCTCCGAACTGCGACTTAGAGATGTTGAAATTTCTGAATATTCCGAACACACAGAGGAAAAAAAATTCCTCAACTCAACACAGAGATTTAATAACAAAAAAAAATGCAGAGGGTATAAACACTCTATTTTATTAAAAACAAAAACTCTGTTACAAAAGTGATATTCTTTCTTCAGAACGAAGTTCTGGATTCACAAAAAAACTTTTGCTGCTACAAAACATAGCTTTCCTCTTTTGGCATATGCTGCTACTCACACAACATTATTTTAAAATGGTTTTAACTACCATCTCTGTCTTTTACACAGTGTTTTTCACACACTGTCTTTAAAGATACACAATCTCTGTCTTTGTCGCCTTCGGGCATAAATTACACACACAATCAAAATTCTCTCTACATACTATATTTCAGTTTACAATCTTTATATATATTATAAACATAAAAAAAATATAATATATATTATAAAACTTATATAATATATAACCCAAAGTTTTAAAATAAATAAAAAAAAACATATATTGCGGTGAATATAAAAAAAAACATTACAACTTTATACATTCCACATTCTGTGGACTTCAAATATCATGGAGGAGCTTGTTTCTTTACCCCACGGAATTCATTTGATTGGCCTAGAGGAGTGATGTCATCACTCCTCTGGTGGGTCAATTTTGTTGCTCGTTGCTCAAGTTTGATGCCGTCGGAGTGAAGTTGGTGGAGAGTTTAATTCAAAATCTAGTGTGGTTGGTGGTGATTTCATAGCTGGTAGGTGCTACAGATAAGTACGTGAGGGTGCAGAAACTTAAATGCGGGGGGTTGAGTGAAGATCAAACCAAAATAAAATTTCTGCTACTATACTTTGAATTCCCTTCAAAATTTAAGTTCTCATCCTTTTGTTGTCTGTGCGACAGTTGGAATTAATATTTCCAACACTCCCCCTAAATTACAAATGTTGTTCTCTTGCATACCCAGGCATTTACTAAGATAGTTAAAACTCTTTTGGCCCAATGGCTTTCTTAATATATCTGCAAACTATTCTTCTATTTTGCAATGTTGCAATATAATTTCTCCATTGCTCACTAGCTCTCTGATGTAGTGATACTTTGCATCAATATGTTTTGTTCTCTTACGAAACGCTTAATTATTTGATAATCCTATTGCTAAGATATTATCACAATAAATTATTGTGCCTTTTACCTGTTCATGACAGAAACTTCTTAACGTTCTCCTCATCCATGCTACTTGACATGTTGCTGTTGTACCTGCCACATACTCTCCCTCTGTTGTTGATAAAGCCACAATTGGTTGTTTCTTAGAAGCCCATGAAATGGCTTCTGATCCCATATGGGAAACATATCGAGAGGTGTTTTTCCTGTCATCTATACTTCTAGCCCAATCACTGATAATATATCCAATCAATTCAAAATTTTCTGAAGTGGTGTATAAAATTCCATACCTCTTTGTTCCTTTCACATACTTCAAAATTCTTTTTGCTGCTTGCAAATGTGCCTCCTTTGTCCTTTCCATAAATCTAGAAATTAAACTCACAACATACATAATATCTGGCCTAGTTGCAGTCAAATACATAAGACTGCCAACTATACTCTTATACAAACATGGATCAAAATCTTTGCTGGTGTCTTCTTTGCTCAGTTTCAATCCCATCACTGTAGGAGTAATTGCTGCCTTGTAATCCTGTATGTTAAATCTTTCCAAAACTTCTTTAACATGCTTTGCTTGAGAAATAAAAATTTTATTCTCATTTTTCTCTACTTCTATTCCTAAGAAGTATCTCAACAATCCCATATGAGTCATTTGAAATTCATCCTTCATGACTATTTTGAAATTCTCAATGAGGTAAGCATCATTACATGTAAATATAACATCATCAAAATACAAAACAGCAATGAGCATCTTACTATCTTTCTCCTGGATGTATAATGTGGGTTCTCCTTCAGAATTTTCAAACCCATTTTCCAGTAGATAGGCATCTATCCTACTGTACCATGCTCTTGGTGCTTGTTTTAGCCCATACAGAGCTTTCTTCAATCCGCATACCTTGTGCTCTTGTTATTCTTTCTCATAGCCTAGAGGTTGTTCAACATAAACCTCTTCCATCAATAATCCATTCAGGAATGTTGATTTCACATCCATTTGGTAAACCTTCCATTTGTGTCGTGCTGCTATAGACATCACTTCTCTCATTTTTTCCATTCTTGCAACTAGTGTAGAAGTTTCCTCATAGTCTCTTCCTTGTTGCTGCTTGTAGCCTTTGACAAAAATTCTGGCCTTGTGCCTTTCAATCTTACCTTCACCATTGCTCTTGGTTTTGTAAACCCATTTCACTCCAATTACTTCTTTACCTTTTGGGAGATCAACTAATTCCCATGTCTTGTTTTTCTCTATGTCATGTATCTCTTCATCCATAACATCTATCCATTTCTTAAATTTTATTGCTTCTTCAAAATGAATAGATCATCTACATGAAAATATAATTCAAATAAAGACTTCATACCTTATTCTTGCTCATAAATTTCATTCAGACTTCTGGATCTGGTTCCTCTTTCACTTGTTGAACTTGTGCTTGCAGAAGCACTGAAATCTACTCCTTGTGATGTGCTTGGAGAAGCACTGTCATCACTTATCAAGGGTCTTCTCATACCTGCTTGTGGTGTCCCTTCCTGTTCTTATATTGGTGGAGGTGGTGCTGCTAATGAGGGATGTCTTTCAACCATTTCTTCATAATCTTCATCATGAGACAAATATCTTTTCACTTTCATTGTTTTCTTAATGCTTCCATCCCAAGCTTCTTCCTCAATAAATTTTACATCTATGCTTATCATAAATTTCTTGGTGGATGGGTTGTATAATTTGTATGCTTTGGATTCTTCACTGTATCCAATAAATATGCACTTCTCCCCCTTAATGTCCAACTTCTTCCTTAGCTGATCCGAAATGTGTGCATAAGCCACACAACCGAATATTCTCATGTGGGTGACAAACTACTTTATGCTGCTCCACGCTTCTTCAGGAACTTTTTTCATTACGCTATTTGTTGGGCATCTATTCAAGACATATGCTGCACAATGTACAGCTTCAGCCCAATATTTATTTGGAATTTTTTTCTCTTTTAGCAACTCCATTTTGTTGTGGTTTATACCTTGTTGTAAATTGTTTATGAATCCCATTTTCTCTACAAAAACACATAAATTATTTTGAGATATATTCTCCTCCTCTATCTGTTCTTAGGACTTTTATGTGTCGCCCACATTGATTCTCAATTACAGCCTTAATGTGGCAGAACTTCTCAAAAACTTCACTCTTCAACTTCAAGAAATAAACCCATGTTTTTCTTGTGTAGTCATCAATGAAGGTCAGCATATAATGGTTGCTTGCTAATGATGATGTTTGCATTGGTCCACGCAAATATGAATGAACAATATCTAAGGGTGTCTTTGCCCTTATGCTCTTTCTTGATGGAAAGCTTTCTCTGTGTGGTTTTCCCAAGATGAAACCTTCATATAGGCTGTCTGGTTTCTCAATCAATGGTAATCCCTTTACCATACCTTTTTTGTGCAACAAATTCAAACCTCCAAAGTTGAGATGTCCAAATCTCAAATGCGATAACCAGTTTTTATCCTTTGCTTCTCTTTGGAATGTCTCTTGTGTCACTGCTTCCATTGTAGCTCCTTTCTTCAAATCTTCTTTCATCTTGAGTGGAAATATTTTTTTTCTTGTCATTTCACTTGTGCAATGCATTACTTGCTTGGTGGCTTATCCATGATGATGCATACATCATCTTCAAACAAAACATTATAGCCTTTCTAAATGAGTTTTCCAATGCTCAAAAGGTTTCACTTCATACCAGGCACATAATATAGATCTGATATGGATCTTCTTTCTCCTTTCTTTGTCAAAACACTTACTATGCCTTTGCCCATGATAGAGACTTTATTGTATATCCCCAATTTTACTTGAGACTTTACATTTTCATCAATCATGGAAAACATAGAAATTTTTCCAGTCATATGGTTGCTACATCCTAAATTTAGAAACCATATATCTTCATTTTTTTTCAGCCAAATTACATGCTAAAAAATCATTTTTCTTGACAGATATTTTCTTTAGTAAAATTATTACTAGGTCTATTACCCATGTCACTCTGTTTCTTCCTATATTCATTAGCATAATGGCCATACTTCTTACAGTAATGATATTGGACTTGGTATTTATCATAACATTTTCCATGTGCTTGATTTTGTCCACCTTGTTGGCTACTGCCTTGCCTTTGATTCTGATTTTGATTGTTGCCCCTTCCATTTGTATTTACTGGGCTACTTCTTCCTCTCTGTTTCTAGCTTCTTCCTTTACCTTTACCTTTGTAGTTCCCTCTGCCTTGACCTTTGCCTCTTCCAAAGGACATTTAGGTCTCTAAGACATGCTCCAAATATGAGTCTATTTTTCTGCTCAATCTTTGTTCATGTGTCATCAATGATGCATGAAGCTCATCAACAGTAAACTTTGAGAGATCCCTTCTCTCTTTAATGGTTGTTACTATCACATCAAATATTGAGGGTAAGCTCCTCAACACTTTCTCCACTATTCTTCTCTCTTCTATGGTCTCTCCATGGGGTCTCATTTGGGTGACCAACCCAATCAACAATGTGAAGAATGAATCTGTTGTGTCATATTATTTCATTGAAATAACTTCAAAATCTCTTCTCATTAATTGAAGCTTTGCTGTCTTTACCTTCTTCATAACTTTGTAGGATATCTGGAGGGTATCCCATGCATCCTTGGACCTCTTTGCTGCTGCAATTCTTGGAAATATGCTTCCATGTATTGCTTGATAGAGATAGAAGAGGGATTTTGAGACCTTCTTCCTATTACTCTTCAGCAAATATTTCTCTTCATGTGTCAAGGTATTATATGCTTTTTCATCTGTTGGTTCTTCTAAACCATCTTCAACTAGCTTCCATAAATATTGAGAGGCAAATAGGGCTCTCATTGTGATTGCCCAATAGTCATAGTTCTTCTCATTGAACTCTGGGAGTTGAGTATTTCCCATACTCATGCTTGTGCTAGCTCCTACCATAGCTAGCTTTCTGAACTATGCTTAAAAAAAACTTAACTGTGTTTTTAATAAACAAAACTTATCACTGTTGAGAGATAAAACTCTCTCTTAAAAAAAATTCCTTCTACAATTCTATGGACTGTATTCTCTTATCCAAAAATAAAACTTTGTTTCAGATAAATACCTTGATTGCTTAAATTTCACACTACTGGTCAAAAGCTTCAAAAAATATTTCTTCCTTCAGCTTCTTTGCCAAATCCAAAGAGCCTAGACTAGCTCTAATGCCATGTTGGAATTTTTGAATATTCCAAACAAACAGAGGAAACAAAATTCCTCAACTCAACAAAAAGATTTGATAACAAAAAAAATGTGAACAAAGAGATGGTATAAACACTCTATTTCATTAGAAACAAAAAATCTATTACAAAAGTGAGATTCTTTCTTCAGAATGAAGTTTTAGATTCACAAAAAAAAACTTCTGCTGCTACAAAACACAAATTTCCTCTTTTGGCATATGCTGCTACTCACACAACGTTATTCTGAAATGGTTTTAATTGCCCTCTCTATCTTTTACATAGTGTTTTGCACACACTGTTTTTCAAAATACATAGTCTCTGTCTTTTTCCCCTTCAGACATAAATTACACACACAGTCAAAATTCTCTCTGCATACTATATTTCACTTTACTGTTTTTAGATATATTATAAACATAAAATTTTTATAATATATATTAGAAAACTTATATCATATATAACCCAAAGTTTTAAAATAAAACAAAACATATATCGTGGTGAATATAAAAAAACATTACAACTTTATACATTTCACATTCCGTGGACTCCAAATATCATGCAAGAGCTCCTTTCTTTACTCTATAGAGTTAATTTGATTGGTCTAGAGGTGTGATGACATCACCTCCTCCGGTGGGTCGTTTTTGTTGCTTGTCGCTCATGTTTGTTTCCGCCAGAATGAATTTGGTGGAGAGTTTAGTTCAGAATCAGGTGTGGTTGGTGGTGAATGCATGGTTGGTAGGTGCTGCAGATAAGTATGCAAGGGTGCAGAAATTTAAATGCGAGGGGGTGAGTGAAGATCAAATGAAAATAAAATTTCTTCTCCTGTACTTTGAATTCCCATCAAAACTTAAGTTCTTGTCCTTTTGTTGTCTTTGCGGCAGTTGGAATTAATATTTCCAACAAGAGCTACTTTAACTTGGCTATGTATGTCAAGTCAATTGGTATGTACGTGTTATGCTCATTGGTCTTCCTTTCCTCCCAACATTCTGGACCTCCAGTCTCTTCCAAGGCACCCCACCAAGATTTCAATCTAAGGCATTCAATTAGGACAGAGGTACAACTCAAATTCATCAATGTTTCCTTTTATATTGTTAGTGATCAAGACCCATGGGAGGTTTTGGCAGATCAAATTCTAGAGCTCAATACTAAACTTATCTATGGCTCCTCATCCGTAGAAAAACGATGGGATGAATGCATTGTTGGAGGAATACCGAAGACACTTTGTGGGTGCTAAAGAATTGAGTAGAGCTGGCCAATTGAAGCATAAAATCTCTTCATCTGCTTATTTTATTTAGAAAATGACCAATATCCTTTGGCTCCCCACACCATTGTAATCAACTACACTGGTAGAAATCCCTTTGACTCTAAATTTGATAAAGACATGAACGAACAAACTGAAACTATAGAAAAAAAAATACTTAGAGAAGAGAAGGAACCCAAGAGAATTAAAAAGTACAGAAAAAGGGATACAAGGCTTTCCCACTTCAATATTGATGACTTAGTAACAGTAAAACTTCTTCGGTTGGATTTTTTTGTGTCCCCCTTAATTTATGTACACACAACAACAAACACACCTTGTTAAAAGACACCTTACATTGAAAATATAGATCCTTCTACATGTGCTTCAAAAGCAATGTAAACATTTATAACTGCCATTAAAGAATACAAAGAGGACTTTATGCTGGAAATTAAAATAATATTATAGAAACATACTTAGGGAAGAGAATGAACCCAAGAAAATTAAAAAGTATGGACAAAAGGATATAAGGCTTTCCCACTTTAAGATTGGTGACTTAGTAATGGTAAAACTTCTCCGCTCGGATTTTTTTGTGTCCCCCTCATTTATGTACACACAACAACAAACACAACTTTTTAAAAAACACCTTACATTGAAAATATAGATCCTTCTACATGTGCTTCAAAAGCAATGTAAACATTTATAACTGCCATTAAAAAATACAAATAGGACTTTATGCTAGAAATTAAAATAATATTATAGAATTCTTGGTTCATAAGTTGATGTCAAAATAGATTTCCAACATATATATTTTTTGATGTTCTAATTACAAATATCAAGGGTGATTTCTCCACTCTCTTCGATGTGACTCCCTTTGGTAGTGTCAACCAACAACCCAATTTTCTTATATATAATTTTACAATTTTGAGGAATAACATCATAATTCTCCCTCTCTTTCTGCAATAATTAACTTATAATTAACTTTTAAATTAGTTTCAAATGTGGAAAATAAAAACTAGGCTACAATGGTTTGAATGTTCATATTGGAAACTGAACTACAATGTTCCACACATAGGTCAGATTGTCCCATGACATTTGAGAAATCATTCCTTCACCAATAAAGGACAATTCCAAGTATAATGTAAAGAATCACATGTTATTCCAACATAAATATCCATTAGCCATTAGATATATGCACTGCTCCAAATCCACCTCATCCTTGATAAATTTGGTGAGTGTGGTCTCTTTGTTATTGATGGAGCAAAATATATCTACTCTAAATATCTACCTACAACCTTGAATTTTGTGCTAGTTTTGAGGTATGAGTTCTAGTATAGTTCTAAGTCTTAATGCCTTTGTTTTCCATTCATAATTTCAATCTCATCTCCACAAGTGACGCCAATAGACACTAAGGGACACTAAGTAAGTTCTTGGATATTATGGTCATCATTTTCAAACAATTTCATATTGAAATATCTCACCGGACACTCACATTTGCAATTCCAATAGCTTTTGCAATTCCAATAGCTTAGTATATTTCCACTTAAAATTTGAATAGCTCAATAGACATTTCCACTTCAAATTTTATAGGTAAAAACATAGTTACAAATACATTAAATGTCTATTTAAATTGTTGCAAGAATGCAAAATATTATTCCTCAAAACGGTAATAAACATTACTAAGGTTATGTTAAGAAATTAGAAACTTCTCATTAACTTATAAAAATTATAACACGGACTATAAAAGAACTACACACATCAAAAAAGACACCATCCCTCTGACCACTTGTCCACATAGACATGCTCTCTTTCCCCATTCCTCTCATATTTTTCATTTTCATTTGTGTGCTTGACACCTGTGGAATAAGTTGTCTATTGATTTGGAACCTGGAGGTGTTTTAGCTGGGATATTTTCGTCAAGTCAGTTGGTATAGACCTGCTATCCCCACTCATCTTTCTTTCCTCCTTCAATTCTGGACCGCTAGTCTCTTCCATATTATCCCACAAATATTTCAATCCGAGGCGTTCAATTAGGTGAAAGTTATAAATTAAATTCATCATTTTCACTGTGTCTATTGTTAGTGATTGAGACCCATTAGAGAATTTAACAGATTAAACTTTGAAGCTCATAAGTAAACTGATCGACAACTCATCATCCGCAGACAGGTGGTTGGATAAATTCATTTCTAGAATATTAACTTGCTAGAGGATTGACGAAGAAAATTTTTGAGTGATAGATAATTGAGTAGAGTTGGAAAAAATGAAGCATAAAAGCTCTACATCCACCTATTTTAGCTATAAAATGACCAATAATGTTTGGCTCCCCACACGGCTGTTGTTAGTGTTGGTATCTTCATCGCTCTATCAATGATCAAGTTCTCTTATTGCATTGCATTTTAGGCGTCTTGCTCAGTCAGCTGCATTCCATTAGGATCATGGATCATGTGACGACAGTGGCTTGTTGTGCATTTTACCTCATGCCCTTTACCTGCTAGCACATTTCCATTCATCTAGATCATTTGCAAGAGTCATTTTTAGGGTTTCCGCTTTATTAGGTCTACGGTTTTGTCAAAAAGGTCTTCAAAATGTTCAATAACAGTCAACAAGCACATGAGGTGATCGAATAAAGTTTTAGTACCAAATCAATTTCCTACCTTGCCCCATAGAGATCTGTGCAAAACTAAGCCTTATTCCCCAGGCCCAAATCTGCCTTTCACATTTGAGCCAACAAAACATTATCAAATTCAATCAAACACCTCTGTACGCATACCTAGCCTAAAATCAGTCACCACATTAGTCATCTCAAGCTTTCATTGGCCATCTTTTCTGAGATTGACAAGGAGAGAGCCCTCTCCCGACCTGGTAGGGCTAGCTACCAGGTTAAGCGTGGTATGATGTTATCCTAGATCCTACCTTTCTCAGCTTGAGGTAGATTTAGGCCTTAACATAGTGGAGACCATACTGGGGACGTTTTTAGCATAAAGGATGAATCACCCTCGTAGTATCTTCCCTGATAAAGAATGACAAAGTTAAAATCCGATTGTTGATGATGAAAAATAGTGGGTTACATATAAAGGTTGAAATCGTTCACCTAGCGACTCCATTCACTGAAAAATATAGAAATCAATGCTTCATGGTGACTCCACTGCAAGAAGATTAGTAGCTTTAAGATTTTCAAGATGGCAAGTTTGGCAAGAAGATATGCTCCCATGAGCCGAGATCACATTCTAGGTTTTCCAAACAAAATGCCTAAGGTGGATTGGCTTCAGAATTTTCCTATGTTTAGAAATGTGGAAGGTAATGACGTTGCTCTTCATCTGGTGAAATTTCACATTCATGTGCATAAATTAAATATTGATTTTCCTGAAGACTTTTCATGAAGATGTTTATGGCTACTCTAGAAGATGAAGCTCGATCTTGGTATGAAATTTTTCCACCTGCTTGTATTTATTGTTTGAAAGATTTTCATACAATATTCTTTGAAAGGTATAAAGAATCTTGTCCATGCATAATATTAGTGCAGAATTGTTGTGAACACATTAATAGTTTCATTGAAGATCTTGAGAATTTTTATGGAGATGATGAATTTATGGATGAAGAAATCATGGAAGCACTGTATGAAAATCCATTTCAGTAGCATATAGAAAATTTAGAGGATACTTGTCGAGACCAACAGGTTTAAGATCTTTGTACAGCTGAAAACGATGAAAGAAGAGGTTGTATTTTAGATCTAATTGAAATAAAGGACGAGATGCCGGAAAATGATGTTCCAATCTCACATAGTGATAAAGTTAAGCCAAATCTAGAGTTAATATGTGATGAGGAAAAACATTTTGTTCCAAATCCCATAAAGGAGAGTTATATTGTTAAGGGCACCTCAAATGAAGAAAACAGAGTTATAGACCTGAGTGTTCTCATTCCATCAGAAAAGAGTCTCCACGAGGAGGTAATCCATTCCATCTATGAAAAAAAAGATGAGATCTTTGTTCAAGTAAGTGAAAAATTTCCTTTGGATGAATCTTTGGTAGATGATAGAAATGTTAGTCTTGGATTTCAAGAGTCATCTGAAGTTTCTTCTCTTATGAATAATGAATGTGATAAGGAACATGATAATCTGGTTGTTATATCATATGGAGTGGATCAAAAATATATTCAGAATATAGAATACCAGAGCAATCAGAGCTACCATTCAGATTCTTCTTCCTATGTTTCATGTTTTGAAATGTTCTTTCAAGAGGGAATCTGCTCACCTACTAGTTCAGAATTTTTCAAAGACCAGGAACACACTCTTACTGAGGTACATTGTAAAGAGAGATCAGAATCAAGAAAAAAAGACACCTTGTCTCTTCAGCAGAAGGAAAATCTTCATGTTTTTTAGTATCCAGTGACAAATCTATTGTAGTCAGCAGTGAAGGTAATTATTGCAGTATTCAATGATGAAGGAGATTATGGTCAACTATGCTTTTGGATGCCCAGTTGCAAGTATCTATTGTTGTCCAGAGGATCTCATCAGGAGAATCAATCAAGAAGGCATCTACTTGATTGGTTACATTGGCATTTTGATATAGCCTAATCGTATATTTTCTTGTAAGAAACACAGGTGGTCATGTACTACCATCAAGCTTTAAATTTTAAGTTTGGTCTTAGTCACTTTTGAGTTAGTTTGTTGAGTCAAGTTTCTTTTAGTTTGGTTTTGGTTTGTCGAAGTTATTGACTCCATAGCACAATGGATGAAGGCACTACCTACTTTCCTAGAGATCTGTAGTTCTTGGCACCTCCAAGGAGCTACCATCCCCATTGGAGCCAATGTTAGTGTCGGTATCTTCATCCCTCCATCAATGATCAAATTCTCTTGTTGCATTGCATGTTAGGTGTCTCGCTCAGTCAACTGCATTCCGTTAGGGTCATGGATCATCTGACGGTAGTGGCTTGTTGTACATTTTCCCTCATGCCCTTTACCTGTTGGTACATTTCCATTCATCTAGATCATCTGCAAGAGTTAGTTTTAGGGTTCCTGCTTTATTAGGTCTAGGGTTTCGTCAAAAAGGTCTTCAAAATGTTCAATAACAGTTAGCAGGCGCATGAGGTGATCGAATAAAGTTTGAGTACCAAATCACTTGCCTACCTTGCCCCATAGAGATCTCTGCAAAATTGAGCCTCATTCCCCAGGCCCGAATTTGCCTTTCACATTTGAGCCAACAAAACATTATAAAATTCAATCAAACACCTCTGTACACATACCTAGCCTAAAATTAGTCTTCACATCAGTCATCTCAAGATTTCATTGGCCATGTTTTCTGATATTGACAAGGAGAGAGCCCTCTTCTGACCTGGTAGGGCTAGCTACCAGGTTAAGTGTGGTATGATGTTATCCTATATCCTACCTTTCTTAGCCTGAGGTAGATTTAGGCCCTAACAGCTGTAATGGACTACACTGGGAGATGTCACTCTGCCTATAATTTTGCTAAATATTTGAATTAAAAAACGAAAATTATAGAAAAAAAACATACTTAGAGAAGAGAAAGAAACTAAGAGAATTACAAAGTGCACAGACAAGGAATAAAGGCCTGCCCGCTTCAATACTGGTGACTTAGTAATGGTTAAAATTCAGGAAAAATAGTTAAGTGTCTATTGCAAGGTGCATAAAGGGATCATATAGAAGTATTGTTGGCCTTTCCCCATAGTTGAACAAGTTGGACAAGAAACAGATAGAGTCAACTTCCAGCGAGGCTAAAGCACCATCCCATTTTTCATGCAATTTCCCTCAATCCATACCATGTGATTTGCAATGAAAGAAGTCATATTTTTTCAATAGCACCTCCACCATGAAATCATTCTCAAAGGAGGTCTAATATATCATGGTTGATCGAGTAAGAAATAATAGAAGAGGATAAAGAATACCTTGTAAAATGGAAGGGATTTCTCGAAAGTGAAGCTATCTAGGAACATGATGCAACAACTCTATTCTTAAAAGTTGAGGACTTTGGTAATTTCAGGAAAAAAACTATATATTGTACTGTATTGTTTGATGAGTATAAATTCTGTACCTTTTTCCCTAGTGACCATGGAGTTCCATAATCAAGCATTCTTCTTCAGGAGAAATCTTGTCTCTTTTGAGATCAGGCTAGAGGAATTTTATCCACCTCATCGTGTATCTCCTTCCAGTTATATTAGGACCTATTCAATATAAACAATTAATTTTTGACTAATTTAATTTTTTTGGTGTTTAATTCAAACTTGTTGGTGTTTTTGAAAATTTTCACTATGCAAGAAATGATAACAAAGGATTGAGTTGTTTGTTACTTGCAACACTTGTTGATCCAGGTTCAAATGGTGAAACCAAAAGCTTCCAAAGCCAATAAAATATTATCTTTCTAACTCAATGGAGGGTTGCAACCATTTTGAACTGAGATTCAAACATGGGATTAACATGTGAATTGAGCTTGAAGCAGGGGATTAACATCCGAATTGAGCTTGAAATAAGGGATTAGCATCTGTGAAAGTTGGATAACATGAAAAACACACCTTGAAGTTGGGGATTAGTAGCATTGATAGGCGGCTAACATGCCCATAACACATGCCCACAAAATGTTGGCCACTGGGTTAGACTCCACATAAATGAGATATATATGTTTTGCATTATCTTAAACAAAAAATTCCCGAGAAGTAATTCTAGCATTAGTCTCAATTTAGAAAAAATGAATGAAATAAATGCACTCAAAAAATATATAGTATGAAGAATATCAACCAAATGGTCTCTTTTCCTCGAGCAGAGGACAAATAATACCATCAAAGTATTTCATTTGTCCTAAAATTTATTGCGACAATTTAATAGGTGGACAAGGACAATACTTTATAAAAAGGTTGAAAAAATTATAATCACTTTAAATGACAGTAATAATAAGCAACACATTCAATTATTATAATCCCATTCCATCTGATGGGAGAGACCGATTATGATGAAGGAGTTTCTCTTTGCAGGGTTGGCCTCGGAAAATATTGTTCAACCTAACCAATTAGATCAATGGAATTTTGTCCTCCTCGAGAATTATTTTTTACCACATGGCACACGGAAAATGACATGGAATTACTCTTGCTCCTCAACTACTTCCAAGTGACCATGACATACATATTTTTATTGTTGGTCTTTCTCTTCCCCTATCTTCGCTTCCCCGTGGAATCCAATCCTGTAACAACTGTGCTAAAAATCCATGTAGAAATATATAAGACCATGGTCGATGGGACACATATTCCAAGCTGAATGGTGGGAAAAACATCCTAGCAGGTGTTGATTGAGTTTAAATTGGAATGGAAATGACAAAGGCTTTGAAAACCAATGAAGCATTAATTGGAATTTTATTTATGAAAATAATGGAAATTAGAAGAAAAGGAAGGTCGAAGATCAAAGGTTGCATGCGAGGAGGAAAATGGCTGAAAAAAATGGAAAATGAAGAAAATATAGGTCTCAATAATAAAAACACTTTTGATGATCAGTTCGTAAGCTTTTGGCTCACATTTTGGGAGCTCTCTCATTAATCTCTCTCTCTCTCTCTCTCTCTCTCTCTCTCTCTCTCTCTCTCTCTCTCTCTCTCTCTCATACTCTTGGATAATTATACTTTTATTGGAGCACTCTTGGAGAGTGTGGATACTTGGTGATTTGGAGCAATAAGGCCAAATAAGAGCAGGAAATTGCAAGCGAACATCGATATCAACAACTATAGTGGGATTTCATGGCAGGTACCGAGCTACATGTATGTTTTCCTCACCAGTTTTGGCATGAATGGGTATGCATGTGGACTTCCTTATCATTTCCATTTCTTGGATAACCATGGTGTTGTAGGTTTATTTCCATTGATTATTTTCAAGGTGGTTCTCATGATACATTTTTCTATTAGGTGAGTTATTAGTTTCTGGAGCCTTGGCTAGACAAACTCTCTTGAATCACAGTGTACAATAGTGCATTAAGTTACTAGTCTTGGGAGCCTTGGTTGCATAAAAACTCTAGAGCGCAGCAAAAAATTGTTGGGTTGAGTTACTAGTCCTAGAGCCTTGGTTGGACAAATGCTCTAGAGCCCTAGGTGGGTTGAGTTACTAGTCCTCAAACCTTGGTTGGAAAAATTCTCCAGAGCTCGAAAACAATTGCAGTTGATTTATTATTCCTTGAATCCTTGGTTGGACAAACGCTCTAGAAGATGAATAATAGTTGGGGTGAGTTACTAGTCTTGGAAGCCCTTGTTAGAACAAATGCTCTAGATCCCTAGATCAACTTGGATAGAGGCTAATCCATGATGTTTAGTGATGTCCGATCATGAGGTGGAATCACTGGTTTGGGTTTGAGACGACTTGGTCTCTAGATCCCTAGTTTGGTGTTGATTGATGTATTTGATAAAGTCCCACATTGATGCTTATAATATGGCATGAGGGTGACTAGATGAAGTGAAACTTGGCTCAACCAATCTGTGATCAGGTGGAATGTGGAAATCCCATCTTCCGTTGGGTTTTAAACTCATAAATGAAGAGATCATTCCTCTCATATTGAGTATGCAAATGTATTGGTTTATGTATGAATTTATTTATTATTGTATCCAAGGTATTTCTATTGTTATTATGTTGGTTATAATCATGTATTCCATTAGTGATGATGTGTGGCTCTATATACATTTTTTCCTATAAATAAATACCTAATTTATGTAGGGTAAAATAGAATGTATTTTAGATTATGATGTAGGGGATAAATGATTCTAATCTATTCTCAAATTTGTAATGGAATCCCATGTTTAAATATGTTGTTTATATTTGTAGATGCAATTTTTGTGACATGTTTGACAGAATGCATGTAATGGTTGGGAGGGATCTAGATGAGTTCAAGATGATTTGATTAATTCCTTTTCTTTTCTTTTAATGTTATTTATCCTCTCTTGAAGTTACAGGAAGTTCTCGGAAGTGACCTTCGCTTAGGGGCTTAAAATGTGCCTCAAATCCTGGAGTTGTAGGAACAATATTGACCTTTTGGGGCCCTCAAAATGGCCTTTACAAGGAAAGCCCATGGCCAAGGGTCGATAATCGATACCTTTCCCTTACATAACCATGAATAAGCCTCAAATTGATAAGAAAAATAGTTCCCCCTCAGGTAACAGGGCCCTAGAAGGTTGAGTTACCTCTTGGGGATGTCAATAATGCAATGTAAAGTTTTTTTTTTCATTTTTCCATTAGTTCCACTTCATCAAAGTAATCTAGGAGGTTTAATCTCATATTAGTAGCCTCTTGTCACATGTTTACCCTAGTCGGCTAGATACTTGGGTAAATGTGGGAAGAGGGTGTTATAGAGTGGTATTAGAGCATGGTTCAACCCTCATACTGGATGGTTGGTGTGTTGATCATGCATTTATGTTGGTTGCATGTGTGTGTAGTATGCTTCTAGTATACATGTGATTGCTACATCCATGTTGTGTGTCCATGGTGGAAGTGGTGTCACCATGGAGGAGTTGATGGTATTGTTGTCAACATGTTGTCATGAGCGTATGATTGGTTATGTGTGGTTCTTGCTTATGTATTGTTCACACACACTTTCTTACATGTTTCTACATGTTATACATGCATTTATTGTTTATGGTAGCTCACATATTGGTCATTTTTGTATGATGTTTGTGTATTCTTACTTATGCGATGCTATATGTGGGACATGAATTGGCCGTTCATGATTAGTTATACATGTCAAGCAGGTCCATATGGTCAAGTTTGAATTGGTTTGGTGAAGTATTTTGTGCATAATTTCATTGTATGAAATTAGGTCATCATGATGATATTGGTATGTTATGATCCTAATGTGTTGGAAAAGATAAAGGAGGAGACGTAGACCATCAAAGTGAAGTTACAACATTGGATCTCGAGGGAAGAGCATGTTGTCACATAGGTTTGATGTTTGGCATGCATGTATGTGATTCATAATTGTTGTAATAATTAGGGTTAGCTATATGTTTGTAATTCTATTATTATGGTTACATATGTCATAAATTCTAATTGGTGAGTGTAGTCATATGCATTATGCATTATGGGAATTTTAAGGTCTAAAATGGGCCTCCTAAGAAAAATGTAAAACCAAAATAAAATTTATAAGGACCAATAGGATTCAAGATGATGATTTCAACCGTGGGGGATGATTCACCATTTTTTAAGTAAAAGGCTTAAAATATTAAAAATAATAAAATAATAAAACTATTTTTTCAACTCGTATTTTCAACTTGACTCCAAAATGTTTTACTCAAATTTTGAGCGGGAGTACTTGTCGGATGAAAATTTAATTCCTCATCCAATGAGTACCCATGTTCCATAATTTTGATCAACCCTGCTACATGAAAAATGAGAAATACATGAAAAAACATTATTGTAATCACGTTTTTCATGTATTTCTCATTTTTCGTATAGAAGGATACATAGAAACTAAGCAACATGGGTACTCCTTGGATTAGGAAGTAATTTTTTCATCCAAAAACTACTGCCACATGAAATTTGAGTAAAATATTTGGGAGATAAGTTCAAAATACAAGTTGAAAAAATAGTTTTTTCTTTTTTCCCTCTAAAATTTGATGATGTAATCAAATGTTATTTTATTATTTGCACTATTATTTTATAATTTCCTTAGGATGCCCATTTTATACCTCAAAATTCGCCTAATGGGTATGAGTATTCCTTTCATTCTATTGATGTTATGGTTACATACATTATAGATGCTAGTTAATTAGTGTAGTTATATGGACATGTGTCAGATAGTCATGAATGAGAGGAACTTGTAGTTGTATTTGTTGCTATTGTTGTTTTATTCTAGATAACTTGATGATTATGATATATGTTGGTGATGTCCATGTTATATGTTAACGTGTTATGGTTATATGTTAGTCAATGATTAGGCTTATTTCATTAAGATTTTAATGATTATGTATCATGCTGATTTGGAGTAGCATATGATTATGGTTAGGATTATGACATTCAAGTATGAATCAACCTAATTTTTATGAAACCGACTCCAAAAATAGAAGAAAAGAGAGATCAACACCTTATAAATCAGCCACTTCGAGGGGGAAACCTCCTTTACATTACATAAATGAACAATTATTCGATGATACAAATGACAAAACATTATCTCTATATATAGGAGTCCATGGGGTCACAATATAATCCTAGCCGGCCTAACAATAATAATGTAAGGGCACAACAATAACACTAGTGTCTTTTTATGGGGCACAATATTAAAAATATGGGGGCTACAAGTGTACAATAATAACAATAAGGGGGATACACTAACAACAATAAGGGACTACACTAGTAATATAGGGATCTAACATGCCCCTCTCCTTTAGAAATGTGTTGTCCTCAATGCTTGAGTGGCTCTAGATGCTTCTATATAAAATTATCACCCTCCCATGTGGAATCTTCAGTGGGTAAGTTTTTCCACTTCAGGATATACTCTGAAATTGATTGATTTCATAGCTGTCAAGTTCTAGTTTCCATGACTTCTTTAGGTTCCAATATGATTTTTCGTTCCTCATCAAGTTCTAGAAATATTGCTTGAACTTGAATTTTGTCACCTATAACCTTCTTTAAGCATGAAACATGGAAAACTGGGTGGACTTGAGACGAAGAAGGAAGCTCCAATTTGTATGCCATAGTACCAATATTTTGCAACACCTTGTAACGGCGATAGTTCTTTGGAAATAATTTATTATCCTTCTTAGCTTGCTTGAGGGACATTTTTTTGTATGGTTGTAGTCATAAAAATACCCAGTCTCCTACATCAAAACTTCTCTCATTGCTATGTTGATCTACCTATTGTTTCATTCGATTTTGTGTCAAATTTAGGTTATCATTTACGACTTGGAGAACTTTTTATTGATGCTCGATGTGATCTTCCACTGGTTGAACCTTACAACTTTCTCTTACAGATGATGTGATGGACAGTGGATGATATCCATAAAGTGCCATAAATGGTGTCATTTTTGTTGTAGTATGGAAGGAAGTCTTATACCACCATTCAGCTAGAGGTAACCACTTGACCCATTACGTTTGTTATCAGATACAAAACAACGAAGATATCATTCCAAACATTTGTTCACTATCTTATTTTGACCATCGTATTGAGGATGATAAGATGAGCTATGAGCTAGTTGAGTACCCAAACAAGAAAATAATTGTGGCCAAAAATTTCCAGTCAAAATGGGATCTCTGTTGCTTACCATAATGTTCGGTTATCCAATATAGTTAGAGAATAGAAATGGCACAAATAAATGCTTCCACCTCTTCATCCTTTCTCAAAAGTGCATCTGCAATAACATTTAGCTTCCCTTTTTTCTAGATGATTTCAAAGTCATAATTCAACATCTTTGTGACCCATTTTTCCTACTCTTCTAAATATAGACTTTGTTACGAAAAGTATCTAAGACTATCATGATCAGTTTTTTCTTTGAAGTGTCTACTCATTAGGTAGGGTGGCCATTTATTTAGTGCATGTAGTATTGCCAACATTTTCTTCTCGTAAATAGCTTTCTCTAAATACTTTCATTTGATTGGACGACTTCCAAAAGAAATGGTTCCTTCTTATTTCATTAAAATAACACCAATTCCATTTCCCGAGGCATCAAATTCCATAATAAAGGTTTTTGTGAAGTCTGGTGTAGCTTGGACAGGTGCTAGGCACATTGCCTCTTTAATATGTTTAAAGGCCTAAGTTGCTTAACGAGTCCATGAAAATGCATCTTTCTTCAATAATGTTCTTATAGGTGTTGCGATTCTCCCATATTTTTTAACAAAATTGTGACGATACCCTATTAACCTAAGAAATCCTCGCAAATGCTTTATGTTTGTGGGGAATTTCCATTCCTTAGTGGCTTTAATTTTGTTAGACTCTACCTTAACACCCTCCTAAGATACAATATGATCTAGATATTCCACCTCTTATACTCCAAAGAAACATTTGGATGTTTTCACATATAATTGTTTCTCCTCCAATAGTTTGAGCACCCTATTAACATGTTGGACATGATTCTTCTAAGACAAGTTCTAGATTATTATATCATCAGGAAATACGAACACAAATTTTCTAAGGAAAGGTTTGAAAATGGAATTGATCAATCCTTGAAATTTAGAAGGTGCATTGGTAAGGCCAAAAGGGATGACCAAAAATTCGTAACGACCCTCATGAGTTTGAAATTCTATTTTCAAAATATTTCAGTCTTCATTCTAATTTGATCATATCCTAAACGATGATCTGACTTTGTAAAATAAATTTCTCCATGTAGTTCATCCAATAATTCATCAATCACAACAATGGAAAATTTATCTTTAATAGTGAGCTTACTAATCTCCCTATTATCTGCACACATGCGCCATGATCCATCCTTCTTGTGCACCAATACTACTGAAGTAGAGAAAGAAATTTGACTCGGTTGAATTATACCAGCCTCTAACATTTCTACAATCATACGTTCAATTTCTCTCTTTTGGACATAAGGATATCTATAATGCCTGATGTTTGGAGGAACATTTCCTAGAATCAAATGAATAACATGATCCCAATCACAAATAGGTGGGAGTCCTTTGGAAGTTTCAAACACCTTGGAATGATTGTCCAAGACTTTTTGGAGATCTAGAGAAATAGATGATTTTGATGTTCGAACTTCTAGTGAGCATAATTCTGCAAATACACCTCATTTTTATTTCTTCAGGAGCTTTGTCATGACATTAGAGTGTATTATCTTTCTCAACTTCCCTGTGATACCTTGAAATTAAACTTCATTTACTTCTGAAAAAAATTCAAGAAAAGTTCTTGAAAATTAAAAGCTATCATCCCGAAAGATTGTAACCATTGTACTCCTAGTACAACATCAACACCTCCCATCGGAATGGAAAGCATTAGACTATTCAATACATATTTCCCCATGGTTAGCATGATATTTTGGCATTTTACAGAGCAATTTATAGTTCCTCCATTTGAAACCATCACTTGACACTCTAGTGTTTGGTATAGGAAGCAATTCAATTCCTTGGCTACTTTACAATGAATAAAATTATGAGTACTACATGAATCAATCAACACCATTACCATTTTCTTCTTGATAGGGCCCTTTATCTTGAGAGTTTGAGGAGTTTTAATTACTACCAATGCATTACAGGATATGGTTAGACTCATTTCTTCTTTATATAGGGTTTTTTCCTGGTGTATATCCTCTTCTTTTAAAGTTTCTTGTTCATTTTATTCCCCCTCTTCACAATATATGTAAAATAATATATTTTCAGCACACTTATGACATTTAGTGTATTTTCTATCACAACTGTAGCAAAGAACTTTTTCTCTTTTTTCTTCCAATTGTTGTGGTGTCACCCTTGTATGTTGTGGAAGTCTAGGAGTAGCAACACTTCCATATTTGTAGATGTGAGTGGTAGGCTTCCTTGTCGCCATAATTTTACATTTAGTTTTTCCTTCCAAGCTGAATGCCTTCTCTAATAAATCAGGTTCCCAAAGGTGAACCTCATGTTCGATGTTATCCTTTAAAGTCCCAATGCTAACATCAATCCTATGTTCCCATGGAATATCAACTGCCCTTATATTTAGGTTTTGGAATTCCTCAATGTGCTTCACCACTAAACGCTTGTGTTTGAGATTTATCTATTGGGTAAAGAATGCGCTTCTCTTTGTATCCTCATAATGTGCTATTGTTTCCTTCGTAAAAATTGGCCAAGTGACATGTTTTTATTAGATAAAATGCATTGATACCATACACATGTATTTTGTTATAAATATAAAGTTGTAATGCATACTTTTTTGTGTTTTGCACAGTATTGAGATCAAAATATTGCTCCATTTGTAGTATCCATGTTATGGGATCCTTGCCATCAAAGTTCCTCATATCGATATTTGGAATATGGTGGGTCTTAAATCTAACATTAGAGTTTATGAAATCATGATTAAAATTTAGTTTGTTCTCATCATGAGTTTCATTTAGTATATTTTCGCCATCAAGAATCATTTCTTATATCAACTTTTTCAAACCTTCCATGTCTTCTTTTAGATCATTCTTCATGTCTTTCATTTTTTCTTCCATTTCTCCATGCCACTCTTCAAGCCATCCATATTATCTTGCATGCATTTCTTCAAAACTTCCATTTCATTTTTTGTTTCTCTTTGCGGGAGTAAAAGTTATTGCACTTTCTCTTGTAATTTGATATATCATGTTGCACTTCTTCCTCTTCATGAGTCATAGTAGAGCATTCTAAGGGCTTAATGGGCGTTGAATTATTTTTAGGGGAATTTTATAACCCAATACTGATATCTATGTTCAATATTCCTTTGGAATAACTTCAAACTGACTTTTCAAACAAGACTTATGGAATTTGAAAAAAAAATACACACCTTTTTCTTGCTTTCAAGGAGCTCGATATTGAAAATGATGTATCTCTGTCATTTTGGATCCTCGAGATTTAACCTTTTGTCCTATAATATTCCTCTATGTTATACTTACAATGCCACAAGTCTGACCTGATTTGGATTCCTTAACACAAAGTTATGCCCAATCTACCATAATGACCTAATTATGGATTAGTTCAGTAGAGAAAACTTATACGACGTGCCAGATGTCATTGTTTCCTCATTTGGATATGAAATTAACACATATAAAACTATAGTCCATCTACTTTCATCCAAATATTACATAATTCTAATCCGATGCTCTGAGAGAGGTTTATGTTGATTTTCCCATGGTGACCTCTTTCAGATGAAATTTGACAGCCTGCAAAAACCCTAACTTCCACAGATCATATATACAAAAATATTCTGAACCAAGATCTAAAATATTTTCACCAACTTCCTTAGGATTTATTTGCAAATTTTTTTTTGTTTTATTATCTCAACCTTCATAGAAAAAAAATTATAGTGAAAATTCCACGATGGCCTATTTGAAGCAGCGAAAACCTAGAATCCAAAGCTTTAATAACAAATGTTATGAAACCAGCTCCAAAAATAGAAGAAAAGAGAGATCAACGCCTTATAAATCAGCCACTTCGAGGGGGAAACCTCCTTTACATTACATAAATGAACAAGTATTCGATGATACAAATGACATAACCTCTTTTTTATATATAGCAGTCCATGGGGTCACAATATAATCCTAGCTTACCTAAAAATAATAATATAAGGGCAGAAAAATAATAACATTTCCTTTTTATGGGGAAAAATAATAAAATATGGGGGCTACTAGGGTACAACAATAACAATAAGGGGGCTACACTAACAAAAATAAGGGACTACACTAGTAATATAGGGATCTAACACTAATGTTGATAGTGCGTTGTACTAATCTAAACAAACTGTGTATATGTGATTGTTATGCGTTAATGACAGTTTTTTATGAGCTTATGATGTGAACTTGTTAGTTAGTTACTATTATGGATATATCAAACTTATTTATGCTTGAGTGATATGTAATGAAGTTATATTTTGCTAACCTAGATTGACTATGAAGACAAGATAACTTCCCCTGAGATACATTAAGGTATGAGTTTTCTCATGTTGTGTACTTCGTTCTTGATTGTTTGATTATGTTATCTATTTGGTGTTTAGTGTTTGGTGTATATTATGTCATCTATTTATTGTTGAATGTTTGATTAATTGCATGATATGAGTATATGTCTCTGTAAGTTTGCATAAAGGAATGATATTATTTTAAGATGGTTGTGATAACACACGCATTGAGATAGTTGATATATACTTGAGTGCAAGTAGGTGATAGTTTTCATATTAGGTATTATGACCGATGAATGTGAGTAGATTGTTGATTATGAAATGGCTTTTAGTCTTTGTAAAATTTGATTTGGAATTTATAGATATGCTTTCTTGATATTTGTTACATATGGCTGACATGTGTGTTCAGTTGTAGGTCAACCTGCTGGCACAAAAACGTAAGGTAAATGGTTTATTGTATGTTTATATTATACACTAAAAATTATGTTTATGGAAGCATGATGTAGGGATTTCATGGAAAAAGAGATTTCCATGAAATCTAGAAGAAGGATCAGGTTGATTTTTCCTTCGGAATCACTGAGGCCCATTGGGATTGAGTCATGGTGTGTTTTCCTAGCCTTGGGCTTTTGGTACTTTGTGATTTGTTTTTGTTTTATTTTTAGCCTTAATTTCTTCTAGTGTATGGCCATGCCGCTCTGTTTTGGTATCGTATTGCTTTTGGTTTTTCATGGTATTATTCTTGCTTGCTCTTGTTCTTTCCTGTTATATTTTGAGAATATTGGGAATTGGTTGGGAAAGAGGAAAGTTAATGGTGCTCAGGAGAGCTCTGTGGTACCCAACAATTTATGTAGGATGGGATGAGGCTCAGTACATGATTAAGTATAACAGAAGGTAATAATATTATAGACAGATGGATTGGTTGACACCATTATGGTAAATGGATGCTAGCTGGACAATCATGAGAAAGTAAATGGATCTCAGATATCATATGCCTTGGATATGTTGGGAACTTTTGTTCTCAATATTGTGCATATTGTGCATGGATAAAGGAATTTCTCTTAACCTTGACCTTATTATATTCAGTAATTAAGGTGTGTTCATGATTATGTCGATGTTTATATATGTATACATGTATGTATGTATGTACGTATACATGTATGTATGTATGTATGTATGTATGTATATATGTATGTCATTTTTAACGGGGTCAGCATGGATTATGATTGTTTAATGCTAATGTTTATATGTATATATGTGTATGTATGTCCTTTTCTAATAGGATCATGATTTTTTTATGCTAATTATTATATATATGCATGTATATATGTATGTATGTCATTGTATGATATGATTTTCAAGGATCATTCTCGTGGATGAATGATTGCTCATGTAATTGAAAGGAATGAAGAGGTTCTTGGTCTGATGAGGAACCAAGTGAGAAGAGTAACTTTGATAAATCTACAAGGTCAGTATCATGTGGGTAACATTTGATAGTATATGCTTGTACTATGCCTATGTTAATGTTATGGATAGGTAACGCTGAGGGGTACATCAATGAACTGAAAGTAGTGTGATATGCGACATGCTAAGATAAGCATGGATAGTGGAAAGATACTAGAAGGAAGATTTCTTGTGGTGTTAGTGTGTGGTTTGTGAATGTGTAGTACTATTGATGTGTATATGTTGTCCATGTTGTATATTCAATTATTGTTCCTATGGTGATGTGTAATGTTGCACGTGTAGTATTGTGTACATATGATGTTATATGCATGTTGTATATATGGTGTTGTGTGTATATTGCATATGTAGTGCTAGGTATAGATGGTGTTATGTACATGTTGGATATATGGTGCTATGTAAATATTGTACTGTGTGCATGTTGGATATGTGGTGTTTTGTGCATATGATGTTGTGTTCATGTTGTATATGCGATGTTATGTACATAGTGTGCTATGTACTTCTTGAATACACATTTCTATGTAAATATGGTGTTGTGTGTGTGATGTACATATGATGCTATGTACATATGGTGTTAGGTGCATGCTTGTACATGTGGTGTTGTGTGCATGTCGCATTGTGTAGATTTTGTACATGTCGTGTTGTTAGCAGGTGGTGTCGTGTACATTTCATGCATGTAGTGCTAAGTACATGTGGTGTCAATTACATGTAATGCATGTGGTGTTATGTACATGTGGTATTCTATACATATTGTACATGTGGTGCAATGTACATTTGGTGTTGTGTACACGTTGTGTCGATGGTGTCATATACATGTGATGTTGTGCAAAAAGTGTGTAGGTTGTGTTGTGTACATGCGGTACAATGTACATGTGCATATGGTACTAGTATACATGTGGTAATGTGTGTAATTTAGACATGATGTTTTGTAGGAAATATCATTAAGTATGTGCATGATGTAATCGTGTATCATGACATGTGTATTTATTGTGTTGTACTTTCTGTATCTATAAGTGTTGTGTCGTATTGTACACTAGGTGTAGGTGTATGTGTTGTATTCCTATGTAAGTGTATGTATTGTGCTATACTACACACTAGATGTATGTGTATTTATTGTGTTGTGTTGTACACTAGGTCTGGGTGTATGAATTGTGTGGTATTGTATGTATCGTGTGGATGTAAGTGTTGTAAATTGTGTATATGTAAATGGATGAAGAGAAGGCACTAGGTGCTTTTCGTGTGTGGAAACCGATCTTGTGTTTGTGTGGAAAGAGAAATGGCAGAAGTATGGACAGATGAAGAATAAGTATCGATATTTTATTTTACTGTTGTTATGCATGTGACCTATGATTCTGACTTATGATGGTTACATGCGATTTATGATTATGGTTTATGGTGATTTCATGCGATTCATGATTTTAATTTATGATTTTTGCGGTTTTAGATGATTGGATGTGATATGTTTAAACATGACGATTTGATCAAACATCTAGTTTGACATGTTGTGACAGGAAGTAAACAAGATAGAAATTGTACCTTATTAACGAGCTACCAATGGGGTATGATTTTAATTTATTTAAATTTATTTTGAATCTAATTGGAATTATGTTCTTAGTTTAGGAATCCATGAACATGCCCCATTGGGTGATTGGAATTGATTGCAAGAACTAGAAGCGCAACAAAACGAATTGGAACATGTAGCAATATGATGGTAAAGCACTTCAGAAGCACCGTCATTATGGGTGACTAGTACCCAATACTTTCCATTGATTTCCATGAGCATTCTCTGATCGGTATGACGGTTTTGAGGTAGGTATATGGCTTGGTTTTTTGAACTTATGATGTGAGGGAGCCTTGCTGAGGGATGGACGACCCAAGATGTGGGTACCAGTAGAACTTGGAAGGTGAGTGACTACAAGGAAGGGGATTGTAAAATTTCCCGAGGTACTGTGAAACAGAGAAAGGGAGGTTGGGGATGGATTTGTTTTGGTAATTAGCATTTCTTGATGGAATGAGATGCACATTGGGAGTGTACCCTGGAACAATAACTCAGTAACTATTCACTAGGAGGACAAGTGGCATAGGATTGGAGTGTTGGACATTAGATGCAAATTTTACTTTGGAAAATGCATTCTGGACTTCCTGGAAAGGAGGTGAATCCTGATATTAATTTCAGGGTGAGGTATGATCCTCTGAATTCCCTTTTTCATTGAAACGACATCATATCCTTTTAGTTTTTGATTGATAAAATGTGCATATGTTTATATTATTGTAAAAATTGTATCAAGTTGGATTTATAAAGCTCCACAGAAATTATGGTTATTTGTTGGTTGAAGAAAATGTGCATGAGTATATGTGGTTGCTATTGTAAATACCATAATGAGCTATGTTATAAAGCTCCGGTAAATGGTATGATTGTCATGTTTCTAGGAGGATTCCATTGTAAATATTGCAACAAGATCTGTTATAAATCTCCATAGGAATTATGTTTTTTTGCAACGATTTTCGGGTTTATGGGTGTCATTAAAAACAAAGGACGATGTTCCCCAAAGGGGGAGGGTTCTATAAAATCCCTGGTAGAAATCCATGTAAAAATATATAAGACCATGGTCGATGGGACATGTATTCCAAGCTGAATAGTGGGAAACCTAGAGGGTGTTCCTTCAGTTTATTATGGCTAAGGAAATTGGAAAGGCAAAGGAAAAGGCTTTGGAAAGGAATGAGGCATTAATTGGAATTTTATTTATGAAAATAATGGAAATTAGGAGAAAAGGAAGGTGAAAGGTCACAGGTTCCATGTGAGGGGGAAAATTAAGGAAAATAATGGAAAATGAAGAAAATAGAGGCCTCATTAATAAAAATGCTTCAAAGGATTAGTTGGTAAGATTTTAGATCACATTTTTGGACATATCTCATTATTGTCTCTCTCTCTCATTCTCTTGGATACATAGAGATTTTTTGGAGAACTATTGGAGAGTGTGGATACTTGGTGATTTGGAGAAAGAAAGAAAAGGAAGAGAAGTAAAGTGCAAGTGGACAGCAACAGCTACAACAAGATTTGATTGTAGGTACCTAGTTGCATGTATGTTTTCCTCAATATTTTTGGAATTCATGAATATGCATGTGGATTTTCCTAGCCTTTTCATTTCGTGGATAGCCATGGTCTTGTGGGTAATGAAAATGCCACATAACATTCCTCCAAGAGGACAAGGAGATATGAGATCTACATTGTAGGCTTTGGGTGATTTCCCTCCCTTGTCTCATCCATGTTATCATCCTTAAGCCCACATAAAATTCATAACTACTCAAAATGGAATTTTAATCTCTAAAGTTTGAACATAAGAAAATTTTTCCTTTTATTTCAACCCATTTTTTAACAGTTGAGCATCATGCATCATTGAGTGCACCCATGATGCTTCCTATGGGATGAGACCGATGTATGAACATATTCACAAACATAAAGGAAACTTTTGTACTAAATATTGGTTGTACCATTATATAGCACAACAATTTTCATCTCAATTTGGAAATGGTAGAGTGGAAATTAAATTTTTCCCACTACTAACATTTTCCTTAGAATTCTGAGCTAGCGAACAAAAAATCCTCAGATGCTAGCTAAAGAATAATGAGCAAAGGGGTTGAACTCATAAATTCATTGAGCATAGAAGTAATAGAGACATCAGCTAAGAGTCTTCATATGAATCCAAGGAACTTTGACACATGTAATGACATTGTTCTTAACATTATACTAGAATTCCTCCATTTATTTAGCTTTAACATTATGCTATGTCATATATGTAGTTCATACAAGAACTAGGTCCATCAAGCTTCTCATCATCCATGAAGTTGCCAATGATTAGATTAGAGGAATTAACATTTTTTTCTTGCTTGTTATGGTGTATAAAATACCCCACCATCTTATAGCTGACCCATACACAAAAGCTAGGTCAGTCAGTTATTGAAAATAACGATGATTAGGGTGATGATTTTATATAATTATTAAACTTGGTAAAAGCGCTAGAGGTTGTTTTCACATTAGGGAAACAACTTGCATTTCATCACTAACTTACACCACACTTACAATGCATATACACATCCTAATGGAGTACATATGTCTACCAATAAACCATCAACACCTAGATTATATCACTTGAAATCCATTTTTTCTAAGCCTTAAGAAAACTCAAAGGCATCAATCCCAACTTCCAAAGTTATTTATAGTGATTTCATGGCTTCACCCAGAATAGGCATGTAAATTTTTAAATATGAAAAAAAATCAAATATTTTATCCCATTCTCATAATCGAACCCTGAGAACCTAGTTGAAATAGTAACTACCCCAATTGACATAGTAACTGTGCAGTTAGTGGTATAGTTAAGGCATCCTAACTACTTCGCGGACTTGACACTAGATATAGTCAGTATCTGGTTAAGAATTCGGAGGATTGGTTTAGTTGGGACTTGTTTCAGAATAAGAGAATTGTTGTAGGTTGAAGCAAAGATCATGGAGAGTGATAACTCTTGTTATATGTTGTAAAGAGAGGGGGTTGTGCTGAACGGTCACTCACCTGAATATTGATGTTTTCACTTTGTAATGAGAGGGGATCATGTTGACGGGCTTCAATTTTGGTGTTTTCACATTATAAAGAGGGGTGGTCACACTAGGGGGCCATCCTACCAAATTTTTGTATTGTGATCTAAATTTTTCTGTTTACACTTGTTCAATAAAGAAGGATGTAAATTTTTTTATGCAAAAAAATGATGTTTGGTTTAATTATTGAACTATTACAGAATATGATGAATGTAGCAATAATTTACATGGTTCTATAGTGTGGTTATGATATTCCTCTAAGTAGCAAAGATATATCATTAATAACATGTATTGTATTATGAGAAGTAATGCAAGTGAGGTAACCTCGTTATAGTATTAATGAGTTTTGAATCACATCAGTGTCACACACTCAATAGTCATAGTGAACCAAATGTGACATGTAACTATGTGGCACCTCTAGTGTGATAACAAGTGGGAAGAAGGGAATGCCAAATCAATAGATGTACAAAAAACCAATAAAAAATTAGAATTTTTTGTATGGTATCATGTGCATGGACCAGAAACAAATCGTAATTTTGTGTTAGTGGGGCATGTTCACAAAAATAAAATATGGTGTTTTCAGGGAATGCTTGCACATAACGAAATTTTGTGTTTCCACGTTATGCCTGCACAAAAAAAGGAGATAACACACATGGGAGTGTTGATAAATAAGCCAGGGAAAAAAATGGATGGGCATAAGGGCGGACACAACTTAAAGTGTTTTAGCATGATCTCTTGTGAACGAGCAAGAATTCTCACCAAATTTGGTGTTTCCACGATGCACCTACATGGAAAAAATAAAAATTGTGTCCACGACATGCCTTCACAAAACATAGAGGAAAGACACAAGGAAGTACTAGACAACAAGGCATGTTGAATGAAACATAGGTATAAGGTTGGTTGTAACTTAGCATTTTAGCATGCGCTCATGTTCATGACTGAGTAATGGAACAAAATTTCAATTTTTGTAGCCACACACACACAAAAAAAAATTGGTGTTTTTGAGGCACTTGCAAATGGAACAAATTTTGGTGTAGACAAGGCATACTCCCATAGAATGAAATTTGGTGTTTTTTGGATGTGCTTGTATGAAATTAAATTTGATATTTGCAAGGTGCCCTGACATTGAATGAAATTTGGTGTTTCTAGGGCACTCTGACAAAGAACAAAATTTGGTGTTTTCAAGGCACACTTGCATGGAACAAAATTTGATGTGGCCATGCATGAAACGATATTTGGTGTTACTAGGATGCATGTGTACAAAATGAAATTTCGTGTTCCCAAGGAGAGCCTACATGGAACACAATTCAATGTTCTCATATCACACTTGTAAGGAACAAAATTTGGTGTTTCGAAAACATGCCCACATGAAAGAAGGGTGTAAGGGACAAGGGAGAAATAGAGACATGGTGGGTAGAATGATGGATAGGCATAGGGCTTGTCACAACTTAGCATTTTCGACACAACCTAACTATTTTCCTCTTCAATGGCTAGAGAAGAGGTCCTTAATTCGATCACATTTTCCCTGCATGGAAACTCCTTTACAACATTAATTTCCCCATTCCCATATAAGCTCCTATCTCCTCTACTGCATCATCTACTCGTGAAACTCCATTGCACTTTGAGTCACCCTACTATTTTTCTGCCTCACTCTTATGAATCTATTTTGGTAGTAGTCCACTCTGATGAATGACTAGTTGGGATTGTTGACCACCAAATGTGATTCTGCCTTAGATACCTTGCAACTAGCTCATATGTAAGTAAAATTTTGGTTGTATCATTCTCATAACATACATCCCACACCATACTTGATTAACTAGATTCTTAATAGTTTCTCTTTCCACCGCATCAACTTGTGGTGATGTTCATTACTTCTGGTGGCTTGTTCCTTTAGAAATATGAAGTATGTTCTCTTCTGCCCAGCCCACAACCTATATTTGTATTCCCCCATGCTAGCAACCCCTTGCAAATTTATTGTAACTATCCTCACATTTTTTGTTATCTTCTTTAGGTTGTTGGTATTTGGTGGCTCCTCTTATATCAAAGTTCATACTTGTCTATTATATATAGTGGTTGGCCATTTACCATCACCCTGTCAAGTTTGATAGCCCTATATCCTCTCCCACAACCTACTTTCATGAACAATCTCATCAGGAATTATGGCTATATGCCTCTCCCTATTTTCTTTTTCACTACCTCAATGCTATACGGCTTTCACTCAACTAAAACTTCGCCTAGTCAACAATCTCAACTATCACTTCCCTGTGAATCAAGTAACATTAGTCCCATAAAATTTCTCTTCCCACCTACTTGATTTCCTCTTGAATCAACGAAGTATTTTCATGATATCTTTGAGTAGACTCTGTACCCTCTACTAGTTGTGAGAGCCACCCTTCTCTCTAAAGTATGTCACGACTCTCTTTCTCTTTTCCCATTGACGAGGAATGGTGACTATGCTACGAAATAGTTGGGAACTAGCGTACAAAATTAGGCTACAATGCCATGAAGACATATATGGATCATGAAACTTTATGATTGTGATAAAATATATGGAAATTCAAATTATTGGACATGAAAAAAATAGGTATTCAGGATATCGAAAGTTAAGAAGAAAACCATTATGTGAATAACTATTAAATAGTAATAAATATTTTTAACAAATTTTGTAATGGTGAATAGTAATAGGAATTCCTATTTCTAAGTTACCCTATTTAGAACAATATCAATAAAATATTGGAATTCAAAAGAGAATATTGAGGTTTACAAAAGGTGTCTCTTTTTGTTAACAAAGTCCTGAATAATCCTATTTAAACTTAGTGTACCATAAGCATGTGAAACAAGTGGTTTTTAATTCTATTTTGGAAAAATTAATGAAAATTATTTATTGGAAAAGAAATGTAGTATGCATATCTTTATTAAATAGATAAAATATATGCACATTCTCCCACTATTTCCTTTCCAAATTATTCATTTTTCTATCATTGTTTAGTATGAAAAATCCATAACTGATATGCATCCAGTGCATTAATGCCAATTTAATACCTTCATTGACCATATGGAACCTCATTGACCATTGTTGAAGAATATCTAGTAGTGTTAAACCACTACCATTCTACCATTTTATAGACCATGAATTTCCTTTAACCTTAGAAGGTGAAGCCCCAGAAGCATAACCCACACCACTAAACTAAAGCCTCCTGATTAATAATCCCTGACACATTTAACCCATTGATTCTTAACCAACTCACTCCTTATGCTTGATATATGCTACACATAAAACCCCTAACCTTGAACCATATATTTACCACCATAGTTAATAAGCCCCGACCACATTATACATATGTTAAACCTTAGCCAACTACCCTTGCAACCTTTAATTTAGTACACTTAACTTGTGTCATGAGTTTAGTTTAAGTGGTTGGGAAAAAGGTTTGTTTTCCCCTCCACCTATGATTGATTCTTCAAGAGGGTCATGTTGTCACTACTATGATAAGGCTTGAAGTGTAGGCATCACCCTCGTATCCATATGTTAATGTCATTAATAAGTTATTAGTATATCTAACTTGCAAGTTTTGGATATAACCTTAATATTACAGTGATGCATAGAAAATTTAATGATGTGACTCACCCAAATTTTTCCAACTCATTACTGGTGCACCTTGATTTAAAAAACAAAACTAACATTTAACTTGAAAGACATCTATCCATTAATACACTAATACAACTCCATTGTAAAAATCTCTAAAAAACTAACCCCTTAACCTCGAAACATCCAAACTTAAATTTATGTTTGTTGGGTTTTTAGATTATGTAAGGGAGATGAATTTCCCGCTTCCACTGACCTATTGAAATATTAAATTCATCTGTGTGCCTTGAGAGCAAGAAGAAACAAAGTACAGAGGTAGTAGCAGCAGAGGATCTTGTGTGCAATGCATCGCACATTCAAAGAAGAATGGGAAAATCGTAAGGATCAAATCAATGTTGATGGGCCGCAGCAACTATTGTAGAGGAGAATTGATTTTTTTATGGGCGTAGCCATTTTTGTAGAGGAATAGAGACTTTCATGGTTCCAAACTATGGAAGAACAGAGTTTATTTAAAAACAGTCCTTTTGGGGTTTTAAGCCCTCAACAACCAAAAATGAAGAAAATTGTTTAAACGGCGAAAGAATTTATGTTTTGAATGAGACACGTGATAGTGGTCCCCACCACTTCACTGGAAATTGGAATCGCAAGTTTCACTTGTAGTGTCTTGTTGATGTTGGAGGCCCGATGCAATCATCGCAATTGGTACTTTCATATGTAATACCGCAGCCCTTTTGTTTTTGGGCCGATGCGATGAGTTAAATCGCATGTATTATTTATAATCACCCTCCACTGCAAGCCAAGGTCCGCTCATCCCACAGACCACCCGGCATGATGTTATACAATCGCAAGTTCATAATCAGGGTCGCATTTTTGTTTGGCCCTATTGCATTAACCAATGGCGGACCCGACGACATATTATATGGCAGAGTTAAATTCCCATCGCATCTGCTTTGCCAATCGGAACTTTCAGTTGGTCATTTGTTATGTGTTGAAGTCTGGACCCGATGTTTTATAGGCCAGAGATAATTGATCCATCATGTCCGATAATTGATCGACAATCGCAGTTTTTGTTTGGTCATTTTATTATGTTTAAAGACCATACCCGATCCTTCTATAGGGCGGATTTAAGATTTGATTTAATATTTATTATAATATGTTTTATGTTTTATTATATGCGCGGCATATATATATTGAAAAGGCCTGAGAGGCTAATGTAACATTTTTTGTTTTTACACAGAACAGTTGTTTTGCACAACAGTGCGCTATTTGAAACAGAGTGTTTTATTTTGTTTTGAGAGACAGAGAGAATTTTTTGAGAGCACTGCATCTGTAGCAGTCCTGATCATATTTTGTGAATCCCTCCACTAAGGAAGACATTTTGTAATAGTTTTTAGTTCTGTTAATGAAATAGAAAGAAAAGTTTTATTCTACAAATCTCTGTCATTTATTCTCTGTGCTAGAAGGGGAGTATTATTCTCTCCATATTGTTCTGGAATTATTAGAAATTCCAACATGGTATTAGAGCATGTTTAGGCTCTTTGAAGGTCAAAGAAGCTGAAAGAAGAAAAAGACTTCTTGTAGCTTTTCTCTAGCAATGTGAAAGCTCAGTAGAAGATAAAGTTCAGGTATTTCTCAAAGAAAATAGAGTTGTTTTTTTTTGTTTAAACGAGTTTTTTCTTTGATAAAAGGAAAGACAGGTTGTCTAAGTTTAGAGTTCAGTTTAAAAGTAATGGCTGGACCAAGCACTGGTATTAGTATTGGAAATGCTCAGCTTCCACAATTTAACGAAAAGAATTATGATTATTGGACCATTACCATGAGAGCCCTGTTTGTCTCAGAAGACTTATGGGAATTTGTAGAAGATTATTTTGATGAACCAGCTTATGAGCAGGCTTTTAATGCCCTAACTCAAGCAGAGAAGGATATATTAAAGAGAAATAGAAAGAAGGACTCTAAAGCCCTCTACTATTTATATCAAGCAGTAAATGAGAGTGTGTTTCCAAGGATAAAAACAGCTAAGAGATCCAAGGATGCATGGGATACTCTCAAAATAGCATACCAATGTATGGAGAAAGTGAAGACAACAAAACTACAGTTGCTGACGAGAGATTTTGAAACTCTCTGCATGAAAGCATCAGATAGTATAGACTCATTTTTTACACATGTGATTGGCATTGTAAATCAGATAAGGTCCCATGGAGAAACTCTTGAAGACAAGAGGATTGTGGAGAAACTTTTGAGGAGCTTACTTTCAAGGTTTAATGTTATAGTTACCACCATAGAAGAGACCAAGGATCTCTCAAAGCTCACAGTGGATGAACTTCATGCTTCATTGATGACCCATGAACAGAGATTGGAAAGAACAGTGAATCCATCTCTAGAGCATGCCTTCAAGACCCATATGCCTTTAGGAAGAGGAAGAGGTCAAGGTAGAGGAAGAGGAAGAAGCCAAGACAGAGGTGGAAGGGATGGCCCTTCACATTCACATGGAAGATGCAACAGTCAAAATCAGAGCCATGGTCATTGCAACATCCAGCAAGGTGGACACCAACATGCGCATGAACAAAGGTATGACAAATCCAATGTCCAATGTCATTACTGCAAGAAATATCGGCACTATGCCAATGAATGTAGAAAGAAGCAAAATGACATGAAAAATAAGTAGAATGATAATGTAGCAAAAGAAGAAAAGAACCCAAGTAATATGGTGTTAACATGTAATGTAGCACAAAATAGAGAAGATGATGTTTGGTTCTTAGATTCAGGATGTAGTAATCACATGAATGGAAACAGAGCAATGTTTTCCAATCTAGATGAAGAGGTCAAATCAGAAGTAACCACAGGGACTGATACTAAAATCTCTGTAAAAGGAAAGGGCAGAGTTAGTATTCGAGCAAGAAATGGTAGCAAAAATTTTTTCTAGATGTGTATTATGTTCCTGGTTTGAAGTGTAATCTTTTGAGCATTGGGCAGCTCATAAACAAAGGTTACAATGTAATTTTCAAGGATGATGTGTGCACCATAAAAGATATACCTCCAAGAAAGAAAATCATTTCTGAAATACACATGACCAGCAATAGAATGTTTCCGTTCAAGCTCAACATTGAATTGAAAGGAAAAGGGAAGAGTGTAGTGGCTGTAACTCAAGAAGTCTTTCAGAAGGAAGAGAAAGATGAAAAATGGTTATGGCACCTGAAATTTGGACATCTCAATTTCAGAGGATTAAATTTGTTGCACGGAAAAGGAATGGTAAGAGGTTTACCATTGATTGAGAAGCCTGACAGCCTATGTGAAGGCTGCATCTTGGGAAAGCAACACAGAAAAAATTTTCCATCAGGGAAAAGAATAAGGGCAAAGGAACCCTTAGAGATCATTCACTCAGATTTATGTGGGCCAATGCAAATAGCATCAGTCTCAGGCAGCAATTATATGCTGACCTTCATAGATGATTTCAGAAGAAAAGTGTGGGTTTATTTCTTAAAATATAAGAGTGAAGTCTTTCAGAAATTTTCCATTTTAAAGCTCTTGTAGAGAAACAGAGCAGGTTGTATATCAAAGTTCTCGGAACTGATAGAGGAGGAAAATATATCTCAACATAATTTCTGCGTTTCTACAGAGAGAACAACATACACGAGAAATTTACCACAAGGCAGACACCGCAATAGAATGGAGTTGCTGAAAGGAAGAATTGCACCATAATGGAAATGGTGAGAAGTATGCTGAAGGCAAAAAAATTACCGAATGAGTACTGGGCAGAAGCAACAAACTGTGTTGTGTATATTTTAAATAGATGCCCTACAAAAGATGTGATGAACAAAGTTCTAGAAGAAGCGTGGAGTGGTAGAAAACAGGGAGTCACGCACATGAGAATTTTTGGATGTGTGGCTTATGCACACATTCCAGATAAGTTGAGAAAGAAGTTGGATAGTAATGGGGAGAAGTGTATTTTCATTGGATATTGTGAATATTCCAAAGGATACAGATTGTATAACCCATCCACAAAGAAGTTTGTGATAAGAAGAGATGTGCAATTTATTGAAGAGGAAGCATGTGATGGAAGCATTGAGAAAACAGTCAATGTTAAAAGTTGTTTATCTCATGATGAAGATGAGGAAGATGTGGTTGAAATTAAAAAATCATCGGTAGCACAACCTCCACCAACACAAGGGCAAAAAGGGACACCTCAAGTAGCAGCGATAACACCCTTGAGAAGAAATGAGAGTGCATCTCCAAGAACACGACATGGAGCATATTCAAGTACTTCTTCAAGCACGACTACACCAAATGAAAAAGGAACAAAGTTCAGAAGTATTAGTGAGATTTATGAGCAGGAAGTGGCAAATGAAGGTATGAATTCCTTATTTGATTTGTATTGTCAAGTTGATGATCCTATTCATTTTGAATATGATATTAAAGATAGAAAATGGATAGAAGCTATGGATGATGAAATTAATGCCATAGAGAAGAACAAAACATGGGATTTGGTTGATCTCCCAGAAGGTAAAGAAGTCAAGGCAGTTAAATGGGTTTATAAGACCAAGAGAAATGCTGAAGGAAAGATAGAAAGACACAAGGCCAGACTTGTCGTCAAGGGATATAAGCAACATCATGGAAGAGATTATAAGGAAACTTTTACACTAGTTGCACGAATGGAGACAGTTAGAGCAGTGTTGTCAATAGCAGCACAACAAAAATAGAAAGTATATCATATGGGTGTAAAATCCGCATTTTTAAATGGAGCTTTAATGGAAGAGGTATATGTGGAACAACCTTTGTGCTATGGGAAGAAAGTCCAAGAGCATAAAGTCTGTAGATTGAAGAGAGCTTTTTATGGGCTGAAACAAGCACCGAGAGCATGGTACAGTAGGATAGACTCATATCTACTGGAAAATGGGTTTGAGAAATGTGATGGAGAACCCACATTGTACATCAAAGAAAAGGATGGTAAAATGCTCATTTTTGTGTTATATGTTGATGATCTAATATTTACAGGTAATGATGATTACCTTGTTGAAAATTTTAAAACAGTCATGAAAGAGGAATTTGAAATGACTGACATGGGCTTGTTGAGATACTTCTTAGGAATAGAAGTAGAGAAAAGTGAAAAAGGGATTTTTATATATCAAGAAAAATATGTGAGTCAAATTTTGGAAAGATTTAATATGAAGGAGTGCAAAGCTGCAATTACTCCCATAGTAATTGGATTGAAGTTGAGTAAAAATGACAGCAGCAAGGATTTTAATCCAAGTTTGTATAAAAGCATAGTTGGAAGCCTCATGTATTTGACTAAAACAAGGCCGGATATTATGCATGATGTTAGTTTGATTTCCAGATTCATGGAGAAGCCAAAAGAAGCACATTGGCAGGCAGTGAAAAGATTTCTGAGATATGCTAAAGGAACTAAAAGATTTGGTATTTTATATACTGCTTCAGAATGTTCAAATTTATATGGATACACTGACAATGATTAGGCTAGAAGTGTAGATGATGGGAAGAGCACTTCTGGTTATGTTCATCATATGGGTTCAGGATCCATTTCATGGGCTTCTAAGAAACAACCGATTGTAGCATTATCTACAGCAGAGGCAGAGTATGTGGCAGCTACAGTAGCAGCGTGTCAAGTAGTTTGGATGAGAAGGATGTTGAGAAGTTTATGCCAAGAACAAGTAAAAGGGACAATAATTTATTGTGACAATAGCTCAACTATAGCATTGTCAAAGAATTTAGTGTTTCACAAGAGAACAAAACACATTGATGCCAAGTATCACTACATCAGAGAACTAGTGAACAATGGAGAAATTGTTTTACAGCATTGTAGAATAGAGGAGAAATATGTAGATATTTTAACAAAGCCATTGGGGCAGAAGACCTTTGAATTTTTAAGAAAATTCTTGGGTATGATAGATAACCCAGCATTCGACTTTAAGGGGGAGTGTTGAAATATTAAAGTCATTTATGTGCTTTGAGAGCAGGAAGAAACAAATTACAGAGGAAGCAATAGTAGAGGAGTTTGCGTGCAATGCACCGCTCATTGAAAGAAGAATGGGAAAATCGTAAGGATGAAATCAATGTTGATGGGCCATAGCCACTATTGCAGAGGAGAACTAATTTTGTTATGGGCGTAGCCATTTTTGCAAAGTAACGAAGAATTTCGTGGTTCCAAAATACGGAAGAACAAAATTTATTTAAAAACAGTCCTTTTGGGGTTTTAAACCCTCAACAACCAAAAATGAAGAAAATTGTTTAAACGGTGAAAGAGTTTAAGTTTTTAATGAGACACGTGATAGTGGTCCCCACCACTTCACTGCCAATCGGAATTGCAAGTTTCACTTGCAGTGTCTTGTTGATTTTGGAGGTCTGATGCGATCATCGCAATTGGCAGTTTTATATGTAATACCGTAGCTCTTTTGTTTTTGGGCCAATGCGATGAGTTAAATCACATGTATTATTTATAATCGCCCTCCACTGCAAGCCAAGGTCCACTGGTTCGACAGACCACGCGGCATGATGTTATACAATCACAAGTTCACAATCGGGGTCGCATTTTTGTTTGGCCCGATTGCATTAACCAATGGTAGACCAGACGACATATTATATTGCGGAGATAAATGCCCATCGCATCTGCTTTGCCAATTGCAATCAAAACTTTTTGTTGGTCATTTGTTATGTGTTGAAGTCCGTACCCGATGTTTTATAGGCCGGAGATAATTGATCCATCGCGTCTGATAATTGATCGGCAATCGCAATTTTTGTTTGGTCGTTTTATTATGTTTAAAGACCGGACCTGATCCTTCTATAGGGCGGATTTAAGATTTGATTTAAGATTTATTTTAATACGTTTTATGTTTTATTATATGCGCGGCATATATATATTGAAAAGGCCCAAGAGGCTAATGTAATGTTTTTTGTTTTTACACAGAACAATTGTTTTGCACAGTAGTGTGTTATTTGAAACAGAGTGTTTTATTTTGTTTTGAGAGACAGAGAGAATTTTTTGAGAGCACTGTGTCTGTAGCAGTCTTGATCATATTTTGTGAATCCCTCCGCTGAGGAAGACATTTTGTAATAGTTTTTAATTATGTTAATGAAATAGAAAGAAAAGTTTTATTCAGCAAATCTCTGTCATTTATTCTCTTTGTTAGAAGGGGAGTATTATTCTCTCCATATTGTTCTGGAATTATCAGAAATTCCAACATGGTATCGGAGCAAGTTCAGGCTCTTTGAAGTTCGAAGAAGTTGAAAGAAGAAGAAGACTTGTTGTATCTTTTCTCCAGCAGCGTGAAATCTCAGCAGAAGATAAACTTTATGTATTTCTCAAAGAAAACGGAGTTGTTGTTTTTTGTTTAAAAGAGTTTGTTCTTTCAGAAAAGGAAAGATAGGTTGTCTAAGTTCAGGGTTCAGTTTAAAAGTAATGGCTAGACCAAGCACTGGTATGAGTATTGGAAATTCTCAACTTCCACAATTTAATGGAAAGAATTATTATTATTGGGCCATTACCATGAGAGCCTTGTTTGTCTCACAAGAGTTATGGGAATTTGTAGAAGATGGTTTTGATGAACCAACTAATGAGCAGGCTTTTAATGCCTTAACTCAAACAGAGAAGGATATATTAAAGAGCAATAGAAATAAGGACTCTAAAGCCATCTACTATTTGTATCAAGTAGTAAATGAGAGTGTGTTTCCAAGGATAGCAGCAGCTAAGAGATCCAAGGATGAATGGGATACTCTCAAAATAACGTACTAAGGTACGAAGAAAGTGAAGACATCAAAACTACAGTTGCTGAGGAGAGATTTTGAAACTCTCTACATGAAAGAATAAGATAGTATAGACTCATTTTTTACACATGTGATTAAGATTGTAAATCAAATAAGGTCCCATGGAGAAACTCTTGAAGATAAGAGGATTCTGGAGAAACTTTTGAGGAGCTTAACCTCAAGGTTTGATTTTATAGTTACCACCATAGAAGATACCAAGGATCTCTCAAAGTTCACAGTGGATGAGCTTCATGCTTCATTGATGACCTGTGAACAGAGATTGGAAAGAACAGTGAATCTATCTCTAGAGCATGCCTTCAAGACCCATATACCTTCAGGAAGAGGAAGAGGTCAAGGCAGAGGAAGAGGAAGAAGCCAAAACAAAGGTGGAAGGGACAACCCTTCACATTCACATGGAAGATTCAATAGTCAAAATCAGAGCCACGGTCATTGCAATAGCCAACAAGGTGGACACCAACATACGCATGGACAAAGGTATGACAAATCCAATGTCCAATTTCATTATTGCAAGAAATATGGGCACTATTCCAATGAATTTAGAAAGAAGCAAAATGACATGATAAAATAAGTAGAATGCTAACGTAGCAAAAGAAGAAAAGAACCCAAGTAATGTGGTTTTAACATGTAATGTAGCACAAGATAGAGAAGATGATGTTTGGTTCTTAGATTCAGGATGTAGTAATCACATGACTAGAAACAGAGCAATGTTTGCCAATCTAGATGAAGAGGTTAAATCAGAAGTAACCATAGGGACTGATACTAAAATCTCTGTAAAAGGAAAGGGTAGAGTTAGTATTCAAGCAAGAAATGGTGAGCAAAAATTTGTTCCAGATGTGTATTATGTTCCTGGTTTGAAGTGTAATATTTTGGGCGTTGGAAAGCTCATAAACAAAGGTGACAATGTAATTTTCAAGGATGATGTGTGCACCATAGAGGATATACCTCCAAGCAAGAAAATCATTGCTGAAATACACATGACCAGCAATAGAATGTTTCTGCTCAAGCTCAACACTGACTTGAATGGAAAATGGAAGACTGTAGCAGCTGTAACTCAAGGAGTCTTTCAGAAGGAAGAGAAAGATGAAAACTGGTTATGGCACCTGGGATTTCGACATCTCAATTTCGGAGAATTAAATTTGTTGCACATAAAAGGAATGGTAAGAGGTTTACCATTGATTGAGAAGCCTAACAGCCTATGCGAAGGTTGCATCTTGGGAAAGCAACACAGAGAAAATTTTCCATCAGGGAAAAGCATAAGGGCGAAAGCACCCTTAGAGATCATTCACTCAAATTTATGTGGGTCAATGCAAACAGCATCAGTCTCAGGCAGCAATTACATGTTGACCTTCATAGATGATTTCACAAGAAAAGTGTGGGTTTATTATTAAAATATAAGAGTGAAGTCTTTCAGAAATTTTGCCATTTTAAAGCTCTTGTAGAGAAACAGAGCGGGTTGTATATCAAAGTTCTCAAAACTGGTAGATGAGGAGAATATATCTCAAAGGAATTTCTGCGTTTCTGCAGAGAGAACGGCATACACAAGTAGTTTACCACAAGGTACACACCACAAAAAATGGAGCTGCTAAAAGGAAGAATAGAACCATAATGGAAATGGTGAGAAGTATGTTGAAGGCAAAACACTTGCCGAATGAGTACTGGGTAGAAGCAGCAAACTGTGTTGTGTATATTTTAGATAGATGCCCTACAAAAGCTATGATGAACAAATTTCCAGAAGAAGCGTGGAGTGGCAGAAAACAGGGAGGCACCCACATGAGAATTTTTGGATGTGTGACTTATGCACACATTCCAGATAAGTTAAGAAAGAAGTTGGATAGTAAGGGGGAGAAGTGTATTTTCATTGGATATTGTGAAGATTCCAAAGGATACAAATTTTATAACACATCCACAAAGAAGTTTCTGATAAGTAGAGATGTGCAATTTATTGAAGAGGAAGCATGGGATGAAAGCATCGAGAAAACAGTCAATGTTAAAAGCTGTTTATATCATGATGAAGATGAGGAAGATGTGGTTGAAATTAAAAACTCATCAATAGCACAACCTCCACCAACACAAGGACAACAAGGGACACCTCAAGCAGTAGCGAGAACACCCTTGAGAAGAAACGAGAGTGCATCTCCAAGAACACCACATGGAGCAGATTCAAGTGCTTCTTCAAGCACGACTACACCAAATGAAAGAGGAACAAAGTTCATAAGTATTAATGAGATTTATGAGCAGGAAGCGGAAAATGAAGGTATGAATTCCTTATTTTCTTCGTATTTTCAAGTTTATGATCCTATTCATTTTGAAGATGCTATTAAAGATATAAAATGGATAGAAGCTATGGATGATGAAATTAATGCCATAGAGAAGAACAAAACATGGGAGTCGGTTGATCTCCCAGAAGGTAAAGAAGTCATTGGAGTTAAATGGGTTTATAAGACCAAGAGAAATGCTGAAGGAAAGATAGAAAGACACAAGGCCAGACTTATTGTCATGGGATATAAGCAGCATCATGGAAGAGACTATGAGGAAACTTTTACACCAGTTGCAAGAATGCAGACAGTCAGAGCAGTGCTATCAATAGCAGCACAAAACAAATGGAAAGTATATCAGATGGATGTAAAATCCACATTTTTAAATGGATTTTTAATGGAAGAGGTATATGTGGAACAACCTCTATGCTATGAGAAGAAAGGCCAAGAGCATAAAGTCTGCAGATTGAAGAAAGCTCTTTATGGGCTGAAACAAGCACCGAGAGCATGGTACAGTAGGATAGACTCCTATCTACTGGAAAATGGGTTTGAGAAATGTGATGGAGAATCCACATTGTACATCAAAGAAAAGGATGGTAAAATGCTCATGGTTGTGTTATATGTTGATGATCAAATATTTACAGGTAATGATGATTACCTTGTTGAAAATTTTAAAACAGTCATGAAAGATGAATTTGAAATGACTGACATGGGCTTGTTGAGATACTTCTTAGGAATAGAAGTAGAGAAAAGTGAAAAGGGGATTTTTATATTGCAAGCAAAATATGTGAGTCAAATTTTGGAAAGATTTAATATGCAGGAGTGCAAAGCTGCAATTACTCCCACAGTAATGGGATTGAAGTTGAGTAAAAATGGCAGCAGCAAGGATTTTGATCCAAGTTTGTATAAAAGCATAGTTGGCAGCCTCATGTATTTGGCTGCAACTAGGCTGGATATTATGCATGTTGTTAGTTTGATTTCCAGATTCATGGATAAGCCAAAAGAAACACATTGGCAGGCAGTGAAAATAATTCAGAGGTATGTTAAAGGAACTAAAAGATTTGGTATTTTATATACTGCTTCAGAATGTTCAAAGTTATTTGGATACACTGACAGTGATTGGGCTTGAAGTGTAGATGATCGGAATAGCACTTCCGATTATGTTTTTCATATGGCTTCAGGAGCCATTTCATCGTCTTCTAAGAAACAGTCGATTGTAGCATTATCTATAGCAGAGGCAGAGTATGTGGCAGCTATAGCAGCAGCCTGTCAAGCAGTTTGGATGAGAAGAATGTTGAGAATTTTATGCCAAGAACAAGTAAAAGGGACAGTAATTTATTGTGACAATAGCTCAGCTATAGAATTGTCAAAGAATTCAGTGTTTCACAAGAGAACGAAACACATTGATGCCAAGTATCACTAGATCAGAGAACTAGTGAACAATGGAGAAATTGTTTTACAGCATTGTAGAACAGAGGAGCAATATGCAGATATTTTAACAAAGCCATTGGGGTAGAAGACCTTTGATTTCTTAAGAAAATGCTTAGGTATGAAAAATAACCCAGCAGCTGAATTTAAGGTGGAGTGTTGAAATATTAAAGTCATCTACATTCCTTGAGAGCAGGAAGAAACAAAGTATAGAGGTAGCAACAATAGAAGAGCTTGCGTGCAATGCACCGCTCATTCAAAGAAGAATGAGAAAATCGTAAGGATGAAATCAATGTTGATGGGCCGCAACCACTATTGCAGAGGAGAATTAATTTTGTTATGGGTGTGGCCATTTTTGTAGAGGAACGAAGACTTTCGTGGTTCCAAACTATGGAAGAACAAAATTTATTTAAAAACAGTCCTTTTGGGGTTTTAAGCCCTCAACAACCAAAAATGAAGAAAATTGTTTAAACAACGAAAGACTTTAAGTTTTGAATGAGACACGTGATAGTGGTCCCCACCACTTCACTGCCAATCTGAATTGCAAGTTTCACTTGCAGTGTCTTGTTGATGTTGGAGGCCCGATGCGATCATCGCAATTGGTAGTTTCATATGTAATACCACAGCCCTTTTGTTTTTGGGCTGATGCGATGAGTTAAATTGCATGTATTATTTATAATCTCCCTCCACTGCAACCCATGGTCCGCTGATCCCACAGACCACGCGGCATGATGTTATACAATCTCAAGTTCACAATCGGGGTCACGTTTTTGTTTGGCCCGATTGCATTAACCAATGGCAGACCCGATGACATATTATATTGCGGAGTTAAATGCCCATCGCATCCGCTTTGCCAATCGCAATCGGAACTTTTGGTTGGTCGTTTGTTATGTGTTGAAGTCCGGACCCGATGTTTTATAGGTCAGAGATAATTGATCCATCGCGTCCGATAATTGATCGGCAATCACAATTTTTGTTTGGTCGTTTTATTATGTTTAAAGACCGGACCCGATCCTTCTATAAGGCAGATTTAAGATTTATTTTAATACGTTTTATGTTTCATTATATGCGCGGCATATATATATTGAAAAGGCCCGAGAGGCTAATGTAATTTTTTTGTTTTTACCCAGAACAGTTGTTTTGCACAATAGTGCGTTATTTGAAACAGAGTGTTTTATTTTGTTTTGAGTGACAAAGAGAAGTTTTTGAGAGCACTGCGTCTGTAGCAGTCATGATCATATTTTGTGAATCCCTCCACTGAGGAAGACATTTTGTAATAGTTTTTAGTTCTGTTAATGAAATAGAAAGAAAAGTTTTATTCTGCAAATCTCTGTCATTTATTCTCTGTGTTAGAAAGGGAGTATTATTCTCTCCATATTGTTCTGGAATTATCAGAAATTTCAACATGACCACTGCGAGATCCAAATGAACCAGTTTGATTCAACACATGCACAAGACATGAAGATCTAGGTTTGGGTTTTTCCAAAACAATGAAATCCTAAAACATCGATTACAATTTCAATCCATAGAAACGTTTCAAAATCATGAAATTTCTCTGGTGCGATTTCTTCTTGGATTGATATTTTGACATTTTTTGCATTCTTCTCCCATTGATCTTCCATAGCTCATGTGAAATATGGGTATTAATATTGCTTTAACCTTCTAATATATTTTTTAATTCTATTAAATTTAAATAATTTCGAGTTCTTCTCTTTTGACAATGCATGCAGATCAGGGTGATCTTTTAGGTTTACTTTCTTTTGGATCTTACAAGCTCTCATAACAATTAAATCTTAGGGTTATTATTTAGTAGATGGAGAAGACAGATCTATAGATCATGTGTCTAAGAGCGTAGATTGTTGGTTCCTCAATGATGTTGTTGAATAAGACATTCAATTGTAGCTCAATAGGGGAATGTCTTATTTTATTTTCTTTGAAATCTCTTCCAGCAACGATTTTTGTGGCGAACAAAAAAATAAATTTCCACTAGAGGGATCATTCGTTGAATTTCACTATTGTTGAGCCTTGTGACATTACTCTTACACAAAAGATAGTTCAAATGCAAGTAGGGTAAAGCGCTGAATGATCGTATATTTGGTGAGGACATTAATACATCCACTAACAATAATGAGATGAAGAAAAATTATAGAAAAATGAAGAATATGATTGTCCTATCAAATCTTTAGAATGGAAAACCGTTTAGCTTATACTTTGGACAGAGGAAGCCTGCAGTTTTCTCTGTGGACTTCAATGATTGCTCTATTTTGATAACCACCATGATGCCGTCGTTGATAAAGAATTGATGGGTAAAATAACATTTATTGTTGTTTGCAATCAGTTTCTACATCCTGAAAGAAACATCTAATTATGATAAGTGTTTGTGAGTAATTGGGCCAATAGTAATCGTGACTCAATTATTTTCCGTAGAATCAGTCATGTGATAAATTGGGAATTCATCGAGACTTTTCCATTTTAAATAAGTAATTATGATCGGAATTGTAGAGGGTTTAGAACTATAGTCTCCTAGATATATACTTAAGGGACATTGAATGTATCAGTTATGATGCGTGCTTGCATTCAAAACATGGAGGAAAAAAATAAACACGAAAGAAGCGTAGGGTGCATAAATTACATTTACAATTCATTGCTTGGACTTGACCTTGCGAAAAGATGACATAACTATATGTAATTCTTCTTTAGTAAAATCCTCATTTATCCACATGTGATCCTTTTCGATAATTGATCCATAAGTGAGGGAATTATAGCCCACTGGCTTCACCAACATGGAAACTCTATGGAAACTGAACTCTGATGTTTTTACTTATTCTTCTAAAAATATATTGATCTTCAAAATGCCTACAAGGCCTCTATCTTCAGCGTAGCTTGCACACATCAACCAAACACAATAGTAAGAAGGCTAAAAAAACGAATAATTTGTAACACTCTATCACTGAGGACTCAATTTTCAATGCAACTCCTCTGCATGTGTATCTCTAACTGAATTGAATCACTCAGATGAAAAAAATTGAGACACCATCGTTATTCATTGTGTGTTCAATTCTTATTGTATAATGTTCGGTTTCAAATCCAATGCAAATACACAACATAGATACTACCATTAGTAGTTAAACCCAATACTCTAGCTTTTGATATAAGAAATACTCATCTATGTAATGTCTTCTGATAACTCCATGTGGCACTCAATATTCAACTCTTGAGCTGTTACACAAACGAATTCCTCACCACATCACTCTACCAACAAAGTTCTGAATCATTATGGATGTATATTCAACTAGTGCATTGGATTGAAAAATTTCATGGTGTATTTGATATCATGATAGATGGAGTTAGATGTTAGATGGAGTTAGATGTTACAATAAATGTCGGCTTAATATAGGTGTATTTGATATTTCAATGATATGATAGGTGTATTTGTTATTTAATATATTAATTAGTTTATTTTTAAGATCACCAAACATATTTATATTAATAACATTTGTTAGAATTTGTATTTCTAATCTTAAAAATTTCAAAGTATGATGTACATCTCAAAAATATACAGAAAATTTAATAATCTGAAAAATGTGACGTTGATGCCACCGACTGGAACCAGCATAGATCCATCTAACTCCGGATCTATCATGCGCCGAGAGGGATCAAATCTCTCGAGGTGCAAACCTTTCCTCAAGTTTTGCACTCAAAAAATAGGTTTGCACCTCGAGAGATTTGATCCCTCTCTGCGCATGATAGATCCGGAGTTAGATGGATCTATGCTGGTTCAACTCTCCAATGCACATAAAAAGGGCTAATTTGGACACAAATTCTATTGGAATCCCATGTAAGTGAACTATAGGCATGAAAATTCAAAATACTCTACAATTTCCTTTGAATCATAAGGAGTGTATTATCTTAGGGCTACGGTCTAATGTAAGTGGGCATTCCCTTACATTCTAAAGCACTATTTGTAATGCCTTCCTTGCCTACCAATGTCCATTTCAGACATATTTTACTTCTCACAGAGTATCACGATTCACGTTTGGTATGGATGAAAATTTGAAGAAAATGAAAACAATATTGTAGTCCCAAACCAAGGGAGATTGGAATAAAATGAATCTGTCCTTATGCCCTGATTAAGTATAGAACACAAAAACTGGGATAATATTATCATTCTTATCTAGGCTAATTGATTTTTCCTATCTGGGTTGATTGAATTGTGTTTTATATATAGGTAACCTTAGATTTTCTTGCAAGTATTTTGCTTTTAATGTTCTATCTCGCATTAACATGATTATAGTAGATTCTTAGGCTTGTCTTAAAATGTTTCTGCTAACTTTTAATAATCTCCATGTTCTGGTTGCTTTGGTCACTTATAAATTTGCATACCACATATATTCTTCATCTGAACCATTTTAACTTATAAGTCCATGAGCTTGTTTTACTATCTTGAAACCTTGGCCTAACTTTGTAAGAGTCAGTAGAAAATATAGAATAGATGTTGCTTGTAGGGATCTTCCTCATTTTTTCGTAGACAATTGTGATGGGAAAAGTAAGTGCATCGAATTACCATTGACTGTAGTGGGCTAATGGACTAGGACTAAGTCTATTCAATTGTTAATTTTCAATTACATATCACTCTCTCAATAAAATTACCAGGATTAGTATTGGTGAGTTCAAAATAATGGATATAGGCTGCCCCTCTGGTTGAGACGCTCACTAAAGACTATTTTGCCTTCAGATTTCTACTCATGGTTTAGCTGACTTTCTCTCTCCATTGTGGCATATATTGCATTCTGTCTTACCAAGGTTGTAATTCACTTTCTAGCGCCTACCCATTTTAGGCCAACCCCACTTTTATTTGTTACTATGTCATTTGATTTTTTTTCGCTTTTGGAGAGATTCCCTAGGAAATATATTCTCTGCCATTATTTATTTATTATTTGAGTCCCATTGATCCGTTTTGATCATTAGTAGATACTAATGTTTTGGTGATATGGCTCATTGGGATAGTACCATAGTGCTATCATTTTCTGATCATGTTTTTCCATCTAAAGCCAGGCTCAATGAGGACTAAATCATTCCTTACTGTGTTGTATTTTTATGATTCTCTTGTATTCATTATATACTAATTTAATAGACTAATGCCTCTGCACAACCTTACGAAAAAAACACTATCTTGTAATTGTTTTCAAGCATCTTTTCTCAAACCATAGTATGCCTATGTTGAACTGCTATAGATGTCCCAGTGTATTTTTTAAAATCCAATGCCTTACATTCATGGTAATGACCATACAGCCATCATCCCCCTTATTTATAATATAAAGATTATAACATGTTGGCAACATTCTTACATCGATACACTCGTGTAACAAACCAGAATAGGAGAATACAGTACTCACTTCACACTACTATCTTATAACAATAAATCATTTTATAGGTGTCTAAAAATAATGGAGAGTCATGCGTGGTACTGATGTTATGAGATTTGGCAGGGACTTGCAAGTGTTACCAAGTCTCTCCCTAAACTTATACTCAGCTAAAACTCACCAAGACTTTTGGAGGCTTTGTTGAAACTCACCAAGATTTGCTCTAAACTGATAAGTTCAATCCCTGCCAGGAAAATGAATCATAAGATAGAATTCTCAAGGTTTTCATTTCCTTTATATTTAACTTTTAACCCTTTTACTTAAATTCAGAAAGTTTGTTTATACTTCTCTTTTTACCATTTTACATAATTTTTTATATTATCATTAATAATTCTAAGATGTTTCACTGGGGTTCCAGCCTTGTTTGACATCATGAAGAAAACATAATCACATCCCTTCCGCAGAGATCATTGTTTCCAAGATTCCATCATTTCAAGAGGGAATTCTGTGATGGCCCATTTTTTATAACCTTTGCTCAGAATGCAAAGATGTCGGGACATGGAATGACAAACCTAATGTTCTCTTATTAATATATCAAACACGTTATCAATCTAGAGGATATACTACTATCAATATGATTGGCATATCAACAACATACATCAAGTAGAGTCATCATAGTTCCTTCATGCGATTGTAATGTAATGGACTAATCATATGTCATGTCATGAACATACAACTAGCTTCCCAATCATGGATAGTCAAAATATGTCTTCATAGCAGTACTAGAAAGTGCCAATGCTTTCAACAGTTTGTCAGGATATGTGATGCAAAATGTTACGTTGATGCCATTATTAAACCTACAATACAATACTTAAGAGTCTTTTGGACAAATTCTTCACTATTATAATTCCTAAGTACATCTGACACAATTTGTCTCATTGTCTGAGGTACATTCTAGAAAATCTCCGAGTTTCTATTAACTGAGAAATATTTTTCAAGTTTTATTTCAGAAAAGGTTGGAGGACTTGAAGAAAGTCTCAATTTATTATAAGACACTTGTCTTCTCATTAAAATAGGTGAATCCTTGACACTAAACTCTCTGTGTTTTATTTGGGTCATGTTTGAAACATTAAAATTACATGTGCCAGTAAACCTTTGCTTAAGCTTCCCATGCAATTAAGGTCAAACGTCCTATTTCATTTAGCAACATGCACACAGAGCAAAGGATAGTTGCAGTTCTTATTTGAAGGCCAATGATAATGATTATGTAGGTTCCTTTCACGTTAGAATGTTAGATGATATCAACATCATGATTTTTAGATGATATAAACATCACGTCTCACATGAGTTAGCTCTGCTTGGGCATGTAAGGACTTCCTTTCCTTCTAGCTTAGTTAAGGAACTATCTTTCTGTCTAGTTAAGTGATGAGCTCATATTCACTAGAATCTAATGAACATAGCTATATTACATGCCTTTCTTTTCATTATGCACTTTGTGAATAGCAAGGCATTTACATTGAAGGCAATTTGATGTGGTGAATGGTTTCAGATGAGTAAACGTTTTACATGAACTTTTAGTGGTAAATCCCCAAAATTATTTTTTTTACTCGCTATTTGTTTTTTGAACAATCATTTTATTTCATATTTTTTTGAACAGTTGAAAGGCCCATGGGTCAAATCTATTGGAGTCAAATTCCTCAGTGTAATGCGGATTGTCACTGATTACTATCATTTAATAATATTGTCTTTTGTATATTGATTCGTTATGAACCAAAGCATGATTGATGTAGGGAACATTTATAAGTTAACTCAGAACTGTGATATTTGAAATTGAGGCTCACTTCGTTACATATATTCCATGCACAGACACCAGTGAATTCATTTCATGACAAGAAATAGAGAGCTTAATCTTTACAAAAGCTTGAATTTTTATTATTCGTTATTTACTATGCCATTTTTCGGGTCAAATCTTGTGAATAGGCGAATTGCACCTGCATATTTATAAAATGTTGGAGTAGAGACATGTCTTTATTTTTGGTGAATGCATATCAAGAAGTATTTGGTTGCCATTTTTTCTCTTTCTAGTGAAAGAAGCGAAGAATGAACAATGGTTAAGTGATTCAGAGGCACTCTCATTTTCCAAGTGCGGAACTAAAGATCTCAAGAGGGCGATACAAGTACGAAGTGAACGGAGGCTTGAACGTGAAGTTATAATTTATGAATAGTCGATTAGTATGTCTTCTAACTTGCAATATCTCTATTAATAACACTAAGAATCAAATAAAGCCTACTATATCCATAGTTGATCTACATCCATTACAAGTTTAATCATATTTTAATCTCCCCTGTTATAGCTTATCTCTTTATTTTACAATGATATTTTTTCCAAAAACAATCAAGAGAAGTGTGCGAACTAATTGTTGCCAGAAGATATGTATTTATGTGCGACAGTAGCACATATGTATATTTTGTGTTTTGAAGTTATTAGTATACAACTAAGGATTCTATGCATATTTCTTTCAGTATTCCTTATTGAGAACAATTGTGCCAACTTTTTGAATTTAATTTTTCTTCTATTACATTTGAAATTTGTTTCTTTGGAAAAATTTCCCATTAGAAAAGAGATTATATTGATCTTCTCATAACTTACAAGGGAATTTATGTTTGTCATGTTACAATTTGGTAAACTAATAAGTGTTTGCTAACATAGTAGCGATAGGTGAAGGACATATGTTCTATCAAAAGCACCTGTGAGTTTTTGACAAAAGCATTCAAGTTGTTTCACTTGAAAATTAATCTCATAAACTTAATAATGGCAAGATGTTGGGTAGTCATTGATAAATTAGAATTCTTCATGCAAATATATATTTTTTCTCAATATAATTTCCTAGGACTACATTTGAGCCATATTAAGCCCATAAAAGAAATCAACATTTCTGAGGGAGGTTTATTAGTTCAACATTTTGGGTCTAATTTACAAAAATATGCATAATCATGTTTATGGTGTCAAGTGACAGAGGTTGAAAGGCTCTTCACACTATAAGAAAATAGAGGACACAATATTAGTCTTAATTAAACAAATCATTTGTATTATGTTTAACACCTCGAAATATGAATCCTTCAAAGGACAAGACCCATAGCCTCCCGTCTGTCACCCCAATGGCACATTTCCATGAAAACAAAAGTTAGGGAAAGGGGACCTTTTTTATATTTTGGTGCCTGAAGTGGCCCTTAATAATGAAAGAGTTGTCCTAAGTTTACTCATTTTAATAGCATCAATGACTTACCACCATCCATAGATAAACATGCTTCACTAGGAAATTATTAGCCAAAATCAAATAAGATCGCTAGTTGACATCTATTATGCAATCGCTAAAGATATATTGATTTTTATTAACTACATAAGTTTATGGTAAAGGGATCTACTGAGATCAATCCTCCTTTTCCATTAACACATCTATTAGTGAAGAGGAAACAGAATTGCCCATAGCTCTTGCTCTACATACCTTGCTCAAATTTTGTATCCGACTAAACTCGCCCTTTAGGTGAGGCGAGGTGAAAAGAGAAGCCCCTAAATGGTTTCAACTAAGCTAGTTCTAATGGAGGGGAATATTTTTCCTCACTGCTAGCCTTTTTGAGGGTCCTTTTGTAAAAATAGCTTCTAATCAACTAGAGTCATACTAAAACCAACTAAACCATTAGATGAAAAGATAAAGATGTAGGATAATATATATTCAAGAGTTATAACCTTTACATTATTCCTTCCAATGGGGAATCATGTTGCAGTTGGATCATGCTACTTCTAACAAGAGGGTGGAGAATTAGCAGAAGTGAGAAATGTTGAAAACAATCCAAAAACTTGATAACTAGAGGATGTAATCAATATATGTATTATAAGCGACTATGAATTACTGATAGTAGATACGATGTGTATATTTATTTAAAAGAGATAACATTATATCTATTTATGCATGCTACCTCTTCTAAACTTACTATGTGCTCATTTTTATTCATATACAGATATATTTCAATAGAAATATGGAATAATCTTGTTAATTATTTTGTAGGGAATATGCACTTACTTTTTTGTGGCAAGTTTCTTCTTCTATCTTTCTCCATTACCCATTTGTTTAAAATAATCAGGTTAAGCCATCAACATGAATGATATAACAAATCAATAAATTCAACTAGGCATACACATAGGCCATAGAAACACCAAAAAAGAATTGTAATGCCTAAAATATGTTACAAGAGGTGATTCATTGGGGGTTTACACTGGAAGCACTTGGGGCATCTACTAATTAGGTGAGAAAGAAGTGAGAATGACTTCCTGGGGCCTCTTGGATTTTGGAATAGTTAGAGGAAATGTAATAAAGAGGTTGAAAAACAAGAAAGGGGAGATGGAATCTATGCTAAAAAAAAAAACGTTGGAGATAGACAGAGCTACAACATTGTTCTGAGTGGAATGGAAAATGCATGAGAATGCTACCATATTTCTTAAGTTAATGAGAGTAAGAACAGTCACTAAGAGTGTGTTTTCCTTCATATAATTCCTCTTATTAATAAAGAGCCAAAGAAGCCATTTTAAAGAAGCCTTTTTAAGTTGATTTTCCAAATGGGTTTCAAGGGAAAAATATTTGCATTATTACTTTTTTGCATAGTAAAATAGAAAATATAGATAAGCACATTAATATCTGCAAAAGTAATTAGGCTCCTTGCTGGTGAATCGATTTAGCCATAGGCTGAGCTATTACATATCAAACATATGGTCCTCTTTAGGAGCAAGGTTGACTAAATGGGAGAGAAATATATTTTTTTTTATCATTACACATACCATGGGTCTAATTTCAAAGGCTTCTTAATCTATGTTGAGTGATTGAAGTTTCAAAAAACTAACACTATATTTTATCAAAGTAGCCAAACTCATTTTAGAAAGAGACACATTGAGGAAAGAGTATGAATATGACTTGGACTAGGGAAAATCCCAGAAAATAGAAAGTAAAAATCGCTAAAAATTTCACCCAAATTTTTTTGTCAACCCTTTGTTGTTTGAAATTTTATGGGTTCTAAAAAAATCCTAGACTATTCCTGAGTTTGCATTTGATTTGTGAATTTTTTCTAAGACTGGTCAACTTGGCTTGTTCTTGTTACCAATCCAAATATGAGTGATGAGCTTTTCCTCGTCATTGAAATCAACAATTTTTTTGGATCCAAGGTGAGTATCACTCATGAGTGCATGCCATACCTAGAAAGTCCTACTTCACACAACATAATCGAATATTCTATCTGGTCAAAAGTTCGGAATGGTCCACAATTTCTTGAAACCAAAAAAATATTTGTTAAACTGGTTAAGGCAGAAATAACCAATGGTGTTTCTTATATCAACAATAATAGATGTTTTCTACATAAATAAATTTGATATTCCCTGCAGGATGTTGCTCCTACAGATTCAGAAAACTCCCTTAGTGAAAAGAAATATGCATTTTATAGATGGGATGGGGAGATAAAAAAGAGGGAAGTATCTGGAGGTGGGGTGGAAATTGTAGTAGAATATAGTTTGTTGGTTTTAGAAATGAGGATTCCTAGGAGGAAACCAAGCAAGAAAGATTGGCAGTGGCTCGGCTATTACTTCTAGTGAGTGTAATTTTAATTTAAAACTTTCAATTTGTCAGTACTTGTGAAACTAAATTCCTTTAATGATTCTCATAGTAGTGGAGTCATATATTTTTTTGGTATGGAAACATGTTTCCCTTTTTTACTCCTAATAATAGCACTGCTGGAGTAACTACCTGCTCACATACTAATTATGTTTCCATTCATTCCTTTTTTGATGACCTATGACCTTTTATTTGGAAAATACCTTCTAATTGACGGGGGAAATTCAATGATGTTAGTTGCAATGAACTCCATATTTTTTTATTGCAATGATTTAGAAATGTTTTGAATTCAATTTATTCTACTCGATTAAGAATAGGAACGTTCCTAGCTTAAAATATAACTCAAAATCTTGAGATGACACACATGTTTCTGCAAAAGCTAATGTTATTAGGAAATGGAGTGTTGGAAGTTAATTCCAACTACCTGCACAACACATCATAGTGGTCCCATCTGCCAGCTCAACGAAGGATAGAGGACGTGGACCAATCGGAGCTTTTCGCATAAGTTTCAAGCCGAGTCAGCACAATGGAGAATCGAACCCGAAAGTTTTATAAAACCAATTTCATAAAGTTTTCTCATAACATCTACCCCTGACGTCATCATAAAATTTGAAGATTTTATTAAATATGGTTCAGTTTTGGTTTGAATTCCGATGTGGCACAGCGCTAGCCATTCATATTTCGTTCGCTCAGAGTTTCGGTTTGCTGACGTAGGGCTTATTTGTAACGCGAAAATGTTTGCAATCTGGCTTAATGATATTTGAATTTTGCAGCAGTTTAATGATAACGCATGTTCACAACGTGACCATCGTCGATCTAAGATCAACAGTTTGTGGGAGCACAACAAGCTCGTTGTTTATGCTGAGGGGATGCCCCCGTAGTTGACCGCCCCATCTCGCGTTGACCAAAGATCAATGGCTGTGGCTTACTGCAATAGCACAGGCCGATCGTCTTGTACCCGTGAAGGGGTGCCTCCACAGCCACCAAAGGGGTGTCGCCGCCAATGAACCACCAAAGTTGCGCCGCCTACCAAGTGGTGCTGCCAGCGAACAGTTCGACATCAACGCGATCTTCAAGCAGTGAATTTTGTTGTTGTGTCAATTAATGGAATTCAATAGCATTAGGTTTGTAATAAATTTCTATAGTCGGTCAGTGAACATATAGAGGTTGAATTTCATTGTAAGAAAAAAAATGTTATGTAATTGATTTTTATGCCCGAAGGCTGAAGACATAGAAACAGAGAGATTTTGTAGCGCTGTGTGTGTAACAGCCAAGAGAATTTTTCTGTTGTGAATCCAGAAACTTGTTCTAAATAATTCTATGTTGTGACAGAGTTAGTTTATTTAATGAAATAGAGTTTCATATTTCATTTCTGTGACTGAAATTTAAATTTTAGTTTTTATCTATTTGTGTGTTGTTGTTTCGAAATTACTCAAAAAATTTCATCATGGTATCAGAGCTAGTCTAGGTGCTTAGTGAACGCAACAGAGTTTGCTCTTCACTCCAAAAGCTGTAAGAAGCTAGTTGAACCAGTTTTCTCCAGCAGAGAAGGCTATTGTTTGTTTTTCTTGCACAGTCACGATGGCTGTAGCAGGAACCAGTTTGAACAATCCCCAACTTCCACAGTTTAATGGGAAGAATCATGATTATTGGGAAATCACTATGAGAGCCTTGTTTGCTTCATATGACATATGGGAGCTTGTTGAGAATGGCTACCCAGAACTAACAGATGTAGGAGCGTTGGCTGCTTTGACAGCATCAGAAAGATACCTGTTAAGAGATAAAAGGAAGAAGGACTCCAAAGACATCTTTTATCTCTTTCAATCAGTGCATGAGAGTATTTTCCCACAGATTGCAGCTGCAAAAAATTCTAAAGAGGCATGGGATATTCTCAAAACTGCCTATCAAGGCATGGAGAAGGTAAAGACAACAGAGTTGAAAATGTTGAGGAGAGATTTTGAAACTCTCTGTATGAAAGAGTCTGACACTATAGACTCATTCTTCACTCATGTTATTGGGTTGGTAACCCAAATGAGATCTCATGGAGAAACAATTGATGAAAGAAGGATAGTGGAGAAAATCTTGAGAAGTTTACCCTCAAGATTTGATGCCATAGTAGTGGCAATATAAGAGACAAAGTATCTATCACAATTTACAGTGGATGAGCTTAGTGCTCCCATGATGTCTCATGAACACAGACTGAATAGAGGAACAGATTCCTCATTGGAACAAGCTTTCAAGACTCAAATGTCTTTTAGCCGAAGTAGAGGTCAATGCAGAGCAGATAATAGAGGAAGAGGCAGAAGCCAAAGAAGAGGTAGAAACAACCCTGTAAGTTCGAGTGGAAGGTTCATCAATCAGAACCGGAATGAAGGCTCAAGCTAACAACAAGCTCGTGGACAAAGGTATGATAAATCCCAAGTCTAGTGTCATTATTGCAGGAAATATGGGCATTATGCCAATGAATGTAGGAAAAAGAAAAATGACATGAGTAATAGGCAGAATGTTAATTTTACAAAATAAGATAAGAACCCAAAGAATGTGTTGTTAACATGTAACATAGCACAAGATAAACATGATGAAGTATGGTTCTTAGACTCAGGTTGTAGTAACCACATGACTAGAAACATAGCAATGTTTGCCAATCTTGATGAAGATGTTAAATCTGAGGTAAAAACAGGAACTGATAGTAATATCTCTGTCAAAGGAAAAGGCAGAGTCAATATCCTGGCAAGAAATGGAGAACATAAATTTTTGCGAGATGTATATTATGTACCTGGCTTAAAATGTAATATTTTGAGCATTGGATAGCTTATTGACAAGGGCTACAATGTGTTTTTTAAAGATAATGTGTGCACAATCATGAACAAACCTCCAAGCAAGAAATTCATTGCAGAGGTGCAGATAACAAGAAATAGGATGTTTCCTCTCAAGCTCAGAGAAGACTTGAAAGAAGGAAGAAATGTAGCAGCTGTAACACAAGAGGTCTTTCAAGAGGAAGTGAAAGATGAAAACTGGTTATGGCACTTGAGATTTGGACATCTCAATTTCGGAGGCCTGAAATTGTTTCACAGAAAGGGAATGGTAAAGGGATTACCATTGATTGAAAAACCGGACAGCCTATGTGAAGGCTGCATCTTGGGCAAACAACAAAGAGAAAGCTTTCCAGCAGGGAAAAGTATAAGGGAAAAATCACCCTTAAATATTGTCCACTCAGATTTATGTGGACCAATGCAAATGCCATCTTTAGCTGGTAATAAATATGTTTTGACATTCATAGATGATTACACCAGAAAGACATGGGTGTATTTCTTGAATTAGAAGAGTGAAGTGTTTGAGAAGTTTTGCCACTTCAAAAATCTTGTTGAGAAGCAGAGTGGGCACTACATCAAAGTGCTGAGAATTGATAGAGGTGGAGAATACATCTCCAAAGAGTTTTTGCATTTTTGCAGAGAGAACGGCATACATAAGAAATTTACCATGAGATACACACCTCAGCGAAACGGTGTTGTGGAAAGGAAGAATAGGACCATCATGGACATTGTCAGAAGTATGTTGAAGGAAAAACATTTGCCAAATGAGTATTGGGCGGAAGATGTCTATTGTGTAGTGTACATCTTGAATAGATGCCCAACCAAAGCTGTCATGAACAGAATTCCAGAAGAAGCGTGGAGCGGTAAAAAACAGTTCGTCACCCACATGAAAGTATTCAGCTGTGTGGTCTATGCACATGTCCCGGATCAACTGAGAAGGAAGCTTGATAGTAAGGGGGAGAAATGTATCTTTTTTGGATACAGTGATGATTCCAAGGCCTACAAGATTTATAATCCATCTACCAAGAAAACAATAATAAGTGGAGATGTGCAGTTTATAGAAGAAGAAGCTTGGGATGGAAGTTTAGAGAAAACAGTGAATGTGAAGACTAGTGTGTGTCATGAAGAAGAAGAGGAAGGGACAATAGCAAATAATCCTTCCTTGGCGGCTCCTCCTCCACCACCACAAGCACAACAAACCACACCACAAGTTGGAAATAGAATAACCTTGAGAAATCAAGGAAGTGCTTCTTCAAGCACACCACAGCGAGTAGAAACACCCTTGATTTCAAGTGGAACTCCAAGTACACCAAGAAGACCAAAATTCAGAAATCTAATTGAGATTTATGAACAAGGAGAGGTAAATGATAATGCTGGTCTGAACTTTTTATTTGCTTAATATTGTCATGTTGATGACCCAATTCATTTTGAAGATGTTGTAAATGAAGAAAAATGGATTGAAGCGATGAATGAAGGGATTGGTGCAATAAAGAAGAGTAATACATGGCAGTTAGTGGACCTACCTAAAGGTAAAGAAGTCATTGGAGTAAAATGGGTCTATAAGACCAAGAGCAATGCTGAAGGCAAGATTGAAAGGCACAAGGCCAGACTTGTTGTCAAAGGCTACAAGCAGCAACAAGGGAGAGACTATGAAGAAACCTTTGCACCAGTTACAAGGATGGAAACCGTGAAAACAGTGTTGTCCATAGCAGCACAACAGAAATGGAAGGTTTATTAGATGGATGTAAAATCTGCATTTCTGAATGGAGTGTTGACAGAAGAGGTATATGTTGAACAACCTCTAGGCTATGAGATTGAAGGCCAAGAGCACAAAGTATGCAAGTTGAAGAAAGCTCTTTATGGGCTGAAGCAAGCACCGAGAGCATGGTACAATAGAATAGATGCTTACCTAATTGAAAATGGATTTGAGAAATGTGATGGAGAACCCACACTCTACATAAAGGAAAATGATGGTAAGATTATTATTATTGTTTTATATTTAGATGATTTAATATTTACTAGCAATGAAGATTCTCTCATTGTTGATTTAAAGAAGTCATGAAGAGTGAATTTGAAATGACTGATTTGGGTTTTTTAAGATATTTTCTTGGAATTGAAGTAGAACAAAATGTAAATGGTATTTTTCATTTCCCAAGAAAAATATGTTGAAGAAGTGTTGAAAAGGTTCAACATGCAGAATAGCAAAGCAGTTGTAACTCCAACTGTCATGGGGTTGAAACTGAGCAGAGAAGACAGCAACAAGGATTTTGATTCGACATTGTATAAAAGCACACTTGGCAACCTCATGTATTTGACTGCAACTAGGCCGAATATAATGCATGCTATAAGCTTAGTCTCCAGCTTTATGGAAAGGCCGAAAGAAACTCATTGGTAGGCAGCCAAGAGGATTCTAAGGTATGTGAATGGAACAAAGCAGTATGGTATTTTCTAGTCCTCATCTGAAAATTTTAAATTGAAAAGTTACACTGACAGTGATTGGGCTGGAAGTGTAGATGACAGTAAGAGCACATCTAGATATGTGTTTCATTTGGGATCGGGAGCTATTTCATGGGCTTCCAAGAACCAACCAGTAGGTGCTTTATCAACAGCAGAGGCAGAATATGTGGCAGCAACAACAAAATCATGCCAAGTAGTATGGCTGCAAAAAGTACTCATAGATTTGTGTCATGAACTGGAAAAAGGCACAACCATTTACTGTGATAACAGCTCAGCGATAGCTTTATCAAAAAATTATGTGTTTCATAAAATAACGAAACACATTGATACCAAATTTTAGCACATCAGGGAGCTAATGAACAATGGAGAAATAATATTGAAACATTGCAAAATTGAAGAACTTTTTGCTGATATCCTCACAAAATCGTAAACACATAAAAGTTTTAATTATTTTAGAAAATGACTGGGTATGCAGGAAAAACTCAGCAGTTGTAATTAAGGGGGAGTGTTGGAATTTAATTGCAATTGCCTGCACAACACAACATCGTGGTCCCATCTGCCAGCTCAATGGAGGATAGAGCACGTGGACCAATCAAAGATTTTCCCATAAGTTTAAAGTCGAGTCAGCACAATGGAGAACCGGACCTGAAAGTTTTATAAAACCAATTTCATCAAGTTTTCGCATAACATCTACCCCTAATGTCATCATCAACTTTTGTTACGAGATTATTTTATTAAATATGGATCAATTTTGGTTTGAATTTTGATGGGGCCCAGCACTAGCCAACCAAATTTCATTCGCGCGGAGTTTGGGTCTACTGGTGTAGGGCTCATTTGTAATGCAAAAATGTTTGCAATCCGGCTTAATGATATTTGAATTCTGCAGCAGGTTAATGATAGTGCATGTTCACAGCGTGACCATCATCGATCTGAGATCAATGGTTTGCGGGAGCACAACAAGCTTGTTGTTTATGCCGAGGGGGGTGCCCCCATAGTTGACCGCCCCATCTCGCGTTGACCAAAGATCAACAGCTGTGGCTTACTGCGATAGCGCAGGTCGAACATCTTGTACCCGCCGAGGGGTGGCTTCGTAGCCACCAAAGGGATGTCGCTGCCAATGAACCACCAAAGTTGTGCCCCCTACCAAGCGGTGCTGCTAGTGAACAGTTTGACATCAATGCGATCTTCAAGTGGTGAATTTTGTTGTTGTGTCAATTAATGGCATTCAATAGCATTAGGTTTGTAATAAATTTTTATAGTCGGTTAGTGAACATATAGAGGTTTAATTGCTTTGTATGCAAAAAAAAGTTATGTAATTGATTTTTATGCCTGAAGACTGAAGACAGAGAAACAAAGAGATTTTGTAGCACTGTGTGTGTAACAGCCAAGAGAATTTTTCCGCTGTAAATCCAGAACCTTGTTATGAAGAATTATATGTTGTGACAGAGTTAGTTTGTTTAATGAGATAGAGTTTCATATTTCATCTCTGTGACTGAAATTTAAATTTTAGTTTTTATCTCTGTGTGTGTTGTTGTTTCCGAATTACTCAGAAAATTTCATCATGGAAGCTAGAATGATTTCTGTTCTCTACTATTAATCTCAGGAAATTATTTTTGCAGATCTCTTCCATCAATTAATACTCGGCACATTGTGAGTCATGTAGTTTCTTGCAAGTACATACCCTAACCACTCAATAACTTCTAGGAAATTTATCTACTTAAGAGTCCAACTCACAGGGATATGGAGAAACTATTAGGTGTCAAATATAAATACCAAATGGAAAAGAAATACTCAATTTGGATGGTATCTACTGCCAATTTATTGTCAAGTATGAGCAGAACTCTTACACTTTGGCTTTGCAGAATTTTTTTGTTGATTAATTTTTTTTTTAATGATGGCAAGAGAACCACTAGAGAAGGGAGATATATAATGCAAATTTTTAATCAAATCTTTTAATGGGTAAAATTTCCAAAACACCATTTGTCTCAAAGATAAGAACAAAAGTAAGAGAATTCCCAATTGTGCATATAGATTCATATAGTTTAGATTATATTGAAGTTTCTATAGAAAAAATGCATGAAAATTAAAAGAGTCAAAAAAATGGAAAAGAATAAGTAAAGGGTTGAAATTGGTTGTGGTTATGTTTTCCTTTTCTGCATTTAGTTCTTAAACCAGAGAGTGAAAATTCCATTTTTGATTTTCCAGATATCCTTTATGTTAATTACCAGCATACACTCCAAGTCCTCCTAATGCTGGTGGCTGTTGGTATTTTAGATGTTTTGTTTGATAAATCATGGGTTTTGTACAAAAATCACAAGAGATGGACCATGTGAATCTCATTAGGAAGCACATATTATACTCATGGAACTCATGAAATGGTGCACTAAGGGCCTAGATACATTGGATGTTTGGGCAGTTCAGGTAAACCAATGAGACCCTATAATAGGTAAAATTAATTTTTTCAATCCTCAAAGCAATATGTTTATGTGGGAGACATGCTCGAGTGATTTTAAAGCCCTTGGGAAAGTCATTATTCATTTGATATTCATTCATGCAACTTCATGTGGTGTAAGATGTATTTTGTCATTCATGAGGCGGGTGTATGATTATGGGAATTCATAGAGAACAACGGATAAAGCTCAAAAGTTTTTTTTTTCACATGCTAGGCTTGATATGTGATACCTTTTTAATGAATAAGAGAAGGATGTGGAGCTTTTTTCCAAGTCTTAGGATGATGTCCTTAACGGGTTTTTCTTAGATCTAGCAATGCAACATTTTAAACGAAGGTGGTTAGAATTGGCTTTTTTATATTGTTCTCATTTCCTTTGTTACCCATTCTAGGGTTTTGATTTCAGTGGGAGGAAGAAAAGAGAAAGGAGGAGAAACAACGTTAGTTTCCCAAGCTATACTATTGATCTTGTGCGTGAGTTTTGTTGTTAATACTCACACATCCATTTCATAGCTAATTTTTTCCATTGAGGCAGTGTAGCAACAAATTCTGGTGTTATAGATTTAGGTTTGCTATATAACTTCTAAATTTTTTTATTAGATCAACACACTCATTGTTTTCTCTCTTGTAAGGCAATTTATGAATAGTAGATCCACACTCATTGTTTTCTCTCTTGTAAGGAAATTTATGAATAGAAGTAGAGATACTCTTGTGATATGAAATTTTCTTTTGTATAACTGCAACTTTCTAATGCATGGGATTGTCTAAGTAACCATACCATTCTCTTCATAAATAAAATAAACTAAAGCACCACAAAATTTATGGTTGGTTAGGATCTCTTTGACACTAGACACGAGGTAAGGATTTATTTTCCAATGCAAATGAATGAAATAATATAAATAGTTCTTCACGGTTTAAATTATAGTAACGTTCAGGTTGTTGATTTTGAGTTCAAGTTTTGTAATTACATTTTTTTCAAATTTGTGATCTGCTGGATCATTTTATATGCATCTAGACATTTATAGGTTTTTTTAATTCGACCACAATTCCATTGATTTGGAAATCTATGATTCCAATCCTTGAGTATGAAGAAACTTGTAGTGTTTCTTATTTTGTTTAATTCTTTTCTTTGTATTCACCATTGAATTGAAAGACATTTTAATGAAAGTTCATGGATTGATATATATATATAGCTTCTTCTATGTTCTATTTAGTGACTGTATAATGCATGTTTCCCTGAAATTAAAATTTCAAACAAATTCACTCCAAACTAGGGGGGAATCACTTTGTTCTTTTATGGGCTATCTTTGGTCATTACTTGAGCCTAATTATTGTTCAATGTTTGTACAAATCTACATAATTGAACTCTTGGAGGTAGCAAGTTTTGCAGGTTCTTCATTAAGGGAATTTTGAGGTCTAAAATGAGCCTCCTAAGGAAATTATAAAATAATAGTGAAGATAATAAAAAAATATTAGATTAAATCATCAAATTTTAGAGGGAGAAAAGAAAAAAATTGTTTTTCAACTCATATTTTTAGCTTATCTCCCTATGGGTTTTTTCAACTTTCGAGTGGCAACACTCGTTGGATGCAAAAATTGATTCCTCATCCAAGGAGTATCCATGTTTCATAATTTCGATGGACCCTGCTACGCGAAAAAAGATAAATACATGAAAATGTGGTTGTAATCACGTAATTTCATGTATTTCTCATTTTTCGTGTAGCAGATTGCATCAAAAGTATGAAACATTGGTACTCCTTGGATGATGAATTAAAGCAATCCCACTCGAAATTTGGGTAAAAACTTAGGGAGATAAGTAAAAAATATGAGTGGAAAAAGTAATTTTATTATGGTTTTCAAACTTCTTTGGTTATCACTTATTGAAGAAATCTCTGGATTTTCCATAGTGTTATAAAATATTTGTCGATGTTTCAAGTTTCAAATCCCGGCGAGGATCCATCTTCACGACGAGAGTTGAATTGAAGAATGAAAGAAGGCCGAAAGGACAAGGTTTATATATAGTGAAAAATGTGAGGAAAATAACCAACAGGAACTTAATTAATTAATTCTATTAAATTATTCAATTTATTTGGTAAATTCTGTTATTGTGAATTCTATTTTAATAAATACATTTTTATAAATTTTAATAAATTAATTTTATTAATTATACTAATTTAATTGATATAATAAATCATTATAATAAATTATTATAAATTAATTTATGATATTTATATTTATAATAAATTTTTATAATTAATTTACTATATTTATATTTATAAAAAAATTTAAGTTATAGAACTACCCTCTATTTATTAGTTTAATAATAATAATAATGTATTTAATTAATTAATAAAAGATAATAAAATTAGATATTTTTTTATAAAAAAATTTACATAAATTATTTTTAAGTGAATTATTAATTCTTTTTTGAAATACGGAATCACTAATAAATATTAATTCATGAAATTGATCATTCATAAAAATAAATAATTTAATTAATATTAACATTTATATATTAAATCAATAAAATGTTAATAAAAATCACTTATTATTTATAATTATTATATATTAATTTTAATAATCAATATTTTTTTAATTAACTAAAAAGATTTTTAATCAATCCTAATTAACTTAATATTAACAATGATCATTATTAAATTTATAACCTAATATTATTTTAATATTTTATAATATTTTAACATGGAGACTAATTAAAATATTAAAATATTAGTCTCTCACTTAATATTTTAATTTTAATTTTATTTTAATAGCAACTTTAGATACTAATGATAATTATTAATTAATTAATTCTTATTTTTTTTAAATAAAAATTAATTAATAAGGATAATTATTAAAATTAAATAACCTAATTAGTTGTTGCAAGTACCAACCCCTAAAATTTTTCGGAAGAGAAGCAAACCTGTGATGCTATACCTGGATATAAGACATACTCTAGGGGCACATTTGTCGAATTAGAGGCTGCCAATTATCACTGATCTCGAATCCTCCATCGCTATTAATATTATGTGGGTGCTTCATAATCTCGAGCGCTTCTCTAATTTTTCTCCTTCGATAGTGCTCTTCCCTGGCATTGATCTTAGCATCTTCAAGCCGTAAGTGATGTTTATTTCTCGAGGGATGCTCAACAAGGGCCGAGGTACGAGATCGCTCATGTTTAATATTGACACCATGCTCCTTAAGACATTTTTGATGAGAGCTCCTAGTTTCACCAATATGACTCTTCCCGCATGAATATTCAATCTTATAAACACCTTTGAGTTTCTCATGACTAATATTATCTTTAACAAACCTCATTTTTTGTCATATGGTTCCTGCTACTGAAAATTGCATGAAAATGTCACTTCTTTCTAAAACCTTGGCTATATTATCTGTCACACCTTTATGTATGGTAGAAAAAACCTACCACAACTTTCTTGAGGTCCTTGGCACTTATTGGATATGACTGAACCTTCAGATCTTTCTATGGCTTTCCTAATATCTCTCTCTTTACATCCCAAACCCTTAAATACTGATCTTAGGTGAGTGATTTCCTCTTCCAAATGCTCCTCATCGGATATCCTGAGGGCTCTTACAGCAAGCATATTAAGATCCCCAAATTTCTGAGGAAGATGATGGTAAGACTCAGAATGAAGGTAGCTATTAGTATCATTTTTTTTCCTAAACACATGATGCCCCAATGTTCCATCCTCCTTTCTGGTAACAAGGACATCCAAAAAAGGAATGATCCTTTTTTCTTCGACCTCCATTGTAAACTTAATATCAGAGGAGATTGAGTTGAGATGATTAAAGAATCTTTTGATATTTTCATTACCGTATGTCCACTTTATGTTGGTATCGTCCACAAACCTTTTCCACCAAGCTGGACTTAAGGGAAAAGAGGTAAGGGCTTTCTTCTCAAAGTGCTCCATAAATAATTTGGCTACCATGGGTGATAGTGGAGACCCCATTGCGACACTTGAAACATGTTCATAGAATTCACCTTGAAAGATGAAGAAGTTGGATCATAAACAAATCTCATCAAGCTCAGCTATTTTTGGATCTGTAACCTGTACTGCTAATAACCTGTGAATCAGTATAGGTTATTAATGAGGTTACGGATCTAGAAACAGCTAAGATTGATGAGATTTTTTTACGATCCACCTTCTTAAGCTTTCAAGGTGAATTCTATGAACATGTTTCAGGTGTTGAAATGGGGTCACCACTATCACCCATTGTAGCTAACTTATTTATGGAGCACTTTGAGAAGAAATCCCTTGCCTCTTTTCCCTTAAGCCTAGCTTGGTGGAAAAGGTTTGTGGATGACACCAACATAAAGTGGACACATGGTAATGAAAATCTCTAGAGATTATTTAATCATCTCAACTCAATCTCCTCTGAGATTAAGTTTACAATGGAGGTCGAAGAAAACAGTATCATTCCTTTTTTGGATGTCCTTGTTACCAGAAAGGAGGATGGAACACTGGGGAATTAGGTGTTTAGAAAGAGAACTGATACTGATAGCTACCTTCATTCTAAGTCTTACCATCATCGTGCTCAAAACTTTGGGGTCCTTAATACGCTTGCTTTAAGAGCCCTGAGAATATTCGATGAGGAGTATTTGGAAGTGGAAATCACTCACCTAACATCTGCCTTTAAGGGTTTGGGATATAAAGAGAGAGATATCAGGAAAGCCATAAAAAGAGCTGAAGGTTTGGTCATATCCAATAAGTTCCAAGGACCTCAAGAAAGTTGTGGTAGGGTTTTTCTACCATACATTAAAGTTGTGACAAATAAGATAGCCAAGGTTTTACAAAGAAGTGACATTTTCACGCAATTTTGAGCAGTAGGAACCAAAAGACAAAAAATGAGGTCTGTTAAAGATAATATTAGTCATGAGAAGATTAAAGGTGTTTACAAGATTGATTATTCATGCGGGAAGAGTTATATTGGTGAAAATAGGCGCTCTCTTCAAAACGTCTTAAGGAGCATGGTGTCGATATTAAACATGAGCGATCTCGCAACTCGGCCCTTGCTAAGCATCCCTCGGGAACTAAACATCACTTACAGCTTCAAGATGCTAAGATAATTGCCAGGGAAGAGCACTATCGAAGGAGAAAAATTAGAGAAGCACTCGAGATTATTAAGGACCAGCATAACATTAACATAAATGGAGGATTCGAGATCAGTGACAGTTGGCGGCCTCTAATTCGATAAATGTGCCCCTAGAGTTTGTCTTTTGCCCAGGTATAGCATCACAAGTTCGCTTCTCTTCCGAAATTTTTTAGGGTTGGTAGCTGCAACAACTAATTAGGTTATTTAATTTTAATAATTATCTTTATTAATTAATTTTTATTTTTAAAAAATAGGAATTAATTAATTAATAACTATCATTAGTATCTAAAGTTGTTATTAAAATAAATTAAAATTAAATTATTAATTGAGAGACTAATATTTTAATATTTTAATTAGTCTCCATGTTAAAATATTATAAAATATTAAAATAATATTAGGTTAATATAAGGTTATAAAAATGAAAATTTATAAAAAAATATTTATTAAAATAGAATTCACAATAACAAAATTTATTAAATAAATTGAATAATCTAATAGAATTAAATAATTATGTTCATGTCGGCTATTTTCCTCACATTTTTCACTATATATAAACCCTGTCCTTTCCACCTTCTTTCATTCTTCAATTCAACTCTCGTCGTGAAGATGGATCCCCGTTGAGATTTGAAACGTTGACGAATGTTTCATAACACTGTGGAAAATATGGGGATTTCTTCAATAGTTTTATTATTTTATTATTTTTTGATCTTTTTACCTTTTTAATCCAAAAATGGTGAATCATCACCCATGGTTGTCATCAATATCTTGAATCCTTTTGGTTATTACAAAGTTAATCTCGGTTGTACATTTTTCTTAGGAGGCCCATTTTAGACCTCAGAATTTCGATAATGCTCCTCCAACAATCGCTAAAAATATGCTGCAATGAGGTTGTTAATCCAAGTTGTCATTGATGGCAACAGGTTGAAAGTTTTAACGAAAACATGGAAGATTTCATTTGAAGTTCTCCTAATGATGCTACAATGTGACATATCCCTACACTTGCTAGGTACTATCATGATGACGCTATGACCGCATGATTAAGAAGCCAAGCAATGGAGAAGGCATTTTGGCCTATATATTTTCTACACTAAAATTAAGGACCGTTACAAAGAAAAATTAATTTTGGCATCTTGGAGGTAGCCAATCACAATGGTACTTAGACCATCTTAAAGAGGACTCCATCCTCTTTCCAACAAGCCCTCATATGCCCCAAACCTCCCCGTGGTTGGAAAGATATTGTTTTTTGAAGTTGTGTAATAATTATATTTTTTTCTGAGCCGAAGTGTCCTAACTCCTACATGTCGGCCTACATCTAGAAAGATGTGTCCATTCTTCTAACGTCAAACCTGTATAAGTATGACATCTCATCACTTCATTTTATCATCAAGTTTTTGGTGAACATAAGAAGAGGACATCAGAGCACATGAAAAGGGTTCACATCTCGTGAACTACAGAAGGCAAATAGAACCGAGTTAAAGATCCATTTTTTTTGGTATGCTTCTGTAACAACAATTACACCCTTGTTTTAGGTGGTTTAATAAGACAAGCATATTTGAGACTATTTATGTGATAAAATAACTCAGAATATCTTCAACAGAAACACTATAAGGATCCCTCTTCATATACATCAACTTATGAACCGAACTACTAAGGCATATTAAATTCCGAGCTCTCTTATGAAATTTCCGTCAGTGTAATACACCGAGACAGTAGTGGCTCCAAGATCATGACAATGTGGTATCACCGAGACTGTGATACTGTCTTGACATCGTGACTGTAATAGCATAACACTGATTCCATGTATCTCTGTTCTATATTACGACCCTAATCTGTGGAGACAATCTGTTGCATAAACCTTGTAAGCAGTGCTTAATTCCTACCTTCAATGGGTGCGGACTATCACTCATTTTCAGACCTATATTAGGGTGAAGAACTTGGAACAGTCACCTACTCGGACTATGTGAAGGAAAAATATTGGATTGAAGAAGTCCTATGGAAGATTGTAATGAAATTCAAGCATTTGTAGACAAGGACAGTCACGTATAACATATTTCTCTTGGAAACATTTTTTTGGACAGTCAAGGACAATTTTGGATCAAATTAATTGAATAGTGAAGATTCTTGTTGAAGACAATCAAGTAAGTACATCTCACATTTTCTCTTTAAAGAATTCTGAAGGATTGGTGTCCTTGGAGTAGGAGCTCCTAAACACAAGGTTAGTGCCTTGAGAAGATAGGGTTGGAGCCCTAGATGTCGGAGCCTCATCAAAGTCCAAGTTGGTGCTTGGTAATAGGTTGGTGCATGTTTCATTAAAAGGGTTGGTGCCCTTCACTCATATATTGTATACTATTTTTAAAAAGGGGATTGAATTTATTATTAGTCATTAATAATATTTTTATACACCTTTCTATGTTTAATTGTGAATAATCTAATTGGAAATAATTAACAATTGAAAAGAAATACTGATTCACCCCCCTCTCAGTATTTCCAAGAATTGGTATCAGAGCCAGCTTCTTCAATATCTACCTAACAGTTGGAATAAGGATTCTTAGGCATAATGAAGAACATGGAAGCAACATGGAAACTACCTATCTTTGATGGAACAAATTTTGGTTTTTGGAAAAGGAGGATGTCCTACTATCTAATGTCTCTTGGTCCTGAAGTATGGCACTATGTTCTGGAGGGGTAAAAATCTCCCGGTAATCTTCCAACTGATCAAGATGAAAGAAGAGCCCACATTGCTAATGAAAAAGCTTTAAATCCCATCACTAATTGAATTACCAATTCTGAATTTATGAAAGTCATGAACTATGACTCAGCCAAAGAAGTATGGGATAAGTTGGTTTCTCTCTATGATGGCGACTCCAAATTCAAGAAGGAAAAGCTTCAAACCTATAGAAGACAATTCGAGAGTCTAAAAATGGATGATGAAGAATATATTGCATCATATTTCCTCCGAGTAGCTGAAGTGGTTAGCTCTCTTATATGACTAGGAGAAAATATTGAAGAAAGCACCATTGTTCAAAAAGTCCTGAGATCACTTCGTGACAGATTTGACTCCAAATTAAGTGCCATAGAATAAATGAAGGACATAGATACTCTTAAGATGGATGAACTCCATGGAGTTCTCATTGCCTATGAGATGAGGAAAGGGAGTCCAAATTTCAAACAAGCATCCTTCAAAGCCTCAATATCTACACAAGAAGGAAAAGGATGGAATTACAACAGCAATGAATCTGATACTGAAAAAGAATTAGCTCAATTTGTATGAAGACTAAAAATGGAATCCAAGCTAAAAGGTAAGTACCTTGTTATTTGTTTCAATTGTGGAATAATAGGTCATTATGTTGCAAAATGTCCCCATAAACATGATAGTGATGATGAGAAGGCGTCTAAAAGGATGATGTACAAAAAGAAAGGGTTTAATAAGAAGAAATTCTTCTCCAAACAAGATGAGTCCAATGAAGATGAATTTGTAGTCATAAAAAGGAAATAAACCAGAAATATGTGTCATCACAAAGAAAGAGATGATGAATCAGATGAGGAAAGTGATTATGTTGGAAGCAAAGAAATGTTATTCATGGCATTTACAAATGATGATGACTCAGAACGAGAAGATGAAAGAAACATGGATAGTTTGCTAATGAGTTCCATTGAAGAAAATGAGAATCTACAAAAGAAGACAATTTCTCTCAAAATAGAAAGAGAGAAAGAAAAAAGAAGGGAAGACTTCTTGAACATTAAGCTAATAAAGAAGGATGATATTTGTGAAAAATGTGAAGCGAAAATAGTATCTCTAATAAAGGAATTAGAGCAAGTCAAAAGGAGCTAGCAAAGCTCTCTAGCTCTTGAAAAAATTATTAATACTCAAAAACCTCAACAAGAAAAGTCTGGAATTGGTTTCAAAGGAGAATCATCAAGTACAAAGAATAATGCCAGATGTTATGCTGATATACTCTCTCACCATCCTAAAGAAGAAAAATCATCTCATCTTAAAACCAAAAATTGAAGAAAGAGCAACTCCAAGCAATAATGTTGGTTCAAGATATGGATACTACAATAGGTATCAGACTATTTTTCTTGGGCATTGTTACAATTGTAAAACTTTGGGCATCAAGCTAAACATTGCAAGGCTCATAAGAATGAAGCACCAAGATTGAAAAATCAAACAAACCAACTACATTGTCCTAAAGAGTAAGGACAAATCAAAACTTACAATTCTTTTGATCCCTTGGCTAAGTTTGCTCCGTCTTGCTCATTATGTGATAATTATGATCATAATGAACAAAATTTTCCTCTCAAAAGGGAGAAAGCTAAAAACATAAATCTTAAAGCTGATAAATGTGGCCTAGCTCTATGTGCTCATAGTGAAGAAAATCATTGGTTCATGGATAGTGGATCCTCAAGACATATGACAGGTGACCAAAAGAAGTTTATCTCATTGAACAAGAAAAATGGAAATGTATCCTTTGGAAGTGGATTCGCTAAAATCATTGGAAAAGGAACTACTACCCTTGTCAATGGACTAGGAAAGGCTCAAAATACCTTTCCAGTAGAAGGGCTCAGAAACAATCTCTTAAGTGTTAGCCATATTTTTGACCAATGACATAATGTTGTCTTTAGTAAAAAAAAACTGTGAAATAAGAGACTCATTCTTGGGAGAACTTGTGGCGAAAGGATTAAGAACACCAGATAATGTTTACATACTCAGTAGAATCTAAGAAGATAAATGTTACTTAAGTAAAACATATAAAATTTGGTTATGGCACAAGTGATTGGGGCATACAAGTTTTGATAACCTAGTCAACATCAAAAAAATTTATTCAGTAAGGGATATTCCAAAAATGTGCAAACCAAATCAAGTTGTATATGGCCCATGCCAACATGGAAAGCAAACCAGAACTAGCCACAAAACTAAGGAGTTCTCAACAAAAAAACCTTTTGAAATCATTCATGCATATTTGTGTTGGCCAACTAAAACTCCAGCTCTTCAGGGTGAAAGGTATTTTTCTCTATTTGTTGATGAATATACTAGAATGATCTAGATATATTTCATAAAATATAAATCCGAAGCATTTGAATGTTTTAAAAATCTTAAGGCTCTCATTGAGAATGAGAAATATTTAAGATTAAATGTCTTAGAATGGATAGAGGAGGAGAATTCACCTCAAAAGAGTTCGATGAATTCTGTAAAGAGCATGGAATCTAAAGAGAACTCTCTACTGCTAGGACACCCGAGAAAAATGGAGTAGTTGAAAGAAGGAACCGAACCATTCGAGAAATGGCAAGGAAAATGCTACTAGCAGCCAATTTGGAACGAAAATTTTGGAGAGAAGCAGTTGGCACCGCAATTTACACCTTAAATTGAACTCAACTAAGACCAAATAATTAAAAGAATCCTTATGAGCTATGGAAAGGAAGACCTGCTTCAGTAAAATATTTCAGGGTTTTGGAAGCAAATGTTTCATAAAAATAAATGATGATTCACCAGGTAAATTTGATTCTAGAGTTGATGAAGGAATATTTCTTGGATACTCCACTAGGATCAAAGCTTACAAATGTTACAACTATCATCTACGAAGAATAGTGGAAAGCATTGATGTAAAGATTGATGAAGGCCTTCTTAAAAATGGAAGTGAAGATCATGAAGTTGAGCCTTTCTTTGAACAAATTGAAGAAGAAGAACCTGAAAAAGAAGAGGAGAATGAAGAACCTCAAAGTGAACCTCAAAATGAATCTTCACAAACTCCCTCCAAGATCAAGTTTGTTCAAAGATATCATCGAGAAGAATAGGTCATCAGAAATATAGATGAAGGAATCCAAACTCAAAGAAGGATGATAAGCACCTCTAGAACCTGGAACCTGGAACAAGACTTGGAAGAAGAAATGTCTCAAATAAAAAAAAATGAGTCTTTGGAACTAGTACCTCACCCAAAAGATAAAAATATAATTGGAACAAAATGGGTATTCAAAAACAAGATGAATGAAGATGGACAAATCATCAAAAATAAAGCTGGACTTGTCTCCAAAGGATACTCACAAATCGAAGGAATTGACTTCCAAGAAACCTTTGCACCAGTAGCTCGAGTGGAAGCCATAAGAATGTTTCTAGCATATACTTGCTCAAAAGGATTCAAGGTTTATGAAATGGATGTAAAATCAGCATTCCTGAATGGAGATCTCAAGGAGGAAGTTTACATGGAGCAACCAAAAGGATTTGATCTTGCTAAAGGAAAAGACCTTGTACGCAAACTAAAAAAGGCCTTGTATGGATTAAAACAAGCCCCTAGAGCATGGCATGCAAAGTTGGATCACTATTTGCAACAAGAAGTTTTCAAAAAGAGAGTGGCAGGTAGCAATCTCTACAGGAAGATGGACAAGGAAAAACTCCTGATCACTCTTGTTTACGTCGATGATCTAACTTTGCTAGCAATGATGAAGAAATGAGCCATGAATTTGCTCTAAATATGTCCAAAAAATTCGAGATGTCAATGATTGGTGAGTTGTCTTACTTTCTTAGGCTACAAATATCTCAAACCTCTACAAGTATGTTTATATCTCAAGAAAATTATCTTAAAGACATGCTTAAAAGATATGGGATGGAATATTGTGCACCTATGAGCACAACAATGACCACAGACTGTAAATTAAGCAAAGATGATGATACACCCCAAATATATGCAGCTCTTTAGAGGTCAATAATTGGAGCTGTCATATACTTAGCTGCTACAAGACCAGATATTATGCAAGCAGTAGGAATGGTAGCAATATTTCAATCAAGTCCTAAACAATCCCATCTAGAAGCTGTGAAAATAATTCTCTGATATCTGAAAGGAATGATTGATTTCGGTCTTTGGTATTCTAAGATTGCAACTCTTATTGTGATAGTTTATTCTAATGCTAATTGGGCCGGAAGTGTGGGTGATCAAAAAAGTACCAGAGGAAATGCATTCTTTATGGGAGATTGTCTTGTATCTTGGCTCAGGAAAAAGAAATCATTTATATCACTTTCTACAGCTGAAGCCGAATATATAGCTATTGCTGATTGTTGTACACAAATTCTATGGATGAAAGAAGCCTTGAAGGATGTAAACCTAGAAACTAAGCAACCAATTACTATTTTTTGTGACAGTACTAGTCCCATCAGTCTTTCAAAGAATCCAGTGATGCACTCAAGAACCAAACATATTCCCATAAAATACCACTTTCTTCATGAACAAGTTGCTGAACACAATATCAGGTTGGAATATGTTAATACAAAAGAGGAAATTGCCGATATCTTTAAAAAACCCCTTCCACGAGAAGCATTTGAGTATCTTCACCAAAAAATGGATGTCATTGCTCTTACATCACATTAAATCAAGCATCATGTCAAGGGTGCAGTATTATGGGGGAGCAGCATGACAGGGGGAGCAACATTGTCATTGATGTCAAAGGGGGAGAGAAGAAAAATATTACCATACAATGACAAAGGGGGAGATTGTTAATCCAAGTTGTCATTGATGGCAATAGGTTGAAAGACTTAATGAAAACATGGAAGATATCATTTGAAGTTCTCCTAATGATGTTACACTGTGACATATTACTGCACTTGCTGGGTACTATCATGATGACGCTATCACCCCATGATTAAGAAGCCAAGCAATGGAGAATGCATTCTGTCCTATATATTTTCTTCACTAAAATTAAGGAATGTTACAAAGGAAAAATGAATTTTGGCATCTTGGAGGAAGCCAATCACAATGGGACATAGACCATATTAAAGAGGACTCCTTCCTCTTTCAAACAAGTCCTAATATGCCCAAAACCTCCTCGTGGTTAGAAATCTATTGTTTTTTGAAGTTGTGTAATAATTATATTTTTTTCTGAGCCGTCTTGTCCTAGCTCCTGCATGTCGGCCTACATTTGGAAAGATGTGTCCATTCTTATAACGTCAAACCTGAATAAGTATGGCATCTCATCACTTCATTTTATCATCAAGTTTTTGTTGAAGATAATAAGAGGACATCAGAGCACACGAAAATGATTTACATCTCGTGAACTATAGAAGGCAGATAGAACCGAGTTAAATATCCATTTTTTTTTGTATGCTTTTGTAATAGAAATTGCACCCTTGTACTTGTTTACATGGTTTAATAAGACAAGCATATCAAAGACTATTTCTATGATAAAAGAACTCAGAATATCTTCAACAGAAACGGTATAAGGATCCCTCTTCATATACATCAAATTATGAACCGAACTACTAAGGCATATTAAATTCCGAGCTCTCTTATGAAATTTCCGTCAGTGTAATACACCGAGATAGTAATGGCTCCAAGATCATGACAATGTGGTAGTACCGAGACTGTGATACTGTCTTGACATCGTGACTGTAATAGAATAACACCGAGTCCATGCATCTCTGTTCTATATTACGACCCTAATCTGTGGAGACAATCTGTTGCATAAACCTTGTAAGCAGTGCTTAATTCCTACCTTCAACGGGTGCAGAATATCACTCATTTTCAGACCTATAGTAGGGTGAAGAACTTGGAATAGTCACCTACTCGGACTATGTGAGGAAAAATCTTGGATTGAAGAAGTCCTGTGGAATATTGTAATGAAAGTCAAGCATTTGTAGACAACGACAGTCACATATAACATATTTCTCTTGGAAACATTTTATTGGACAGTCAAGGACAATTTTGGATCAAATTAATTGAATAGTGAAGATTCTTGTTGAACACAATCAAGTAAGTACATCTCACATTTTCTCTCTAAAGAATTCTGAAGGATTGGTGTCCTTGGAGTAGGAGCTCCTAAACACAAGGTTGGTGCCTTGAGATGATAGAGTTGGAGCCGTAGATGTCGGAGCCTCATCAAAGTCCAAGTTGGTGCTTGGCAACAGGTTGGTGCATGTTTCATTAAAAGGGTTCGTGTCCTTCACACATATATTGTATAATATTTTTAAAAAAGGGATTGAAGTTCTTATTAGTGCTTAATATTATTTTTATACACCTTTCTGTCTTTAATTGTGAATAATCTAATTGGAAATAATTGACAATTGAAAAGAAATACTGATTCACCCCCCTCTCAGTATTTCCAAGAATTGGTATCAGAGCCATCTTCTTCAATATCTACCTAACAGTTGGAATAAGGATTCTTAGGCACAATGAAGAACATGGAAGCAACAGGGAAACTACCTATCTTTGATGGAAGGAATTTTGGTTTTTGGAAAAAGAGGATGTCCTACTATCTAATGTCTCTTGGTCCTGAAGTATGGCACTATGTTCTGTAGGGGTACAAATCCAATGCTAATCTTCCAACTGATCAAGATGAAAGAAGAGCCCACATTTCTAATGACAAAGCTTTAAATCCCATCACTAATGGAATTACTGATTCTGAATTTACAAAAGTCATGAACTATGACTCAGCCAAAGAAGTATGGGATAAGTTGGTTTCTCTCTATGATGGCGACTCCAAATTCAAGAAGGAAAAGCTTCAAACCTATAGAAGACAATTCGAGAGTCTGAAAATGGAGGATGAATAATATATTGCATCATATTTCCTCCGAGTATCTGAAGTGGTTAGCTCTCTTAGAGGACTAGGAGAAAATATTGAAGAAAGCACCATTGTTCAAAAAGTCCTGAGATCACTTCGTGCAGATTTGACTCTAAAGTAAGTGCCATAGAAGAAATGAAGGACATAGATACTCTCAAGATGGATGAAATCCATGGAGTTCTCACTGCCTATGAGATGAGGAAAGGGAGTCCAAATTTCAAACAAGCAGCCTTCAAAGCCTCAATATCTACACAAGAAGGAAAAGGATGGAATTACAACGGCAATGAATCTGATACTGAAAACGAATTAGCTCAATCTGTATGAAGACTAAAAGGGAATCCAAGCTAAAAGGTAAGTACCCTCTTATTTGTTTCAATTGTGCAAGAATAGGTCATTATGCTACAAAATGTCCCCATAAACATGATAGTGATGATGAGAAGGAGTCTAAAAGGATGATGTACAAAAAGAAAGGTTTTAATAAGAAGAATTTCTTCTCCAAACAAGATGAGTCCAATGAATATGAATTTGTAGTCATCAAAAGGAAATCAACCAGAAATATGTGTCATCACAAAGAAAGAGATGATGAATCAGATGAGGAAAGTGATTATGTTGGAAGCAAAGAAACATTATTCATGGCATTTACAAATGATGATGACTCAGAACTAGAAGATGAAAGAAACATGGATAGTTTGCTAATAAATTCCACTGAAGAAAATGAGAATCTACAAAAGAAGACAATTTCTCTCAAAATAGAAAGAGAGAAAGAAAAAAGAAGGGAAGACTTCTTGAACATTAAGCTAAAAAAGAAGGATGATATTTGTGAAAAATGTGAAGCTGAAATAGTATCTCTAAGAAAGGAATTAGAGCAAGTCAAAAGGAGCTAGCAAAGCTCTCTAGCTCTTGACAACATTCTTAATACTCAAAAACCTCAACACGAAAATTCTGGAATTGGTTTTAAAGGAGAATCATCAAGTACAAAGAATAATGCCAGAAGTTATGCTGATATACTCTCTCACCATCCTAAAGAAGAAAAATCATCTCATCAGGAACAAATTCCCATCTTAAAACCAAAAATTGAAGAAAGAGCAACTCCAAGCCATAATGTTGGTTCAAGATATGGATACTACAATAGGTAAACATTGCAAGGCTCATAAGAATGAAGCACAAAGATTGAAAAAACAAACAAACCAACTACATCATCCTAAAGAGTAAGGAAAAATCAAAACTTACAATTCTTTTGATCCCTTGGCTAAGTTTGCTCTGTCTTGCTCATTATGCAATAATTATGATCATAATGAACAAAATTTTCCTCTCAAAAGGGAGAAGCTAAAAACATAAATCTTAAAGGTGATAAATGTGGCCTAGCTCTATGTGCTCATAGTGAAGAAAATCATTGGTTCATGTATAGTGGATGCTCAAGACATATGACAGGTGACCAAATGAAGTTTATCTCATTGAACAACAAAAATGGAAATGTATCCTTTGGAAGTGGATCCGCTGAAATCATTGGAAAAGGAACTGCTATCCTTGTCAATGGACTAGGAAAGGCTCAAAATACCTTTCCAGTAGAAGGGCTCAAAAACAATCTCTTAAGTGTTAGCCATATTTTTGACCAAGGACATAATGTTGTCTTTAGTAAAAAAAACTGTGAAATAAGAGACTCATCCTTGGGAGAACTTGTGGCGAAAGGAGTAAGAACAGCAGATAATGTTTACATACTGAGTAGAATCCAAGAAGATAAATGTTACTTAAGTCAAACATATGAAATTTGGTTATGGCACAAGTGATTGGGCCATACAAGTTTTGATAACCTAGTCAACATCAACAAAATTAATTCAGTAAGGGATATTCCAAAAATGTGCGAACCAAATCAAGTTGTATATGGCCCATGAAAACATGGAAAGCAAACCAGAACTAGCCACAAAACTAAGGAGTTCTCAACAAAAAAACCTTTGGAAATCATTCATGCATATTTGTGTGGGCCAACTAAAACTTCAGCTCTTTAGTGTGAAAGGTATTTTGCTCTATTTTTTTATGACTATACTAGAATGATGTGGATATATTTCATAAAATATAAATCTGAAGCATTTGAATGTTTTAAAAATCTTAAGGCTCTCATTGAGAATGAGAAAGATTTAAGATTAAATGTCTTAGAACGGATAGAGGAGGAGAATTCACCTCAAAAGAGTTCGATGAATTCTGTAAAGAGCATGGAATCGAAAGAGAACTCTCTACTGCTAGGACACCCGAGAAAAATGGAGTAGTTGAAAGAAGGAACCAAACCATTCAAGAAATGGCAAGGAAAATGCTACTAGCAGCCAATTTGCAATGAAAATTTTGGAGAGAAGCAGTTGGCACCGCAATTTACACCTTAAATTGAACTCAAATAAGACCAAATAATGAAAAGAATCCTTATGAACTATGGAAAGGAAGACCTGCTTCAGTAAAATATTTCAGGGTTTTGAAAGCAAATGTTTCATAAAAATAAATGATGATTGACCAGGTAAATTTGATTCTAGAGTTGACGAAGGAATATTTCTTGGATACTTCACTAGGAGAAAAGCTTACAAATGTTACAACTTTCATCTACGAAGAATAGTGGAAAGCATTGATGTAAAGATTGATGAAGGCCTTCTAAAAAATGGAAGTGAAGATCATGAAGTTGAGCCTTTCTTTGAACAAATTGTAGAAGAAGAACCTGAAAAAGAAGAGGAGAATGAAGAACCTCAAAGTGAACCTCAAAATGAATCTTCACAAACTCCCTCCAAGATCAAGTTTGTTCAAAGATATCATCCAGAAGAATAGGTCATCAGAAATATAGATGAAGGAATCCAAACTCGAAGAAGGATGATAAGCACCCCTAGAACCTGGAACCTTGAACTAGAACTCTATTATCTTTAATAGAACCTGAAAATTTTTCTCAAGCAAGCAAAGATCCTCATTGGATAATGGCCATGGAAGAAGAAATGTCTTAAATTGAAAAAAATGAGTCTTTGGAACTAGTACCTCACCCAAAAGATAAAAATATAATTGGAACAAAATGGGTATTCAAAAACAAGATGAATGAAGATGGACAAATCATCAAAAATAAAGCTGGACTTGTCTCCAAAGGATACTCACAAATCGAAGGAATTGACTTCCAAGAAACCTTTGCACCAGTAGCTCAAGTGGAAGCCATAAGAATGTTTCTAGCATATACTTGCTCAAAAGGATTCAAGGTTTATGAAATGGATGTAAAATCAGCATTCCTGAATGGAGATCTCAAGGAGGAAGTTTACATGGAGCAACCAAAAGGATTTGATCTTGCTAAAGGAAAAGACCTTGTACGCAAAATCAAAAAGGCCTTGTATGGATTAGAACAAGCCCCTAGAGCATGGCATGCAAAGTTGGATCACTATTTGCAACAATAAGGTTTCAAAAATGGAGTGGCAGGTAGCAATCTCTACAGGAAGATGGACAAGGAAAAACTCCTGATCACTCTTGTTTACGTCGATGTTCTAACTTTGCTAGCAATGATGAAGAAATGAGCCATGAATTTTCTCTAAATATTTCCAAAAAATTTGAGATGTCAATGATTGGTGAGTTGTCTTACTTTCTTAGGCTACAAATATCTCAAACCTCTACAGGTATGTTTATATCTCAAGAAAAGTATCTTAAAGACATGCTTAAAAGATATGGGATGGAATATTGTGCACCTATGAGCACACCAATGACCACAGACTGTAAATTAATCAAAGATGATGATACCCCCCAAATATATGCAGCTCTTTAGAGGTCAATAATTGGAGCTGTCATATACTTAGCTGCTACAAGACCAGATATTATGCAAGCAGTAGGAATGGTAGCAGGATTTCAATCAAGTCCTAAAAAATCCCATCTAGCAGCTGTGAAAATAATTCTCTGATATCTGAAAGGAATGATTTATTTCGGTCTTTGGTATCCTAAGATTTCAACTCTTATTGTGATAGTTTACTCTGATGCTGATTGGGCCGGAAGTGTGGGTGATAAAAAAAGTACCAGAGGAAATGCATTCTTTATGGGAGATTGTCTTGTATCTTGGCTCAGCAAAATGCAATCATCTATATCACTTGCTACAGCTGAAGCCGAATATATAGCTGTTGCTGATTGTTGTACACAAATTCTATGGATGAAGGAAGCCTTGAAGGATGTAAACATAGAAACTAAGCAACCAGTTACTATTTTTTGTGACAGTACTAGTTCCATCAATCTTTCAAAGAATCCAATGATGCACTCAAGAACCAAACATATTCCCATCAAATACCACTTTCTTCGTGAACAAGTTGCTGAACACAATATCAGGTTGGAATACGTTAATACAAAAGAGCAAATTGCCGATATCTTTACAAAACCCCTTCCACGAGAAGCATTTGAGTATCTTCACCAAAAAATGGGTGTCATTGCTCTTACATCACATTAAATCAAGCATCATGTCAAGGGTACAGTATTATGGGGGAGAAGCATGACGGGGGGAGCAACATTGTCATTGATGTCAAAGGGGGAGAGAAGAAAAATATTGCCATACAATGACAAAGGGGGCGATTTTTTATCCAAGTTGTCATTGATGGAAATAGGTTGAAAGACTTAATGAAAACATGGAAGATATCATTTGAGGTTCTCCTAATGATGTTACACGATGACATATTACTACACTTGCTGGGTACTATCATGATGACGCTATCACCCCATGATTAAGAAGCCAAGCAATGGAGAATGCATTGTGTCCTATATATTTTCTTCACAAAAATTAAGGAATGTTACAAAGGAAAAATGAATTTTGGCATCTTGGAGGTAGCCAATCACAATGAGACCTAGACCATATTAAAGAGGAATCCTTCCTCTTTCCAACAAGCCCTCATATGCTTGAAACCTCCTCGTGGTTAGAAAGATATTGTTTTTTGAAGTTGTGTAATAATTATATTTTTTTCTGAGCCGACTTGTCCTAGCTCCTGCATGTCGGTCTACATCTAGAAAGATGTGTCCATTATTATAACATTAAACCTGAATAAGTATGGCGTCTCATCACTTCATTTTATCATCAAGTTTTTGGTGAAGATAATAAGAGGACATGAGAGCACACGAAAAGGATTCACATCTCATGAACTACAGAAGGCAGATAGAACCGAGTTAAAGATCCATTTTTTTTTTGTATGCTTTTGTAATAGCAATTGCACCCTTGTACTTATTTACATGGTTTAATAAGACAAGCATATCAGAGAGTGTTTCTATGATAAAAGAACTCGGAATCTCTTCAACAGAAACGGTATAAGGATCCCTCTTCATATACATCAACTTATGAACCGAACTAATAAGGCATATTAAATTCCGAGATCTCTTATGAAATTTCCGTCAGTGTAATACACCGAGACAGTAGTGGCTCCAAGATCATGACAATGTGGTAGCACCGAGACTCTGATACTGTCTTGACATCATGACTGTAATAGCATAACACCAAGTCCATGTATCTCTGTTGTATATTACGACCCTAATCTGTGGAGACAATCTGCTGCATAAACCTTGTAAGTAGTGCTTAATTCCTACCTTCAACGGGTGCGGACTATCACTCATTTTCAGACCTATAGTAGGGTGAAGAACTTGGAACAGCCACCTACTCGGACTATGTGAAGGAAAAATCTTGGATTGAAGAAGTCCTGTGGAAGATTGTAATGAAAGTCAAGCATTTGTAGACAAGGATAGTCACATATAACATATTTCTCTTGGAAACATTTTATTGGACAGTCGAGGACAATTTTGGATCAAATTAATTGAATAGTGAATATTCTTGTTGAAGACAATCAAGTAAGTACATCTCACATTTTCTCTCTAAAGAATTCTGAAGGATTGGTGTCCTTGGAGTAGGAGCTCCTAAACACAAGGTTGGTGCCATGAGAAGATAGGGTTGGAGCCCTAGATGTCGGAGCCTCATCAGAGTCCAAGTTGGTGCTTGGCAACATGTTGGTGCATGTTTCATTAAAAGGGTTGGTGCCTTTCACTCATATATTGTATACTATTTTTAAAAAAGGGATTGAAGTTCTTATTAGTCCTTAGTATTATTTTTATACACCTTTTTGTCTTTAATTGTGAATAATCTAATTGGAAATAATTAACAATTGAAAAGAAATACTGATTCACCCCCCTCTCAATATTTCCAAGAATTGGTATCAGAGCCAGCTTCTTCAATATCTGCCTAACAGTTGGAATAAGGATTCTTAGGCACAATGAAGAACATGGAAGCAACAGGGAAACTACCTATCTTTGATGGAACGAATTTTGGTTTTTGGAAAAAGAGGATGTCCTACTATCTAATGTCTCTTGGTCCTGAAGTCTGGCACTATGTTCTGGAGGGGTAAAAATCTCCCGCTAATCTTCCAACTAATCAAGATGAAAGAAGAGCCTACATTGCTAATGACAAAGCTTTAAATCTCATCACTAATGGAATTACTGATTCCGAATTTACGAAAGTCGTGAACTATGGCTCAGCCATAGAAGTATGGGATAAGTTGGTTTCTCTATATGATGGCGACTCCAAAGTCAAGAAGGAAAAGCTTCAAACCTATAGAAGACAATTTGAGAGTCTAAAAATGGATGATGAAGAATATATTGCATCATATTTCCTCCGAGTAGCTGAAGTGGTTATCTCTCTTAGAGGACTAGGAGAAAATATTGAAGAAAGCACCATCGGTCAAAAAGTCCTGAGATCACTTCGTGACAGATTTGACTCCAAAGTAAGTGCCATAGAAGAAATGAAGGACATAGATACTCTCAAGATGGATGAAATCCATGGATTTCTCATTGCCTATGAGATGAGGAAAGTGAGTCCAAATTTCAAACAAGCAGCCTTCAAAGCCCCAATATCTACACAAGAAGGAAAAGGATGGAATTACAACAGCAATGAATCTGATACTGAAAATGAATTAGCTCAATTTGTACGAAGACTAAAAAGGGAATCCAAGCTAAAATGTAAGTACCCTCTTATTTGTTTCAATTGTGGAAGAATAGGTCATTATGCTGCAAAATGTCCCCATAAACATGATAGTGATGATGAGAAGGACTCTAAAAGGATGATGTACAAAAAAAAAGGGTTTAATAAGAATAACTTCTTCTCCAAACAAGATTAGTCCAATGAAGATGAATTTGTAGTCATCAAAAGGAAATTAACCAGAAATATGTGTCATCACAAAGAAAGAGATGATGAATCAGATGAGGAAAGTGATTATGTTGAAAGCAAAGAAACGTTATTCATGGCATTTACAAATGATGATGACTCAGAACTAGAAGATGAAAGAAACATGGATAGTTTGCTAATAAATTCCATTGAAGAAAATGAGAATCTACAAAATAAGACAATTTCTCTCAAAATAGAAAGACAGAAAGAAAAAAGAAGTGAAGACTTCTTGAACATTAACCTAAAAAAGAAGGATGATATTTGTGAAAAATGTGAAGCTGAAATAGTATCTCTAAGAAAGGAATTAGGGCAATTCAAAAGGAGCTAGCAAAGCTCTCTAGCTCTTGACAACATTCTTAATACTCAAAAACCTCAACTCGAAAATTCTGGAATTGGTTTCAAAGGAGAATCATCAAGTACAAAGAATAATGCCAGAAGTTATGCTGATATACTCTCTCACCATCCTAAAGAAGAAAAATCATCTCATCAGGAACAGATTCCCATCTTAAAACCAAAAATTGAAGAAAGAGCAACTCCAAGCAATAATTTTGGTTCAAGATATGGATACTACAATAGGTATCAGACTATTTTTCTTGGGCATTGTTACAATTGTAAAACTTTGGGTGTCAAGCTAAACATTGGAAGGCTCATAAGAATGAAGCACCAAGATTGAAAAATCAAACAAACCAACTACATCGTCCTAAAGAGTAAGGACAAAAAAAAACTTACAATTCTTTTGATCCCTTGGCTAAGTTTGCTCCGTCTTGCTCATTATGTGATAATTATGATCATAATGAACAAAATTTTCCTCTCAAAAGGGAGAAAGCTAAAAGCATAAATCTTAAAGCTGATAAATGTGGCCTAGCTCTATGTCCTCATAGTGAAGAAAATCATTGGTTCATGGATAGTGGATGCTTAAGACATATGACAGGTGGCCAAAAGAAGTTTATCTCATTGAACAAGAAAAATGAAAATGTATCCTTTGGAAGTGGATCCACTAAAATCACTAGAAAAGGAACTGCTACCCTTGTCAATGGACTAGGAAAGGCTCAAAATACCTTGCCAGTAGAAGGGCTCAAAAACAATCTCTTAAGTGTTAGCCATATTTTTGACCAAGGACATAATGTTGTCTTTAGTAAAAAAAACTGTGAAATAAGAGACTCATCCTCGGGAGAACTTGTGGCAAAAGGATTAAGAACACCAGACAATGTTTACATACTCAGTAGAATCCAAGAAGATAAATGTTACTTAAGTCAAACATATGAAATTTGGTTATGGCACAAGTTATTGGGACATACAAGTTTTGATAACCTAGTCAACATCAACAAAATTAATTCAGTAAGGGATATTCCAAAAATGTGCAAACCAAATCAAGTTGTATATGGCCCATGCCAACATGGAAAGCAAACCAGAACTAGCCACAAAACTAAGGAGTTCTCAACAAAAAAACCTTTGGAAATAATTCATGCATATTTGTGTTGGCCAACTAAAACTCCAGCTCTTCAGGGTGAAAGGTATTTTTCTCTATTTTTTGATGACTATACTAGAATGATATGGATATATTTCATAAAATATAAATCCGAAGCATTTGAATGTTTTAAAAATCTTAAGGCTCTCATTGAGAATGAGAAAGATTTAAGATTAAATGTCTTAGAACGGATAGTGGAGGAGAATTCACCTCAAAACAGTTTGATGAATTCTGTAAAGAGCATGGAATCGAAAGAGAACTCTCTACTGCTAGGACACCTGAGAAAAATGGAGTAGTTGAAAGAAGGAACCAAACCATTCAAGAAATGGCAAGGAAAATGCTACTAGCAGCCAATTTGCAACGAAAATTTTGGAGAGAATCAGTTGGCACCGCAATTTACACCTTAAATTGAACTCAACTAAGACCAAATAATGAAAATAATCCTTATGAACTATGGAAAGGAAGACCTACTTCAGTAAAATATTTCAGGGTTTTGGAAGCAAATGTTTCATAAAAATAAATGATGATTCACCAGGTAAATTTGATTCTAGAGTTGACGAAGGAATATTTCTTGGATACTCCACTAGGAGAAAAGCTTACAAATGTTACAACTATCATCTACGAAGAATAGTGGAAAGCATTGATGTAAATATTGATGAAGGTCTTCTAAAAAATGGAAGTGAAGATCACGAATTTGAGCCTTTCTTTGAACAAATTGAAGAAGAAGAACCTGAAAAGGAAGAGGAGAATGGAGAACCTCAAAGTGAACCTCAAAATGAATCTTCACAAACTCCCTCCAAGATCAAGTTTGTTCAAAGATATCATCCAGAAGAATAGGTCATCAAAAATATAGATGAAGGAATCAAAACTCGAAGAAGGATGATAAGCACCCCTAGAACCTGGAACCTGGAACTAGAACTCTATTATCTTTGATTTAACTTGAAAATTTTTCTCAAGCAAGCAAAGATCCTCATTGGATAAAGGCCATGGAAGAAGAAATGTCTCAAATCGAAAAAAATGAGTTTTTGGAACTAGTACCTCACCCAAAAGATAAAAATATAATTTGAACAAAATGGGTATTCAAAAACAAGATGAATGAAGATGGAAAAATCATCAAAAATAAAGTTGGACTTGTCTCCAAAGGATACTCACAAATCAAAGGAATTGACTTCCAAGAAACCTTTGCACCAGTAGCTCGAGTGGAAGCCATAAGAATGTTTCTAGCATATACTTGCTCAAAAGGATTCAAGGTTTATGAAATGGATGTAAAATCAGCATTCCTGAATGGAGATCTCAAGGAGGAAGTTTACATGGAGCAACCAAAAGGATTTGATCTTGCTAAAGGAAAAGACCTTGTACGCAAACTAAAAAAGGTCCTTTATGGATTAAAACAAGCCCCTAGAGCATGGCATGGAAAGTTGGATCACTATTTGCAACAAGAAGGTTTCAAAAAGGGAGTGACATGTAGCAATCTCTACAGGAAGATGGACAAGGAGAAACGCCTGATCACACTTGTTTACGTCGATGATCTAACGTTGCTAGCAATGATGAAGAAATGAGCCGTGAATTTTCTCTAAATATGTCCAAAAAATTCAAGATGTCAATGATTGGTGAGTTGTCTTAATTTCTTAGGCTACAAATATCTCAAACCTCTACAAGTATGTTTATATCTCAAGAAAAATATCTTAAAGACATGCTTAAAAGATATGGGATGGAATATTGTGCACCTATGAGCACACCAATGACCATAGACTGTAAATTAAGCAAAGATGATGATACCCCCCAAATATCTGCAACTCTTTACAGGTCAATAATTGGAGCTCTCATATACTTAGTTGCTACAAGACTAGATATTATGCAAGCAGTAGGAATGGTAGCAAGATTTCAATCAAGTCCTAAACAATCCCATATAGCAGCTGTGAAAATAATTCTCTGATATATGAAAGGAATGATTGATTTCGGTCTTTGGTATCCTAAGATTTGAACTCTTATTGTGACAGTTTATTCTGATGTTGATTGGGCCGAAAGTGTGTGTGATCAAAAAAGTACCAGAGAAAATGCATTCTTTATGGGAGATTGTCTTGTATCTTGGCTCAGCAAAAAGCAATCATCTATATCACTTTCTACAGCTGAAGCCGAATATATAGCTGCTGCTAATTGTTGTACACAAATTCTATGGATGAAGGAAGACTTGAAGGATGTAAACATAGAAACTAAGCAACCGATTACTATTTTTTTTTACAGTACTAGTCCCATCAGTCTTTCAAAGAATCCAGTGATGCACTCAAGAACCAAACATATTCCCATCAAATACTACTTTCTTCGTGAACAAGTTGCTGAACACAATATCAGGTTGGAATACGTTAATACAAAAGAGAAAATTGCCGATATCCTTACAAAACCCCTTCCACGAGAAGCATTTGAGTATCTTCACCAAAAAATGGGTGTCATTGCTCTTACGTCACATTAAATCAAGCATCATGTCAAGGGTACAGTATTATGGGGGAGAAGCATGACAGGGTGAGCAACATTGTCACTGATGTCAAAGGGGGAGAGAAGAAAAATATTGCCATACAATGAGAAAGGGGGAGATTGTTAATCCAAGTTGTCATTGATGGAAATAGGTTGAAAGACTTAATGAAAACATGGAAGATATCATTTGAAGTTCTCCTAATGATGTTACACTGTGACATATTACTGCACTTGCTGGGTACTATCATGATGACGCTATCACCCCATGATTAAGAAGCCAAGCAATGGAGAAGGCATTCTGGCCTATATATTTTCTTCACTAAAATTAAGGAATGTTACAAAGGAAAAATGAATTTTGGCATCTTGGAGGCAGCCAATCGCAATGGGAGCTATACCATATTAAAGAGGACTCCTTCCTCTTTCCAACAAGCCCTCATATGCCTGAAACCTCCTCGTGGTTAGAAAGATATTGTTTTTTGAAGTTGTGTAATAATTATATTTTTTTCTGAGCCGACTTGTCCTAGCTCCTACATGTCGGCCTACATCTGGAAAGATGTGTCCATTCTTATAACGTCAAACCTGAATAAGTATGGCGTCTCATCACATCATTTTATCATCAAGTTTTTGGTGAAGATAAGAAGAGGACATTAGAGCACACGAAAAGGATTTACATCTCGTGAACTACAGAAGGCAGATATAACCGAGTTAAAGATCCATTTTTTTTGGTATGCTTTTGTAATAGCAATTGCACCCTTGTACTTGTTTACATGGTTTAATAAGGAAAGCATATCAGAAATTGTTTCTATGATAAAAGAACTCGGAATCTCTTCAAAAGAAATGGTATAAGGATCCCTCTTCATATACATCAACTTATGAACCAAACTACTAAGGCATATTAAAGTCTGAGCTCCCTTATGAAATTTGCATTAGTGTAGTACACCAAGACAGTAGTGGCTCTGAGATCATGACAATGTGGTAGCACCGAGACTGTGATATTGTCTTGACATCGTGACTGTAATAGCATAACACCGAGTCCATGTATCTCTGTTCTATATTACATCCCTAATCTAGGGAGAAAATCTATTGCATAAACCTTGTAAGCAGTGCTTAATTCCTACCTTCAATGGGTGCGGAATATCACTCATTTTCAGACTTGTAGCAAGGTGAAGAACTGGGAACAGTCACCTACTTGGATTGTGTGAAGGAAAAATCTTAGATTGAAGAAGTCCTGTGGAATATTGTAATGATAGTCAAGCATGTGTAGACAAGGATAGTCACATATGACAGAGGTCTCTTGGAAACATTTTCTTGGATAATCAAGGACAATTTTGGATCAAATTAATTGAATAGTGAAGATTCTTGTTGAAGATAATCAAGTAAGTACATCTCACATTTTCTCTCTAAAGAATTTTGGAGGATTGGTGTCTTTGGAGTAGGAGCTCCTAAACACAAGGTTGGCGCCTTCAGAAGATAGGGTTGGAGCCCTAGAGGTTAGAGCCTCATCAAAGTCCAAGTTGGTGCTTGGCAACAGGTTGGTACCTATTTCATTAAAAGGGTTGGTGTCGTTCACTCATCTATTGTATAATATTATTAAAAAATGGATTGAAGTTCTTATTATTCCTTAATATTATTTTTATACACCTCTCTATATTTAATTGTGAAGAATCTAACTGGCAATAATTAACAATTGAAAAGAAATACTGATTCACCCCCCTCTCAGTACTTCCAACATAAATATGCATACCATCTCACACTAGAATTCAGATTAGTCATCATGAACACCAGTGACATGGTAACGCTTTCTCAACGTAACTAAATTTATTATACATAATAGTTCAATCACAATATTTTTAGTGTACTTGTATAATTATCATGTAGATTTATTTTTTGTAATGCATGTGACTTACATTACCTGTTACATAGTTTTCTTTCGCTTTTTGACAACCTAGGGTTATAATTTGTAACTTCTCTAGTGAAATGATTGGAGAGAATAAAAACATATACCTCTCGCATATTATTTTTGGTTTATCATACAAGGATAAGTATTACATGTCCCCATTAATAATTCATTTCATTTTGGTCAATAAAGGAGGAAGTTTCCATTAATAATACAAAATTAACATTATTAAAGTCTGATATTACTAATTAGCAAAGAGAATCTAGGTATAATATCCATAGTTGACCATTGATTGACAAATTAACTTAACTTTCCTACCCAATAATTCATGTTTATTATTTATATTTACATAGCTTTGAGAATGTAATATTCGAAACTAGGAAAGCAATAATATTTGAACACAATCATGGAAATCACAGTGAAAATAATTACACAAGTACATGAGACCAATATGGATCCATTATATTATGAATATCAGCCGAAAATAAATACAAAATAGTGAGGCAAAAATCATATTATATGAGGAAACAAGCCTCCCATGACCACATACTCTCAAAATTGAGATGTTGCTACTATAAAAAAATGTCGGAGAGCTACTACAGCACAGTCATAAAGTACATAGCTATAGTAAGAGGTCATATAATGATATAAAATGACTGATATATGCCTCAAAATATACTATACATGGAGATCAAGGATCTATATCAACCTTCCAATACAACCCAAAAGGGTTTCTTGAAAATACACCAAAATACAAATATGAACTGTAGCCCAAGCGCTGAAGATTCACTGTGAATGAATAGCTGGAAAGATATCACTGAAATGATTTAGCATATAATGAAGCCTTCTCCCAATATAATCTCCAAGTGAAAATATGATCCCCTCACTGGAAATCTATCTCCCAAAATGGTGTACTGAAACCACTCTTGCAACTCCTCCCTAAAATGACGCAGTACAAGACTAAAACTGTGTTGTAGGGGAAAATAATAACTTGGCCTCATGCCATATGCTACAATAACTCTCAAGGGCCTTCTTGATTGACCTCCCAATGGAAGGAAACCTTACTCCACTGAAAAAAAACAGAAATATCCCAAATCAACCCTCCACTGTTGCACCCTGCAACAAAGCACAACTCTCAGCAAAAACTATGTTGTAGAAGAAGTATGTAGCATGGCCTGATGCCAAAATGTGGAAATGTAGTGCATATACTTCTCCTGAGTGGGCACTCAAAGTCCCTCGAGGATGAAGGTGGGATTAGCGCTCGAGAACACCCTTGCACTAAAGAGCATTTCAGTCTCCACTAAACAGCTGAAGAGAGCAACAAGTCATACATATCATAGATGATATAATAATCGATCATACCTTCTTTGCTTACATCCCCTTCCTTATATGCTTGGTGAGCTTACTCACCTTGGGCCCCACCCATTAAAGCCACTACATCCATGCATGGAATCTCCCTCCAAAACTGCGTTGTCCCTAAATAAATGCGCACTCCTCGATACCAGTGTTGTTGATTTGGTCAAAGTTGACCCATTCTACATGCTCCATCCCCCTTTCACACATAAGGGTGCTTAAAAAAGCTAATAAGATGAACCCCTTTCACATTAGGAGTGATTGTATTCCTAATAAGGATATTTATGGGTCTCCCTACCCTCTTATTCTTGTAACGATGAGGAAAAATCAAAATTTAACATTCCAATTAGTTGCATGATAATTTAGGAATATTACAATCCTCCCCTCCCAAATGTTGCTTGTCCTCAAGAAAGTGGAAGGATAGAACTAAAAAATATAGGGAACCTTGATTCCCATGTGGAGCTCCAATCCCCAAGCTATCATCCATAAAAAATAAGTTAGCCTCCAAAGTAGTAACTCATGGAAAAACATCTCCCAAATGTTCATGATATTTATCTCCGAAAGGCTCAAGTCAACCATATGGCTCGCCTGATAAGGAAACAAGTGATCTACTACAGCAGCCATATAATGTCCAATTCTCCCCCTGATACATGAAGCATAATAAGTGAGGGGAGTCTCATTCCTAATGAACACATCCAACCTATGTTTCATCCTTCCAATCATGCCCACAACAATGATAATAACATCATTCACATATGGGATCATAATCAAAGTCATACTAGCTTCCATGTATAATACCAGAGAAGGACAATGGTCCTTCAAGTGCAACCAGCGCAGTTTTAATCCTCAACCACTTACTTGCTGCCCCAATCCTCTCACATTCTTGGAGAAGGTGTATGATGTGTGGTGCAAATTGAGCACACCCTGAATAAGATATCATCCCTCTTGCTATCACTCTAGTTATTTTAAAGTTGTGAGATTTTTGGTTTTTAGTCAAAGAACACTAGAGGTAACCAAAGACCAACTTCAAACACTAGGATCTAGCCTTCCTAGGGTTTAGAGAGGGCTCTCTCTTGAAGTTTTAACTTTGTTTAATTTGTAAAATATTAGGCTAGTTATGAATTTGCAGCTTGAGTTTGGTTTTGGTATATTTGGTGGGAAAAATCACTTAAAACGATGGATAGTGGGAAATATATTTGTCCATTGGGCGAAGGAGTCAAAATCAAGAAAACAGAACTGGGATCGAGGCCAAAAGGTCAAATGTTTTTAGGGAAAGATATATAACTCTTGAACATCTTGGAAATTTGTTTTTATGAGGTGGTATGATCAAGATAAAGGGCAATTAAGAATCCTTTGATCTGGAAAAGGAAGTAGTAGGAAGAGCTCAAATGAGAGAGGGAGAAATTAAGGGTTCCCTACATAGGAAATCATAGGAAAACATAGAAATGATAACTAGTTAAAGAAAGGGTGCTTTTAACAAATCCTATAGCAATACTCTTAGTTATTCATTTAGATTTAGAACAAACATAGATGGATGCATGTAACAAAGAAAGATAACAATGACAAGTAAGGAAATACTTCACTCCAAATAGCTCATCATAGGAATCTTGAAGTATGATGCCAATTGGTTTGATCCAACCTGATACTCAAAATTTGACACACAAAAGCTTTCAAGTCCAACAAAAATGACTATAACAATCTCCAACAATTTTATTCCACACAAAATACTTCTAAAGATGAAGTATTTATAGATTGTTATTTACAAAATATCCTAGAATGCTTCTAGAAATTGTCTAAGGGAAATAAAGTAGCTTTACAACAATAATAGAGACAACTGCTTAACAAATTAGCAAGTTGTCCTATTTATCCAAAAGAAATAGAAACTACTTTGAGGATAAGATGCAGATGGTTGCCTTGGTGTCCTCCTTACTGTCTTTAGATATTTGAATTTGTTTTTTGAATTTGATTTTCCTTACATGATACTCTTTCACTGATTCTCTTTATTCACTGATACTCTCTAAACTCTGATACCCTTTAACCATAGTCAAAACTTTTTACTGCTATAAGAGTCTGTTTTGACTATAAATCAGCAAACAGTTTATCCTCCTTTTTTCTATCTATCTTTTATCTTTCATAATAAATCTATGAGTGACTTCCAATCCTCATTTTTAGGAATTTGTATCTTTTTTAATTTCCTGAAGTTTTCATCAGCTTCAGTGTATCTGGAAAAAGTTGGCTTGATGACAAACAAGTTTTTTATCTCATGTTGTAAATAGAATAATTCTTCAAAGCTTTTGAGTAAGACTTTTCCTGTTTGAATGCCTTGTACTGGTAGTTTATTTACCTGTTATTTTGCAAACTCTCTAATCTTCTTATCATAGTCATTCTGAGGCATCATTTTATCATTAATGACCATAATGTCAGGCAGTCCTTTTTGCCTCAGATTTGTAAACTTGAACATAAACCTGGTTATGGCAGTATTCATATTCTCACACTTTTCTTCCAGTTGCCTCGTCGGATTCTTCTTTGTAGTAACTTTCCTAATTTCTAGGATAGTTTCAGGCCTGTCAGTAATATTGAGTTCTTCCAACTCTTGTCTGTTTTTACTGTTAAGGAATGTGATCAACTTTAAAGCTTGCTTTGGTTGGTCAGCCAGTTCACTTTGAGTCTTCTAAATTTCTGCTTTGGCTTTTAGTAATAACTCTCTCTGTTCAAATATTACCTAAATTGAAGGCCATACATCATGGATGGATTCAATGATATTGTTCCAAACATAGTTTTTGATATATGATATTTGTTCCTTCAATGCCAATTCCTTTTGCAATTTCTTCAATTCTTCATTCAGTCTGATGGCATTTTGCTCATGTGTTTTTGCATTTATCTGAGCCAATTTGTTTGACTTCTCAAGATTTTCTACCACCTGTTTCAATATTTTGATTTCATTTGTCTCAAGAGACATTTCCTCCATAGCTTTCACCAATTTTCTCGCTTCATGTATATGGTGAACTGCTGTTGTAGATGATTCAGTAGCTGAGGTTGTGGATGAAATTATTGGCACTACAGTAGCCAGTGGAACCTTGGGTGCCAACTCTTAAAAAGTAAACATGGGGATAACTGTAGGTGGCTCTCATACATTCACTGTATCCTTTTCATGGACAAGTTTGTCCATCTAAATCTCCATCTCCTTAACCTGGGCTGTCAACTGAAAAATTAAATTCATCATGTCATTTTTTTCTTTCTATCCTTCTATTATTTCTTTTGTTTGAGGGTGTTCACTTTGAGGAAGTTTAAGTTGTTTCCTCAAACCTGCTATATCTTCATTCTTTTTCTTCACCAATAATTTTGTTTCTTTGATATTAGCAGGATCATATCCCACCTGCAAAACTAGTTCTTCTAAGGCTTTTATCCTTAGATCCTTGGCATACAATGAGGTTTTGTCCATTTTCATCTGACCTTGCATGTTGGAAATGGTGTTCTGGAGCTTCTGAGCACTCATGGCTTTATTTGTGACAGTAGAGTATAGCATTTCTGAAGTATGTCTATGAAACTCAATTTGATCAAGAGCATGAATCTTATCTATCTAGACTTCCAAATCAACTTTCTTATAATCTGCCACTATATTTGGATATTTGACTGTGGGCTGCAACATTGACATGATTAGCTTTTGATTTGAATAATAAAATGCATAAAGGAGCCTATTTTGCACACTTGGAGTTTGTTTGAGATATTGAGAATAAATATTGTTTTTTATCTCCTCATTCTTCAGCTTGATTTGTTTTTATTTTTCTTTGATGTCCAAATATTTTTCCATGCTTTGTTGCCTTTCTATCAATTGTGCATCTTAATTGTTGAATTGTTCTTCATTCTGATTCTTAGTAGTTGGCTTATTGATAATCACAGTAGCAACATTTGTTTCTGGAAAATCTCTATTGGTATCTATAAGCTCTGTTTTTTCCACATCAATTGTTACCTTTCCTTTATCAATTGTACTTAGTTTCAGTTGTATTTTCTACAACATAGGCTACTCCTTCCCTTACTCTCTTATTGGAATTTTCTAGCTGATTTGTAGTCTCCAAAGTGTGACTAGTATCACTTTTTTTTATTGCATATGTTAAGGTATTTTCAGTCGACTCAATTTGATTTGAAAATTTTTCTATCTCTAGTTTTTCTTCATGGATGAAGGGTGTTAACTTGCATTTAACTGTTATTTTAATCAGGATCCCTTGTGGATCATAATTCAAAGGAAAACTTTCCTCAAATTTATATTCCAATAGTTGCTTTGCTGCCTCTTTTTTGGCATCCCTGTGATTGTAGATGAATGGCCCTATTTGATTCTTTAGTTTGAATTGAGTTTTCTTCTGTGCTGCCATGAAATTTATAGAATCAGAGTTTAGGTTATGCTTGATATACTCCAAGGAAAAGATCCTCATCGAAACATACTTGGGTAACTTGTAAGGTAACCAGTTTTACCCAAAGACTTTGATATCAGTATGCTTTTCATGTAAATACCAATCACCAACTTTATTCAGTTCTAACAACTGCAATATCTTTTTCATTTCTTCATTTATCCTTGGCTGCTCTATTTTTGTTAACATTGTGATCACTGGATGTAGGAATAACTCTGAAAATTATTCATAATTGAAATATGTACATTATTTTCTGAGCAAAGATGTCCAGAAAATGACAAAAATAGGATTTCCCTCTATGTCAAGCTTTTGGAGAGTAACTCGAAAATTATCTGATTGAAAGTAAAAAAACAAGGAAAAGGAAGGAAGTGTATCTAAGAAGTCCTTCAATTTGCAAATTGGTCATTTGATAATGAATATTATCTACAATGAAACCAACATAATCAAAGATTACTGATGGGGCTTTCCCTGGGGAGAATGTGGATAAGAAGCCCAAGATGGACTCATTTGTGTGTTCATCAATAAAATATCCTAGGATGAGGGAAAGCATGGAAATAAAATCTCTTGAAACCTTTTGGGAATTTGGTAGTAGAATATGGGGGATTTAGTTTAGTAATTTCTACATGAAAAGGCATAAATTTCTGAAAAATCATGAATCTCTTAGGAAAATCTAGGCCAATATACAACTTGGTGAGGGCCTGTATAGATAAAGTGACTGCTTGAGGATCAAGCTGAAGTTGTAGCATTAGTTAATTGATTCAACATTAATGGTAAAAAGCACTTCTTTATTGGCATTTACAATGGCTCTTTGCTGAGGCACATAATGTTGTTGACATAACCTAATGACTTCCTGGCATGGGTGAGTTAAAGGGACAACATATTTTGGCAAGTGGGATTCCCAAATATGGACTTCTTCTTCATTATCTAAGGTATTCTCATAGCACTAGTTATGAATATCTAGTAGGTTAAATTCAACAATGGGATCTTCTATCTTGTAATCAACATCAGCCAATGGAATATGTTCAATGTCTATGACTGGGGGTTGTAAACGATTGACAACAATGGAAGTATTAGAGGTCATAGTAGGGGTTGGTTTAAGTACTTTGGAAGCTTCAGGTTTGCTAGAGATTTTCTTTTTAGGCATTTTGGGCTACTTCTGCAAGTTTAGACAGTTTGCAGAAGTATTTTTACTTTTAGCAAAGGCTTTATTGGATATAATAGGCAAAGTATAGTCTTTTCTTTGGGTTTTCTTTCCAATCAGTTTTTTCAAAAAGAATTATAGGCTTTTGAACTGGATTTAAACAAGAAACAAAGGTTTCCAGAGTCTTTTACTGAGAAATTGGGCTAAAAATGTTTGTTGAATTTAGGCAAAGAGGCTTATGATACCTTCAGAGATTTTCTAGCTTAATTCAGGGCTTAAAATAGTTCCTGAAATTGTAAAAACTCACAATTTTCCTCCAAAATTGTGCGCAGAACTAAAATACGGTTTTTGGAAAAAAATTGACAAGGTTTGGCCTGTTTTTGGACTATTTTGATGGCTCTTTAATTGGTTTTTAAGCTGTGAATGTATATTTTTTCTTTTAAAGGTCTTTAAAATTAATTGCAGACCCGGATTTCAGAAAAATACCTATTATACACAGGTTTTGGGCTTCGGAACAGTTTCTGAGGTTTTTTAATCAGTTGACAGCTTCTTTGGAGTTTCAAGAGCAATGTACAACTCATTGGTAGTCTTCAATGGTCACAGGGCATATTTTGCAAGTTTTTGGGCAAAAATGGTGGAAAAACTCTCTTTTTAGACTTGGGGAAGGCTTGTGCATGGTTTGCACATAGGAAGATAAGAAATTGATGCATTTCCTATGTTTTTGTGTTTATTAGGGATAATCAGCCGATGGCATTTAATCGTGATCACATCATGAAGATGGGTGGTTTTAGGGTTTAATAGATCAAAACAAGAGTGGTTATCGAGCACGTTTTCGACGGTAAGTGGTTTTGGGGCTAACCCACACAATCGAATGAGAAATTGGCACATGGAGGAGAGATGAAACCTCGAAACCGCCCATTTCATGCAAGTTTGAGATGGGGGTGATCATGCAACTTTTCTACACGATATTGATTTCTATCCGTCAGATCTAGGGTTTGAATGCGAACAACCCAGATTGAATGGGAAGTTGCATTGGAATGGGGAGTGGGACCAGGGTTTTTTATATGTGTGACGAGGATAAATTTTAAATCGTAATAAACAAGCATTTAATCAAAGTTTAAACGTTGGGTTTATACAATGGTAGAGGGGTTAGGTTTAATTACATGCTTTTAATAAAATATTTACAATTTTTCGATCAATGTATAGGTGCAAGTCTTTATTATATAGTTTTATGAAATGGTTTTGACATTTGTTTAAAACTATAGAGGGCGGGATATGTATTTCGCACATGGAATATTATAACATTGGTTGAAACGTAAAATAAAGGGTTCGTGGGTTATTTAAAATAAAATTAATTTAATACTATATGGGAATGTGCAACTTAGGGATTTAATAGAATAAATTAGTAGTTAATATGAATAAAGGGATAGTTAAAAGGAAACAAAATACATGTTAACTCTAAGTAAAGCACCAAAAAATAAAGCATTTCACATTTTTGTTGTATTACTTCACTTTAACTTAGGATACACTTTCAACTTAGGATAAATGCATTTTGAGGGTTTATGAATGATTTTTGAAAGGGAATGAGATTAGCTATTTAGGGTTTAGCTTTTACTAAGTAAAAATGGGTTTTTACTTAGGAAAAAGGAATTATGAGTTATGAATGAAGGGTAAATGTTGAAGAATGTGGGTCTAGTGTCGGAGTTCAATATTTTTAACTAACCACTCTTAGAGCCTTGGGTCTGGTCCCAAAAAAAGTCTGAGAAATGCTTTGAGCCTTTTTGATTGATAGTTTAGAATATTGAATTTTGGAGGGAGGGAAAATCAATGATTTTTTCTCGATGATGCTTTATTTCTCAACTTCTTTCCACCTAATCATCTTTATTTCTAACATTTTTACTTCATTTTTATAGGTGCATTTAGGCTTGCAAACCGAAAAACATTTTTCTTTGAAAGCATAAAACTATATAAGTCTACCTTATATCATCCGAGCACTCAGATTAAACTGTTGAGCTCCTCATTATTCTCTACCTATATACTGATTTGTCAAGTTTAAAATATTTGAAAAATCTTTATTCTCTATCTAAAACATGAAATTGAAACCATGAAAAGTTAAGATTAAACCGTTTAACTGATCATGGATTATGGCATTTATTGACACTCTGCACATAATCATTATTCTTGCAGTAAACGTAAAAGTAGTGGCATTTGGATTTTCTCACTTTCAGGTCTTATTTTATCTCTTTTTTTTGGGGGGTATATATTTTTCTAAGTCCTTTGATTTTTATTTTAGGACTTTTTACCCTCTTTTCATTTTCTTATTATTTTCATTTTTTCAAAATAGGGGAAAACAACTTGCAAAAAGCAAGGTATGTATATATTTAGAAGACTAATAAATTCAATTCAAAATTTATGAACCCTACTATTATAAGTCCCTAACAGTAGCTTCACATGGGGATGGCATTTCCTGGTGAAATTTCAAGAACTTTAAGACTAGTATCCTTTGACCTTTGACTACGATGATCCTTTAAATATCTTTTGATTTCTGCAATAACTCATACTTATGATATTTACCTCTCAAATCTTAGGGCCTTCTCTTTGGGATTCAACTTTGTTAGGGAAACATCCAATCCATTCTAAAATCTGCAATGTATATGTACAATGATCAAAGTGAATAAAAACCAACTATTAGTCAACTCAGGAGATTAGTAGTGCTTTAGCATTTTTCCATTTACTGGTCCTTCTTGCAAATCTGTTCCATCCATTTCTTTCAAAAAGAAAGCATTATTACCTCTATATCCATTAATCACATAAGTTCCCTTCCACAAAAAGTCAAATTTTCCATGTTTACCTTTCTCTTCTTTTCTGGAATCCCACTTTAACACTTTATCTCCAATGTAGAAAGCATCCTCTTTACTCTTTTTATCAAAAAATTTCTTGATTTTGTCCTGAATGACTTGAGATTTGATATAATCTTCTTCCCTTGTTTATTGCAAGTGAATAGTTTCATTGATCCTTCATTGAATGTCATTTGTTTCAACTTGTAGCTCTTGGATCATTTTCATATCTGGTACACCTAGGGAGGATGGAAAAACAACATCCATTCCATAGACAAGTTGGTAAGGAGATGTACCAATATATTTCTTAGTTGTATGTCTATCTTCCCATAACGCATTGACTAGCTTCTTATTCCAAGTATTTTTATTGTCTTCAAGTAACTTTTTGGTGATGTTTACAATGCTCTCGTTTAAGGATTCAGCTAGGCCATTACCTTGGGGGTAATATGCAGTATAATGACCTAAGGTAATATGTTATTTGTGGCAAAAGTCAATCATTTTCTTGGATTTGAATGATGATGCGTTATCTGTAATTATATTTTGGGGACATCCAAATCTTGAAAGAACGTTTCTTTCTAGGAAGGAGATAATGACAGAATATGTGGCTTGTTTGGAGGGTATGGCTTCAATCCACTTGGTAAAATAGTCAGTGGTTGTCAAAATCCACTTATGTTGCCCTGAAGATGGAGGGTGAATTTCACCATTGAAGTCTAAACCCCATTATTGAAATGGAATTTAAATTGAAATAGGCTTTAAAGGCAGGGGTGACATTTTTTTCTTACCCTAAAAAATTTGGCACTTGTGACAGGAAGTTACAAACTTTTTGACATCAATAAACAAAGTAGGCCACTAAAAACCATCTCTCAGCATGTTGTATATAATAGATTTCCAATATAGATTTCCTCCACAGACACCTGCATGAAATTCTTCAAGTATTTTGTCAGCTTCTTCTTTTAACAAACAGTTTAATAGAATCCCACTATGATCTCTCCAAAAAAGTACATTGTCTAAAATACAAAATCTTATTGCCTTTAATTTTAAAAATTTGGCTTTGGTTCTTCACAATCTAGGAGGAGATTGTAAGTTTAGTAGTACAAATATGATATATGTATATCAGGGTGAGTCTGAAAGGGCTTCATTGATCATTGGAGTCACCATTGTTTAATGATCATCTATTTGGGCAATAAAATTTATGTCTAGGGCATTACAATTAGATTCAACCATAAGTCTAACTAATATTTGACCTTTGATGAGTTTTTTGGGTTTTATCTATATGTAATATTCTAAGGTAGTGGCAATCCACTTACCTCTTCCTCCATTAGGACCATCCTGAGCAAGAATGTCTTTTACTACTGAATTTGGGACATAAGCAATGATATGGTGTGTTCTGAAGAAAATGAAAAAATTATGAAATCCTTCTTAAAGTGAGGACTTATTAGGACTGGAGTTTTGGTTAAAGCTTGTTTGATCGAGTCAAATGATTGTTAAGCCTCAATAGTCCATTTAAGAACTGAATCTTTTTTAAACATGTTTTTTATTTCTCTAATTATCTCAGCTAAATTGGATATGAATCTTCTTAAGAAAATAATCTTACCTAGAAAGGCTTGTAACACTTTGATGTTTTTCGGTGGACTGATGTTAAGAATTTCTTCTATCCTAGCAGGATCTATTCTGATTCCTTCTTTAGAAATTATATGTCCAAGTAACTTGCCTTCTTCTAATCCAAATAAAATTTTCTTAATGTTTAAAGAGATGTCAAATTTCTTACATTTAATAAAAACTTGTCTCAGATGATCCAAGTGTTCATTATCAGTTTTGGAAAAAACAGTAATGTCATCTAATTAAATTACCAAGAAATCATGTATTTCCTTTGCAAAAGCTATGTTGATAGCTTTTTGAAAGGTTGCACTTGCATTCATTATACCAAAAGGAATTTTTACATACATAAAAGTGCCCCAAGGAGTAGTAAATGTTGTTTTGGCTTGATCTTCTTCTTGGACTAAAATTTGGCTATATCCTGAAAAACCATCTAAAATTGATATCCTAGAATAACCAACTACCCTTTGTAATATGTCATCCATTTTAGGTAAAGGGTAATTATCTTTTTCTATTTAGATTCCTAAAATCAACACATAATATTCTCTCTCTTGTTTTCTTTCTTTTTGGAACTAGGTTGGAAACCCAATCAGAATATCTGATTGGTGCAATTATCTACGCATCATACATTATTTTCACTTGATTTTCTATCAAAGACAATAAAACAGGGTTAATTATTCTCAACTTTTGTTTAAAGGGCTTTTGATCTTCTTTTATTGGAATTTTATGTTGAATTATGTTGGTATCATAAGATTTGAGATCCTCATAACTCCAGGAAAAACCATCTTGATACTCCTTTAAAAGAGTAATATATTTTTCCTTTTCTTGTTGAGGTAAAGTTTTGGAAAGTTTGATTATTTTGGGTTTTAACTCTGTACAAATTTTGCATTCTTCTATATCAGATCTAATAGGCTCCATTTTAGGATTTCTAGCTACATCATTTGAGTCAAAAATATCTTCTAAAGGAGTTAAACCTTTGGGTAAAAAATTATCCTTAAGATTCAATATGTCAGATTCATCATCAATAATTTCTTCAACATCTACTTTCTCTATGTTATCAATATCTGATTGACTAAATCCAGTTGGTTTAGCAAACTTTACTCTATTTACATCTATGTTATTCAAATATATTTTACAATCTAAATCTTGATCTATAGTAAAATTTGTGTCTATCTTACAGTTCTAAAACTCGCCTTCATTGTTCATAAACTTGTAAATTTGTTCATCTTGAGAAAAAATTTGCCAATATTTGAGGTTGTCTGGAATTATTGGTCTATGATTGACTTCAGAAGTATATCTATGATTAGGTTGGAATGGTAAATTGGATGTACTAGCAAAGGTTGCTAGATAGTGAGCCTGTATATTTTTTTTTCTACGTATAGTAGAAAATTGACATTCCAATAAATCATTGGTTGAATCTAGCACAGTATCTCTGTATCGACTTCATCTAGGATTGTAAACAGAATATACTCCATTTATTTGTTTTATGATCAACTCTGAATATCCCATGATTAATATTCTTTTGCCTCCTGAATTCCTAATAATTTGGAGTCCTAGAACGAGGGCTTCATACTCAACCATATTATTGATACATTTGAAATTGAGCCTGAAAGCATGGCCTTCTGAGTGATTAGTCTCCATGTTGGTTATCCAAACTCCTACTCCTGCTCCTAACTTATTTACTGAACCGTCAAAGTCTAAATGTCATAAAGATTCATGAAAGATATTATGATTCTTTGGTGTTTTCCTTTTCTCTATTAGTTCAGTTTGGATTTCATTAGTTTCAAAGTTACATAAGATAAAAGAATCAGGATCAGTTGGTGTAGAGTAAATTTGGTAATTTATAGATCTTTCTACACTACTGACCATGTAGTTCATCAATGTTACCCTATATAACTTCTTAGGCTGACCAAAACTTGAAATAGTAGCATAAGACATGTCCAACTGTAGAGATCCCTGTAACTATTCTCCCCATGAGTGACATAGTAACATTCCATATTTAGGTGGGATATCAGCTACTACAATGTCCATTAATATACTCTTACCAGGATATTGAACTAGTGTTACACACAAATCTTTGATTAAACCTAGGCATTTAACTTTACTTGAATCAAATGAAAACAAATATTTGTAGGGCCTTGTGATTTCTAAATTCAGAGTTTCCATTATGGCTTTGGGCATTATATTATGGGAAGATCCTGAATCTAGCATTGCATTGTGTGAAATTTGATAATGAATGGTAAGAATAATATAAAATGGAGGAACTAATCCCTTTGCATGTTTTCCATTCACATCTTGGCCAAAAATCAACTCTGGTTGATCATCATTTAGATTTATGGAATCTTCTCCATGATTTATGTTTAATGTTTCAGTTATGGTTGATTTATACAAGTCATGTTTTACCAATTCAGTCAGAGAAATTGGTATTTTTAGCTTTGCAATTTAGATTGAATGTTGAATGTAGGTTGCGATTTACTTATTTGAATCAATTCTTATTTGGTAACTGTAGTTTGTGTTGGTTTGTCTTGTTTTTCTATACTTATGTTTTCATTTTCAATTGCTTTAACATTATCTGTTTGATTTTCTTGTGTTTTGCTACTCCTAATCTTATTTTCATGGATTGTTTGTGAAGAAATAGATATTCTTTCAGAATTAGAATTATCAGAAGATGTTTTTGAGGTAGCAGTTTTTGGATCCACTGATTTAGGATCAGCAGAGGGTATTTTAGGATCTAAATTTGTTGTTTTGACAGAATTAGAAGCTTCTACAGCAGTATATTTTTGTGAATATTTTGTAGCTTGAGAAAATTCATCGGTAATATCAACAATCTTAGAGCTTGATGCACTTTTAGGACTAGAAATGTTTTGTGGAGAACTAGAGTTTTGCTTATTTTCCCTTGGGAGAATTTGCAGAACTTTTGTTTTGGGAGCTTCTACTGCTTTCTTATTATGTGTTTGGGAAGTTTTCTTGGTAGAAGAATCATTGTTTTCCTTATTTCTAAGGTTATATTGACTGTGTATTTCATTTATAGAATAATCATAACCTTGTTTATAATGAAATGATTCACTTGAATCTAATTTTAGTTGTTGGAGTTCAAATAATTCATGATCTTCGTGAGTGAGAAAAATAGTACTATTATCGTCTATTCCCATTATATTTATTGCATCCTCATCATCATCATTATTTTGAGAACTTTCAACATAGTTCTCTTGGAAGGGGGGCATTATTATCTGGTCTGGGACTGTTTCTTTTGCTTTTCCTGAATTTATGTTTTTCCTAAAATTGGGATTTCTGATTTGCTGTTGATTATCCCATTGAGGTATTCTCTCTATGTTGTCTAGTCTATCCATCATCCTCTCTAAAATTTTAGCTAACATGTCTATTTTTGTGTCTGAATTGGAAGTTTCTTCTTTAATGGTCATTCTTCTCTCATTTCTTAGTCTATATTTTCAGGCTAAAATGTTTACTTCTACACTAACATCATCTGTTTGCATTCTTTCTAAGGTTTCTGCATTTCGTTCCCTAACTGATAAGCCATGTCAGTGTCAAATCCATCAGGGAATTTGAGTAGGATAGAATTAGGAGTGGTTTTAATATTTGGAGGGATGGAATTGTAAACACTGTCATATCTAGTGTAGTAGCCTGGGACTGACTCATTTGGAGCTCTTCTCATGGCATCAAATTCAGACAATATCTATAGTATATTATTTTTCTTTTCCCATTTACTTAAAAATAGTCTATGAAACACAGCTAAATTAGTTACACTACCAGCAATAACATATTTAAACCACTTCTTAACTTCTCTTATCAATTTTTGTACAAATAACCTCATTTGTACATCTGAATCATCAATCACATGGAGTTCAAAGAAATATTTCATTTTAGTTATGTGTTTCTGAGCTGTATAATGGGTTGTCACATCAAACTATGGTATCTTACTCTGATAGTCTTGAGGCATGTCATGAAGCTATACTGGTAAAACAAGGGGAGCATACCTAGCAACCATAGCTTGAAGTTTAGCTTGGCTAGGAGGTAAAATAGAAGTGCTTGGGGCTAAACTGGTCGTGGTAACTGATGAACTTGAAGCTGTAGTTGAGGTTCTGGGAAATGAAATTGGAATATATGTGGAACTACTAGGGAATGAGAATGATGTGATTGAAAAATCAAAAGATGAGCTAGTGGATATAGTGGATGAAGTGAGTGGTGGAAATAGTACTCTAGGTTGAAAAGGTAGTTTAGGGATAAATGGATCTATATATGTGTTGGTATTCAGGGCTATATATGATGTAGCAACATATAGAGATGAATCTACAGCTAGCATTATGGTGGTATATAACTATGAAACTGAAGGTTTAGTAGTATAGGCTAATAATTGAGCTAATTCAATAGCGTCATCAATATCTTTGAGAATAGTAGCATTAATTTCTTCAATTTTAGTCTGATATTCAACTTTCTTTGATTTAGATTCTACTGTAATGCTTTTTTGTTTTGTTTCCAAGAATGAAATAAAAACAGGGTCTAAAAAAGTGGTATAAAGATCACTTTTAGATTGACTTCTAAACAAAGAATGTTTAAATTTCATATCAAAATCTATATCTTGCAAAATTACTAATTGTTATGGTAATGAATTGACTCTTTTTAACGAAACTTTAGCTTCTAAATCTTCTATCTATTTTTTCTTTTTCCCAATTCGGTCTGGGTTGTCTATTATTACAGTAGGTTTAGGATCCAGGTTAGACCTGGTATAGTAAATTTTCCTAGAAGCCAAAATTACAATTTTTAATACCCACAACTTATAGAAGCTATCTTAAAGTAAAAGGATGAATAAAATGATTTTCTTTAAGACTAGTTTTATGGGTGAGGATTGGTTAGTTCCCTAGAATGGTCACCAGTAATGTTATCACTCTAGTAATTCTAAAGTTGTGAGATTTTTGGTTTTTAGTCAAAGAACACTAGAGGTAGCCACAGACCAAATTCAAACTCTAGGATCTATCCTTCCTAGGGTTCAGAGAGGGCTCTCTCTTTAAGATTTAACTTTGTTTAATTTGTAAAATATTAGGCTAGTTATGCATGTGCAGCTTTGGTTTGGTTTTGGTATATTTGGTTGGAAAAATCACTTGAAAATATGGAGAGTGGGAAATCTATTTGTACATTGGGCTAAGGAGTCAAAAAGAAGCAAACAGAACTAGGATCAAGTCCAAAAGTTCAAATGTTTTTAGGGCAGGATACATAACCCTTGAAGATCTTGGAAAGTTGTTTTTATGAAGTGGTATGATCGGGATAAAGGGAAATTAATAATCCTTTCATCTGGGAAAGGAAGTATTAAGAAGAGGTCAAACAAGAGAGGGAGAAATTAAGGGTTCTCTACACTAGAAATTAGAGGAAAAGATAGAAATGATAACTAGTTCAAAACATGGTTCTTTTAACAAATCCTCTAGTAATACTCCTAGTTATTCATTTAAATTTAGAACAAACATGGATGGATGCATGTAACAAAGAAAGATAACAATGAAAAGTAAGGAAATACTTCACTCGAAATAGCTCATCACAGGAATCCTGAAGTATGATGTCAATTGGTTTGATCCAGCCCGCTACTCGAAATTCGACACACAAAAGCTTTCAAGTCCAACAAAAATGACTATAACAATCTCCAGCAATTTTATTCCAGAAAAAATACTTTTAAAGTTGAAGTATTTATACATTGTTCTTTACAAAATATCCTAGAATTCTTCTAGGAATTATCTAAGGGAAATAAAATATCTTTAAAACAATAATAGAGATAGTTTCTTAACAAATCAACAAGTTGTCCTATTTATCCAAAAGAAATAGAAATTGCTTTGAGGATAAGATGCAGCTGGCTACCTTGGTGTCCTCCTTGTTGTCTTTAGATATTTAAATTTGTTTCTGGAATTTGATCTACTTTGTCTGATACTATTTCTCTGATTCTCTTTATTCATTGATACTCTCTAAGCTCTAATACTCTTTAACCATAGTCAAAACATTTTACTGCTGTAAAAATCTGTTTTGACTGGAAATCAGCAAACAATTTTTCCTCCTTTTATCTGTCTATCTTTTATCTTTCATAATAAATCTATGAGTGACTGCCAATCCTCAATTTTAGGAATTTGTATCTTTTTTAATTTCCTAAAGTTTTCATCAGCTTCAGTGTATCTGGCAAAAGTTGGCTTGATGATAAACAAGTGTTTTATCTCATGTTGTAAAAAGAATAAGTCTACAAAGCTTTTGAGTAAGACTTTTCCCGATAGAATGCCTTGTCCTAGTGGTTTATTTACCCGTTCTTTTTAAAAATCTCTAATATTCTTCTTATAGTCATTCTGACACATTAGTTTATCATTAATGACCATAATGTTAGGCAATCCTTTTTGCCTCAAATTTGTAAACTTGACCATAAACCTAGTTATGGCAGTATTCATATTCTCACACTTTTCTTCTCGTTGCCTCATTAGATTCTTCTTTGTAGTAACTTTCCTAATTTATAGGATAGTTTCAGTCTTTTCAGTAATCTTGAGTTCTTCTAACTCTTGTCTATTTTTATTATTAAGGAATGTGATCAACTTTAAAGCTTTCTCTAGTTTGTTAGCCAGTTCACTTTGAGTCTTTTGAATTTATGCTTTGGCTTTTAGTAATAAATCTCTCTGTTAGATTACATTAATTGAAGGCCATACATCATGGATGGCTTCAATTTTATTGTTCCAAAGATAGTTTTTGATATATGATATTTTTTCCTTCAATGTCAATTCCTTCTACAATTTCTTCAATTCTTCACTCAGTCTAATGGCATTTTTCTCATTTGTTTTTGCATTTATCTGAGCCAATTTGTTTGACTTCTTAAGATTTTCTACCACCTGTTTCAACTTGCTAATTTCATTTCTCTTAAGAGACATTTCCTCCATGTCTTTCACCAATTTGCTGAGTTCATGTGTACGATGAACTTTTGTTGTAGATGATTCAGTAGCTGAGGTTGTGGATGAAGTTACTAGAACTACAGTAGCTAGTAGAACCTTCGATGACAACTCTTCAGCTAGAGTTGAAGGAACAGCTGTAGTAACCATGGGGATAAATTTTTGTGGCTCTGATAAATTCACTATTTCCTTTTCATGTATAAGTTTGTCCATCTGAATCTCCATCTCCTTAATCTGGGCTATCAACTGAAAAATTAAATTCATCATGTCATATTTTTCTTTCTATCCTTTTATTATTTCTTTTCTTTGAGGGTGTTCACTTTGAGTAAGTTTAAGTTGTTTCCTCAAAGCTGCTATATCTTCGTTCTTTTTCTTCACCAATAATTCTGCTGCTTTGATATTAGTAGGATCATATCCCACCTGCAAAACGAGTTCTTCTAAGGCTTTTATCCTTAGATCCTTGGCAGAAAATGAGGCTTTTTCCATTTTCATCTAATCTTTCATGTTGGAAATGGTGTTTTGGAGCTTCTGAGCACTTGTGGCTTTATATGCGATAGTAGAGTATAGCATTTCTGAAGTCTGTCTATGAAACACAATTTTATCAAGAGCATGAACCTTATCTGTCTGGACTTCCAAATCAACTTTATTATAATTTGCCACTGTCTTTGGAGATTTGACTATGGGCTACAACACTGACATGATTAGCTTTTGATTTGAATAATCAAATGTAGAAAGGAGCATGTTTTTCACACTTGTAGTCTGTTAGAGATATTGACAATAAATATTGTTTTTTGTCTCTTCATTCTTCATCTTGATTTGTTTATATTTTTCTTTGATATCCAAACCTTTTTCCTCAGTTGTGATGGCGAGCATAACCCGCCAAACCCACATCTTTCCCAAAAATTGTAGTTCCAATTTCTTTCCAAGTAAGAACCACTCACTGGCAATTTCACTCATGTGAAATCTTTATTTTCTCCTTCAAACTTCGAGTTAAAAACAAATTTTAACATTCCTTTTCATAACAAGTTGTATTAATATTAAAACATAAAACTGTAACTATATTAAACTTCGAATTTCAATATTATTCAATGCAAGTCTCGGCTTGTAAATATGTGTTACTGGCATCCATACAGTTATTCCTTACAACCCTGAATTCAAATAGACCATGGCACCAGCACCCAAATATACCTTTAAATTGAATCACGTTTAACTAATTCTTTGACTGACATTGCTCCAGGGAACAGAGCCAACATATCTCAATGCCGATTTCAATCAATGCACTCCAGCTTCCATTTCATATCAAATAGCGTTCGATTTCCTTTTCAGACTCGAACCTGCCAACAACACAACCATCGAATTGAGCCTACGATCAACTTTGAACTCTAGTGGAAGGCTTATAACTAGCAATAAACTCCACCTCCCAGTTCGTTCATTCTTAATGCGCCATCAACACAGTTCTTGGTTTTCCAGAATGCGTTCATGACCCAAAAGTACCAACCTTCATTCTTCAGTTACGCTTTGTCCATGGCATCGATGCATGAATCGATTGTGTATTTCTTTTGAGTGGCCTTCGTCTCTCCAGAATCAGTGTCTATGGATCAAACCTGCAATTAACCTCTCATAACACGATTTCCAACTTTGGTTGAACACATCTATGACTTCAAACAATCCACTCTTTTCTAAGTGAACGCTCGTTCCTTCAGATCTGATATATTCAAACTCAAATCAATTTCGCTAATCGCAGTTGGAAAAACACTCCAACTGTCGATCAATTCCATAGCTCACATCAATTTGTAGGTCAGCAAATCAAATGTATCACCAGTTGTTGATAGGTTTGACAATTTTGATGTGATGTCCCTATATATTAACAACTCCAAATGCGCTCCACTTTCATCTGCGCTGATGTGATATAAATCGGCGATTGAAAATCGCTATGATTCAATATCACCACCGATTGACACAGACTCAGAACTCCAATGCGATGGTTATGTGAATCCATCAAGTTTCATAACCATAATATATATTAATCAAATCTGCTCACAAATTCTGTAAAATATTTTTACACCAAACTCTGTATTAAACGTTGTTCCAGCTCACAATCCAATTATTCTAGATTTACCTTAATCATGGAAAATTTTACAGTTTAAAAAAAATTGCGCAGATTGCTACCAATTCATTCAATTACACAAAGAAATCAAATGGATCATCTTCACGAATCCATCATACATTGAAGCACAAAACACTAATTTTATTCATAAATAACAGTGGAACAGAGTTTTGGTCTTTTGCCCCAATCACACAAGAAATTATCTTTGTTTTTCATAAACAGAGTCCTCGCTACAATTCTGAGCTTTTCGCTCCACACAAAACCTTCACACTAACTCCCTCTCTCTCATTGCATTTTTCACACATTACTTCTAATAATATCTAACAGAATCTCCTAATTGCCCTAAAGATCCTAACAACAAAATCTCCTATCTCCTCACTCTCGGTTACACCTATTTAATAAATCTTATCACTAAATCTTAAATAAAACAGTCACACTTATTTCAATAACAAACTATTTGTGAAGTCTATCCTTCTCGGTAAACCCAAATTTTACCAATAGTCAATGAATTTCACTGTGGTTAGCCACAACATGTGACCATTCCATCACATTGTTGGCTAGGTCTATATGCTCCTGCATCAGACTCCCAAAGTTTAAATTAATCATGATCTCCTGATCATGCACTTCTGGTCTGTGTCCTCTTGGATCCCATACTTGGTTTGGTAGTCTGTCCTTGGTTACTGCTGTTGTTTTTCCCTCAGGTCTCCATCCTTTATGCTGTAATGCCCCATTTAATATGCTCTCACTATCTGCTGCTGTCCTTTTCATATATTTCGTTGTTGTTTTTCTCACTCTAATTCGTAGTTTTCCATTCCCTTCATCTGTACCATTTCTTCCAGCCAATCTTCCTTTGTTCTTTTGTCCTGCATGTAAATCTTCATCAAAATTAATCAACTCAATAGATACAAATGCTTTACCTGGCTTTTTCATCAAAATATTTGAATTATACCACGAATCTGCCATCTCATCTAGAAGTTCTCTCAAAAGTTTTGCACAATCTTCACTAACTGCATTGTCCGCAATATATGTCTTTAGTCCTTCTTTACTCTGGCTTTCTTCAAGGTTAATGATCCTCAATGACTCAGTGTATCCTTTGATTTCAATAATTCCTTTTCCGTCCTTCTTTTGACTTATTCTTTGAATGTCATTTGATTGGACATCTTCCTGTACTTGGTTGTAACTTCCCTCCTTATTCTGCATATGACTATGAGTAGTCATCTATTTATCTATTAATACAATAGTCTTCAATAACTGTTTGTCTTTCCTCAAGTCGATATGACCTGCAAACACGCAACAACCTTTAGTTTTCAAAATACAATACCTTCCATTTTCTTTTGATTCTTCAAGCACCAATCCTCCATCATAGATATTTTGGATTTCAGCAGATCCTTCTTGCTGTGACTCCATTTCTCTGAGTCTTTCCTTCTTTAGCAAATCAATATGAATTTGTTCGAGTTCCGTGAACTCGTTCATGAGCTTTCCATTCCACCTCTGTTGCAATGGCTTCCACTTCACCCTTTTCTTCAGTCTCCATCTGTATCTTCGGTTTTCACTAGTCTTTCTTTGTACTGCCAGACCAATTTCTAGTTCTTCATTCTACTGCCAGTTTCTATACTTCTACAATTTAATGCCTTCCTCAAATTCACTCTCATGCAGCTGATCATTCCTTCCGAATTGCTGGTTACTTCCATATTCATTTTTCTAAGTTAATATTTCAGTCTCCTTCATGCCTCTGAGGACATAACTTCCTTGTTGCTCCTGATCTTTCATCTTACCTTCAAATAATCGTTGCTCAATTTCTCTGACTTCAGCATCATATTTATTAATGCTGTCTTCCACACCTTTTCCTCCATTAGGTTCTGTAAGCTTCATTTCTCTTTTAGGTTCCTTGAGTAATCTCTCCAAGAATTCTATTTCCTTCTGAAATCTCTTCAGCATTTCATCACAATTTCCATTCTTAGCGTCATTCCTTTCCTGGCAATCCTCCTGAGTTTACTTGTTTTCTACGTTATCATATTGCAAGCATATTTCATCAATTCCATTAAACAAATTCATTGGTTTACTTTCTTGTAGTACCACTATGGAATTTTCATTAGACTTCTGGTCTATATCAACCTCATCTGACTGTTTCACATCAAACAGAATTTCATCTATGAACTCCTTCTGTTGCAATAGATCAACGTCTTCTTCCTCTAAAAGGGATTCTCCATCATACTTCACCTCAAGAGCTTCATTCCTATTTGTGACAACTTCATCAGACTGTCCACCATCCTCTGCATATCCTGCAAACATACACAAACTATAAGAATTAAAATCACAAGGCTTCATTGCCTCATATGCTTCCCTTGTCAACATATCTTTGAATTGTTCTGAACTATGCCAGTAGTCCATGAGATCTTCAGCTGACCTCTCATTATCCTCTTCCCCCAACATTTCACCTTGTTCTAGTCTACAAATGGAAACTTCCATTTCTACTTATGCTTCTCTGAGTTCCTCTGATTCCTCTTGAGCACTCAATATCTGCTCAATCTTTCTCAATTCTTCTACTATCTCTAATTTCACTTGCTTATTTCTCTTTTCCCGTAGCCTTTGCCACTTTGCTTTTTTCCTCATGGTCCAACCATTCTTCCAGTCTTTAACACTTCTCTGCAGCATCTTCATCAATATTCCAATCTGGAAATCTATCTCATCTTTCTCTCTATCAAACTCTTCTTGACTCGTCCTCATGACATTGGCTTTGGCATCTTTCCTTCTACTGTGGCTTCTTTGAGAACTTCTGCTATGACTATCTGTAGTCATTTTCTTCTCCTCTCTTTCCATGAGCTCCTCACTCCTCTGCAACAAGCCTCTGCACAACAAGTCCTCTTTACTGCAATCTTACCTCACTAAGCTCTCCTCACTCATTCTTTTGGTAAGCACGATCCTCTATCTGGAAACTTCTCTTGAGCAACACCTTTGCTCCCTCTAGGCTTCTGCAATCGCTCACTCTCTCTTTCGAAAACACTTCAATTTTCTTGTCTGTCCAATCTCTTGTTGGATTCTTCAAGTTCACTGCCACTTCTAAGGGCTTTCCCTACTCTGCTTTTAACAACACATCTGGTTCTTCTCTCACAGCTTCTCTTGGTCTATATTGCTGCAGTATTCAATATTTCTTATGTTGTCTCTGTATAATTTCTCGATTTTCAACTATTGGCAATCAGATTTTAGAATCTGATCCTTTCTTCCAGTCTTCTGGCTTTATCTGGCAAAGCTTTAGCTATCAGCAATAATTCCTTCTTTACTGAGTTTCTTCCACTCAGAAATCATTAGAAGCTTCTTTCATTACTATCCCTTAAGGTTTGATATCCTTTGCTGAGATACTTCATTGCTGTAACCATCTTCAATTTCAACAGAGCCAAGCTTTGATACCAAAATGATGGTGAGCATAACCTGCCAAACCCAGATCTTTCCCAAAAATTGCAATTCCAATTTATTTCCAAGTAAGAACCACTCACTGGCAATTTCACTCATGCAAAATCTTTATTTTCTCCTTCAAACTTTGGGTTAAAAACAAATTTTAACATTCCTTTTCATAACAAGTTGTACTAATATTCAGACATAAAACTGTAACTATATTAAACTTCGAATTTCAATCTTATTCAATGCAAGTCTCGGCCTGTAAATATGTGTTACTTGCATCCATACAATTATTCCTTACAACCCTGAATTCAAATAGACCATGGCACTAGCACCCAAATATACCTTTAAATTGAATCATGTTTAACTAATTCTTTAACTGACATTGCTCCAGGGAATAGAGCCAACATATCTCAATGCCGATTTCAATCAATGCACTCCAGATTCCATTTCATATCAAACAGCATTCGATTTCCTTTTCAGAATCGAACCTGCCATCAACACAACCATCGAATTGAGCCTATGATCAACTTTGAACACTAGTGGAAGGTTTATAACCAGCAATAAAATCCGCCTCCCAGTTCGTTCGTTCTTAATGCACCATCAACACAGTTCTTGGTTTTCCAGAATGCGTTCATGACCCAGAAGTACCAATCTTCAATCTTCAGTTATGCTTTGTCCACGGCATCGATGCATGAATCGATTGTGTATTTATTTTGGGCAGCCTTCGTCTTTCTAGAATTAGTGTCTGTGGATCAAACCTGTAATTAACCTCTCATAACACGATTTCCAAATTTGGTTGAACACATCGATGACTTCAAACAATCCGCTTTTTTCTATGTGAACGCTCGTTCCTTCAGATTTGATATATTCAAACTCAAATGAATTTCTCTAATCACAGTTGGCAAAGAACTCCAACTATCGATCGATTCCACAGCTCACATCAATTCGTAGGTCAGCAAATCAAATGTATCACCAGCTGTCGATAGGTTTGACAATTCCGATGTGATGTCCCTATAAGTTCACAACTCCTAATGTGCTCCAATTTCATCTGCGTTGATGTGATATAAATCAGTGATTGCAAATCGCCATGATTCAATATCACCGCCGACTGACACAAACTCAGAACTCCGATGTGATGGTTATGTGAATCCGCCGAGTTTCATAACCATAATATATATTAATCAAATCTGCTCACAAATTCTGTAAAATCATTTTAGAACAAACTCTGTATTAAAGGCTGTTCCAGCTCATAATCCAATTATTCCGGATTTAACTTAATCATGGAAAATTTTACAGTTTAAAACAAATTGCGCAGATTGCTACCAATTCATGCAATTACACAAAGAAAGAAAACATATCATCTTCACGAATGCATCATACATTGAACCACAAAACATTAATTTTATTCATAAATAACAGTGGAACAGAGTTTTGGTCTTTTGCCCCAATCACACAAGAAATTATCTTTGTTTTTCATAAACACAGTCCTCGCTACAATTCTGAGCTTTTCGCTCCACACAAAACCTTCACACTAACTCCCTCTCTCTCATAGAATTTTTCACACATTACTTCTAATAATATCTAACAAAATCTCCTAATTTCCCTAAAGATCCTAACAACAAAATCTCATATCTCCTCACTCTCGGTTACACCTATTTAATAAATCTTATCACTAAATCTTAAATAAAATAGTCACATTTATTTCAATAACAAATTATTTGTGAAGTCTATCCTTCTCGGTAAACTCGAATTTGACCAATATTCAATGAATTTCACTATGGTTAGCCACAACATGTGACCATTCCATCACATTGCTGGCTAGGTCTAGATGCTCCTGCATCAAGTTGCCTATGAGGAAGAGGCTTCCATGCTTTGCTATATTTCTATCAATTGGGCATATCCATTGTTGACTTTTTCTTCATTTGGATTCTTAGTAGTTGGCTTATTGATAATCACAGCAGCAACATATGTTTCTGGAAAATCTATATTCGTATCTATAAGCTTTGTTTCTTCCACATCAATTGTTACCTTTCCTTTATCAACTAAACTTAATTTATCCCTTTTATTATATATTAGCTTGAACTCAGTATCAATTGTAGTTTCTACAACATAGGCTCCTTCTTCCCTTACTCTCTTAGTGGAATTTTATAGCTGATTTGTAGTCTCCAAAGTGTGACTAGTATCACTTTTGTTTACTGCATCTATTAAGGCATTTTCAGTCCACCCAATTTATTTTGAAAAATTTTCTATCTCTGGTTTTGCTTCATGGATGAAGGGTGTTAACCTAGATTTAACCCTTAGTTTACTCAGGATCCCTTGTGCACCATAATTCCAATGAAAAAATTCCTCAAATTTCTATTCCAATAGTTGCTTAGATGCCTCTTTTTCTACATCCCTATGATTGCAAATGAATGGCCCTATTTGATTCTTTAGTTTGAATTGAGTTTTCTTCTTTAGTGTCATGAAATTTATAGAATCAGAGTTTAGGATCTGCCTAATATACTCCAAGGAAAAGATCCTCATTGAAACATACTTGGGTAACTTGTAGGGTAACAAGTTTGACCCAAAGACTCTGATCTCAGTATGCTTTTCATATAAATACCAATCACCAACTTTATAATGTTCTAACAACTACAATATCCTTTTCATTTCTTCATTTATCCTTGGATGCTCTGTTTTTTTTAACACTGTGATCAATGGATGTAGGAATAACTCTGAAAATTCTGCATAAGTGAAATTTGTACATTCTTTCCTGAGCAAAGATGTTGAGAAATTGATAGAAAGAGGATTTCGCTCTTTGTCAAGCTTTTGGAGAGTAACTGGAAAATTATCTGATTGAAAGTAAAAAAACATATGGAAAATGAAGGAAGTGTATCTGAACACTCCTTCAATTTACAAATTGGTCAATTGATAATGAATATTATCTACAATGAAACCAGCATTATCAAAGATTACTAATGGGGGTTTCCTTGGGGAGAAAGTGGATAAGAACCCCAAGATAGACTGATTGGTGTGCTTCTCAGTAAAATATCCTAAGATGAAGGAAAGCATGGAAATCACATGTCTTGAACCTTCTGCGAATTTGGTAGTAGAATATGTTGTGTAACTAGCTCCAAAAAGAGAATAAAAGAGATATCAACACCTTAGAAATGAGCCACTTCGAGGGGGAAAACTCCAATACATTACATAAATGAAAAATTCTCTAATGATACAATTTACAAAACCTCCTTTCTATATATAGGAGTCCATGGGGCCATAATGTAATCCTAGTGGCCCACAATGTAATCCTAGCCAACCTAACAATAATAATTTAAGGGCACAATAATAAAAAAATGGGGGTTACAAGGGTACAATAATAACAATAAGGGGGTGACATTAACAACAATAAGGGACTATACTAGTAATATAGGGACCTAACATGCCCCTCTCCTTCAAAAAAGTGTTGTCCTCAACGCTTGAGAAGCTTTTTGTGCTTCTGTATAAAATTCTCATCCTCCCATGTAGAACCTTCAGTGGGTAAGTTCTTCCACTTGAGATACTCTGAAATTGATCCATTCTGTAGTTGTAGAGTTCTTGTTTCCGTGACTGCTTCAAGTTCCAATATGATTTTTCCTTCCTCATCAAGTTCTGGCAATATTGTTTGAACTGGAAGATTTTCACCTATAACCTTCTTTAAGCATGAAACATGGAAAACTGGATGTACTCGCGAAGAAGCGAGAAGCTCCAATTTGTATGCCATAGTACCAATATTTTGCAACACCTTGTAAGGACCATAGTACTTTGGTGATAATTTATTATCCTTCTTAGCTTGCTTGAGGGACATTTGTTTGTATGGTTGTAGCAGTAAAAATACCCAATCTCCTACATCAAAACTTCTCTCGCTGCGATGTTGATCTGCCTGTTGTTTCATTCGATTTTGTGCCAAATTCAGATTATCCTTTAAGAGTTGGAGAACTTCTTGTTGATGCTCGATGTGATCTTCCACTGCTTGAACCTTCGAATTTTCCCTTAAAGATGATGTGATCGATGGTGGATGATATCCATAAAGTGCCATAAATGGGGTCATTTTTGCTGCCGTATGGAAGGAAGTGTTATACCACCATTCTGCGAGAGGTAACCACGTGACCCATTGTGTTTGTTTTTCAGATACAAAACAACAAATATATCCTTCCAAACATTTATTTACTATGTCAGTTTGACCATCAGATTGAGGATGATAAGATGAGCTATGAGGTAATTGAGTACCCAAACAAGAAAATAACTTTGTCCAAAAATTTCTAGTAAAAATGGGATCTCTGTCACTCACAATAACCCTTGGGCTTCCATGTAGCTTTTGAATTCTGTCCATAAATGTAGTAGCAACTGTACTTGCTTTAAATGGATGAGATAATGCACAAAAGTGTGCATACTTGGTAAGTCTATCAACTACCACCATGATGAAATTCTTTCCTTCGGACTTAGGTAAACCTGTGATAAAATCCATTGAAATCTCCTCCCAACGTTGACTTGGAATGGATAAAGGTTGTAGAAGTCATGGGGTCTTAATTGTCTCCACTTTATTCTGCTGGCAAACCAAACATTCCGCCACAAACTTTTGAATATCAGATTTAAGGCCATCCCAAAAAATTTCTTTCTTCACCCTGTGGTAAGTTTTTAAAAATCCTGAGTGTCCTCCTAAAGGAGAAGTGTGCAATTCCAGAAGAATATTTTGTTTTAGTTGAGAATTCTTACAAAGATATAAGCGATCTTTGTACCATAAGGAATCATTTTTCCAACTAAATGTATCAGATGTACTAGGATCTTGCTGCAACTTTTGAATGAGTGTCCATGCATCTTTGTCCTTCTTCCATTCATCTCTTACTTCGGTTATCCAATCTGGTTGGATAATAGAAATGGCACAAAGCAATGCTTCCACCTCTTCATTCTTTCTTGAGAGTGCATCTGCAACAACATTAAGCTTTCCTTTTTTGTATATTATTTCAAAGTCATAACCCAACATATTTGTGACCCATTTTTGCTGCTCTTCTGAAGATAGTCTTTGTTCCAAAAAGTGTTTAAGAATATCATGATCAGTTTTTACCTTGAATTGTCTTCCCATTAGCTAAGTTCGACATTTCTTTAGTGCATGCAATATTTCTAACGTTTTCTTATAAATAGGTTTATGTAAATACTTTCCTTTGATTGGATGACTTTCAAAAGAAATGGGTCTTCCTTCCTGCATTAAAACTACACCAATTCCATTTCCTGAGGCATCACATTCCACAATAAAGGTTTTTGTGAAGTCTGGCGTAGCTAAGACCGGTGCTACACACATTTCCTCTTTAAGATGTTCAAAGGCATTAGTTGCTTCAGGAGTCCATGAAAATGCATCTTTCTTCAATAATTTTGTTAGAGGTGCTGCTATTCTCCCATAATTCTTAACAAACTTGCCATAATACCCCGTTAACCTGAGAAATCCTCGCAAATGATTTATGGTCATGTAGACTTTCCATTCCTTAATGGCTTTAATTTTGTTAGGGTCTACTTTAACACCCTCGTCAGATATAATATGACCCGGATATTCCACCTCTTGTACTCCAAAGAAACATTTGGATGTTTTTGCATATAATTGTTTCTCCTGCAATAGTTTGAGCACCCTGTCAACATGTTCAACATGATCCTTCCAAGACCTGTTGTAGATTAGTATATCATCAAAAAATACTAGCACAAATTTTCTAAGGAAGGGTTTGGAAATGGAATTCATCAACCCTTGAAATGTAGAAGGTGCATTGGTAAGGCCAAAAGGCATGACCAAAAATTCATAATGACCCTCATGAGTGCGAAATGTTGTTTTTGGAATATCTTCAGTCTTCATTCTAATTTGATGATATCCTGAATGAAGATCCAACTTGGTAAAATAAATTGCTCCATGTAATTCATCCAATAATTAATCAATCACAAGAATGGGAAATTTATCTTTAATGGTGAGCTTATTGAGCTCCCTATAATCTGGACACATTCTCCATGATCCATCCTTCTTGTGTACCAATACTACAGGAGCAGAGAAAGAACTTTGACTAGGTTGAATTATACCTGCCTCTAACATTTCTGCAATCATACGTTCAATTTCGCTCTTTTGGAAGTAAGGATATCTATAAGGCCTGATGTTTGGAGGAACACTTCCCGGAATCAAATGAATAGCATGATCATGATCACGAATAGGTGGGAGTCCTTTGGGAGTTTCAAACACCTTGGAATGATTGTCCAAGACTTGTTGGAGATCTGCAGAAATAGATGATTTTGATGTTGGAACTTCTAGTGAGCATAATTGTGCAATTACTCCTCGTTGTTCTTTCTTTAGAAGCTTTGTCATGACATTAGAACTTATTATCCTTCCTGGCTTCCCCGCAATACCCCGTAATTCGACTTCCTTTCCTTCTGAAAAAAATTTCAAGAAAAGTTCTTGAAAATTAAAAGCTACCGTCCCCAAAGATTGTAACCATTGTGCTCCTAGTACAACATCAGCACCTCCCATAGGAATGGAAAGCATTGGACTAGTCAATACATATTCCCCCATGGTTAGCTTGATATTATGGCATTTTCCAGAGCAATTTATAGTTCCTCAATTTGCAACCATCACTTGACATTCTGGTGCTGGGTATAGGAAACAATTTAATTCCTTGGCTACCTTACAATGAATAAAATTATGGGTGCTACCTGAATCAATCAACACTATTACCTTTTTCTTCTTGATTTTCCTTCTATCTTGAGAGTTTGAGGAGTGGTAATTCCTGCCAGTGCATTACACGATATGGTCGGATTCATTTCTTCCTCTTCTAGGGTTGGTTCCTGGTGTATATCCTCTTCTTGTTCATTTTCTTCTTCCTCTTCACAATATATGTAAAATAATTTCTTCTCCGCACACTTATGACCTTTAGTGTATTTTCTATCACAACTGTAGCAAAGCCCTTTTTCTCTTTTTTCTTCCAATTTTTGTGGTGTCAACCTTGTAGGTTGTGGAAATCTAGGCGTAGCAACACTTCCTTCTTTATAGAATTGAGTGTTAGGCTTCCTTGTCGCCATAATTTTACATTCAACTTTTCTTGCCAACCTGAATGCCTTCTCCAATGAATCAGGTTCCAAAATGCGAACTTCATGTTGGATGTTATCCTTTAAAGTGCCTATGAAGAGATCAATCCTTTGTTCCTCTGGAATATCAGTTACCCTTATATTCAATTTTTGGAAGTCCTCAATGTGCTCCCCCACTAAACCCTTTTGTTTGAGATTTATCAATTGGCTAAAGAAGGTGTTGCTCTTTGTATCCTAATAATGTGCTATCATTTCCTCCATAAAAATTGACCAAGTGACAATTTTTTTACGGGAGCAAAGCCATCGATACCATACAAATGTATTTTTTTCTAAATGTAAAGTTGCAATGCGTACCTTTTGTGTGTTTTGCCCATTATGGAGATCAAAATATTGCTCCATCTGTAGTATCCATGTTACAGGATCCTTTCCATCAAACTTCCTCATATCCATTTTTGGAATATGGTGGTTCTTCCCACCAACATTAGAGTTTATGAAATCATGATTAACATTTATTTTGTTCTCATCATGAGGTTCTTCTACTATCCTTTCACCATTGGGAAACATTTATTGTGTCAACTTTGTCAAATCTTCAATGTTTGATTTTAGATCATCCATCTTAGCTTCCATGCCAGCTTCCATGCCATCCATCTTAGCTTCCACGCTCTGAAACCAAATGTTGTGTAACTAGCTCCAAAAAGAGAAGAAAAGAGATGAAATTCGGGAGCCTGAAACAACACTACCTTCCATAGATAATATCTCCAAAAATATTGTGAAAGAAGATCTGAAATTTTTTGATGATGTTCCTCAGGATTTCGGCTTCAGAGCCTATAAATTTCAGCTTCCGATACTTCGTATAAAAAAATTTATAGCACAAATTCCACGATGACCTGTTTAGGAGCCTAAAAAAAGACCTACCTTCCACAGATCATATCTCCGAAAATATTGCAAACCAAGCTCTGAAATTTTTAGAAGATCTTCCTTGGGGTTTCAGCTTCACACCCTAAAGATTTCAGCTTCTGAAACTTCGTAGAAAAAAAGTTATAGCGAAAATTCCACGATGACTTGTTTGGAGCAACCAAACCCTAGAATCCAAAGCTCTGATACCAAATGTTATGTAACCAGCTCCAAAAAGAGAAGAAAAGAGATATCAACGCCTTAGAAATGAGCCACTTCGAGGGGGAAACCTTCAATACATTACATAAATGAACAAGTCTTGGATGATACAATTTACAAAACCTCCTTTCTATATATAGGAGTCCATGGGGCCATAATGTAATCCTAGTGGCCCACAATGTAACCCTAGCCGACCTAACAATAATAATTTAAGGGCACAATAATAACAAAATGGGGGTTACAAGGGTACAATAATAACAATAAGGGGGTTACACTAACAACAATAAGGGACTATACTAGTAATATAGGGACCTAACAGAATATGGGGGATTCAGTTTAGGAATTTCTACATGAAAAGGCAAAAATGTTTGAAAAATCATGAATCTCTTAGGAAAATCTAGGCCAATATACAACTTGGTGAGGGCCTCTATAGATAAAGGGACTTCTTGAGGATCAGGTTGAATTTGTAGCATATGGTTAATTGATTCAGCATTAACGGTAAAAATCACTTCTTTATTGGCATTTACAATGGCTCTTTGCTAAGGAACATAATGTTTTTGACATAGCCTAATGACCTCTTGGCATGGGTGAGTTACAGGGAAAACATATTTTGGCAAAGTGGGATTCCAAAATATGAACTTCTTCTTCATTATCTAAGGACTTCTCATAGCACCAGTTATGAATATCTAGCAGGTTAAATTCAACAATGGGATCTGCTATCTTGTAATCAACATCAGCCAATGGAATATGTTCAATGTATATGACTGGGGTTTTTCAAGGATCGACAACAATAGCAGTATTATAGGTCATCGCAAGGGTTGGTTTAAGTACTTTGGAAGCTCCAGGTTTTCTAGAGCTTTACTTTTTAGGCATTTTGGGCTACTTATGCAAGTTTATATAGTTTGTAGAAGTATTTTTACTTTTAACAAAGGCTTTCTTGGATATAACTGGAAAATAATAGTCTTTTCTTTGGGTTTTATTTCCAATAAGATCTGTCAAAAAGATTTACAGGCTTTTGAATTGGCTTTAAACAAGAAACAAAGGTTTCCTGAGTATTTTACTGAGAAATTGGGCTAAAAAAGTCTATTGAACTTAGGAAAAGAGGCTTATGATACCCTTAGAGGTTTTCTAGCTTAATTCAAAGCTTAAAATAGTTCATCAAACTGTAAAAAGTCACAATTTTCTTCGAAAATTGTGCGCAGAAGTAAAACAGTTTTTCTGGAAAAACATTTATAGGGTTTGGCCTATTTTTGGACTATTTTGATGCCTCTTTAATTGGGTTTTAAGCTCTGAATGTATATTTGTTATTTTAAAGGCCTTTAAAATTAATTGCAGGCTCTAATTTTAGAAAAATACCTATTATACGCAGGTTTTGGGGTTCTAAACAGTTTCTAAGGTTTTTAGTGAGTCGACAGCTTCTTTGGAGTTTCAGGAGCAATGTAAAGCTCATTGGCAATATTCAATGGTCACAGGCCAGATTTTGTAGGTTTTTGGGGAAAAATGGCAAAAAATCTCTCTTTTTATAGTCCGGGGGGCTTGTGCATGGTTGTCGTGCATGTTTTCAGTGGTAAGTGTTTTTAGAGTTAACCCACGTGATCGAATGAGAAATGGGCATGTGGAGGAGAGAGGAAACCTCAAAACTACCCATTTCGCGTAGGTTTGAGATGGGGGTGATCGCGAAACTTTTCTGTGCGATATTGATTTCTATCCGTAAGATCTGGGGTTCGAATGTAAACGACCCAGATTGATTGGGAAGCTACGTCGGAATGGGGAGTGGGACTAGGGTTTTTTATATGTGTGGCGGGGATAAATTTTAAACCTTAATAAACAAGCATTTAATCAAAGTTTAAACTTTGAATTTATGCAATGGTGGAAGGGTTAGGTTTAATTACATGCTTTTAACAAAATATTTACAATGTTTCGATCAATGTATAGGCTCAAGTCTTTATTATATAGTTCTATCAAACGGTTTTGACATTTGTCTAAAACTATATAGGGAGGGATATGTATTCCTCACATGGAATATTATAACATTTGTTAAAACGTAAAATAAATGGTTTGTGGGTTATTTAAAATAAAAGGGATTTAATACTATAAGGGAATGTGTAACTTAGGGATTTAATAGAATAAATTAGTAGTTAATATGAATAAAGGGATAGTGAAAAGGAAACAAAATACATGTTAACTCTAATTAAAGTGCCAAAAAATAAAGTATTGCTTATTTTTGTTGTATTACTTCACTTTAACTTAGGATAGACTTTTAACTTAGGATAAATTCATTTTGAGGGTTTATGAATGATTTTTGAAAGGGAATGAGATTAGCTATTTAGGGTTTATCTTTTACTAAGTAAAAATGGGTTTTTACTTAGGAAAAAGGGCTTATGATATATGAATGAAGGGTAAATGTTGATGAATGTGGGTCTAGTGTGGGAATTCAATATTTTTAACTAACTAGTCATCGAGCCTTGGGTCTGGTCCCAACAAAAGTCAGAGAAATTCTCTAAGCCTTTTTAACTCATAGTTTAGAATACTGAATTTTGGAGGGGAGGGGAAATTAGTGATTTTTGCCCAATGATTCTTTATTACATGATTTCTCAATTGCTTTCTACCTACCCATATTTATTTCTAACATTTTTACTTCATTTTCATGGGTGCATTTAGGCTTGCAACCCTATAACATTTTTCTTTCAAATCATAAAACTATCTAAGTATACCTTATTTCATGAGAGGGCTTAGATTGAACTATTAAACTCCTCATTATTCCCTACCTATCTACAGATTTGTCAAGTTTAAGCTGTTTGACAAATCTTTATTCTCTATCTAAAACATGAAATAGAAAGCATGAAAAGTTAAGATTAAACTATTTAACTGATAATGGATTATGGCATTTATTGACATTCTGCACATAATCATTATTATTACAGTAACAGTAAAAGTAATGGAATTTTGATTTGCTCACTTTTAGGTCTTATTTTATCTCTTTTCTTTTTTGGGGTCTATATTTTTCTAGGTCCTTTGATTTTTCTTTTAGGAATTTTTACCCTCTTTTCATTTTTTTTATTATTTTCATTTTTTCAAAATATGGGAAAATAAATTGCAGAAAGCAAGGTATGTACAGATTTAGAATACTATCAAAGTTAATTAAAAATTTATGAACCCTATTATTATAGGACCCTAACACCTCCAACATCTCCTAGGGAGTGACCATCATCTTCACTGCTTATCGCCCCAAGTAGACCATGAAGTTCATAAGAAAGAGTGCCCCCACTTAGAGAAATGACCTGTACATGGATGACAAACAAATACAAGAACATAGTAAGTGAATCATGATGCACATAAACTTAATCCTTACCATGTACCTTAAGCAATTTGGTGAAGTGGCCCATAGATGCACGTCCTCTCATCCCCAATGAGGAAGGAAGTGGCTATGTCAACTCTATCTAAGAGTTATGTCCCTCCTCTAAACAATCCATGCATCTCCTCATGTGATGGTGCATCTCCTTTTTTATGCCTTCCCAAGTGAATCCATCCATGACTATATGGTATGTCCTGATGAAATCAATGTGACTGGAGATAAAATCCTCATGTGTTGCATGCCAAGCCTTCTTCTTCTACTTGGAGGCATAAGTCGAGAATATCATATACTGGTAGTATATGTCTCCATCCACCACTCATGAATCAACGTCCAAGGTATGGGAGAAAATCAGCCCATACTCTCCCAAGGGTAACCAGAGAAACAATAGCTCTTGTTGTCTACTCATATCTCCATCATATAAGTCATAAAATAACATCATGATAGTTGACTTGTAGAACTCCCCATGCCACCAATTTTTTGGCTTCCATAACATATGGGTGCCATGCAATGCCCCAAACCATAACACATCCTTTGACATAGAATATGTCACATGTTATAAAAACTCTTTTAGGAGTAGCCAGTGCAACCATGCCTTCTGTTGTACCTTAAGAGACAATCCCTTGCCTGTGATAAGGAATCAATGCTTAAGACATTTTATGATTATGTCACAAATTATGTGTATTTTTTATTAACCCTCAAATATTTATAATCAAACTCTTAAATATCAAATATTATGAATGCTTCACAATGCTACCATCTGTTGATGTTGAATGAAGTGCCTAGAAGAAAATGTAAGAAGAAGTCCAAACTGATATGTTGTTTTATATAGAAAATATCATTCCGAACCCCAGAAGAAATATGTGAAAGAAATAGTTAAAACAAAGGAGCGCCAATTAAGGTTTTTTAACTTTTATACATAGAAGTAAGAAGAGACTTGCTGCTCATAACCTTGTTTTATTCATAGATGGAAATACATAATGAAAACTGGAATACATTTCAACATAAAAAAAATTCTAGAAACTTGCTTACTCATTCATTAATCTTTGAATCTTTGAGTACAAAAATATTTGTGTGGAGGTCCAAAACTCAGAACCTTTCTTCCTCTTGAAAATTACATTAAATACAGTAAAACGTAGTTTGGAATTGCTGTAACCAATCCTAACTACCAAAACTACTTCAAGACGTCGAAGGTTTTCTATTACATTCTTTGAAAATGTCTTATTACAATTACATTGTCTTCAGAAAATAACATAAAATAAATATCCTAATCTATAGTAATTTTTGATGATGTGGCTTCTTTTCCTTGGTCAACTGATTTGTCTGTCTTTGCTACTAGTCCTTTTGGCAGGTCAATTGTCCAAGCTTTGCACTTTTTCCATATTTCTAGCTTCGTCCTGGATGAATGTGTTAGATTGTGATATTCCAATATGAATGCAGTAATTTGGTCATAAGAAGGCCTTTCAGAGAAAAGATTTTTTACCATCCACAAGAGTTGAAAATGTCTCTGCAAGAATTTGACCATTGTCTCTCCTTTAAGCACTTGAGTCTTTTCATGCCTGTTATCAATCTCGCTTTATTTCATCACCAGTAAATTCTCATAAGAGCTCCATGGAAAAATATTTCCTTCAGCTCCCCAACATGATGGAAAGCCTACCTTTGTAATTTTATCAAAATATTTATCAAATTGACTTATCGCTTCTTTGATTTCCATTAGTTTCTTTTCTACAGCCTTTCTGAGATCATTCCTGATAATCATTTTATTAATTTCCACTGCATATAACATTATGTCCTATGCATCATTCTCCTCTAACTCCTGATCTGATTTGGAATTTATAAAATCAAAAAATATTCTAGCCCAAACGGCTCTGTTAATCTGTTTTTTATTATCAGACATAATTGGCTCTTCACACTCCACAATAAATATTTTTTCTTTTGCAATTATCATCAGGAAGCACACATTGGATTTCATTTTTGAAATGATATCAATCCAAATGATATCTTTAGCTTGTATTAGTGACATATTACCTTTCATTTTTTCTCTGAGATTCTTAATCTCAGATTCAGCATTTCGGAAATCCATTTTGTATTTATTTGCTTCATTTTCTATGACCTTCATCAATTTTTTTGCAGTCTCCAGATCTATTTGAGATTTATTTCTATCTCTTTCAGTCATCTGCAACTCAGTATTTAATTAAATAATTTGTGTTTTTGGGTCTTCATCACCTGTAGGAAAAACAAAAGTGCAATTATGATTATCAATATGATTTTGTAGTGAAATTGCAGTCTGCTTTACTCTAGAAAGTTCTTCATCCTTTTGCATGAGTTGCTGCAACAAATTTTTCTCTTCCTTCTCTACCTCTTCAACTTCTATAACCATTGAATTTTCACCAGTAAGTAAATTCAATTTATTCCTTAATGTAGATATCTCTACCTCAACACTTTGGATGAATTTCTACACAACAGTCTTGTCACTAGGGTCTACTCTAATGTTTATAATAATCTTCTTCAATTCTTTAGTTTGAATTGTTAAGGCTCTTGAGTTAGCCTTTTCTAATTTCAACAGTTTAATTACTTTGCCCAACATATTCTCTACATTTATTGCCATTGCATCAGTCTTTGTGAGGTCATTTACAATCAATTGACCTATTTGCATATGCAAGTTCATTTTGTCAATTAGAGGAATCTTCTTTTCATCCACAGTCACATTAATAGTGTTGAAATTGCTGGAAGGACCAATTGACATATCTGTAGGATGTGAGAGGGCTATTCTAAAATGATCTTTTTCAAGATCCATTACAGTTAACAACCTTGTTTGTTTAGTAGTAATTTGATGTTTAGCTTGGGCCTCCATGTTGGCCTTCATCGTCTGATTTCTTTCTTCATTTTGTGAAAACGTATTTTTAATCAAGGGCACCTATTCATGAGAAGCTTCATGATTCTTGGGTGAGGCAGGAGCATTTTGTTCTCCTCCCAAATGCAAATAAAAACTAGGAGTAGTAGATGCAGGCTCTTTAGTAACTTTTGTTCTCTTCATGGCTCCCTGCTCCTCATCATCTAGATCAATTACCATTTCCTTGGTTCTTTTAGCTGTTTTCTCTGCTATAATAGGAGTTTGAATGTTAGCATATACTGATTTCTTCACATATTTACATGCTATCTTCTCTTGTTATGGCCTACTTTCATGAATGAAAGAATAAAATCCATTCTCAATCCTTCTATTTGAAATAACACTATATGGGTCAAAAGCCCAACTTCCTCCTAATAACATCTACATGTCATCTAATTTTTTTGTCACTTCATCAAATCCCTGTCTCATATTCACTATGAAAGGGCCTACAACCATGGGTAATTTTTACATGTGACCTTTCTTCATAGGCACAAAATGAACCCGATCAACATTTAGACTCTGTTTAATGAATTCTAAAGAAAAAAGCCTCATTGGCACAAAATTTGGGAGTATGAAAGGCTCAAAACTTTATCCATATAGCCTTATTTCAAAATATTCCTCAAAAAAAAACCAGTATCCATATTTACAATTGTTTCCTAAATGCAAAAGCTCTTGAGCTTTAGGTAGGAAACGGGGAGGAGGACTCCCATTCAATATTTTGTATGTAGTTGGCATGTAATAACTAGCAAAATCAAACAACCCAACCTCATTTTTCTCCCTTCCAACTACATCTGTCAAGAATATCACTAATTGTCTTCTTTTATTTACATCCATAATATTTAGGCCTAAATGCATGAACTCTTCCACATTCTGGTAGAAGAACTAATATACAATTAATGAGGGAAATTTAAAGGAACATGTTAATGAGAGGCTCATCAGCTGTGAGTTGACTGCTTCCTACCAATATGATGGAATATCCAGCACCATTCCTGGCTTCATCATCATTGCAAACATTCCTAGAACTAATTTATCAATTGCATTATCATCATACTTACCCAGAATTTTTGCAATATGACTCAATATTGGATGAGTCTCAGCATCAAAAACCCCCACATCAAACTCCTTGCAATCTGACTGAAACGGCTTCATGTCAGGCTTCAAATGAAACATGAACTGATTTAATTCTTCTCCTACAATATTATCATAATATTGAACTAGTGAATCATTAGAAAATTTAATGGATGACTCCAACTCGGGATAGCACAGAGCTTGGTGGATTAATAGGGTAGACACCTGTAAAACATTTTCTCCTTGGGAATTCATGACAAAACACTTCTCGAGATACATAACAGATACCAACCAATAGATGAATTTAGGGAAAAGGTGGGTTTTAGGAATGCATGCAGACGAGACTCCAGACTTGATCATGGTAGAATATACATGAGAGGCATTAGCATTGAAAATAACTCTTTGGTAAAAGGGGACAATAATTACTGAATAGAGGGTATCTTGAATATCCCTCTCAGTATCCATGAGAGGGATATGGCTGGTTGAACCTGACAGGGATGACTTTTTAGCCATGGTTAAAAGCTTGCGTGGAAAACTATTTACAGGGTGGTCAAATTTTGCAGGTGGCAAAGAGCTCAAACGGGGTGAAGCGCAATGATTCACAAGTAAATTTGAAAAATAGACAAAAAAATCTTTAAATAGGTGGCACTGTTTTTGAATTAAATGCTGACAAGACGTGCCAGCAAGCCATTAACTCTGCTTGACATGGAAGACAGTTGTGACCAACTCAGCATGCTACGTCACTGCAGGGGCTCTCGGGGTATGGAAGAAAACTTTGGCTGGTGCCCTCACATTTGATCTCTACCATTGATCTCCACTATCCCCACAGTCAACCCGGTCAACTACGGAGGCACTCCTCATGTTATCTGTCATGCTAGTTGTGCCCGCGGGTTGGTATTTTTTATAAATATTTTGATGATTGGCACTTTCTGCCATTCAAACTAATAACGATTTAACCTTTAACACAGACCCACAGTTATAAATTTTAAATATTTAAACTTAAACTTTAATGAACATAAATATTTTTCTTTTATGCTAAAGTATAAGACTTCAATACTTTAACATATTTTCTCACATTTTATATTTTTGTTTTTTCAAATATTTGAAAAATAAAAGGATATGACTATGATCCAAAACATCTGGCTCCACCTGGGGATAGTGTTTTTTGCCATGAAACACTAATAACCCACAGATCAGTGCCTTCACTTTGGGCATGGAGTCAAAAATTGCTTGATGAGAAATATACAATGAGTGGAAACTGAATATGTAGAATAGTAAACTAACTGCCTTTAGTGCTGGAAATAATGTTTCAGATACTGCCCATTTACAGATAGTTCTACTGCTTCTCCATTAAGATTTTTCAGCATGAAAGTGTTGTTTGATCTAGCTTCAGAGATTTTGTAAGGACCATACCATAAAGGATCAAATTTTCCATGTTTCCCTTTCTATTTCCTCCTGGTATCCCATCTTAATACTAGATCTCCAGTGTAAAAAATGTTTTCTCTTTCCTTTCTGTCAAAAATAGATTTCATTTTCTCCTGATAAATGATCAAATTATCTCTAACTTTATTTCTTCTTTCATTTAATTCTATCACCTGGTTTAGTCTTCTCATCAAGGCATTAGGTTCCTCTTGAGAGTGTTGAAGAAAAGAAATCACTAGTCTTGCTAGGTGAGTAGGAAACAAAGCCTGAGCACCATATACCAATTCATATGGAAACTTACTAGTGGATCTTTTAGTAGTCATCCTTACTACCCATAATGCAAAAATAAACTTTGAATCCCAATCCTTTTGATTCTCATTGATTGTTTTCTTCAATATTTTCACCAATGTTTTATTAGATGATTCTTCTAATCCATTTCCTTGAGGATGATATGCTATAGGGTGGGATAATATTACATTATAAGTCTGACAAAAAATTATGAACCTAACTGAATTGAAAACCTAAACATTGTCAGTTATAATTTTTACTGGACATCCAAATCTACTAAAAATATTCTCCTCCAAAAACTTCATCACAACCAAATCATTTTCCTTTCTAGTAGGAACTACCTCGACCCATTTTCTAAAATAATCAGTAGCAGTTAGAATCCACTTAAATTTCCCACTAAATGGTGGATTAATCTCTCCAATGAAATCCAAGCCCCATTGTCTGAAGGTTCTTCAATAAATACAGGAAGAAGTGGTAAAGGAGCTAGTTTTTTCTTTTCTGCAAACAATTGGCATTTCTGGTAACTTCTAACAGTTCTATATACATCAGAAAATAAAGAGGGCCAATAAAAACCTGATTTAAGAATCTTATGAGAAGTTACCTTCCAGCCGTAGTGACCTCCACACAAGCATTCATGATATTCTTTAATCACCTCCACGGTTTCCTCTCCTGTCAAACATAACAGCAATACACCAGTAGGATCTTTCAAATACAACTTAGCTTCAATTATAACATAAGGTTGAGCTTTGAGTTTTAGTTCTATGTACTTAGCTCTGTTTATTGAAGGAGGAAAAGAAAAGAAACATAGATAATGAATGATATCCTTATACCAGCCTGAACAGAGAAATTTGTATTTAATTGATTAATTTGTCTTAATCTGATCTGTTTCTTCAATTAATTCATCTATAGGCACAAGTAAATTAATTCCCAAAGCTTGGAAATTAGATTCTGTCAGCAATTTGGCTAGTCCCTGTCCTTTGACTAACTTTGTTGGTTTGATATCCAGGTCATAATCCTGGATTTTGGCAATCCATTTTCCCCTTTTTCCTTCCACATCACTCTATACTAGCACATCCTTTACAGCAAAATTAGTCACATATGATACTATTTGAGAATGAAGTATATAAGTTCTAAAAGCCTTTAATGATTTTACTAAAGAATATGCCTGTTTCTCCAAGATATTATACTTCAGTTCTGCATCTCTAAGGACTTTGCTGAAAAAGGCTACAGGTTGTTCACTACCTTCTTCATTTTTTTGTAATAATACAACAACAATAGTAGAAGATGATGCAAATAAGAATACCTGAAAAGGTTTCAAGTAATCTGGACTGATTAAGACAGGAGCTTCTTGGAGAGATTCTTTAATTCTACCAAATAATTCTCTTGCATCTTTATCCTATTTTACTTCATCATTCTTCTTTAACATATTTGTTATTCTCCTGACAATTTCAGCATAATTTGGAACAAATCTTCTTAGAAAATTGATTTTCCCTAGAAACCTTTCGATGTCCTTTTTACTTCTAGGTCGTGAATTTTTTTGTATAGCTTCAAACCTTGCAGGGTCAATATTTACTCCTTGTTTTAAAACTAGATGACCCAATAACTTACCTTCTTCTAAAGCAAACAAAGATTTCTTGGGATTTAATGATAATCCAAATTTTCTGCATTTCAAGAAATATTTCTTCAAGTGTTCTATGTGTTCATCATCAGACCCTAAAAAAATAGTAACATCATCAAGATAAATAACTACAAATTTATCACCTGCAAAAGCAATATCCGTTGCTCTTTGGAAATTTGCTCTTGCATTCAAGAGGCCAAATGGAATCCTGGCATACATGAATGTTCCCCAAGGTGTGGTGAAAACAGTCTTCTTTTGATCTTCCTTCTCCACAGCCACCTGATTATACCCAAAAAAACCATCAACCATAGATAATATGAATGCTCCAGTTATTTTCTACAGAACAAATTCCATCTTGGGTAAAAGATAGTTACCTTTTAAAGAAGCTCTGTTAAAATTTCTGAAATCCACACATAATCTTATCTCTCCATTGTTCTTCCTGACTGGTACCAGATTCGAAACCCAATCTGAATATCTTAGTGGAACTATGATTTTGGCTTGCAAATTTTTTTTCACTTATTTTTCAATTGGGGCCAAAAATAGTGGGTTAATTTGTCTGAGTTTCTGCTTATGTGTTTTAACCCCATCTTTCAGTGGTATTTTATGCTGAATAATATCCAAATCATAAGTTTTCAAATCTTCATATGACCATGCAAATACATCCATGAACTGTTTAAAAAGGTTTACATACCTTTTTTTGTACTCCTTGGGAACTCCTCTAAACAATTTGACTAATTTAGGCTCATGTTGAGTCTGTAAATTGTAGTCCTCCATTTCTCCATCTTGGGATACTTTTTTCTGGTTCATTGACACATCATTAGCATCAAACAATATTTCAAGAGGTACCAGGCCTCTGGGAAAAATATTATCTTTCAACTGAATTATCTTTTGATCACCAATTGAATGTTTCATATTTTTGGACATATCACTTTGACCACTTTCATCAACTTCTAAATCAATTTGACTATCTTCAAAACTTCCAATCATTGTTAAAAACTGATTGATTTGTTCATCATCCTCAAAAAATTGCCAATTTTTTACATTATCAGGGATTGAAGGCCCGTATCTTAATTCAATTTCATATCTCAATCTTGGATTAATTGGTGGTTTAAATGTGCTAGTTGCAACTGCCAATGAAACTACCATTCTGTTCATTTCTCTTGGAATAAATTGTAAATTAAAAGCCTCAAAATAATTCTCAACTAAATCCCACACCTCATTTCCATAAGATCTCAATCTGGGATGTTTAGTATGGCACCATTTCTTAAATTGTCTTATGATTAATTTAGAGTCACCAAGAACATATAAAAACTGAATTCCCATCTGTTTAGTTGTCTACAGACTTAGAATCAATTATTCATATTCAACCACATTGTTCGTAGATTCAAATTCCAATTTGAAGGAAAAAGGTAAAACATTACCTTTAGGATATATAAATAGGAATCCATCTCCAGTGCCCTCCTTAGAGAATGCACCATCAAAATAACACTTCCAAATTTTATTTGAACACAGCTCTTTATGTAAATTGGGTGAATTGAGCTGCTTTTGTGAATCTTCAGCAAATTCTGCATCTTCATGCAGCATGAAACAAGAGATATCCTCCTTCTCTTAGCCATAAATGGGGGAATTACCTACATATTTCTTTGTAGTAGTTTTCAAGAATCTAGTTTCTCTGTATAACCTCCTTTCCTCCCCATTAAAATCAGGAATGATAGCATATGTGAAATCCAATTTCAAAACTCCTCCAAGCTTTTTCCCCCAAGATCTAGACAACAACATACCAAATCTGGCTGGGATATCTGCTACTACCACATCCATCATAATACTCTTAACTGGAATTTGAGCCAGGGAAACAACCATATCCTTGATAAGACCCACTTCCCCCTTTGTGAATCAAAGGAATAAAGGTCTCTATATGGTTTGGTGATTTATAAATTCAATTCTTTCATCACAGATAGTGGCATTATATTATGTGATGCTCCAGAATCTAGCATACAATTATGTAAAATGAAATCATGCAACCGAACTGATATATAAAAAGGTGGAACAGAAGAATCTATCTCTTCAACATGAGGTCCAAAATTAACCACTAGTTTCTCTTCTTGCAGATTCACTATATAACCCACCTCATCAAACTGAGATAAATTGATAAACTCTGTAATTTGTTTCTTATAACTAGGTGTTTTGACCAACTCAAGAAGTGGCACTTGAATCTTTAATTTCTCTAATTCTTTAGACAAGTTGAAAGATTGATTTTGTTTTGTTAAATTTTCAGGTTCTTCTTGGTTTTTAATTGAATTTTCATGTTGATCATAGTAACAATTTTCTCCAAAATATTTGAGTCATTAGATTTTATTTGAGGAGCTTCAGCTTGCTGCTTCTCTTTCTCTTTTTCTTGATTCATGGGTTGTTTTCCTTTATATGATTTTTTAATAGGATTATTTTGTTGTGGATTCTACATTGAAGTAGGTACTGATTCTAATTGCTCTCCTTCATCATCCTAAGTTCTCAACCTCTTTTTTGACCTCAAATCATATCTTTTATGCAACTCTTCTTGCATAAAATCAGTGAATTGTTTGCAATAATCGTCCATTTCTTCCTGATAAAATGAGATATCATCTTCTTTACATTCTTTTGCATATTATTTCTCACTCTCTTCTTTTGTTTCACCATCTTTCATATATACAGCAGAAATTTGATCTTCATCTTATTTATGATCATTATCAACAGAATGTGATGGGGATGCCTCTATATATAAAGGTGCTTGGACTCGATCTTGATATTTTCTTTCTCTATGTAGAATATGTAGGGGCTATTTTCTGAATTAGGGAATGAAAACCCCTCTGTTTTGTTGTGCAGGTTTATTGTTATCTAATTCCAACTTTACTAATTTATTTGAAAATTTTTTGATGACCTTAGTCATATCATCTATCCTTTGATCTTGTGATGAATCTTATTCTTTAGCCTTTCCCTTGTCTTGAACCTTTGCAGGAGCAGTCATGTTTTCCTCAATTTCTAAGGCATCAGTTTGAATTTGTTCAAGAGTAAAGGCTCTTCATTCTCTCAAGGTAAAACTGAAATCTGATGCAAATGCACCAGCAAAAACAACCATTGCTCCAGTAGGAGGAGGTTCCATTTCAACAGGAAAACTATGGTACAAATTATTAAATATTTTGAAAAAATCACTCATAATTTCATTTTATTTTTAAAACAAAGGAGTGCCAATTAAGGTTTTTAAACTCTTATACACAGAATTAAGAAGAGACTTGTTGCTCATAACCTTGTTTTATTCATAGATGGAAAGACATAATGAAAACTGGAATACATTTCAACATAAAAAAAATGTTAGAAACTTGCTTACTCATTCATTAATCTTTGAATCTTTGACTACAAAAATATTTGTCTAGAGGTCCAAAACTCGGAACCTTTCTTCCTCTTGAAAATTACATTAAATACAGTAAAAATCATTCTAGAACTGTTGTAACCAATCCTAAATACCAAAACTAATTCAAGACTTCGAAGGCTGTCTATTACATGACTTGAAAATGTCTTATTACAATTACATTGTCTTCAGAAAATAACATAAAATAAATATCCTAATCTGTAGGAATTGTTGATGATGTGGCTTCTTTTCCTTAGTCAACTAATTTGTCCTTCTTTGCTGCTAATCCTTCTGGTAGGTCAATTGTCCAAGCTCTGCACTTTTTCCATATTTCTACCTTTGTCCTAGATGAATGTGTTAGATTCTAATATTCTAATCTGAATGCAGTCATAAGAAGGCCTTTCAGAGAAAATAGTTTTTACCATCCACAAGAGTTGAAAATATCTCTGCAAGAAGCTAACCATTGTCTCTCCTTTAAGCACCTGAGCCTTTTCATGCCTGTTATCAATCTTGCTTTTTGTCATCACCAGTAAATTCTCATAAGAGCTCCATGGAAAAATATTTCCTTTAGCTCCCCAACATGATGCCAAGCCTACCCTTGTCATTTTATCAAAAGATTTATCAAATTGACTTACTATTTCTTTGATTTCCATTAGTTTCTTTTATGCAGCGTTTCTGAGTTCATTCATGATAATCATTTTATTAATTTCCACTTCATATAACATTTTTTCCTACATATCATTCTCCTCCAACTCCTGATATAATTTGGAATTGATAAAATCAATAATTCTTCTGGCCCAAATAGCTCTGTTAATCCCTTTTTGCTTATCAGACATAATTGGTTCTTCACACTCCACAATAAGGCTTTTTTCTTTTGCAATTATCATCAAGAAGCACCAATTGGATTTCATTTCTAAAATTATATCAGTCCAAATGATATCTTTAGCTTGTATTAGTGACAGATTACCTTTCATTCTTTCTTTGAGATTCTTAATCTCAGCTTCAACATTTCGGCAATCCATTTTGTATTTATCTGCTTCATTTTCTATGACCTTCATCAATTTTTTTGTAGTCTCCAGATCTATTTGAGCTTTCTTTCTATCTCCTTCAACCATCTACAACTCAGTATTTAATTGAATAATTTTTGTTTGTGGGTCTTCATCACCTGTAGGAAAAACAAAAGTACAGTTAGGATTATCAATATGATTTTGTAATGAAATTTCAGTCTGCTTTACTTTGGAAAGTTCTTCATCCTTCTGCATGAGTTGCTACAACAACTTTTCCTTTCCCTTTTCTACCTCTGCAACTTCTGTAGCCATTGAATGTTCACCAGTAGGTAACTTCAATTTCTTCCTTAATGTAGATATCTCTACCTTAGCACTTTGCATGAATTTTTGCACAACAGTCTTGTCACTAGGGTCTACTCCAATTGTTATAATAATCTTCTTCAATTCTTCAGTTTGAACTGTTAAGGCTCTGGAGTTATCTTTTTCTAACTTCAGTTGTTAAATTACTTTGCCCAACATATTATCTACCTTTATTGCCATTGCATTAGTATTTGTGAGGTCATTTATAATCAATTGACCTGTTTGCATATGTAAGTTCATTTTATCAATTAGAGGAATATTCTTTACATCCACAGTAGATTAACAGTGTTGAAATTGTTGGAAGGACCAATTGACATATCTGTAGGATGTGAGAGGGCAATTCTAAACATATATTTTTGAAGATCCATTAAAGTTAACAACCTTGTTTGTTTGGTAGTAATTTGATTTTAGCTTAGGCCTCCATGTTGGCCTTCATCCTCTGGTTTCTTTCTTCAGTTTGTGAAAACATCTATTTAATGAAGGGCACCTCTTCATGAGAAGCTTCATGATTCCTGGGTGAGGCAGGAGCATTTTGTTCTTCTCCCAAATGCAAAGAAAAACCAGGAGCAGTAGATGCGAGCTCTTTAGTAACTTTTGTTCTCTTCATGGCTCCCTACTCCTCATCATCTAGATCAATCACCATTTCCTTAGTTCTTTTAGATGTTTTCTCTGCTAAAATAGGAGTTTGAATGTTAGGATCTACTGAGTTCTTCACATCTTTACATTCCATCTTCTCTTGTTCTTGCCTAATTTCATGAATGAAATCAGAATATCCATTCTCAATCCTTCTATTTGAAACAACACTATATGGGCCATAAGCCCAAATTTCTCCTAATAACATCTGCATGTCATCTAACATTTTTGTCACTTCATCAAATGCCTGTCTCATATTTACTATGAAAGGGGATACAACCATGGGTAATTTGTACATGTGACCTTTCTTCATAGGCACAAAATGAATTTGATCAACATTTAGACTCTGTCTAATGAATTCTAAAGAAAAAAGCTTCATTGGGACAAAAGTTGGGAGTCTGTAAGGCTCAACACTTGCTCCATATAGCCTTATTTCATAATATTCCTAAAAAAAAAACCAGTATCCATATTTAAAATTGTTTCCTAAATGCAAAAACTCCCGAGCTTTAGGTAGGAAACAGGGAGGAGGACTTCCATTCAATATTTTGTATGCAGTTGGCATGTAATAACTAGCAAAATCAAACAATGTAGCCTCATTTTTCTCCCTTCTAACTACATCTGTCCAGAATATCACTGATTATCTTATTTTATTTACATCCATAATATTTACGCCTAAATGAATGAACTCTTCCAAATTTTGGTATAAGAAAAAATATACAATTAATGAGGGAAATTTAAAGGAACCTGTTAATGAGAGGCTCATCAGCTGTGAGTTGACTACTTGCTGCCAATATGATGGAATATCCAACACCATTCCTGGATTCATCATCATGGAAAAAATTCCTAGAACTGATTTATAAGCTGCATTATCATCATTCTTACCCAGAGTTTTTGCAATATGACTCAATACTAGACAAGTCTCAGCATCAAAAAACCCCCATCTCAAACTCCTTGCAATCTAGCTGAAACTGCTTCATGTTAGGCTTCAAATGAAACATGAACTAATTGAATTCTTCTCCTACAAGATTATCATAATACTAAATGAGTGAATCATCAGAAAATTGAATGGATGACTCTGACTCAGGATAACAAAGGGCTTGGCGGATTATTAGGATAGACACCTGCAAAACATTTTCTCATTGGAAATTCATGACAAAACACTTCCCGGGATACATAACAGATACCAACCAATAGATGAATTCAGGGAAAAGGTGGGTTTTAGGAATGCATGCAGACAAGAGTCCAGACTTGATCATGGAAAAATATACAGGAGAGGCATTAGCATTCAAAATAACTTGTTGGTAAAAGGGGAGGTGAATTACTGAAAAGAGTGTATCTTGAATATCCCTTTCAGTATCCATGAGAGGGATATGGCTGGTTGAACCTGACAGGGATGACCTTTTAGCCATGGTTAAAAGCTTACGTGGAAAATTTTTTATAGGGTTGTCAAATTTTGCAGGCGGCGGAGAGCTCAAACGAGGTGCAGTGTAGCGATTCACAACCAAATTTGAAAAATAGACAAAAAATTCTTTAAATAGGTGGCATGGGTTTTGAATTAAATTCTAACAAGAAATGCCAGCAAGTCGTTAACTCTGCTTGATGTGGGAGACAGCTGTGACCAACTCAGCGTCCTACATCACTGCGGAGGCTCTCATGGTATGGAAGAAAACTTTCGCTGGTGCCCCCACATTTGATCTCCACCACTGATCTCCGCTATCCCCACAGTCAACCCGGTCAACTGCGAAGGCACTCCTCATGTTATTTGTCATGCTAGTTGTGCCCGCGGGTTGGTCTTTTTGATAAATATTTTGATGATCGTCGCTTTCCACCATTCAAACCAATCACTATTTAACCTTTAATATAGACCCACAGTTATATAGTTTAAATATTTAAACTTAAACTTTAATGAACCTAAATCTTTTTTGTTATGCTAAAGTATAAGAATTCAATACTTTAACATATTTTCTCGCATTTTGTATTTTTTTTTTCAAATATTTGAAAAATAGAAGGATACGACTATGATCCACAACACGTCCTACTGCCCTGTGTCATACATCTGTAAGTGCTTCACCAACACCTTGCTCACCATCCACACCCATTCATCCAAATGTGGGTATCTCCTACAATGCTCCAATTTGTATCCATCCAATGGAGAATACCATCCTCCCAAATATGATTTTTATATTTGCACTTAATGAGATGTTGACGTGAAACCTCCTAGAGATATCCACATGAAGACCACTCATCAATGACAAATTTCAACCAATAAGGATCCAAATATGTTGTAGGAAAAAACTGCTCATTGTTCTGTGAAGTGCTCATCAAGAAGGATCTATCATAATAATGGGAGATGTCATCCATCATAATATTTCTTCCATCAACCATCTGCCTATCCAATGTTAAACAAGTCTATTTGTCCTCAGAATGTCCCAATAATAGTTGCGCCCCCAACTCATCACTGCTTCTTAATGACATCGTTGTTGATCTCCATCATGGCGAATTTTTTGTCTCTTGATCATACAAAATTGTGAATATACAGTTCTGCATTAGATTGATTACGATAATTCTCATCCTATCCTCCAAAAATATATGCTCCAACCCAAATTTTTGTGTGTAGTTCACCAATGAGTAACCAAGATGACTATACATCTCCTCCTTGAACTTGTCAAGGGTCCTCTACACATTGATAGTCTGCTTCTCCAAATCAATAGTGTGCTTTGACCCTAGGTCATGCATTTTCCTTGATGGCATATTCTCACAATCCTACATATGATGTATTGAAATAATAGGAAATGGAAATGTTTTCATACCTTGGTAAAGCTTGGGAACATCTTATACAGCTACAAGGGTTCCTCCTACCGATGTGATGACTTAACGAACTGTTGGTAATGATGGATGTTCCTCTACTAATGCACCAACGCTAGTATAAGTGTCCTCCTCCTCATGCTTCTTTTGAATAATGCATGGGGCTCTTAATGTCAAGAGATCAAGACCACTTTGCAAGGATGCAAGTGCTCCTTCTCTTGATGTAAGTACACCTGAATCCAATGGTGGTGGAAGTTGCTTCTCCTCTAATTTCTTCTTATCAAACTTATTGATCAACCTTTCAGTAAAATCTTCATAAGAAGTCACTCTTGCATGTATCAAATGGCTGAACCACAAAATTTTTGCTTCATCCTCAAGGTGCAGCGCTGTAATATCAACAGCTTCTCTTTCCACTACTAGATGTAGTAGGAAGAATGCATCAAAATTCCTTCTCCAAGCCCTTGCTATGCATGTGGATGACCCATCAAATGTAGACAATAGAAATCAAATTTGTCTTTTCCTTCTATTGCTGCAAGGTTTCCTATCTTCTTTGAGCTAAATGAACTGTGGGAGAGTTATGTTCTCCTTGAAAGCAATAGATTGAGACTTTTACTTTGCAATATAATCACTTAGAATCTCATGATCTAAGTTTCCTCCATTTCCATGTCTTTCACCTTCCTCTTCAAAGAAAGTAGACATAGTAGATCTCTTTACAGCTCTATACAATATCGGTCTCTCCTGCTGCTGATAGGAATTGCATGGACCTTCCTCATCTTGAAACCTTCTTGAGGTCTCATTACATCTCTCCTCTCTCACCTGCCTGACCTCCTTGGAGAGGTTCTTCATAGATTTGAAAATACATGAAGCAAATCTCATCCCTTCCATCATTGTAGATCTTTTTTTCTTCTTCTACTTCTTCTTCTTATAGAATATTGGCTAAAACTCACAGGTTGAGCCACGATTATGCTATGATACCATTGTAATATTCCAAAATAGGAAAGTAGCAATATTTGAACACAATAATGGGAATAGTAGTGAAAATAATTGCACAAATACATGAGACCAATATGGATCCATTATATTATGAATATCAGCAGCAAATTAATACAAAAAGTTAGGCACAAATCATATTGTATGAGTAAACAAGCCTCCCATGAGCACGCACTCTAAAAAGTGAGATGCTGCTACTATAAAAAATGTCAGAGAGTTGCTACAACACAGTAATCAAGTACAGAAAATGATATAAAATGATTGATATATGCCTCAAAAGATATTATACATGGGGATCAAGGCTCTATATCAACCTTCCAATACAACCCAAGAGGGCTTCTGGAAAGTACACCAAAATATAAATATGAATTGTAGCCCTAGGGCTCAAGATTCACTACAAATGAATAGATGGGAAGATATGGCTGATTTGATGTTGCATAGAATGAATAATTCTCCCAATGGACTCCCCGAGTGAAAATCTGGTCCCTTAATTGGAAATTGGTCTCCCCAAATGCTGTAGTGAAACCACCCATGCAACTCCTCCCTAAAATAAGACAGTCCAAGATAGAAATGGCGTTGTAGGGGATAATAATAACTTGGCTTGGTCGCATATGCTGCAATAATTCTCAAGGGCCTTCTTTACTGGCCTCCCAATGGAAGGAAACCTTCCTCCACTGAAAACCAGCTCATAAATAGGCCAAATCAACCCTCCACTGTTACACCCTACACCACAACACAACCCTCAGCAGAAAATGCGTTGTAAAAGAAAGATGCAGAATGGCCTGATGCCGGAATGTGGAAATTTAGCTCAAATACTTCTCTTGAGTGGGCACTCGAAGTACCTCGGGGATGAAGGTGGGATTCCTACTCAGGAAGACCCTTGTGCTAAACAACACTACAGTGTCCGCTAAATAGTTGAAGAGAGAAGCAACCCATTTAGAACATAAACAAAGTAATAATAAATCATCCTTTCTATGGCTGCCTCCTCCTTCCTTATATTCTTGGTAAAATTCCTCACCTTGAGTCCCACTCATTAAAGCCACTACTTCCATGCATGGAATCTCCCTCAAAAACTGCGTTGTTCCTTAATGAATTTCTACTTCTCCATACCAATGTTGTTGATTTGGTCAAAGTTGACCCAGTCTACATGCTCCATCCCCTTTTCACACATAAGGGTGCTTAATAAAGCTAATGAGATGACCGCCATTCACATTAGGAGTGATTTTATTCCTACTACGGAGATTTATGGGTCTCCCTACCCTCTTATTCTTCTAACTAGGAGGAAAAATCAAAATTTAATATTCCAATTAGCTACATGCCAATTTAGGAATGTTACACAGAAACTCTAGCCATACTCCCAATAACATATTTCAATATTGCATGGTTTGAACATTTTGACCTTGGATTAAAAATAAAAATAAAAAAATTCAAAGATCTTCTATTGACAACTTGAGTGTACCTCTATAGAGGACTATTAGCATATAACTCAAATAAATATTGCCATGTCTATATAGAAATCATTAAGAAAAATAATAGTATTAGTAAGGCATATGGTGAGTAGTGTGCCCAAAAATCATATCTAGATTTTGGATTCATTTTATCAGTTGAGGAAGGGCCATTGGTCCACTAGATTCTATACATGAATCTCATCACTCAATCCCTTCAAATTTCAAATGTTGTATCCAAAACTTCTTCAATAAACATTCCAGTATCAAGGTTGGTTTAACAGCATGCTCCTCCACTAAGGCCGACCTTGGTTTTATGAATTCCTTGTGAGGAGAAGAAATATTGTGGACTAAATTTCCAAGCTCAAATGATATGTTCTTGTTGAGGATGAAAACATATGTTATATATTTGACCATCCACTAGGAATATTTAGATGTATTAAATACATTTTTTCATCCTCTAGTATCCCAAGTATCTCTGTCAAGAACAAATTGGGAACTACTCTATCACATCTCGAATCATTCTCTCTTAAATCTTTTTGTTTCCTCTTCCAAAAATTGATCCTTTAGAGGGGTGGAGTATTTCGAAAGATTCCTCATGGCTTCTTTTCAACTTCCAAGTCCTCATGCTTTATTCTTTCTAATCTATCCTTTCTACCCCTGAATGCGTTTTGGATATTTTTTCTTTCTTTCATGTCCTCCTTGTGGGATTATTAGTTTCTTGATAGTGGGATCCATATAGATTCCTAGTCATGTAGAATTTCCCACTTTCTCTCTCGAAGGAGAAATTTTATTTCTAGAACAACATCCTCGATCTCATAGTGCAGATAGACAACTACGCTAGTATTATAATAACTATAAACTTAGTAAGATCTATGATCAATTGAGGGCAAGAAAATCCAATGCAAAAAATAAAATTATAAGGTCATTGAAAAAGTGTAAGGTACAAGGAAATTCACCTGTAAGTGAATTTTCCATTAAATCCAAAATCTTGATATGGTTAGCCCAATATTTTGGCATGTTCACGAACAAGTTAGTACAATTATGGATGAATATGACAATAGAATCTGGAAAGGTTGTGTGAATATTTCCATGGAGCACAAGTTGGATATAGTTTTCCAAGGAACAAGGAGAAGAGAAAACTAGCATAGATCTTGAAGAAGGCTATGCCCATATTTCCATTTAGTATCAACTAAAACTTTGATAAAAATATTCAAATATCCTAAAATATTAGAAAATATTTGACTAAAAATAGCTCAGAGAACTGCCATAGATGTTTCTGCTGGTAACAGGGACACCTTACCTCTTTGTAGGTGCATTTATTTAAAGTTTAGGCTGGTATCAATTGAATGAATCCACAAACACCATATTAAAATTACATATTTGGGGTTAAAAATGAGTTTGATCTAATTGGATCGAATGCAAAATTAGTGATATAGAATCTAGATGGCTTTAGTAACTCAAACAAGTTACAATACTTCCACTAAGAGAATTAGAAGTATAGACCTTATCAATATTTTATATATGAAAATTTCATCCATTAAAGGTGATCAATATTAGATAGTTTTTTTTTTAAATAAAATCCCATATAAAAATGAAACTAAAGTCGTGTATTCCTAGAAACTCTTTAAGCTACAAAAGCTATAATGGAATTTTTTCATTGTCAAATATTTTTTATAAGAAAAATTCAGAGTGCACAATACCTTGAGGCTATCAAGATATGGGGAGAGGTCACCTTCCAATTCTAATTGGGAAAATATTATGTCAAACACTTCTCTAGTGTGTTTTGTATACCAAATACCATTCCAGGCATGCATTTTATGATTTCTATGTAGTAAATTTCGATATCAATATCATTGAATCATATTTAGTAGTCTTTCTGAAGGACAAAAGAACCTCCATGTCTCTAATTTTATCAACCCACTCAGGTCCATGAATGATGTCAATTAATGAACTTTCTCCAATGTGTGTTCATTCAAACAAATTCAATACAAGAAAACTTTCTCCAGTGGCTGTGGACATGCACTCACTTTCATGCGAATCCTTTATATTCATTTTTCTTCAAATTTTTTTGTTATTTACTCTTATTTAAATAACGTATTCCCAACCCAAACTCAATAATTTCTTTCAATCATTTATTTGTAATTAAAAATGATTTTTTTTTCTATTATAAATAAGAGATTTCATATTTAGTGATTTTGTTTTTCAACATAATCTTTCCAATTTTTCTACTCCCTCAGTGTGCCTTTTCACCTTTAGGGGAAGTTGCTAGTCCTATTCTCGATGGATCTTTTTGTTATTACCCTATATCTATTCTATAAAGGTAGAGAGGGGATGAAATTTATTTTTGTATTGTGTATTTATTTTTTCCTTGAGTTCCTTGTCTCCACACCCTTTGCTAGTTGAAGTACTTGTGTGAGGACATAGTTATCATTCAGAGGTAGACTTCTTTCCTTATATCCATGAAATTGCATCTTTCCATACTAGTGCTTGGTGTGGATTTGGAAGTGTTTGAAGTCCCCTTGGATATTTTGTTGGTGCAACGGATATTAGCCAAACTTTGTGCTTAAAATTTTAACATTTGTTTAATGGTTACATTTCAAGATCATTGTTATTGATCGTTGTATTTTGGCATCTTGAATTACTTAACAATGAGAAGCACTCCCAATTAGTTTTATAGACCCCATAGATAGTAGGATTCAAGGATGTAGCTCACTATTTATAATTGTGTCACATATACTGACTATTTTTTACTTTTTTGCATGAAAATTAGTCATTTAGAGGTAGCTTCTTATGTTTTCACAATGTATTTACATGATTCACAAAGTGGGAAACCAATCCTTGGTGTAATTTCAGATTTTATGTCTGATAATTATAGGTCATTCATAGGCTATAAATTTCTTCAAAATTTCACTTCTAATTGAGTATTCCCTCCACCAAATTTTCATAACTTCCACAACAATTAGGTAGGGATATGTAGCTTTGATGCTATTTTTCTTGTTTAGTAAATTTTTTTCCAATACTTCAAAAAATTTTATAATTTATTGAAAGTTGTAGAATTTACAATTTATAAAGTTTCAAGGTCTAGTTTTTTAAACGGTGCTAGCTCAATGGAAGAGCACCTTCTTTACAATAAGGAGGTTTTGGTTTGATTCCATCGTTCCCTAATATTATTTTGATGACCCATGGTGAGACCTTGAATGTCACCACAACACCTATGATTTTGGAAATGCATTCTTTGGTGATGTTTACTTTTTGGTGATGAAGACTCTTTTAACCATCACCAATCAGTTTAAGGTTACCTTTTTCGACCCTAACCAAAATATGACATGCAAACGGTTAATGAACGTCGCCATATCCATGAATCAATAGTGACGACCATGAAAGGTCCATCATAATCAATCATTGTTGTTCATATGAAATGGTGATAGTCTTTATCCGTCATTATCGTCATTACTGATGATGGACCTTGAATGTCATCACAACACCTATAATTTTGGCAATTCCACCTTTGGTGAGTTTAATTTTTTTCGTGATATAGGCCAAGGTCCATCGCCATTTGTCATATGAAATGGTGACGAAAGCTAAGTTTTGTCACCATTGCTCATATCAAATGTGGACATTCACTATCCTTCATTAAAAATCAATATTGGTGAAGAAACTTGAATGTCACCACAACACTATACTTTTGGCGATGCCACCTTTGGTGACATTCAATTTTTGGTGAGAGGGGATCTTTTGACCATCACCAATGAGCTTATGGTGACATTTTTCGATCCTCACCAATGTCCTTTTTTCTTGTAGTTTGTGCACCCAATTTATACCTATCGTAGGAATCATATGATATGGTAACAGGGTTCTAATTGTTAAAGACATCGAAATCAACCTCCTTTAATGCACTCTTTCTTTGGCCAATCCATAGTTTTAAAACACTTCCAAAATAAAAACTATGCCAAATAATATGAACAAGTATTCAACTGCTATATAAAACACTTTATGCATAGTGGTTTCCACTTGGTCAACTTCCTTTTTTGAGTTCATAGTTGCAAAATACTTGCATGCTAACAGATATGATAAATAAAATGGAATAATTTTAACTACTAGATAGAAGTTTTAGGCACAATGGGTTGCACCTTTTCATGTCAATCCACATAAAAAAACATTATTACTCATTTTACTTGTATCATATGTTTAATATCTTTGTTTAAGTTTCTTAGCCATAGACAAGAGGAAAACTTTTGATATTGCACTTCTTGAATATGTTCATAAGTTTTTGTTTTTTCCCAATTGAATGATATATATTATAGGACATGATTATTTGGGGCACTTAAACTTTTCGTTTCTTCATCTTCCACGTTTTAAAGAAGTTTCATAATGATTTTTGTGTTCTTGGAGCTCAATTTCTTTCCTTCGAAAATTTAACAGTTCAGTTTATCTGCAGTTAAAGGGAATTCTATCAGTCAACATTTCAAAAGTATTATGGACAAATATTTATTTCTTTGAGCCTTCAAACCTTTTAGGTTGACATGGTAATTCTTGTTATATAGATTGTATTTTTTTTATTTTACTTTTAATAAATATCACACCTTTTTTTAAATGTTTACTTCATGATTGTGGATGTTGCTTCATGCAACAATGTGGGCCCCTCATGTGTGTTGGAGAAGACACCAAAAATAAGAATGCCCACCTTTCTTACCAGAGTTGTGAAAGTTATTTTCTTATTGGAGGACAGAAAGTATCATCCAGGTAAGGAAGAAAAAGTTGTCTTGGTCTGAAAAAGATTATATCCTAAGTAAAATAGCTACATTTGAATGCACTTTCTGTTTTCATTTATGAGAATTTACAAGGAAATATATCTCATAAATCATTAATTGTTTAACCTGTTTAATATTTTTTTTTTCCTTATGATTGTATGCTTAACTCACATTACACAGTGAATTTTTTTCTTTTATATGATTGTATGCAAGCTAACATTATTTGTTTATTTTGAAAACACTTACAAATATTTGTTCCCCAAGGATCATAATCATTTTTAAATGTATTAATAGGTATTAATATATTTTACATCACTAGTAAGTGAAAATTTTTGCTTATTTTAAGCTTTTGCAAACATCGAATACTATTTTTGATAGATATTGTCTCCATCGAGACGATTGCACTGGCTATTACCTTGGGATGAAAATTTGAAATCATCTATGAACCTCGGTTATATTCTGAGTGGATTTGCTGTGACACAATCCATAGGGATTAAAAATAAAAAGATAGGTTTGGATTCTAGGTTAATATTTCATACTTGGCCTAGAAATCCCATTACTCATTCTCTTAAAATTACAGAAGCCAAGGCTAATGGGAATGTCTACATATTTTCATCTTTCGATGCCATTAGTCTGTGTAAGTGTGATTGACTAAAAGAGTCAACAAAATTTTTGCATCTTGTAGAATGAATTATAAAACCTTACACTTATGCTTATTTGTTGCATGACTGCACTAAGAAGAGAGTGATATCAGGGGGTAAATTGGTCCATTCTCTCATGAATGAGAGGTTGATCATACTAGATGTTATCTTGTGGACTATATTGATTGCGAAAAATTATAGACATGGAATCTAAAGAAGCTTTGAAATTGTTCAATTAAATGAAAAAAATAGGGATTCAACCCAATAAATTCACATTTTCTAGTGTCCTCCCTACATGCTCCAATTTGGAGAATCTGCAACATGGTATTGAATTCCATGAATAAAAAAGGAGAATGAGTTTCATTCTAATTTGGTTGTGGCTAAAACCCTTCTAGATATGCCTGAAAAATGCATGAAATTATTGAATGAATGCAATGTGTTTTATGAAATACCTAAGACATACATGGTTTCATGGACCACATTGATTGCATGATATGCACAAAAGGGATACATTGTGGAAGCCTTGAAGCTCTTTTGTAAAATGCCACAATGATACTTGCTCTCATGGCATGTCATGATTGTAGGAATTTCACAGAATCGGAATAATGCAAAGGCTTTAAAAATCTATCAAAAAATTCAAAACAAACTACACAACCTATGAGGCATAATTTATCGTCTAAATAAATAAAATATCAAGTGTTCTCTTTATCATAGGCATTGGGTAGATTTGTGGGTTAAATGCACTTCGTCACTATAAAGGAAATGGTGTATGAACAATGTCTTATTAATAGGTTTGGGTAGATTATAGGAAATCCCAAGGATGAACACTATGCCTCTATCCAACCAAGGTTGATTTAGATTTCCTATGTAGTCCTTGAAGTGAAAAATCCCTTCCAAGGTTTCAAGACTTTATATTATGACCACCTGATCAAATTCATAATATATATCAGAGCATAATGGACATTAGAGAAAGATAGATATACAATATCTTCAATGTTATGAACCAAGATTTATTTGGTGAAAGAGTCAAAGTTGTTCGGTCAACAATGGTGTTTTTGGGCACATTGTTTAAGTTTCCCATGTTTTTGTGCACATGTATTGCATGCAGTGAATCCTTGTAAGGGATTGGGAACAATTCATTGTGTATATTACATATGTGTGTAGTGAGGGTTCACATAGCCAAATTGGTTGGGTTTTTTCCAACAGACTAATAAAATATAATGTTACTTGTTTTCTTTTTTTCCCTACATTGGTTTTTTTTCCGTGATAAATATTGTGCTTATGTGTGATTTTTTTCTTTATAGTAAATTACTATTTCTCTTCGATGAATTATAAGAATTGGTATCAGATCCATGGAGTGAGGTGAAATCTATGAGATAATATTGATGGGTTTTAATCAGTAGACCTCAAAATGCCAAGATCCAAAAATATCATCAAGGAGGCATATAATAAAACTCATGTCAATAATCCCACTGAGACTATATTTATGTTAATTATGCATTCAAATTGTTTGATGGAATGCATCATTGAGATTAATTATCATTGTTTTTTTACTTGAGATTGTATATTTTTAGTTGTGAAATGGGTGACCTATGGAAGAGAGAGATGTTATTTTTATATTGTAAATAAAAAAATAATAAATAGCTAAATAAAAATTATTACACGTGAATGGGCATACTTTTATAATACCTCATAAGGCATGCCTACCCTTGGAAAATTACATGTAATGTTAAGCCAAGGTGATAGGGGACATGTTGAATTACAGGGTAACTTGGGTATAAATATTGAGGTCGTTATGGCCTAATGGTGTGTAGAGTTGATTCACTTGGTTGGTCTGGTTCATTTTTTTTAGGGAACACCCATGTCAAGTTTTAAGGGGGGGTTTTTTGGTTAACTTGACTCAGTGAATGATTCAATGTTACTTGGCCAACGTTGGTCATTTTGGGCACATAGTCTTAGCTTTCCATAGTTTTGTGCCCATGGATTTCATGAAATGAGGTATTCCAAATAATATTAGAGGCTTTGTTACATGCAATCCGTGGGCCAAAAACCATGGAAAACCAAGACCTTCTGCCAAATACCACCACTATTGACCAAGTAACTTTGACACTTTCACTCTCTCAAGTATACCTAAACCCCCCCTTCCCACTTAAAAATTCACTGGGATTTCTCTTTATCAAATATGGTCAAACAGATGAAGTTAACCAACACCATTAACCTCCAGGAGCTTACCCCCTTATATCCAGGGTATCTAGTAATTCGATGAGCCACCTATCACCTAGGTTTAACTCTAGATTTTATCGGTAATTTCTGAGGGGTATGCATGAATTACTAGGTTATATAGTGATATTCCAATTTCAATGTAAAAAATTTCAGAACCCATCAATTTTATCTCTTAGTTCTTACGTAAACCTATCACTATAATTCCAAATTTTAAATAATATTACAAGAAAAATGAGTAAATAAATCAAAACACATAAACATCAACATCTCATGGAAAAAACATTTTTACCCTATAAATCCTTATGGGAAAATCCATTTGAATGATTATTCATGTCCTAAGGGAAAATTTACAATGTAGTGTTTACATCTTTAAAAATATATACTAGGATAATACCATAGGCAAATCCACAGGTTATCAAAACCTACAGTCTAATAACTGGCAATGATAAATTAACTCCAACCAAGTCAAGTTCACGTGAATGACCCGAATAATCCCCCCCTTAAACTTGACTTAGGGAGATTAACTTAGTCCCAATATCACTATTTGATTCCATATAGAAAAGTTACCATACATTGAAATACATGGTAACCATTCTTTGTATTTGTAAGTTCTCTAGGAACTGTTTTCTTGTAAATACTTAATCAACCATTTCATATCTTGAGATTTCACATTCCTCACCTTGCACTAGCATAGAAGTACAAGTACTACTCTCATACATATTCAGGTGGTCAATTCCAAACCTTAAGACATATTATGCTACCTTGATACATGTATGCTTGAATAACATATATCATGGCAACCCATGACTCAGTGAAATAGTCAAAGTTACTTTGTCAACTATGGTAGTTTTGGGCACAAGGTTTTGGTTTCCAAAGGTTTTATGCCTATGTATTGTATGTAATAAAGGCTTCAAATAGATCATTACTACATCAATGTAATGTGTTAGGGATGTGTGTGGTGAAGGCTCACTTGATTGGATTAGGTTGGTTATGGAAAATATACTAATATAATATTCTATAAGTTGGGCTTTTTTTCCAAGATAAACATTGTGTTTATCTGTGTTTCTTTTCGTTGGGAAATTTATATTTCTTTTTGGTAAATTCTAAAAACTGGTATTAGATCCATGGGGTCAGGTCAAGGTTGAGAGAGATGTTTGATGGGATTTTATTAATAGGAGTGAAAATGATAAGAACCATGGATATGTGAAAGGAGGCATACAAGAAAACCCATGCTAAGCATCCCTCTAATACTATATTTATGTCAAGAAGGCACAAAAAATATGTTGTTGACATTATTTAATGAGATGATTTAAAATGATTGTTTCTATAGATTGTAGATTTTAAATTTGGAAATGGGTAGTATATGGAAGAAAGATATGTTAGTACTATATTATAAACAACAACAAAAACAATAAATAATTAAATAAAATTATTATTATGGAGTTGAAAACATTTACATGTAATTGGGAAGATTGTTGTCATACTTGGTAAGGCATGTGTACCCCTAGGAAATTATTGGTAAATTAAGGAGTTATAACTAGGTGATAGTGAGGAATGATGAATTAACCGATACCATAAATATACTTTATAAGTTGGGTAGGGTCTGGAGGTTAGTGGTGTTGGTTCACTTCATCGGTTTGGCCAAATTTAGCCAAGGGAAACCCAAGTCAAGTTTTAAGGGGGGAATTATTACGTAAACTTGACTTAGTGATAGAGAAATTTACTTGGCCAATAATGGTGGCTTTTTCCCATGGTTTTGTGAAAATTGAATACAATTAATGAATCCTTTAAAATTATTTGGAAGACTTCATTGTAATTTGCCAAGGATGTGACTCATGAAGGTTCACTTGGCTGATTTGGCTAGGTTTTGGCCAAGGAACTAATAAAATATTCCATTAGATAGTTTCCCCCCTGGATAAGGGATTCTTTCACGATAAACAATGTGTTTATGTTTTTTTTTCTAGTGCCTGTAAATTTATATTTCTCTTCAACAAATTATAAGAGGATTTACCCCTTTCAGATCTTATGGGAACTCCTCTCCTAGTTCAACAAGGGAGAAGAGTGGGAATTAATAAAATATTGAGTGCCCTATTGTATTGGCACATGCGAATCCTAGAAAATTTATCTCTATTTACTTGAATGTTAAATTAAACTTAATTTTTTTGTTCTAGTTGAACATCAAAGTTTAAAAAATCATCCATAAAAGGAACTATAGGTTTGCGATCTTTTTCTAACACTAGAGATCTACTGGTGGGGAGGTAATTGTCTCATGAAATATTCAAGGGATCCAACCTAAGAGAACTACACAATTGGACTCCCCCTTGTTTGGGATAGTTGAATCCCCTGGATTATGTGGCCCGAAAACTACTTTGGATGGGATTTAATGCTAAGAATGGAAAAAGAACAACTAAGGTCCCTCAAAGCACTATTCTACCAACTATTAAGAAATAAATTGTAATTTGAGAAAGATGATTATTCTATATATACCAAAGAATAATTCAAACATTTCCTATATAGCAGTAAATAAAAATAAACTTATAGTTGAAAACATAGGATTATTCCAAATTTTCTAAATGACAATGTTTGAAAAGTATTTTAATTGTAGAAAAAAAAATTACTCCCATTTTACATAATCGAGGAATAATTAAACTATAGTGAGTTACTAAAGAAAAATAATGCTAATGTAACACATGAAGGAAAATGTATTTAGAAATAATAGTTCGTTAGAACATATATTCTTATCATAAGAGCCAATTAAGTCCATAGTTAAGAACAACACTTAAATGGAAGTGATTAATCAATGCTAAAAACTAATTTGATTAACTTGAAATTGAAAGAAATAAATCTAATCTATACTATATAAAAGGAATTCATGTCTTCCCTAAATAGTCCTAGAAGTAAATAAATATATAAAACATAGGAACAAGCCTAATCTAATTTTTATTAGAAAAACCAAATCTAGCTTTCATTTGCAAAAGGGAAAAAATGCTCATAGAGTAATCTATGAAATGAATGAAATTATTCTATAAAATATCTCGCTAGGAAATGGATTATCGATATTAAGAATAAATTAGAAACAGTTCTTATAATATTTTATTTGAATCAAATATAATATTTCATAACATCGTATCCCTTCCCGTATCTTAAAAAACTCTTTTCCCTTTTAGGATGAAGAGGGGGATCAATCATGAAACAAAAATTGGACCTAGTTTCGACATGTAGCTATTAGTAACAACTTTAACTAGATATAGGAAGTGAGATAGCCATGTTGTTCATCCTAGAACCATGGAATTCCTAGATCATTTGTATTAGTCATATATCCTTGGCATGGAAAGGAAATATATAATTTATTTAAAATTCCCATTTTTCCATGCCATGAAGGATTAGTTCTATTTCCTCATCAACACTTCGTGAAGGATGTCCATGAATGACCTCATCCATTACCACTCTTTGGTGCTCCTTTATATGTATATCCTCTTTGATAGCCTTATTTTGTTCCATTTAATTCTCTTATTTTCATTTTTTTCTCTTACTAGGGTTACTTCTTTCACTCCCATTGTGCTCTTCTTCTCCTATTTTCTAGGTGCAACTCTTAAGTGCTTTGAATTTTGACAATTCATTGCAATACACTCAGTAGAGTTTAGTATTTTTCATATATTTATACAATTGGAGGATAACTTAAGTGAGGCATGTTTAAGGGAATGCAAGATAAATATGTGTAACTCTTTTATTTTTCCACCCAAATATATGACAATTAAATTGATAATATGTAATAAATCCCCAAAATATGAAAAATATGAGATCCCTTCCTCCTATGATTATATTAGGGGATTTCCAATGTGACTGTAGTCTTTGGAAGAGTGAATTGAACCCTTTTTCATGTCTTTTTCCCAATACACGTCAACTAAAGTCAAATCTTGCGGATCTCTTTATAACACAAGAATTTAGGACATGAAATCAGGGTGAGGATTAAGCCATTTTAGAAATATAAAAAAGGAGTCATTGCTACCGAAAATATGCTACATTTACATTGGAAATGATGGCCACACATATGTACGGATAGCGACAACTTGGGGCTTTAATTATAGGGAGAAGATTGAAGTATCATTAACACTTGGTCTAATAGGAAAGTTCAAATAACTACAAATTCATTGACCCTACACAGATTGCTAGTAGGGTAGCTATCGGTGAAAGGATTTTAGTAGTTCCAACATATGAGGATACACTTCCTCTACATATGGATGGCTATGAAGAAAATTATGAAGGTTGTGGGGGAGTATATTAGTTCACCAATAAGAGATGGTAGTGGAGGAAAAAGGTCAAAGTGCATGACAATACACCACACACCAACCTAGTGTAACTTTGGCATTAGGATGTTGGAGATGGGAATTATGGCACTAGTATTGAAATACCAATAGTCGAATGCAACTAACCATACACAAAGCTGGCCAATGGAGAGCCCATAAGTAAGCATTAGGAAATAATCATTCATAATGACATTTTACCACACCAATATTTAAGCTATGTTTACCCTACATATCGATAACTAAAGGGGACTTGAGAAAGAGGACATGTTAGAACTCCAAACATGGTTAAAGAAAATCCCAATAACAGGAATGTGATGGACTATATGTGTCGATGGATAAAGTAGAATTAAGGAACCAGGAATATGAGCCTGCAACTAAGGGAAGGTTCCTAATTAGGGAAACTTCATTGGGATAACACGTGGATGGTCAATGGAATACCATACCCCAAGGAGAAAAATAAATCGATGGCATAGATAATTCCAATATTAGAGTACTTAGAGCCAGAAGCTAGCAAGGTGGGAGATAAAGAAAGGGAAGGATTATAATAACCCATTAGAAATGAAAAATACAAATTATTTCATGAGACAAAAAAAAAAACCAACAAAAGGTGGTACCTAAGAAAATGTCAGTACTAGAACTATTTTTTTTTGAAGCTTCATTAGCACGATATGTTGTAATATCAAAATTATTGGATGATGGGATATAATACGAAAAATAGAAGGATATAAATGAAGAAGTAGAATAAAAAGAAGGGGAGGAAAGAAATGAGAACAGGAAAGGAAGAGTAAGATGAATGATTGATTAGCATCATTGCAAAATATTTTTTTCTATGACATGGAATATTGCATGAAATTAAAGTTTCCAAAGATGCAATGAAGGAAAAGTGAGGCTCATCACAAGTGGAAAAATCTTTGGGGCATGATATGCCACTTGAGTAATATTGTTGGAGATGTGATATGTCATAAATGAGAAATATCTGCAGCATGATAATAACTCTCTAGTGATGGGCATTGGTTCTTCAAAGAAGTTTTTGCAAGTTGTGATAAAAAATGGGTCGAGTAAAAATTTCTTGATAATCATGAATTTTTTTAGGGGGTGTGCGCATAATTATAATGTGAACTTGTGCCATTTATACAAACAAATCCATTAATAAATGTTAAAGAGTCAGAATGTTGAGATAGGATCTCAAAATTGGCGAAAAATGTAGTCATTTAAAAGATACCAATGACCTAAAAAATGACCTTATATGAGTTCTTAACGGGCGGGAAATTGAACACATCGGCTCATTAATGTTATTTATGGGGTTAGGTATGTTACAAAAAACCCTAAAATTACTTAAGATTGCTTGTGCTAGAGGATTCTTAGGATGGATGACCTCATGGGTAGTTGTTGTTACTTGGTACAGTAAATGAAAGTGATGATTGATATTGTGTAACTCATTTTTCTAGTTTCAATCCCACCCATTCACTCCTTTGAGCATCACCCAATGTAATGAGTGGGAACTGGACTATCGAAAATGAAAGCTAATGTATCATACATTAAATATAAATATATAGTTTTTTAACAAAAATTATATTTTATCATGGAAAATTTTAGGGTCTAATATTTGCAGGTGGGCTAATTTTCCGTGAGTTTTCCAAAAAAGTGATTGGCCAATTTCCATTTTTTATAAAAATGATTCGTCCAAATTTTATAATAAAAAATAATTTTACCTTAAAAGTTGCCAACATTATCTAGAGAGTATATATTAAATCATGATAAATTTTAATAATTTTACAAATACATCAATAAAATTTTTACAATTTTGCATAATAAAAGCTAGTAAAATTAGCCAATGTTTTTAAACATCAAGATACTTTTCTATCCTTCAAATTCTCTTTTTTATTATAGTTTTCTTAAATTTTATGTTGATGTAACTCATTAGTTCTAAGAATACATTATTAACGTTTTTCCTATAATATTTACAACTATCCATTATTAAAAAAAATATATGCCTACTCCAAACAAATATGTACATTTCAAAGAAAAAAAACCATTTTCATTTTCATTATGTGAAGATCTTAAAATATTGTACTAATATGTAATTTGAATGCCCTTTAAATCTTTATTATATTATAAAAAATATATAATAATTTTAAAAAGATATTCATATTATATAAGGGCGGAAACGTGAACCTGGGTTACACTTTTGTGAGAATTGCGGGTTGAAATTTTTTTTCGGAGGTAGTTCAGCCGAACATTTTATCGAGTTCGGCCGAACTATGAAATAGTTCGGCCGAAATTGTTTTTAACGTTCGGCCAAACTCGTGATTCCGTTTAGCCTGACGGCCTACTGACGGCGCGGGCAAACAGAATTGTTGTCGGAGATTGGAAAACCGGCAACTCAAGTTCGGCCGAACTTATATAAAAGTTCGGCCGAACATGGGGTTCGGCTAAACTTTTACATTTAAAATAGTTCGGCCGAACTATTTTCTATAAATAAATCGCCCGCGAAGTTATGTGGTTTATTGTTCCCACGTTTTCTCCTGTCGCTGTCTCTCGTGCATTTTGTCCGTCGCAGGTGCTGTAGCTGTTTCTCGTCGCCGCGCTGGTGCTGGTGCTGTTTCTCGTCGCTGCCACGGTCCTCCTCATCACCGCACTGGTGCTGTCGCTGTTTCTCGTCGCCGCCACGGTCGTCCTCGTCCCACAGTCGCGTAATCGGGTATTCCTCATGTATCCTCAAAACTCTCTGTAGATTTGTAGATATATGTTGGGAAGAATTATCATTGAAAAATGTGGTGTGCCAATTCCATAACAGTGTGTACATGGCAGAGATATTGCTACAGTTAAACTCGTAATGTTGAAACTGAACCTTACCCCTTGCTTCAAGTTTTGCAGTAGTAAATGTTGTTTTCATAATCAATTTGATTTTAATTTTCAACATTTATTTGTACATGGTTTTTAAAAATGAATTGAATATTACTTTTTCAAAACAAAAACAAAGAAATAATCATTTTTATAGATTACATAAATAGTTAAATGTATTTTGAGAGGCTGCTCATCGGCAGACCAGCAATCAAAATATTTTGTTGGAAAACCTGGAAGTTATTTAAAATTTGTGAGTGAAGATAAAGAGGAGATACCTTGTTGTGTTATCAGTCGAGACCTATCACCTTTAAGATCTTTTTTCAAATCTCCAAAATGAAACAACGACTTTGTCATTATTTCTCTGGCTTTCTCGACCCACAAAAAAATAGCTAGGAAAATTCTGGAGGCACTTTAGGACACTTTAGGGCACTTAAGAACTAACTATAATCAACTTCTTTACTGAACTGAGATATCTCGAGCCTGTTTTCCCAAGCCTATAGGCTTCTGTTTGATCATCCCCTGAGGCCTTTAGACCTACTTCTACTTGCAACCTTCCTTCTTACCAATTCTACCACAACACAAGGCTTATGTGGTCCTCATTTCTCTTCTGTCCTAAGGCTTTTCGACCCTCCTGCACTTCACGGTTGAAGCCACCAATATGTGGCTATGGGTTAGGCTAGACCTGATTTAGGGCTTTCAATCTCAAGAAAAATGAGAAGAGCTAATGAGAGAACAAACCCTGTAAATTCTGTAAATTGTAAATTCTGTAAATTCTGTAAATTTTGTATTAATAATCTTATCAAAATGTAAATTCTGTAAATTTTTTAGATTTTTTTTCTGTAAATTATTCTGTAAATTCTGTAGATTATTTTGTAAATTTTTTAGATTATTCTGTAAATTATTCTGTAAATTCTGTAGATTATTCTGTAAATTGTAAATTCTGTAAATTGTAAATTTTGTAAATTCTGTAAATTCTGTATTAATAATCTTATCAAAATGTAAATTCTGTAAATTTTTTAGATTTTTCTGTAAATTATTCTGTAAATTCTGTAGATTATTATGTAAATTTTTTAGATTATTCTGTAAATTATTCTGTAAATTCTGTAGATTATTCTGTAAATTTTTTTAAGACTACAACTTCCATTGCCTGTATTCCCTAAAGTTTCAAAAATCAAACAATAGATGCACACTGACTGCAACCATAGAATAGAAGCATGTACACTATTCTATTGTTATATTTTTATGATGTTTTTTAGTGATTCCACTAATCTTAGAAATGTTAATCTTTGAAGAAGATTTAGGCACTTCATAAAAATTTGATTTTAATTTGAAATATAAATATGCAATCACATTGTCTATACTTTTGAATCCTATTGACCAACCTTGTGGTCATTCATTGGACATCAATATATATATATATATATATATATATATATATATAATTTCAGAAATAAAACATATTATTTATCGGTAATTGGAATGAAATTACATATTTCATGTTCAAAGAGAACTTCCCTGTAGTCCTACATTTTCTATAAAGTTGAAGGTCACCAAACAATTGCGGTCAATAATTTTTTGGTCCATTCCATTCTCAAGTGCTAAAATCTCTAGCATTTCAAGTTTCTAGTCATCATAGCTATTAAGGAATGAAAAAGGACACTAGTATTGATATATTGCTTCCATTATATCATTCTTTTTGAAGGTTGATTCCATCTTTGTTGAAGTATATTTGTCTAAATCCTTATCTACAAGGGCACATTGTGTATTGTGGTGCATGTTGTGTATCTCTTGTTGTGAATCTCAAGTTACTTAAAAATTTGGTCACCTAGTATGCTTAATGAGCTTGGAATTACACTTTAGAAAGAATCCAATTACAATTGAGACTTAAGTTCTACCATCTTAAAATAAGAATTCACGAATTTGATAGCGAGATATGTTTTAGTTTTCCATTGTGTTTACATTTGTTTTTGTGTAGCACATATATTGTTGACTATATCTTGGTTCCACAAAACAACAATGTTTTAGTTATTTGGTGACTCTTTATTTACTTTATTTTGTTTTCTCAAGGAAGATATTTGGTGGTTATTTTTGCTTAATATTAAGCCTCTCATGCCTTCTGTTGCCCTTCAGAACTTGAGTTTTTTGTTTAAGCTCTTGGACACCTACAATCTTGCAATTGTGAATCTTCTCTATTTTCATCTTGCTTCTCTTCTAAGTACAAAATGGCATTGAGAAATATACTTTGTTTCCCTGTTGTACACCTTATGAGTTCAAGTTTTCAGGTTTTTTCATTATTTTTTATCCTTTAAGCTCTTGGACACCTAGAATCTTGTAATTGTGAATTTCTCGTGCTTTCATGTTGTATCTTTTCTAAGGACAAAATTGACAAATAAATATGCTTTGGTTCCTCGTTGGAGACCTTGGGAGCTAAATTATTTTTATTTTATTTTATTTTATTCCTTTCTCGTAAACCTCTTGGACACCTAGAATTTCACAATCGTGAATTTCCATAACTTTCATCTTGCATTTTTTCTAAGAAGTAGCACAAAGGACAACCAAATCATTTGGGTTATATGTAGATAAAATGTAATAGCCTAACCCTTGCCATCAGTGGGGATTTGGTTGGTTGGTAAATTGATGGTGCTTGTTGGTTTCAACATGTGTTATTTCCTTATTATTTAGATGGTTTCAAAGATGGATTATTAATTATTGTTTCATTAAATTGAAGAATATTCAAGACTTTATGTATATTTATACTGATATTGAAAGAAATACTTTTTGGATAGATCTCTATTTCCCATAGTATCATAGATTTAAACCCCATAGTACATTGGAGTTAAAACAAATATATATAATTTTTTTTTTCACATTTAGCTATGATTATTTCACATCCAAATTCATATTTTAAGTAATATTTAATTTTTTTGAATTTATTGAATGTTTGAGTCCTAGGTAGCTTATAATCCTACTTGTTTTCAAAATAAGGATGCATTCCCATTTGATTCTCACGAATAGGTTATAATCATGAGGCTCTCGCTCAAGAGTGGACCTTCGCAAAATCTTGTGACGTCTTGTCACAAACAAAACCATCAAACTGAAAACACATCATTTTTCTCCTTCAAAGAAAAAAAAATTCACATCATGTGAATATGTACATGTACTCTTACATATTGGTGTACAAAACTATCAACCAAACACAAGTTGACAAAACATACCTCTTCAAACAATTGACTTTTAAGTCAAATAATAGAGCTCATGTACAAATTTCCATATTTGTTTCATGTAAGTGTGTCTAACATTTAACTCTACTTTCAACATCTTGCTTCATGCAACATGCACCATACTTTGAATTTGCAAAGAAATTCATGAAACATCAAAATACATGCTAGGCCTTAATTGGATAAGAAATATTTAACCATTTGTCAGCAAACCATTTCAATGGCACTTCTTTTTCTTTCAACTATGTTGAATTTAGTTTTTAGTTATATTTTTAATGTTGTAGAAAATAACTATTTATTTCATGTGTAAATAGATTAGTGATTTCATGTGTTAGGGTTGTGGATTCAGGCATTGAAACAACACCATTATATTTCAAATTTAAAAATGATGGTTTGAGTCCTAGGTATCTTAGAATCCTACTTGTTTTCAAAATAAGGATGCACTCCCATTTGATTCTCATGGATAGGTTGTAATCACGAGGCTCTCGCTCAAGAGTGGACCTTCACAAAATCTTGTGACGTCTTGTCACAAACAAAACCATCAAACTGAAAACACATTATTTTTCTCCTTCAAAGAAAAAATTTTCACATCATGTGAATATGTCCATGTACTCTTACATATTGGTGTACAAAACCATCAACCAAACACAAGTTGACAAAAAATGCCTCTTCAAACAACTGACTCTTAAGTCAAATAATAGAGCTCATGTACTTTCAACATCTTGCTTCATGCAACATGCACCATACTTTGAATTTGCAAAGAAATTATTGAAACATCAAAATACATGCTAGGCCTTAATTGGATAAGAAATCTAACCATTTGTCAGCAAACCATTTCAATGGCGCTTCTTTTTCTTTCAACTATGTTGAATTTAGTTTTTAGTTATATTTTTAATTTTGGAGAAAATAACTATTTATTTCATGTGTAATTAAATTAGTGATTTCATGTGTTAGGGTTGTGGATTCAGGCATTGAAACAACACCATTATATTTCAAATTTAAAAATGATGGTTTGAGTCCTAGGTAGCTTAGAATCCTACTTGTTTTCAAAATAAGGATGCACTCCCATTTGATTCTCACGGATGGGTTGTAATCATGAGGCTCTCGCTCAAGAGTGGACCTTCGCAAAATCTTGTGACGTCTTGTCACAAACAAAACCATCAAACTGAAAACACATCATTTTCTCCTTCAAAGAAAAAAAAATTCACATCATGTGAATATGTCCATGTACTCTTACATATTGGTGTACAAAACCATCAACCAAACACAAGTTGACAAAACATGCCTCTTCAAACAACTGACTCTTAAGTCAAATAATAGAGCTCATCTACAAATTTCCATATTTGTTGCATTTAAGTGTGTCAACATAACTCTACTTTCAACATCTTGCTTCATGCAACATGCACCATACTTTGAATTTGCAAAGAAATTCATGAAACATCAAAATACATGCTAGGCCTTAATTGGATAAGAAATATTTAACCATTTGTCAGCAAACCATTTCAATGGCACTTCTTTTTCTTTCAACTATGTTGAATTTAGTTTTTACTTATATTTTTAATGTTGGAGAAAATAACTATTTATTTCATGTGTAATTAGATTAGTGATTTAATGTGTTAGGGTTGTGGATTCAGGCATTGAAACAACACCATTATATTTCAAATTTAAAAATGATGGTTTGAGTCCTAGGTAGCTTAAAATCCTACTTGTTTTCAAAATAAGGATGCACTCCCATTTGATTCTCACGAATAGGTTGTAATCATGAGGCTCTCGCTCAAGAGTGGACCTTCGCAAAATCTTGTGATGTCTTGTCACAAACAAAACCATCAAACTGAAAACACATCATTTTTCTCCTTCAAAGAAAAAAAAATTCACATCATGTGAATATGTCCATGTACTCTTACATATTGGTGTACAAAACCATCAACCAAACACAAGTTGACAAAACATGCCTTTTCAAACAACTGACTCTTAAGTCAAATAATAGAGCTCATGTACTTTCAACATCTTGCTTCATGCAACATGCACCATACTTTGAATTTGCAAAGAAATTCATGAAACATCAAAATACATGCTAGGCCTTAATTAGATAAGAAATCTAACCATTTGTCAACAAACCATTTCAATGGCGCTTCTTTTTCTTTCAACTATGTTGAATTTAGTTTTTAGTTATATTTTTAATTTTGGAGAAAATAACTATTTATTTCATATGTAATTAGATTAGTGATTTCATGTGTTAGGGTTTTGGATTCAGGCATTGAAACAACACCATTATATTTCAAATTTAAAAATGATGGTTTGAGTCCTAGGTAGCTTAGAATCCTACTTGTTTTCAAAATAAGGATGCACTCCCATTTGATTCTCACAGATAGGTTGTAATCATGAGGCTCTCGCTAAAGAGTGGACATTCGCAAAATCTTGTGACGTCTTGTCACAAACAAAACCATCAAACTTAAAACACATAATTTTTCTCCTTCAAAGAAAAAAAAAATTCACATCATGTGAATATGTCCATGTACTCTTACATATTGGTGTACAAAACCATCAACCAAACACAAGTTGACAAAACATGCCTTCTCAAACAACTGACTCTTAAGTCAAATAATAGAGCTCATGTACAAATTTCCATATTTGTTGCATTTAAGTGTGTCTAACATAACTCTACTTTCAACATCTTTCTTCATGCAACATGCACCATACATTGAATTTGCAAAGACTTGAATTCTCCACCCCCCATTAAAATGACCCTACAAGTTGATTCTTTCAGTTTTTTCACTCTATAAGCATCAACGTACGATTATGCATGATGGAGAATCTCTAGCGCTTTCCCTTGTTAATATATTTAATAATCTCAATATTTATTTAAAAGTATCAATAGTATTTTGACGACATCACATTGTTCAAATCTCCTGGTCGAAATACTATTGATACTTTTAAATAAATATTGAGATTACTAAATATATTATCAAGGGAAAGCGCTAGATATTCTCCATCATGCATAATCGTACGTTGGATTTGGTGATAATTGTCTCCATATTTTGGCTTTCTGACCCACAAAACATAATTATTTTACAAGGGAGGGAAGGAGGGATGATCACATTGACTTGCTTGATGACATGTCTATGAAGATTAACTACCTCAAGAACTATTTTTTTGCGTAGGGAAAGAGACACATTCCCATGTCTGAGCATGAAAACGTTCTTTGATATTGTTAATGCCTCTAGTGTTTACTTCTACAAGCTCTATAGGCAGAGTCTGTAAAGGGCCAGGTAGCCTCTGGATCTCATCTTTTATGAAAGGTGACATATCTAGTAAATGCCCCTGCAGTCAATCTCTGGAATGGATCTAAATAGAAGTTCTTCATTTTAATATCTGTAAAACACAACAACTTTAAGGTAAACTATGTACATGTTCCATTCATCATGAACACAAACCTCACAAGCCTCCTTGGCTTTGGAGCAATTTCCATGTTTTCCATAACCAAGACCCAAATAATTAGGCCCTTCTTGAAGAACATTTGGCTCAACTATGCCTTGTACATGCTTGCCTTTAAAACCCTTTACTTTCATAGCACATTTTCATCAAAAATTTGGACCTTATTCCTCTAATGTCTCTAATGTCTCTCAAAAGCACGTACACATTCATTTTTAGATGAAATTGAAGGTAGAAACCAATAGCTAATTCTTCTAACTAACCTTGAGTAAAATGAGCTAAATTGTACTTTGATACGAACTTGATTTAAATTTTCCACCCCACATTAGGCGCCAATGATTATAACCTTTAATGGGCTAGCACTGGTTTGTAATCATCATCTCAAAATGACCTAGTAGATGAAAAATTACCATGTTTGTAATCATCGTTTCACACCATCTACATATGACCCTTCTACACATTATATGATTGAATTTATGGTAGTTCATCCCCTCTACCTAGACCATGATTGATTGTGACATTATGTGAATAAAGGAAATTTGATAAGAAAGGGATCACTATAAGTTTGTCCTCCTCCACCCACTCCATATCCAGTGATTGCCTATTTTTTCTCTTCCAACATTTTATTTTGGAAATTCATTTTGGTAGTTAATTCTACTAATAGTCACAACACACTTGGAAGTCAAAGAAATTGTTATATACACTACTAAATTCAATTAACATTGTTTGTTATTGGACTTTACAATAACAAACAACGTAGAGTTCATTAATGTAGTAGTGTATATGATAATTATATGTATAGTGGTGTGGCTATCGATAAAATTAGCTGCTAATGAATTTCGAGAATAGAAAGTTGGAAGTGTAAAATTGAGAAATCACTAGCTATGGGGCGGATGGAGGAGGACAAACTAGAAACTATCTTCTGCTTATAAATTGTATTTTATTCACCTGTTGTCACAATCATTCATGGGATAGGTAGAGAGGATGACATTCCAAAAATTCATGCATATAATATGTAGTAGGGGTCATGTATGAGATGGTGTGAAGTGATGATGATTGACATGGTAAATTTTCATCTGCCAAGTCATTTTTAGATGATGATGACAAACCAATATTAGCCATTTTAAGGTTATAATCATTAACAAGAAATATGGGGAAGGAAATTCAAATGTCTCATCATGGAAATTATAAAAATTGTAAGGATGGGGTTATAAGCGTTATGGAAATTCTAAGTGCCAAATTCTAAAGAACAAGCCATATTTGCTTCTCAAAAAATTTATTTGATATATTCTTAAAAAACCAAGTACAAATTTTAGTAATCCTAGAATCATGCTTTACATAAGGTAAAATTGGGGAACTCATGACTTGTACTATAGATTAAAAAACATTTACACTTACCAAAAAATATATGATAAAAATTGACAAACTACATAAGCTTAAGCTTAAGGGGATATAATCATTCTTGCCTTCTATATAGATAATGAAAATGATTGTTCTAAGTCTCATTTTGCTTCTCATGTTATTTTATAAACCTTGGTTGGAAAGAAAAATAGGAGGGCAGAAATGTAAGAAATATAGAACATACTGGATTTAACAGCCCCAAACTGGATTTTACTCTGAGGTATTGATTTTTTGAAATCTATTTTGTGAATGTGGACCAATAGATATATATCATGGAGGATGAAAGATGAAGATCAGCCGAATCCCATATGGAGGCTTAGGGATCGGAGGATGTTCACGGTATTTAAATATAATCTTAAATCTCCATACATGTGTGTACATACGGAATTGATTTTTTTACTAACTTTGTGAGTGAAATTAGCTGTTAATAAGTTTCATATTTTAATTTTTAGGAGGCAAGAGAAGAAGGCTTTCTACTCCATCCATGGAGCGTGGCCAAGGTTCAACTGGTTGAGGTATGATTGGTAGAAGGTTGCGGGAAGGGGGTGATATTTATTCCCCCGAAGGCCAGCAATCAACGGCTGCTGGTTCTCAACAGGGTCACTGTGGGTCTGGTTCTTAGTAGCGTCATTCTGGGGTTGGTTCTCAGTAGGGTCATGTTGGATATGATGTTAACCAACAACATTAAGGTTTCCATCAATTTCAATATTTTTTCATTAAATTTGTACAACTTTTTTTACACGTGTTTTTTCTAATATACGAAATTATATATATATTGATGCAGAGACTGAAAATGTTCGAGCCAGTGGTCAAAAAAGACGCAGGGCAGCGCGCTACATTGAAGAAGAAGATTGTCAACCCACCACAACTTATCCGATTGAGATTACTAATATACCAAGGGAAACGAACATGGAGGAATGCACCTTACAAAGGTGTCAAAGCCTTCATGCAAAATTGCAAAGAGATCTTGAGTCTTTGTCTCTACCTGCTGAGAGTAGACAAAGCCTAGAAATAGTTACACATTCATTGAGTGAAATGGTAAAAGTGTACAAATATTTGGGGCCAACGACTGATTCATTTGTAGAAGTGATGAGAAAGAGAAAAGAAACAGTGATAGGTCCCGATAAATGGCAGGACATAAAAAAAAGAGTTTCAAGAGATGATGCTAAGTCAATGTTTAATTATAAGGAAGGGCTAAAAATAAAAATGTTGAAGGTGTAGTATTTCAAGCACCCAGACAAAGCAAAATATTTGTATAGTCGACATCTTGCAGCCTTTGGAAGGCTTCCATGGAACGATGAGGTTCCTCTTTATTTTGCACAAATGTTTTATGCAGAATTTTTTTTGGGTATGAAACCCGACTACAATGATCTTCCTTCAGATTTTTTTGGCCCGGGGAGAGGTCGATTATATCAACGTAAGGGCGCTAAGCGAGATGTGGAGTTGCCTCGCCCTGAGCCGCCATTGGTGAGTCGACTGTCTCAAGTCGAAACCCTGCGATCAGAGATGGATGCGACTTCTCAAATAAGTCGTGAAGCAAGAGATGTTATGATCGAAAATGTTCATAGCGGATTGAGTGGAGTCAATATTGGCTTAAATCAACAAAGAGCACGTGAAAATGCACGTGCAAATTTTGTTTATCATACATATGAGGAGATTTACAACATGAATGTTGAAGATCTCTGAACATACGCAATAAATTGTCGTAATGGTCTGCAAGACCTAATTTTTCATGAGGAAGAGGGCACCGGAACGGTATGTGTTAGTGACCTTAGGGTTTGAAATTATATTTACATATACATGTGTACAATTTGTAATAAATACATGTGTATGTACATGTATACATTTATTTGTATGTGTACATTAATCTAATAAAAATGTATGATTATATGTTAAAACACCATTTGCAGTTCTCAGGCATGATGCGTGATGAAAATGTTAATATTATGTTCGGGACCTCTGGCTCAAACGATGCAGCTGGGTCTGGCCATCATGATATGTTGGCACATGTATGTTAGTGTTTTTTAAGTGACTCTAAAATAAATAATTGTTGCCACACATGTACATGTATGTATATATATAATTCGATAAAATGTTTTAACAGGTACCGATTCCATCTGATGTTTTTGGGATGCCGGTACCTTCTTCTTCCTTAGGAGATATACCTTCTACTTCATTGGGAGATGTACAATTATGGACAATTTTTCACAAGTTCAAAATTTATGTTACCTCAAAAAGTTCCATTAAAAATTGAGATATATAGAGAGAGATCTATATTTTGAGTTATTTAAATTTTTTTGAATTTAGGTTCGTATAGAAGATTTTTTTCATTCGAGGAATTTAGTGACGGAGATAGGAACATCCATAGCATTTGAAGAAGTTGTATTTAGTTCTTTTTTTTAATATTATTGTTCAAATAAGTTTATATATGAACATGTGCATTTTCATTTGAAAGTTTTTAATTTATATAAATTATTTATGTATATATATATATTTATATTTAACTGTACATGTATATTGTACAGGTTACCACTACAGATGTTTCTATGGCAGAACCTGTCCATCAAATGGAGAGGCAACCTTACGAGGTATTGCGTGATTTTTTTGTTATATTTTGTTTTTTACATGAAGTTCTAGATATATATATTCTCATTCATTTTTAAAACTTCAAATTTTAATGTTCAAGTACATGTGCATCGTGTATGTAGGTTTCCTATTTACAGGATAGGGAGCTAACCGAGACCCAGAGGCTAGATCCTCCATTTGATGGACAAGATTTACAGTAGATTTGATTTGATTTCAAAATTTAGATGGTTTTAAAATTTGTTAAACTTGATACAGTTTGATACTTGAGTGAGATTTACAACTTTTGGACATATTTTATTACAATAAGTTTTTTGGACATATTTTTGGACATATGTTAAATGTTTTTGTTGGATAGTTGAATTATAATTGGCATGGCATGTGATATTTCATGTTAAATGTTTTTTTTAGATAGTTTAATTATAATTGGCATGGCATCTGAAGTTTTTAAAACTACATGAATGATAGAATGTGAACCTACATTTGCACATGTGGTAAATTGAAATGTTACTTGTAACAAGAAAATCCCCATTGATTTCATTACAGTATATGTTGATTTTTGATTTGATATAATTGCATGTATGATGGTACATTACTTGTAAAGTCATTGGATTAATAGTGTTCATTGATTTCAGTGTTCTTTGGATGGTTTTAGTACTTTTGGCATGTGAATGTGAAGTAATGTTGTCATATGAATTACATTTGACATGTGATATTTAATGTTAAATGTTTTTCCTGGATAGTTGAATTATAATTGGCATGGCATGTGATATTTAATGTTAAATATTTTTGTTGGATCTAGTTGAATTATAATTGGCATGCCATCTGAAGTTTTTAAAACTACATGAATGATAGAATGTGAACCTACATTTGCACATGTGTTAAATTGAAATGTTACTTGTAACAAGACAATCCCCATTGATTTCATTACAGTATATGTTGATTTCTGATTTGATATAATTGCATGTATGATGGTACATTACTTGTAAAGTCCTTGGATTAATAGTGTTCATTGATTTCAGTGTAAGCGCAAAAAATTATTGACAATGTAGAATGATTTTTTTGTTATAATAATTAAACCTAATAATATTGGAGAGCAAGAGAGACTTGAGGTATGGTGTTTACTACAAGAGTTTGAGCTAAATATTTAAATGGTTTATCTATCTTTTAGAAAATAGTTTAATATTGATCACAAGAATTAAGAGAATGTCTCGGTCCATCATTGGTATGGCTTATGCTGCAACCATGAAGTCTCGTCCCAACACCATAGAATGATCATCCATGTCAATGACTCTTAAGTCTATCTTTCCAAACCATGACCCTACTCTCACATGTGTGCCTTTCATGACACCAGTCATTGCTTTCATCCTCGAGTTGACTGCCTTGAAAGCACTCAACTCTTTCTCGATGCTAGCCTTCCTCTTTCTAAGAGATGAAGCTGCCTTTCGACTTAGGAAGCTATGGGTAGCCCTCGTGTCTATCAAAGCAGAGAACTTTTTCCCATGTACGGTTGTAGACATGAATCTCAAGTCCAAGGAACTTTCATCATCATTCCTCGTCCTTGTCTTGCGCCTTACTTCCGCAATCTTCTTCAACATTTCCTCTTCCAATATGTCTTTCGAACTAGCCCTTGGCTTAACAGTGCTTTTCACATATATCTTCTCATGAAGCTCCATAGAACAATTCGATCCTGGGTTTGCTTGAATTGGTTCAAGCTCTTTCCTTTTCGAATTCTGTCTAATTGCTCCAATACGAAATATATTGACTCCTTCCAAACGAAGTGCACCAATCCTCATAGTGTGGTCGTCTTCTTTTCCAAGTGTGTCAACACATGCATTTTATTTCTTCAAACCAATATGTTTTGGATCAAGAAAGTCCCTCTTGATCTTATCTTCCATGTTCTTGACTTTAGCCTGCAACATGGTGCTTCTTTCCTTCAAGTGAGCCCTTTCCATAAAGAGTTTCTGAAGTCTTTCTTCACCTTGTCGTATCTCCATGTCAAGCTTTTCAATTTCAGCAGTTTGTCTAGAAAGTCCATCCTTGGAATTTCTTGGGTGAAAAACCAAGTAGGTTGAACCAACTTTGGTCTAGTGCATTGGAATTCATTAAAGAATTGGTCATTGGCATTGCTTCAAGCTAGGAGTGAGCATCGTCACCAACCTACATTGAATATTTTACACTCCCTAGGGTGAATGATACTTTAAATTGATTGACAGTCTAAGACTTTCGAATTTTTCTAAATGCCAAATGATCTTACAAAGTTAGTATTTATAATATCCTAGTAGGTCATTCGGTGACAACTTTTACCGGAAACTTGAAACGACTTTGGCATGTGATATTTAATCTGTTAAATGTTTTTTTTGGATTGTTGAATTATAATTGGCATGTCATGTGAAGTTTTTAAAACTCGAGTTTTGGATGGTTTCAATCTACATTTTGCATGTGATATTTAATGAACTTTAAATGTTAAATGTTTTAATGATGCACAATATATAATCAAAAGGGTTTTAAAACTTAAAGTTTTGGATGGTTTCAACCTACATTTGCACATATGGTAAATTTAAATTATGTTACTTGTAACAAGACAATCCCCATTGATTTCATTGTATATGTTGATTTCTAATTTGATATAATTGCATGTATGATGGTACATTACTTGTAAAGACATTGGATTAATAGTGTTCATTGATTTTAGTGTAAGCGCAAAACATTATTGACAATGTAGAACGATTTTTGTGTTATAATAATTAAAACTAATAATATTGGAGAGCAAGAGAGATGAGGTATGGTGTTTACTACAAGAGTTCGAGCAGGTCATTCGGTGACAACTTTTACTGGAAACTTGAAACAAAGAGAATCTATCTTTGGCTAGGACATCATGTAAGATGCTTGACATAAACAGTAAAATTGTAATTAAAAGCTGAAATTCGGGCAAGTGGGGACAACCACTTGTTATCTCATCCCTTGGAGGCTAGGCCATATGGGGACCGAATCTGACCTTACAAAATAAAGTGAAATAATTTGTACCATATGGTCGGAGAACATATACAAGAACAATTAATATACAAGAACAATTAATTTCATTCTAGAATATATATATATATATATATAACATTTTTAATCAATGCACATGTATAGAAAAACTACTTTCAGTTGATACTAGAGCACGTGCTTGTACCCAAACAATTTGTAACATCTGCAAACCACAAATAACATAAGCGGCTCAATTTTTAGTTGAGTACTGAAAGTTCTAAAACATATTTAATCCAAAGATAATAAATTGTTGGACACTTCACTCAAAAAAATTCTAATGGAATTCCATCCTCAATAATCTGTTCATGATCGGATTTTGACATTTTCCATTTCTTAATTTTTGATTTTTTCTTTGATTGAACTTCTATCAACTTTATGTGTGCTGCACACACCAAGTGACTATATTGACAACTTATGGAATCGGGTTCATAGTCTTCAAAGTAAACAAAGTCTCCACTTTGACGAGTTTGTTTGAAAAAATAACCTTTCAGTATAATAGACCCTTTGTCATACTGAAATCCGTGATCATTATAGTCTTGTAATAATTTCATTTTTTGTTCGGTGCAACGCATCAAATAATACTTCACATTTTCATCGTTGTCAATAGGTGCAATTACAGCAAAAACATCTCCTGCACAATAAAATAAATTTAACATTTAATATATGCATATTTAAATTTATTTGTAGATCTTTAAATCATTAAAAAGTAATTCAAATGTTACCTTCTCTAACAAGATCAGAAACTCGATCACCATCGGATGATATTGTAGTTTCCTCTAATTCCATTTCTTCAAACATTGCAACATACATTTTTCCCTTTGTATTTACCTCTGTATGTTTCCAATCGTTCACATACATTTTGTTTTCACAGACGTCATTGGATTTTGTGTTGTCTATGCAAACATCACAAAAACAAGAATATTTTCTTTTATCCAATGCAAACACATTTGTGGACAACTTTGTTTGAATTGAATGCAATTTTAGAGTCCCTTTTATTGTTTCAACGTCATTTCCAATTGATCTATTTACGTCTCCGATTCCAATATGCCAGAAAAACCTTTATATGGAAAATTAGAAAAAGAATTTGTAAATATGATATCAAAATACAATTAAAAATAATCATTGAATGATAAATGTACAATGTTTAAAATTAGATTTCCAATATAAATTAAATTGAATGTACCTTCGCACTTCTCTTGATGGGTTAATCTCATGGCTTAGAGCAATTTTGCACCATTGAACAACTTCTTCAGCGTTCACAAGTTGGCGTGAAAAGTGGTTCATTTGATATCTTCGAAGTACTTGTTTTATGCATGCTCCTGCACCGTCATGTTCTCCTTTTTCATGGCTAGTCTCAAAGAAATTCCAACAATGTTTAATGCAAGTTTTCTTATGAAGACGACACAACCAAAAAAATGATCGTGCAGATTTGAATTGACCTGCGCATCTGTCTGACCATATCCAATGTTCATTGAATGTTATTCCACGATTTTTCAATGAATCATAAATTCTTCCAAAACAATGTTGTACAAAATATGTATGATGTGTACGATCGTCACTGATATAAAAATGATATTCTTTAATGATATGTCGATTTTCACTCGTGATTTCTATATGATCGACATTTTGTTCAGCATGTCTATATAGAATATGGATGAGCATGGAGACTTGGTCAGAGTGATAGTATTCACTCTGAATTTCTTTTTGTGGAACAAATGTGTAGTTTTCTGCAAAATCAATCACTGACAAAATGCTTCCTGGTGGAAAAACTTCACGAGATTTTTTGAATTCCAAGTCTTGCCATCGAGCTCTATGGGAATGCTTGGTGTATTTGTAAATTTCTGCTTCAAACTTTCTCAAAAAGTCTATTAGAAAATTTTCGTCTTCTCGTAATTCGATTCTTTTAACACTATCTGCACCTTGAATCGATGTACTGATATATTCATATCTATTCCATTTCACTTTCATGTTGGACAATGATTGATCATTTATATCAATACGATATTTGTTTTGAAATTTAGTCAAATTTCCACAATCATCGCATTTTTTACCACCAACACTTTTCTTTTTGTAAAATAGTTCATCGCTTTCTCTTTCACATAGAATTTGAGATATGAATTCACGGATAGTGGAAGGAGGAGGTGAATCCTTCCATAATGTTCTACCGAAATCAAGGAATGTGTCATAATATAACTCAAATTCCACATGATAACGAGTGTCGCGTACGGTGATAGGTTTTACATACCATGGTTTTTGTTGAAAAAAAGCACTGAGTGAAACTTGAATTTGATGATTCTCTTCTTTGAACTTGTTGAATAACTCTATTTGAGTGGTTTCCAAGAGATGTTTTTCATGTTCTTCGTATTTATTTCGTGTTATTCTTCTTCGCATCACATGTCTTGCAGTGGGTGAAACACGCGAATTGTTCTTCCAATATTCATATATTATTTTTTTAACATCTTCTCCAAGTCTATCTTTGTATGGTTGCCTACAAATAGCTCTCCAACAAGCGAGTTCATCATTTACATCTATTTGCAGTCGAAATTTTCAATGTTTATGTAGAGTTTTTCACGAGGTTCCTAGTGCTCGTGCCATATATGTTAGATTCAAATGATTCTCTTGAGTACTTGGTGAAACCATTGCCATTTGTATTCCTCTACGTATATTTGAAACATCTTTATCTATAGATCTCGTAATTGACTCTATAGCACTACTCATATTTTTTATCACCTCTTCTTTCATTTTTCTATCTTTGGTTGATTTTCGAATACCCAATAGTGTCGTCGCTTCTTTTAATTTCTTTGATGATAGGAGACCTTTCAACATTTGAGCTTGAACTGTCACTTGCTCAGTTTTGAAAAACATTTCAAAAATTTTATCGACACGATATCGTATAACATAGTCAGGTTTTTTATCTCCATATGTGTGAGTGTCGACATTTTCTAACATCTCATTATCGATAGTGATTTCATCTGTACGTATTTGAAAAAATAGTACATATTCAATAAATAACTAAATTAATAAATATGTCAATAAATATTAGGAAATTTTAAATATATCAATAGATCATAATATTTACATTTACATACCCGATTCAATTTCTGCTTGGGGTTGATTTTCTTCTTCAATATTTTGAGGAGTCTCTCTGTCTGTTTACATTAAACAAAATATTTTTCAAACTAGTTCATCAAATAAAAATCAAGCTTCACATTTTACATTGGGAAAACTTTAAAAATATATCAATAGATCATAATATTTACATTTACATACCTGCTTCAATTTCTGCTTGAGGTTGATTTTCTTCTTCAATATTCTGAGGAATATCTCTGTCTGTTTACATCAAAAAAAATATTTTTCAAACTAGTTTATCAAATAAAAATTAAGCGTTACATTTTACATTAGGAAAATTTTAAATATATATCAATAGAGCATGTAATATTTACATTTACATACCTGCTTCAATTTATGCTTGAGGTTGATTTTCCTCTTCAATATTTGAGAGAGCTTCTAACTTTCTTTTGCGATATTGTCTCGTCTCTTCTCTACGTTCCTCGGGCTTTCTTTTTCGATCATATTTTCTCACACAAGTTCTTCGATTTCCCATGATAATAGGGTATGAGGTTCAAAAAATTTCCTTCAAAAAATTAGACAATAATTCAATTACAAACAATATCACAAAAGATTTAATTTAAAAGAATCTTTTCTAAAAAATATGTAATCCAATCCAAAACACGTACTTCAACACAAAACACGTACATACCTCTAAGAAAAATCACACCGCCTCCAAGAAATGTCTTCCAAAAAAAATCTTTAAATCCAAAATTTGAAGAAAATTTTTTGAACAAAGAAGCTCAAAAGATTTATTTCAACACAAAACATGTACATACCTCCAAGAAAAATCACGCCGCCTCCAAAAAATGTCTTCCAAAAAAGTTCTTTAAACTCAAACTTTGAACCTCCAAGAAAAATCATGCCGCCTCCAGAAAATGTCTTCCAAAAAAGTTCTTTAAACCCAAACTTTGAAGAAAAGTTTTTGAATTCAAACCAAGTTGTAAAATGAAATGAAGTGTGAAATGTGCGAAAATTGTGAATAATTTCGCGGCAATTTATATTGACGTGAAATTGTGTTTTGTGTTTTCTATTTATAAAGTTGATTTTCATGGCCAATACTATTTACATTACACTGCAATATAAAATGCTTCAAAATTCCTGAACATCCACAACATAGTTTTCTTACTTCCTCATAGTTTTCTTTGTACTATTACATTGCATTGATAATGCTTATATATTCTACAAAAATTACCCAAAAAGAGTTCCAAGTTACAACACATATATCCGAAATGATTATTCGCACCAAAGGGGCCAGGGTCTAGATTACCATCGCGCTCCGTCGACTTGCCGCATCCTGGTTCTTCTTCTACTAGCTATTTTCCTATTGCAAGATTCCTCTGGACTGGGAATTGGGATCTAGAGGCCATGAGCCTCTTCTTCTTCAAGCGATCACCCAAATCATGGGCCTTCATCTTCAGCAGTAGAGCATTTCTTTTCATGTCAGATTAACCTACTATCCATATAAGCCTACATCCATTGTAACGTTTGGTCGACCATATTTGCATTTTTCATCCCTCTCCTCCCCCATAAACTCCAAGCTCATGTTCACCAACTCGCACAGCCCCATAAGCATCTTACAGATTCTCTCGGCGAACTTCTTTCAATGATCCAAGTTATTCGTTGAGCCCTGTCCCTCCATGAAAGTGAACTCCAAGACTCTCGGGCATTCATTCAAGCACGAAGCAGCAATGAATAATCAAGAGGCGCAACTACCGAGCATATAAAGCATAGCCAAATCTTTCCAACGAATTTTCTCTCCAATGGTCGACATTAATTCCAAATTCATTCCCTGCCTTGATAAAAAAAATTATGTCATTGTGAGTGTCCTCGTGCAGTGAGTTCACCTGAGTGAATAAATTATTTTAGGAATTCTACTATTCAACACAATTTGATGATGGTTTGTTTCTTATTTAAGACTCGTTGATGTCATGGAAGGTGTATTCCACTTCCTACATGCAACGCCACCCAAAATTTGCAAACCCGACGCACAAGTTTCCTCCATTCTGAAACCACAAAAGGTGGATTTCTACTTTGGTGAACTCATTTATTTTTCTTGGATTAATACACTCTGATTCAATTGAATCATACTTGGGTATATTTCAATCAATTTCTCTTGTGATAATGGGATCGGGGCCCAATTCCTCCCACCACCATCCAATTCAGTTACGCCTTGCTTTAGTTGGGAGGCCAAGTTGACAAGTTTGTCCACTATAGACTTTAACTTTTGAAGGATGTGCAAATAGGAAATTCCTTGAAATTGTGAGGATAGTAATACTATCCAACACACAATTGGATAAAATCTCTTGTTATGCTTGGCTAATTTCGTTGGTATTTTCCTTGTCACCACCATTGAATCTCTTAGGAATATTAACTTCATAATTTTATTTCTCTTGGTTACATCTATACCTTTCCACAAAGCCCAAAATTTGGCTTCGTTGTTTGGTGTAATACCTAGAGCTTAAAAATAATTATATTATTTTTTTCCGGCACATTGATAAACCATCCCTCTTGATCTAGTATCCAATGTTCATTAATCTTATTAATCTTATAAAAAATCATAATTATTTTTCAAAAATAATCATCAAATATAAGTAATATTAAATTATCCTTTGTATGTATATCAAATTTATAAATTTATTTCAACACTAAAATATGTATTTTATACATTTAAAAAATTTCAAACATTATAAAAAAATACAACTCGTATAATTATCAAAAAAAATTTAATAAATAAAAACATAATTCAATTAACTTCATTTCATATTTTTATTAAAAGGTATGAAAATCAAGATTCATAGTGCAAATATATAAAATTATCTTTATGAATGTATAAATTTTAAATCAAAATTCATCATTTTCATATCTCAAAATATCTTCGTCAACATAAAAATGTTTATTTTATTAAATTTTTATTACATATAGCCCATGCTAGCAACTCAATCGACGATCAACTCAATAATGAGGAGTTATTTCCGGATAGCCTTTAGCTTCAAACCCCACGATTCTGCCAACAATATAAAAATAAAAATTATTGCAGGTAATATGTAAACAAAGGTACCATCATTAACTTCCATCATCTATTAAAACAATAAATAACACTTGTGACATCAAATTTTCAACAAAAATGTTCAAACAACAACATAGTTCGGTAACTTGATTGGATATGTTATGTCACCACTTCTTCAAGATCATTAACACTTCCTTGGAAAAGAAATCTGACCATTGCACTATGTAGATCATGGTGTCATGTGAGAATAATCTAGATTAATGCAGAAATAGATTTATTTTCGAGTTGTTGAACGAGAGGTTTTATTTAGAGTTTAGTTCCAGCTATTTAGGTTTGTTTCTCCCAATTCACGGAGATTAGGTGAGTATGCTATGCTATAAAATGTAATTTAATTGTGAAATGAAAATTAATTATTCAGTGAGCTTTGTCTCACGATTCTGTGTTGTGTGTTTGTTTTAATTTGGTATTGGAGCGCTACGTTGTTTGAGTGCTGCATTTTTTTTCTGAATTAATAAAGCTCACACTGTGGTCAAGGTGAGGAGAGAAACCCGACAGTGGCTGTAGCCGTTTCAACATATTTTGAACTACATATGACAGACCGCTTTCAACATGGAAAGTGCAGAAACCAATCCGCTTGTCTGTTGTGTGCTGTGTACAAAAAGATCAAGCTCATCAAGCTTATTTGTTGTTGTCATATTAATTGTTGTGACGTGAATCTATTGCTGTAATATGATTGACAGCTTCATTGAAATCATATTTGTTTTTTTTTTTTCAATTCGATGAGCAGGTGAAATTTACTTCACTGTTCCTTTTAAGATCATGTAAAAATCCTTATGGCCTCTCAAAAAGATCGTGTGGCAGCAGTGATTTGTCACCGTGGAAGCAGCGTAAAGGGAAGTTGAAGTTACATGCTTTGTAATCGAAGTTTGCAAATAAAGATAAGTCAAATTTTTTTTTATTACTCAAGCAAGAACCACATCTTTGTTATAAGAGGCAAACGATACAAGGAAGTGACCATTTTTTAACGCAACGGAGAAATCTTTGGTTGAAGTTTTTTAGTTAAAAAAAATAAATACCTTTTTAAAGGATTCTTTTTATGGATTTTATTATATGAAGCTTGTGGCTTCATTGGTAATTTATTTGAAAATTGAATTGTCCTCATGAGCTTTAGGACCAAGGTGTACATAAAACTCAGTGGGCTTTAGAATCTGGTCATTATTGTTGAAATGTCTAATCCTATTGCCGATTCATATTTAAATGAATCCACCAAACTTGATGGTGAAAATTATGTAAATTGGAAATTTAAGCTCATCACAATTCTGGAGGAATACAATCTCTGGACAACTGTTAAAGGTGACGAGCCCAAGCCTAATGCTGCTGCTGCAATTCCAGATTGGGATAAGTGAGAAATGAAAGCAAAAGTGCTGCTACACATGGCAGTGAAGGACAATATTATTCCTCACATTCGGGACTATCAATCTTCAAAGGAGGCATGGGACACTCTCAAAGGTTTGTATGAAACTACTAATGCAAAACGCCTTCTATTCTTAAAAACAAAGCTACTATCTATCAAAATGGATGCCAATGAGAGCATTAGGAACTTTGTTTCCTGAATTAAAGACTTAGCTGATAAGCTTGGTGATATTGGTGAAAAAGTGTCTAGTAGCGATTTAGTAACTGTTGCTTTGAAGGGTTTAGTCCAAGAGTATAAAGTCTTTATTTCAGCACTCTCAGCTAGACCAACACCTCCTACATTTGATGAATTGGCTGGACTTCTTCTTTAAGAAGAAGAGAGAATGAAAATTTTTGAACTGGAGTCAAATGGTTCTGATTTGGAATTGACTGCAAGAGGTAAAAGATCATTCCGAGGGAGACCATGGGACAGGAACAGAGGCCGTTTTCAAGCAAAGCAGAAAGGTATGACACCTCCTGATTCTTATGTTAAGAGGAACATTGAATGTGATTATTGTGGAAAACCTGGACATCTAGCTAAAGATTGCTATAGAAGAAAGAATCATGAATCAAATCAAAGACATAGAAGGCATAATGGAAATTTCATAAACAGAGACACTTCAGTTATTGATGGATTTAAAAATCTTAAGTTGTTTCTTTCTGATGCTGCATTGTTTGCTGAAACTGATGATGAGAATACTTGGTTCATAGATTCTGGTGCATCGGCACATATGACTTGTAATAAAGAATGGTATGATAAATATTATGAGAAAACTGATGGTACACACATTTATCTAGGAGATGACAGGTCACTTAACGTCCAAGGCTATGGCATAATAAATGTGTACTTACCTAATGGACAAATGAGACAGATTCATGATGTGATGTATGTACCTACTCTCAAAAAGAATTTGATATCTGTTTCCACTATCACTGATAATCATTTAAAAGTGGAATTTGGTAAATTGGCGTGTATTGTGAAAGATGTTTAGGACTACTACAGGGTTGTTTCCACAGGTACCAAGGTTGGAGGATTGTATAAATTGGATGTGACGATGAAGCGTCATGTTGCATTGACATCCAAAGAGACATCAACAATAGAATTATGGCATCACAGGTATGGGCACCTAAATTACAATGATTTATTGTTGTTGCAAAGAAAATCAATGGTTGAAGGTCTTCCTGGTATGAAGTGTGAACATTTACCATGTGAAGCTTGTGCACTCGGTAAGCAACATAGAGAAGAGTTTCTCGTTCATACCGAGAAATGACAATATGATATACTTGAATTAATTCACACTGATGTATGTGGACCTATGCAAATTAGGTCTCTTGGTGGTGCTTCCTACTTTGTTATTTTTATTGATGATAGATCTAGGTATACCTGGGTCTATTTCATTCGAAGGAAAAGTGATATATTTGAGTATTTTAAAGAGTTTTGAACTATGATTGAAAAAAAAACAGGTAAGTACATTAAAATACTCAGATCTGATCAAGGGGGTGAATATAAGTCAGGTGCATTTAACAACTATTGTAAATCTAATGGGATCCAACAACAGTTCACAGTACCTCATACCCCTCAGCAAAATGGTTTTGCTGAGAGATGGAATAGAAAACTGGTGGAGTGTGCTCGTAGTATGCTTCAAGGTAAAAATATTTCTAATGGTTTCTAGGCAGAAGCCATTAATACTGTTGTTTATTTGAAGAATCAATGTCCAACTAAGCAATTAGTTTTTCAAACTCCTTTTGAGATTCTTCATGGTTATAAACCTGATGTCAGTCATTTAAGAGTCTTTGGATGTAATACCTTTGCACATATTCCTAAGGCTAACAGAAGAAAGCTTGATGTAAAGTCAATAAAGTGTGTTTTTATTGGGTATTGTACAGATCAGAAAGCATATAAATTATTTGATCCAAGTACACATAAACTGTTTGCAAGTTGAGATGTGGTGTTTCATGAGTAGGTTGATAAATGTGATACAAAGAATGATGCATGGCATATATCTAATGATGATCATGACAAACTTGATACTTTGGTTAAACAGGAATAGGAACAGGTACAGGTACAGGTTCAAGATCAGAAAAAGAGTAGCATGAGCACATCCAGCAGCAGTGATTCATCATGAGAGGAAGATTCACCTCAGAGTCGAAGAATCACGGATGGAACTCCAACAGGTATTGTAGCGCCAAGAAGGTTGACCCGACAAACCCAGCTTCCTGCAAGGTATGAATATTATGCCTTGATGTCTAATATCATGAATGTTGTAGAACCAGTTGATTATGAACAAGCTAAATAACATGAACAATGGAGAAATTCTATGAATGATGAATATGACTCTCTCATGAAAAATCAAACATGGGAATTAGTGGAACTCCCTGAAAACAAAGTTCCAATTGGAAGCAAATGGTTGTATAAATCTAAATTTAAAGCAGATGGTAGCATTGATAAATTTAAGGCAAGATTAGTAGCAGAAGGATATGCTCAACAAGAGGGAATTGATTATGAATATGCTTTTGCACCAGTAGCTAAATTGAATACAATTAGATTACTGATTTCCTTAGCTACAAAACATAATTGGAATATACATCAATTGGATGTCAAATTTGCTTTTCTAAATGGTGTTAAAGGAAGAATTTTATTTGGTTCAACCTGAAGCGTTTGTGAAACAGGGACATGAGCATTTAGTCTGCAGGTTAAGAAAAGCCTTATATGGTTTGAAACAGGCACCGAGATCATGGTATGTAAATATTGATACCTTCTTTCTTCATAATGGGTTTGTGAAAAGAAAAAATGATCCTAACTTGTATGTTAAGAAAGATGAAGAAGGAAATGTTGCTTTAATATCTTTGTATGTGGATGATATCATTATCACAGGCAGTGCTTACAAGTTAATTGAAGAAATTAAAGTTCAGTTTTCACAGGAATTTGAAATGAAATATTTGGGTGAATTGCATTACTGTTTAGGAATTGAGGTATGGAGAGAGCCTGGTAAAACATTGATCACTCAAAGCAAATATACAAAGGAAATTATTAAAAAGTTCAATATGAGTGATTTCAAAGCTATGTAAACTCCCTTAGAACAGAATGCAAAGTTGTACAGAGAAGATGGAACTAAAGAGGCATATGGAACATTATATCGCCAGTTGGTGGGAAGTTTGAACTATCTCACCACTACCAGACCAGACATTGCATACTCAGTCAGTATCCTTAGTCAATTCATGGCTAAGCCTTGAGGAAATCACTGGAATGTTGCAAAGAAAGTTCTCTGATACTTAAAAAGAACAGTCAATTCAGGTATTATGTATACTGATGAATCTGATGTTGCACTGACAGGTTTTTCTGATTCAGATTGGGCAGGAAATCCAAATGACAGAAGATCTACCTCTGGCTATGCATTTCATATAGGATCAGGGGTCGTATCTTGGAGTAGTAAGAAACAACCAACTGTTTCTTTATCATCAACAGAATCTGAGTACAAAGCTTTGACCAATGCCACCTGTGAAGCTATTTGGTTGCGGAGAATTCTTGCAGATCTTGAAGAGGTGCAAAGTGGTTCAACATGCATCAATTGTGATAATCAAAGTGCTATAAAATTAGCACATAATCCAATATACCACGCCAGAACAAAACATGTTGAGCTGCAATACCACTTTGTACGTGAGAAGATTGAGTCTAATGAAATTGATTTAATATTTTGTAATACCAAGGATAATATGGATGCTATATTTACTAAGCCTCTTGGTGAAATCAAATTTGAAATTTTTAGAAGTAAATTAGGTATTGTAGAAAATCCATTTCTCCATTAAGGGATGATGTGAGAATAATCTAGATTAATGCAAAAATAGATTTAGTTTTGAGTTGTTGAATGAGAGGTTTTATTTAGAGTTTAGTTCCAACTATTTAGGTTTGTTGCCTCCAATTCAGGGATATTAGGTGAGTATGCTATGCCATAAAATGTAATGTAATTGTGAAATGAAAATTAATTATTCAGTGAGATTTGTCTCACGATTTTGTGTTGTGTGTTTGTTTTAATTTGTCAGTGATGCATGAAAGGAAGTCTCAAGGAACAGACTTGGTTGTTTCACGAAAATTTTCTGAATTCATTTAGATCAAGTTATAGTACAAATGAAAAAAAAAAGTTACAAATAATATTGTAGATAACAATACCTATAATTTGTGGTTATTAGAGCTTGATATCCATAAATTTCAAAACCATAGTATTATGTTAATTCCATCAAAATGCTTAGGAATTTGAGTGAACAAGAACACCTACAATTCAAATTTATCCAAATCTAATCTGTCATTGTGCACTAATGCATTCTATAGCTCAGTTCCCTCTTCCCTCATATCCTTATAATTGAATAAGGATAGGGTTTTGAAACAACGAGAAATTTGTGAACACATGTAGGAGAATGAGAGGAAAGTTTCGATTGCAATGAAAGCCACTAACTTTATCATGTATAAGTTATCTATTATGATTTTAGTTAATTGGTTGCAAATTTGACACCATTGAGAAGCATTAAATTGGTGTCTTTATTTTGATTACAAATTTTGGAATATAGGCAGAAAATTTGAGGAATACTAAAGAATCAAGTCAATTGTTTAAACATATTTTTTAACAATTCAGAAATATAAGGCACTAGATAGAAATGACTATTTGAATTCACTTCAATTAGATTTCCATAATATTCCAAAATCTATAGTTGAATTATCCTCAAATAATTAAATGAAAAAGTGTTGATAATATATTGATCATAAAATGAAATTTTTGGTGGTGTAACAACTCCAATTACCCAAAAAATTGTTTTTTCTATTTATATCATAAATGATATTTTGTCATCAATGACTTTAATAACTTTTGTCATATTACGATGTTTCCATTGAGGTGTACTTTCTATTTTTAAATTTTCTCTAACAACTTATAGTGTCGTGAACCGAATAATTTTCTATGATTTATGATCCTTTGAACATGTTAATGATTTCTCATTTTTCTTTCAGCATTGACTGTCCTTAGGGGACAGTTCTTCAAGTGCTTACTTTTGTTGTAATAGAAATCTCATTTTACTATTAATTTCGTCTGTTGTCATCTTATGCTTATTCTCACAGTGTTTGTTAAAATAACAACTTTCGTTTTATCTTACAATATTTAATTCCATTATAATATTGTACTTATACTAACCATTATTACCATTCTATATATTTTCTTCATCCCTTATTCCACTTATATTTTAACCCTTAATAATCCACAAGACTTAACATTGAAGCTATTTACCCATAATTGAACCTATAGCATCAGATTCAATTTTGAATTATATAACATGATGCATATAAACAAATATTCATAGTATTATTAGAGAATATTGTATGACCTTAAATTTTACTTTTAATACTTTCACTTTGGAGTATTATTCGAAGTGTAATTTTCATTCGTAACTTAATCACAATTAGAATATTTGAAGTGCCCTCTTATGGCTTAAACAAGATTAGAATTTTGTAATTGTAAGTCATCATATACCTACATTTATGAAGTTCTCTTAACTCATAATCATCGTTATCCTATACATAGGATATGAAACAAATTCCTAAATTAACTTATCACATTGTATACATTTCCTGGATGGATACTACATTGGTGTACATATTAAAATGTGAGTTGATAGTAATTTATATCTTAACCCGAAGTTAACGTATTGAATTTATCAAATTTTTCTTGGGATTTGATTATATATTATCCATATCTTACGGACAGATGATTTATTTCATTTCTTTGTTCGAGAAATTCACGTATTAATGAAGGTACTTGTTAATTAATTTGATCATATGACCTTCAGGATGTTTTGATCCATTTGTGGCATATATACATGACACGTTTATGGTGAGGATTAATTCTATAACTTCCATTCACCTCTTTGTTTGGTTTAGCAAAGGCAAGTTAGGGTTTCCTTTTTCATTTTCCTTCACGATGCTGCCTGGTTTTTGGCTCTGTCTCTTCCTCCTAAGATTTAGGCAGGTTTTCCATTCCTCATTCATGTCGATCAACAATCAAAGCACTCTAGTAATGTTTGATTACATGCTTATTGTTATCATGACCATTGTTATACTTTTTCGGCTTCCCTATTTTAATTATTCACGATTTACTAATTTCGTTTGTATTTTGTGACTGTAGGTGAAGCTTTTTTCTTCACTCTTCTAATGAATTGTCGTAATTTCACCAATACCAGGTAATACTTCCTTGAACTTCACTTTTATGGGAACATATTGCACTTAAGTGGGTTTTATCAATACGACCTTCAATTTATATTCCTTTCGTGCTAGAATTCTGTGAGGAATCTTGAATTTTCGTTATTTCTTCTAATAGAGATCCACTACCTCTATTCTAGAGGCATCTCTCTATGGTCTTAATAGAGTGAAACCATGGCACGAAATGGATTTTCACATGGATTTTTAACTCACAACGTTTTTTAGCAATAGGTTTTTGGATTTATTATAAAGTATGTTATCATTTTCGTCCATGAAGTTGATTGTCTCAAATCAATTTCAATACCAGCACTAAGTGTGGTTGTCTTATAGGCATAAGTTATCTTTACTGGGTTTTCCTTAGATATGCAATCCCTTCACATGGTAATATATTTCCCTTCTCAGGCTTCTAAATTTTTAAAAGAAAATGAATATTATTTATATCAGTATTAATATAAATTATTTTTCCTCCACTGTGAATGTGATTCCTAATTGAAATATTTGTTTTACATTTTAGCCATCTCTCAAATCATCTTTCCTCAATGATTTGAGCATGGTTACTTGCCCATGTAACCATACTGTAAACACGAATTTGTACTAGAGATTACAGTGACTATATCTATTCATATATATTTTCGTATTTCAATTAGTATCATCTCTTTTCTTTTATTCAGATTATATCTCTATCATTAATGAATTCATTGTTAACTCGGATTTGTCTAACTGGATCTTTATTTTTACTTTTATTTTACAGTGAAATTCCAATTCATCCATATCTATATACATAGATATATAATTAGAAATACTCTATATAAAATTTCATAGACTTCTATTTTAATTTGATTGAATTTTAGTTATGTTTTCTTATTCTGTAAATTTAGTTGATAAGAGAGTTATAATTCTCTTCATATTTTTGATTAATATTTTTATTAATTTCCGCAATTTAATAAAATAATTAAATTCTATACGGACTCTTGCTCTATCTACAAGATTTCGATAGAATCATAATTCATACCATGTCTCTCCATTTTCAGGTATTTTCATTTTTCTTGTTCTCATACATCTTCCCCATTATTATCTTATTCATCTTCATGTATGAACTCTTTAATTTCTATTGGTGTATACAAGAATGATTCTCACTATTTTTAATGGAGTCATAAGGTAATAATTCTTTTCCAACTTCTTTAGTAGATTTCTTGTTATTATTTTATTTATTATATTCACATATACTAATCTTAGTGTAGGTTTTTTTTGTGTAGGTATTTATCTTTGTTGCATTTTATCATTCTCTCAATTTTGAATAGACAACCGTGCCATTCCTTGACAATTTGATAGTATTTGTTGTATGTATAGGTTGGTTCGTATCATCTGTCAAATTCACTCTCCTAAATTTAGAGCTATGCTCATATTTATAATTTTGTTGTAATTATTTATGTAGAACCATGGACTTTGTCAAGAATTTATGACAGATTGTAATGAAATTTCTATTATAGATAATATAATGGTTATGTTATAACTGTAATGATGCATAGTCATTTGTTATCATTATTTTGGAATGTACTAATTTACTTCATTACACTAGATTGTTCTTGTAATATCCTCTGGTGCTTTATATTGTATATCATTTTTAACGTCCTCAGTCAATGAAGGAATGAATGACTCTATGTAACCCTCTAATTACTACACAACATAATGTTTAAATTAATTTTATGTAATCATGCTTTATAAGAGAGGGAAAATTATCTCTTTATTTAAATATTTTTTTCAATGTTTTAATTACAGAATTTTTAAATACCATATTTTTCCTTGTTTCCACGTGTATTTATATATAATTTTTTTATATGCAGTTTAGATGTTTACAACTTAACCTTAGATTTAAACCCTATTACTGTGGTTTAGACATTCTCAGTGTTGGTTTATTAATTAAAAATTTCTATGTAACTATACAGGTCGACTATATCTAATATAGTTGTTTTCTCTTTAATACATAAGACTCTCTAAATCAAAATTCTACAAAATTTCATAATTCAGAAAAGCTAACTTTTCAATTCTTATAATTGAAACATAATTCAATACAGAAAGATAAATTTTAACTTTCTTGAATGAATAATCATTACTCTAACTTTCATTATCACCACAATTCATGATACAAAATTAAATTACTTGTGCATACAAATTTTGGAAAGACTATTTGCCACCCAACCTTGAGCTTTCTCTCCAAATCTCCCCCCGAGTAGAGACCAATTCCTCCAAAGTGTAAAAAACCACTTGTCTGCCTAGAAATGTCTTATTTAAGCTTTCTTTTCCATCATCATGCTTCCAGAACTGTGTCCAATTAAATCAGGATGTTTTTTCCCTTTTTCCTAGGCTTTACCTTTGATTTTTCCACAAAATCACTTTAAAAATAACATTTTTCTCTTTCTAGTTTTATTTCACCTCTTCTCAGTAACGTCCCACTTTAGTAAGGTATCTTTTAGACTTTTATCTCTAATCTAATATTTTTAATTTATTTTATTTTCTCCAAGGATTTTTGGAGAATCTTGGAAATTTATTTGGATTTAATTCTATCCTTATCGGCTTAAAATCATATTGTCCAATATAGTCTAGTCTTTTTACAATAATTAAAATTCCACATTTATTAGAATTAAAAATATAATATGTCCACAATGAATTTTTTCGTTTAAGTCTACTTAAGCTTTAGCATTGTTCAACAGTCTAATAAAATAAGTAAAAATAGGGATATTACATATTCCCCCTCTAAAACAAAACATCGTCCTCAGTATTGCAAAATATGTGTTCACTTTTCAAATAGTGATGGATATATTTCCTTCATTTCCTCTTCATATTCCCAAGTAGCTTCTTTACATGTAAAGTGCCTCCATTGCACTTTCACCCTAGCTATTGTCATATTCCGGAGCTCAATTTCTTCTTATGCTAGTATACAAAGTGGCTCTGGAAGAAATTCATGTTGTGTTTCCACATGTATCACAGTCCAATCAATTACATGATTAGGATCATGTACATAATTTTTCAATAAGGAAACATGAAAAACATTTTGAATGTTAATGTGACTAGGTAGAGCCAATTTATAAGCTACTGGCCCCACTCCTAGAAATTCGAAATGTCTACATTAGCGTGGTACTAACTTAGCACAATTACTCATATATAAAGTAACATTTTTAGCCTTAACCCTTAATTAAACATGGTCTCCCACTTTGAATTCTCTACGAATTCTCTTTTTGTCTGCATAGCTCTTTTGTCTGTCTTGAGTTGTTTCTATATTTTGTTGAATTTTCTTCATAGTTCTTTCCATCTCTTGTAATGCATCTGGTCCAAGAATTAACTTCTCTTCTGGCTGACTCCAACTAAGCGATGTGTGGCACTTGCTGCCATATAATGTTTCAAAAGAACTCATCTTTGTTGAAGCTTGATAACTATTATTATATGCAAATTCTGCTAGATGCATAAAATCTTCCCAACTTGTAGGTCTATCCATAGCATACATGTGTAACATGTCTTCTAAAATCTTGTTTTTCCTTTCAATTTGTCCATATGTTTGAGAATGGTATGTGGTACTAAAGTTCAATTTGGTACCCATTACTACAAGCAAAGTCTTCCAAAAGGATGAGTTAAATTTTTCATCTCTTTCTAATTAATCATTTTAGGAATGCCATGTAACTTCACAATTTCTTTCATGAATACATTAGCTACTTAAGTTGTACCAAAAGTAGATTGTATTGGTAAAAAGTGTGCAACTTTAGTCAACATGTCTACAACCACCATTATAGAGTCTTTTATGATACTAATCTAAAATTTCCTTTTTTAATGAGGTCACATTTGGAATATAAATTTTAGTTTTATCGTAAACCAACCCCTTATGATTTTTATTATGTCCCAATATTTCAGTGTTCTGCAATTTTTCTTGTAGTTTCCCATAGTTTGGATCTTGAATCACTATTTCTTGTATCAATACTTTTATGTCAAATTTCACACCACTTCCAACACTATTCAAAATTTGATGAGCATTCCTACTCAAAGCATCTGCAATATTATTTTTCTTCCCTTTAATATGTTTGATTTCCATATCAAACTCAATAAGAAGAGACAACCGTCTAGCTTGTCTATCATTTCAATCAGGTTGTGTGAAAAATTATTTCAAACTTATATGATCTATCATCAATATGAATTTATTTCCTAACAGATAATGTCTCCACAACTTCAAAGCATGTATCACAACAACTAATTCTAAGTCATATACAATATAATTTTGTTCATGTTTCTTTAATTTTTTTGATTCATGCTATGAGTGATTTCTCTTGTAATAATACCCCTCCTAATCCTTCTGCACATACATCTGTACATACCACAAATTATTTGTTCGGATCAACTATACTCTAAATAGGAGCAGTTGTTAGTTTAAGTTTTAACTGTTCAAAACTATCTTGACACTTTGTCGTCCACTCAAACATTAGACCTTTTTTATGTAAAAAAGTAATATGATATGATAATGGTGAAAATCCTTTAACAAATCTTTGATAATATTCAACGATACCCATGAATGATCTTATGAGTGGGACATTAGTAGGTACAGGCCAATCTATGATTGCTTGTATTTTCTCTGGGCCTATTGCCAATGCATCCTCTGAAATTCTAGAACCCAAATACTAAATTTTGTCCTTGAAAATTTCACACTTGCTGAATTTGGCATATAAATTATGTTCTTTAAGTTTTTGTAAAACAATTCTGAGATGTTCTTTGTGTTATGCTTCGTTTTTGGGATATACCAGAATGTCATCAATGAAAACTAAAATAAATGTTTCTAGATACTTGTGTAACATACTATTCATTAAACACATGAATATAGCAGGTGCATTAGTCAATCCAAAAGGTAGAACTACAAATTCATAGTGTCGATATCTAGTCCTGAATGTTTTTTTGTTGATTTCCTCATATTTAATTATGAGTTGATGATATCCTATTCCTAAATCAATCTTTTAGAAGATATTAGCTCCTCTCAATTGATCAAATAAGTCATCTATTTTGGGTAGAGGATATATTTTCTTTATCGTTAATTTATTCAATTGTATATAGTTTGTACACATCCTGAATGTGCCATATTTATTTTTAACAAACAGTACAAGTGCTCCCCAAGGAGACACAATTGGACTGATGTAACCTCTGTCTAATAACTCTTGTAGTTCCACTTTTAGTTCTAACAACTCAGGAATACTCATTCTATATGGTGCTCTAGAAACAGATGTAGCTCCTAGTACCAATTCAATTGAGAAGTCAATTTCTCTTTTAGGGCGTATATGGGGGATTTCCTCTGGGAATACATCTTTGAACTCTACAGGTGGATTTCCAGTTTTTTGTCCCAATTCCTCCACTTGAAAAACATACACTTAATAGCCTTTTCTTGCTATCCTTTTTAACTGTAGATCAGAAATCTCTCGGATTGAGATGGGTCTTGGTTCTCCTTTCACTATCACATGTTTTCCTTCACCATCTATACATTGAACTGTTTTACATAATAAATTAACTATTTCTTTTTGTTTCTCTAACCAGTCCACTCCCACTAACACATCATATGGGCCTTGAGGAAAAATATTTAAATTCAATTCGTTTTCATACCCATTTAAATTTACATCAATTTTTTGAATTTTATGGGTCACTTTTCTTTTTGTTCCAATAGCTAACTAAACTAACCATGCTTGCTGAAATTTTTCTGACTTTAATTTTCACTTTTCCACCATCTAAGGACTTATATATCTTAAATTTTCTCCTGGATCTATCAAAATAGAAATAGGTTGTTTAGCAATAATACCTTTGATTTCTATCATGGGTTATTGGTGTTGAGCTTGGCAATCCTCTAGTCGACTGATCCTTGGAATGTTTCTAGCAATGTCATTTAAAATAGATGCATCTCTTAAACCTTAAATTTTTTGAACTGCTCTATGAGGACAGTTACATAATAGGTGAGGTTCTCCACAACCCCAACACTTTAATGGTTCCTTCATTTTTATAGCCCCTTCATTTTTTTTGTTTCCATCTATTTGCTTAGATCTAGTTTGTGACTGTGCTGGTTGGTTTTCTCCAGTTTTATTAAAAATCTTCCTTTGATGATTTTTCCCAAATTTTTTGAAGTAAGTTGGTTTCAATCCTTTTACATTAGACTCACCTTTCCCTTTTTCTTTTTTTTCCCAAATTTTTAGCTAATCGTTTTTTACTTTAAACTAGTGATAACACATTTATGCTTTGCGAAAAAATTCATCCATCGTCTTGCGATTATCAAATTATATTCTCTCCTTATGAATAGTAAGTAGGCAGTTTAAAAATTGATTTACTTTGGCCTTTTCCTATCTGATATAAGGCACATAGCGAATCAAGTTAGTGAATTTGGTAACAAAATCATCAATAGTGAGTTGTCCTAATCTCAGATCATGAAATTATTTGTATTTTTCATCATAATATCTCTTGTTCAGATATCTAGACTTGAATTTTGTTTCAATGTCTTCCCAGGTTACAGTTCTCTCATGCAACACATGTACCATTTTGGTTTCTCCCCACCATAGGGTAACTTTACCTTGTAGCTGGTAAATAACCAATCTGGCTTTCAGGTTACTTCCATATTCATAACTTAAAAGTATTTTACCATGTTCAAAAGCCAAGATTCTGCATCTTCTTCCTTTTCACCATCATAAGTGGGAGGTTTAATTTTTTGGAACTCTCCTTGCAATTCTTTTTTATTTCTGGACTATTATCCAGTTCCTTCACCATCCTCAGATCCTTCTAATTTGGTTTTAGATTATTTTCTTTTTCTTCCAGGGTCTCCACTTTCGTGACTATACCTTGAGGTTAATTCCTTAATCAACCTCTCTTTCTCTTCATTGTCCTACAACAGTCATTCATTGTTGGTTCTCAATTAAATCAATTCTCGTTGCATATCTCTGACCATATCCAGCAACTGAGCTTTTTTTTTTGGTGGATTTCCCTCACCACCCAGATCTACGTACAACCCTCCTCCATCACTCATAATAAATCACTGTACACAGAAAACAAATTAATGCATTTTTTTTTCAAAACTGTAATTATTTTACAGTAGCATAATTTTGGGTTTTTATTTTTCTATGTAAGGACACATATAGGCATAGTGTTTTCAACATGGGCTTAATACCATTTGTAACATCTCCACTCACCTAATTTTTTTTTCTATTTATATCATAAATTCTACTTTGTTATCAATGACTTTAATACCTTTCATCATATTAGGATGTTTCCATTGAAGTGTAATTTATGTTGTTAAATTTTCTCTAACATCTTAAAGTCTCATGAACCGAATAATTTTCTATGATTTATTATCCTTTGAACATGTTAACGATTTCCCATTTCACTTTCAACGTTGACTATCCTTGGGGGACAGTTCTTGAAGTGCCTACTTTTGTTGTAACATAAATCTCATTTTACTATTAATTTCGTCCCGTGTCATCTTATGCTTATTCTAGCAAGTTTTGTTAAAATAACAACTTTCGTTTTATCTTAGAATATATAGTTATATTTTAAGATTGTATTTATACCAACCATTCTTACCATTCTATATATTTTCTTCATCCCTTATTCCACTTATAGTTTGACCCTTAATAATCCACAAGAGTTAACATTGAATTTATTTACCCATAATTAACTTAATTACAATTTGAATATATTGATTGCCCTCTTATGGCTTAGACTAAATTCAAATTTCATAATTGGAAGCCATCGTTATTAATGCATAAGTTCTCTTAATGCATAATCATCGTTATTATATACATACTTAGGATATGAAACAAATTCCTATATTAACTAGTGACATTGTATATATTTCCTGGATGGATATTACGTTCGTATACATATTAAAAATTCAGTTGATAATAATTTATATCTTAACCCATAGTTAACGTATTGATGTTATCAAATCGTTCTTGGGATTTTCTTATATCTTATCGATATTTTACAAATGGATGATTTATGTCATTTCTCTATTCGAGAAATTCACGTATTAATGAAGGTAATTTTTAATTAATTTGATCACGTGGCCTTCGGGATGTTTCGATCCACTTGTGCCATATATCTATGACACGTTTACAGTGAGGATAAATTCTGTAACTTCCCTCTACCTATTAATTTGGTTTGGAAAAGACATGTTAGGGTTTCCTTTTTCATTTTCATTCACTATGCTCCCTGGTTTTCAGCTCTGCCTCTTCCTCCAGAGCTTTACGCAGTTTTTCCATTCCTCATTCATGGCATTCAACAATTGAAGCACTCTAGTAATGTTTGATTACATGTTTATTGCTATCATGACCACTGTTATACGTTTTCTCCTTCCATATTTTAATTATTCACGATATAATAATTTCATTTGTATTTTGTGATTGCAGGTGAAGCTTTGTTCTTCACTCTTCTAATGAAATGTCATCATTTTACTAATACCATGTAATACTTCCATGAACCTACTTTTTATGGCCATAAATTTCAATAAAGTGGATTTTATCAATATGACTTTCAATTTGTATTACTTATCATGCTTGCATTCTATGAGGAATATTGAATTTTTTTATTTATTCGAATAGAGACCCACTACCTCTATTTTAGAGCCATGTCTCTATGGTTTTAACACGGTGACTCTGTGGCGCGAAATGGGTTTTGACATCGATTTTTAACTCAACGCGTTTTTTAGTGATAGGTTTTCGGATTTAGTTTAAAGTCTATTATCATTTTTGTTCATGAAGTCAATTTTCCCCAAATTGATTTCAATACCAGCACTGAGCATGGTTTTCTTATAGGCATATGTTATCTTTACTAGGTTTTTCTTAGATACACAATCCCTTCACATGGTAATATGTATCCCTTCTCAGCCTTCTGAAATTTTAAAAGAAAATGAATATTATTTATATCAATATTTATACAAATTCTTTTCCTCCATTATGAATACAATTCCTATTTGAAATATTTGTTTTACATTTTATCCATCTCTTAAATCGTTTTTCCTTAACTATTTGAGCATGGTTACTTCCCCCTGTAACCATACTGTAAACATGAATTTGTAATAGAGCTTACAGTGACTATATCTCGTCATATATATTTTTGTATTTCAATTACTATAATATATTTCATTTTATTCAGATTATATCTCTATCTTATATGAATTCACTATTAACTAGGATTCATATAACTGGGTTTTTGTTTTTACTTTTATTTTACAATGAAATTTCAATTCATCCATATCTATATACATAGATATATAATTCGAAATACTCTATTAAAATTTTATAGAATTCTATTTTAAGTTGATTAAATTCTAGTTTTGTTTGCTTATTCTGAAAATTTAGTTTATAAGAGAGTTATAATTCTCTTCATACTTTGGATTAGTTATTTTATTAATTTCCGCAATTTACTAAAATAATTAATTTATGCAGGGACTCTTTCTCTTTCTACAATATTTCTATAAAACCACAATTCATACTTTGTCTCTCTATTTTCAGGTATTTTCATTTTTCATGTTCTCATACATCTTCCCCATTATTATCTTGTTCATATTCATGTATGAACTCATTAATTTATATTTGTGTATAAATGAATAATTCTAACCATTTTTTATGGAATCATAAGGTAATAATTCCTTTCCACTTACCTTAGTAGATTTCTTCTTATTATTTTATTTATTATATTCACATATACTAATCATTATATAGGTTATTTTTTTGCAGGTATTTCTCTTTGCTACATTTTATCATTCTTTCAAATTTGAACATGTGACTCTACCATTCGATGACTGTGTGATTGTATTTATTCTATGTACAGGTTGGTTCATATCAATTGTCGAATTCGCTCTCCTAAATTCAGTTCTACGCTCAGATTTATAATTTTTTTGTAATTATTTATGTAGAACCATGGAATTTGTCAAGAATTTATGATAGATTGTAATGTAATTTCTACCGTGGATAATATAATGGTAAATTTATAACTATAATGAGACAGTCATTTTTTATAATTATTTTGAAATGTACATATTTACTTTATTACACTATATTGTTCTTGTACTATCCTCTAGTACTTTATGTTGTATATCATTTTCAATGTTTTGAGTCAATGAATGAATGAATGAATTTATGTAACCATTTGGTTACTACACAGTAGAATGTTTAAATTAATTTTATGTAATCATGCTTTATAAGAGAGGGACAATTATCTCTTTATGTACATATTTTTTTGTTCAATGTTTTAATTACACAATTGTTAAATACCGTATTTTTCCTTCTTTTGACATCTATGTATATATAATTTATGTATATACCGTTTAGATGTTTAAAACCTAACCTCATATTCAAACCCTATTATTATGGTATAGACATTCTAAGTGTTGGTTTATTAATTGAAAATGTCTATGTAACTATACAGATCAACTATATCTAATATAGTTGTTTTCTGTTAAATACATAAGACCATCTAAATCAAAATTCTACAGAATTTAATAATTCAGAAAACCTAACTTTTCACTTCTTCTATGTGAATCATAATTTAATACGGAAAGACAAATTCTAACTTTATTAACTGAAAAATCATTACTCTAACTTTCATTACCACCACAATTCATAATACAGAATTAAATTACTTATGCATACCAATTTTGGTAAGACTATTTACCACCCAACCTTTAGTTTTCTCTCCACAACCCCCCACCCCCCCCCCCGGCCCGAGTAGAGACCAATTCCTCTAAAATCTAGACAACCCCTTCTCTACCTATGAATGGATTATTTAAGCTTTCTTTCCCTTCAACATGTTTCCATAACTGTCTCCATTTAAATCAGGATGTTATTTTCCTAGGCTTTACTTTTTTTTTTTCCACAAAAGTACTTTAAATCTAGCTTTTTCCTCTTTCTAGTTTTATTTTGACCTCTTCTCAGTAACTTTCCACTTTACTGAGGTGTGTTTTAGATTTTTATCTCCAATTTAATATTTTTAATTTATTTTATTTTCTCCAAGGATTTTTAGAGAATTCAGAAAAGTATTTGGATTTAATTTCATTTTCATGGACTTAAAATCATGGTCTCCAAAATACTCTAGTATTTGCACAATAATTAAAATTCCACATTTATTAAAATTAAAAATATAATGACCACAGTGATTGTTTTCATTTAGGTCTATTCAACCTTTAGGATTGTTAAACTGTCTAATAAAAGTAGTAAAAATAGGGATATTACAGGTGGAGTGATAAGGAGGTATAAGATTTTACGGTTACACCAAGGAAGGAATTTTTCTGCTTTTGATCGGGAAACTTTAGGTTTTCAACAACTCTAGTGGCATTTTTTGCACAAGTTATGACTTATTACGTGCTAGTCCTAAGTTGTCGAATCTCCCACAATTCAATATAATTTTTTCTCTTCATGTTAGAACAATTACTAAATTGGTATCGGTAGAGGAGGGTAATGTAGTGGGTCATTTTCAAGATTTCCTGCATGGTTGAAATGGTGAAGCTTTAGTGCAATCCTTCTATATCCATGCTAAGCCAAATATAGAACCAAAATCTAAACATAGAATGGTAATGAAGGGTCACAAAACTATGGCCATGGTAGTTGGAAAAGATGTGGGCCTTGTGAGGATACTTTTTCTCTTAGAAAGGATTTTCACATACTTACTAGAGGTCAGTTTTGTGTGGTATTTCATTATAGAAAAGAATTTTCAAGTATAATTTTCCAAAATTAGTTGTGGGAGACATTAGTTTTGGTATTGTAGAAATGGTGCTTCGATTTTTACTGATTAGTGAGCCAGTTTCCACTTAGATATTATGGGTCATCCTCCTTGGTTTTCCCATTATGTTCTAGGAAAAAGTGTTTATGAAATATATCAGGAAAAAAATTGGAAGATTTATTGAGCTATAAGAGAATTTTCAAACAAAAAATGATTATCAATATGCATCGATAAATGTAGAAGTTTGTTTTTTGAATGGTTTAGTGGATTAGGTTGAGTTGGTATTTCTTGGACATAAATGGTTGAAAATTATGGATTATTGTTTGATTACATTTCATTTATATGATTTCAAGTGGGTAGGCCACCTCTTTGACTAATGAGATAATAACCCTCGAGGGTTGAAAGTTATAATCAAATACTTGGGTTTGAAAATATACTTCGAATGATATTAATATTTTATCTTAGGAGGAAAATATTTGGGTTTTGTGTCGAGTGGAAAAAATGGATGTTGATTATTTCTCATTGGAATTCACAGTTATATGTATGAAGTCTGAAACCCCTCTTAATATGAACATAATTGATTATGTGTTGTTAATGGCATACTCTTCATTAGAAGATGACATAGAAAACACACTTTCACTCTCCACACTTGCACCTAATTCAGCCATTGCCACTACCCTAGATAATGCTCTCCCTTTGCCTATGTCCTTGACTTACCTTGTCTCCCACCCTGATTCTTAATCTTCCTCCCATCTATGGTGCCTTATTTGGAATCTGCTTCTTTTGAGTCAATTTCATCTTTTCCCTTTGCAGTAGTTAGTATTTATAGGAAAAAGGATATTTTTCATTAAAACCATGGACAATGGAAAGGATTATGACCTACAATTAAGGATAAAATCCTCCTAGGATGATATTTCAAATGGGGGGTTGGTGGAGGATTCACATTCAATTTCACATGATGGAAGGAAGTATTTTCTATATTAGGTTTGAGAAAGAGAAAAAGATTGTATTAAACTAGGTAGAAAAAATTATATTGTAGGCATCCTTGTTGTCAAAATATCCCCTCTAGGAGCTCAAAAATGGTAATCCTATCACTAAATGTAAGGGTTTTTTTCCACCTGCAAAAAAAATAGCCCTCAAGAGGCTCCCAAGAGAACACAATCCTCATATTGTTCTCTTGAAAGAAACAATGACATTAGGGGAAAAATATTGGTTTTTTATTGAACCATGGTTAAAAAATTGCTATTTTTGTTCTCTCAATATAGGTGGCTTGTCTAGAAGATTTATCTCTACTTAGAATCCTTCTTTGAAGGAAATTTCTTCCACTGGAAAGAAAATGATATATCAATGGAACTAGAAATCAAAGAGTTCAATTTTTTTAGGAAATTTTTAAATGTTTATGGTCCATACACATATATGAATTATTTTTTGGATAGCATGATAGTCTCATGTATCATGCCTTACTCTCCTTTCATGCTTGGAGGTGACTTGAATTTCACTGTTCAATAAGTTAAGTATGGTGGAGCAATCTTAGGTTGGACATTTTGGAAGCCTATTCAGTCATTATTTTTAAGGAATGCATCTAGTTGATGTAAAGCCCCTAAAATTGGCTCCCACATTGTGGAATATTCTATATGTTGTGGAGGAAGTCTAAAAAAGAATAAATAAGTTTTCCATATTTGAATCCATAATGCCCACCAATATTTTTCATAATTCATGGGTGGATCTAGGTGGGATATCGGACCACTACCCAATTCTCCTTAAAATAGAGGCCGGTAAGGATAAACCCCCTATGTCATTCAATTTCAATTGTTCTTGTTTAAAGGAAGATGCTTTAATTATGTTAATTAAATACAAATGGAATCACTGTAAAGATAATGAATTAATTCCATGTATGCAACAATTCTCCCAAAATTTTAAGTTTTTAAAGAGGAAAATGAAATCTTGGAGAAAATATTTCAATAAGAAACAAGAGGCTTCTCTAAAATAGGATGAATCTTAAATGAGCTCCAATTTAATTCAAATGTCTAAGGTGTATTTTCAAACGAAGAGCTTGAATCCTTAATGTCATTAGGAGTTTCTGAAAGAGAATTATGAGCTTGGGAAGAGGATTTATGATGGCTGAAAGGAATATCCATATCAATTAAAGAGGGGGAAAATAACACCAAATGCTTCCATTAGTTCAAAAATAGAAATATAAATTATATGTGTGAAATTTCTTCAATTATAATGGAACTTCTAGTGAGCATAATTGTACAATTTCACCTTTTTTTTCTTCTTTTAGAAGCTTTTTCATGACATTAGAGCTTATTATCTTTCTCAACGTCCCTGCGATACCCCATAATTTGACTTCCTTTCCTTCTGAAAAAAAAAATTCAAGAAAATTTCTTGAAAATTAAAAGCTACCATCCCCAAAGATGGTAACCATTGTACTCCTAGTACAACATCAACGCCTCCCATTGGAATGGAAATCATTAGACTAATCAATACATATTCCCCCATGCTTAGCTTGATATTATGGAATTTTCTAGAGAAATTTATAGTTCCTCCATTTGCAACCAACACTTGACATTCTGGTGCTGGGTATAGGAAATAATTCAATTCCTTGGCTACCTTACAATGAATAACATTATGGGTACTACCTGAATCAATCAACACTATTACCTTTTTCTTCTTTATATGTCCTTCTGTCTTGAGAGTTTGAGGAGTGGTAATTCTTGCCAATGCATTACACGATATGATTGGACTCATTTTTTTCTCTTCTACGGTTGGTTGCTAGTGTATATCCTCTTGTTTTGAAGATTCTTGTTCATTTTCTTCTTCCTCTTCACAATCCATGTAAAATAATTTCTTCTCATCACACTTATGACCTTTAGTGCATTTTCTATCACAACTATAGAAAAGCCCTTTTTCTCTTTTTTCTTCCAATTGTTATGGTGTCAACCTTGTAGGTTGTGGAAGTCTAGGAGTGGGAACACTTCCATATTTATAGATGTGAGTGGTAGGCTTCCTTGTCAGCATAATTTTACATTCATTTTTTCTTGCCTTCTCCAATGAATCAAGTTCCCAAACACGAATTTAATTTTGGATGTTATCCTTTAAAGTCCCTATGAAGACATCGATCCTGTGTTCTTCAAGAATATGAGTTACCCTTATATTAAATTTTTGGAAGTCCTTAATGTGATCCACTACTGAACCCTTTTGCTTGAGATTTATCAATTGGCTAAAGAAGGTGTTGCTCTTTGTATCGTCATAGTGTGCTATTGTTTCCTCCGTAAAAATTTACCAAGTGAAATTTTTTTTATCAAGCCATAAATACCATACAAATGTATTTTGTTTTAAATGTAAAGTATCAATGCGTACCTTTTGTTTGTTTTGCACATTATTGAGATCACAATATTGCTCCAACTGTAGTATACATGTTACGGGATCCTTGCCATCAAACTTCCTCATATCCATATTTGGAATATGGTGTTTCTTCCATCTAACATTAGAGTTTATGAAATCACAATTAACATCTACTTTATTCTCATCTTGTGTTTCTTCTACTATCTATTCGCCATTAGGAATCATTTCTTGTATCAACTTTGTCAAACCTTCCATGTTTTCTTTTAGATCATTCTTCATGTTTTCCATGTTGTATTTCATTTTTTCTTCCATGTCCTCCATCTTAGATTCCATGCCTTTCTTCAAACCATCCATCTCTGTTTCCACGCCTTTCCTCAAAACTTCCATTTCATTTTTTTCTCTTTGCGAGAGCGAAATTTGGTGAACTTTTTCTTTTAATTATGGTAGATCATCTTGCAATTATTCATATTCATGAGTCATAGTAGAGTATTCTGAGGGATTAATGGCCATTGAATTATTTTTAGGAGGCATTTTGGAACCCAATACTAGAATATATGCTCAATAAGCCCTTGGAATCACTTCAAACTGATTTTTTACACAATACTTGTGCAATTCGTAAAAAACAATACACACATTTTTCTTGCTTTTGAGGAGCTCGATTTCGAAACTGAATTATCTCTGTGATTTTGGATCTTCAATATCTGAAATTGTGCCCTACCGTAGCCCTTTAAATCATCTTTCGAATGCCATAGGTATGACCTGATTTGTATTTTTCAAGGAAAAGTTATGTCGAATCTCCCACAATGACCTAATTATGGACTGGTTCAGTAGAATGAAATCGTACGCATTGTCACGTGTCACTGTTTCTTCCTTAAAATTTTAAATTTATAGACAAGCAACTACAGTCCATGTACTTGCCGCCACTCTTTACAGAATTTCAATTCGATGCTCAGATAGAGAGTTATGAATATTTTCCCACGATCACCTCTTTGAGAAGAAATTCAGGAGCCTGAAAAAGCCCTAAATTCCATAGATCCTACCTCCCAAAATAATTCGAATCAATCTCGAAAAAATTTCCACGACATTCCTCGAGATCTCAGCTTCGTTTTGTGAAACTTTCAACTTTTGAACCGTCGTAGAGAAAACATTATAGAGAAAATTATATGATGACCTGTTTAGCTTAAATTCAGGAGCCTGCAAAAAGCCCTAACTTCCATAGATCATATCTTCGAAAATATTGCAAACCAAGCTCTAAAATGTTGCGATGATGTTCCTCAGGATTTCTTCTTCTGGCTCTAAAAATTTCAGCTGTTGAACCTTCGTATAAAAATTTTTATAGTGGAAATTCCATGATGAGCTTTTTGGAGTAGTGAAACCATAGAATCCAAAGCTGTAATACCAAATGTTGTGAAATGAGCTCCAAAAATAGAAGAAAAGAGAGATCAACACCTTAGAAATCAGCCACTTCGAGGGGGAAACCTCCAATACATTACATAAATGAACAATTATTGGATGCTAGAAATGACCAAAACCCAATTTCTATATATAGGAGTCCATGGGGCCACAATATAATCCTAGCTAACCTAACAATAATAATGTAAGGACCTAACAATAATAATTTAAGGGCATAATAATAACAATTTTGAGGTTATAGGGGTACAACAATAACAATAATGGGGCTACACTAATAACAATAAGGGACTAAACTAGTAATATAGGGACCTAACATATTACCTCAAAACGACAGCTCTAACAAAAAAAACATAAATCAAAAAATGAGAAAATAATCTTCAACCAAAAAGTTGTATTATGGAGTAACCTGTTTTTATTTTCGTGGTAAATTTTCAACATTTTTAAAAAATGGAAGTAAATGAGATTTTTTTTTTGCAGAAATCACCCTTAAAGCCAAAACCGTTGATGTTGGAATAACGTCGTCAATTTGTTTTGTGCAAAAAAACACCCTGAAAATTAAAAGTGTTGATGTTGGAATAATGTCGCCAAGTTTTTGTATACGAACAACAACTTGAAAAAAAAAAGTGTTGATGTCGGAATAACATCTTTTTTTCCTAGGTAAATTGTCAACATATTCTAATAGTGACGTTAAAGAAAAAATATCATGACTTAGAAAAACTTTAAAATTCCAACGATTTTTAGACATGGTATTAAAGATAAAAAAAATCATGTCTTTGAAAAGCTATAAAATACCAAGGATGACATTAAGGATAAAATATCACCTCGATGGAAATCCTCAAAATTCCAACAATTTTCAGCCATCTTCTTAATATTATTTTAAAAAATTGTTACAATTTACTCTATATTAGTTTATTTTTATTTTAAGTTTAACATATTAATAACAAATTAATAAATATAATATTGTTTTTATATAAATGATTGAAATCACTGGATACGAAACACTTAACTTATGATGAATGAATAAATTTACAAAACAGATGAATTTATATGCGAGTTAGGAGTTTTTGATACTCTGCATTAAAACATGTTTTTGGGGAAATTTGTGTAAATAACTTATCTTTAAATAATTTTAATTTTTTAAAATTAAAAAAAAAACCATATAATTCATTATATATATATATATATATATATATATATATATATATATATATATATATTATTTTGATATATAATAATAATAATAATAATAATAATTTAATATTAAAATTGTATTTTTTTCTAATTTAATAAAACAAAACTAGTAAACACATTAAAGGTGATGCAAAAAAAAAGTCGTTTCAAGAATTATATGGACAGCTTAGGAAGTACACCATAAATAAAAAAAATGTTCTTTTAAGCTTAGTAATTCTACATCTTTTTTATTTTGATGTCTATATCAAATGAAATATATTGCGAATAAAAAAACATTGGAAAAATCAAAATAAAAATAAAAAAACACAAAATTGAAAAAGATAATAACACTTAAATAAAAATATATTTTATAACATAAAAAAAATTAAAAAACATGACAAAAAAAATACAATATAAAAAATATATAAAAAAAACCCAAAAAAACAAAAAAAAATAGAAAAAAAATTAAGAAAATAACAATTTGAAAAAAAAAGAAACATGAAAAAATAATTGATGAGATAAAAAAAATAGACATGAAAAAAACACAATACAAAACTTTAAGAGACATAATTAAAAGATTAAAATTTGAATAAAAAATATTACTAGCAATTACACCAAATGTTGCAAAGGAAACGTCATAAGTCATAGCATATGAGAAAAAACATGATGTGATATATTATAGTCCCTTATAAACACATAGAACATAACATATTGCAATACACTTTGTAATACATTGATTCATTTATCTGAATTAGGTTAGTTGAGATTGGTAATAATGTACTCTTTTAAAATTATTAACATCTACCTTGAAAGAGAAATGGCCTCCCAACCAAGACCATGGATTCCATAGGCAACAATTACTGCACTTCATGATACCATATTTCTTCTAAACAACTAATCAACAGACATGCAACTCCCTGTAGTTGGCATATGTGTCAATTAGGGTTGTTATTGTAACCCCTAAATGTGCACATGTCGTGAGAAAAATTACCATCGAAGAGTTGCCATAGTGGAACAATTTGAAGTCACATTTAACCACCGTTGGTGATATCGGCTGTGACCCATAACGAGGTGCAGACTACAGGTGTACAAAGTATATGGATGGACTTAAAAAGCTGAAGCAACAGCTGACTCATAACAAGGAGGTACAGACTGCAGGTGTACAAAGTATACGGATGGATGAACCACATTGTCTAAGCTCCAATTTTGACAAACAAAATCAATAGTAATGAGGTAGAAAATTATATCAAATGTGTTGCAGATAACATTGTTAAAAATAGAACCTTGCCTTGTGTACATGAAAGATACATCCGCAAAGTTATTCACTTCGAATCAAAATAAAAAGAAGATTCTAACAACAAATAAATTCATACACCACTATGTCAATCAAAATGAAAAGACATAATAAAGGTATTCACCAAACAGCAACCATTGAAAGGATGTCAGTGCAAACCATGTAAATACATAATAGATTTACGAAGTTGGATAGATAGGTGTGACGATGTGGCACCACAACCTATCAAAACAATACACAAACATCGAACTATTTACAATGGAGTGCACATAATGTCACGTGAGCAATAAACATCCACATAAGTAGCGGTGTATCACAACAATGCTCTCAAAATGATCAGAATCTATTTCCCATTATTTCAACAAATTTCCTACAAATTCCAGAAGGTAAATCCAATATATCGCTAATTAAAAATAAAAAAACCAAGCTATAATATAACTTGCTTTAGGCAAACCATGCTCATCCAAACACATGATGAAATTAAAGAATATAAAAAGAACATTCAATCTCACGGATGATGAAGGAGCAATGAGTCTCCAAATTAGATTATGACATCATGCCACGTTGTCACTGATATCAGTTTGACTGAAATCAGAAAAATTCTTACAAGCTCTTCAAATAACATGAAAATATTTGTAACATATATACCAATTAGAAACTAAAAATACCAAATAATAAATTTCATAATTTCACATGATACATAGAAAACGTGGCTTTAAAACCCACGTTGGAGCCAAAAGGAAACACACAAGGTAATCTGAAATTATACATCATATACCAAATTGGAAATCAGAACACAGATCAATTTGTCTAACAATATCCAAACAATAGAGTTAACTGCATTTGAACATATTACTCCATAACAAAAATTAAAAAAGAAATCACTAAATCTAGCACCATTACTGATTCAAGTTTTTACGAAAGAGATGAATAATTTCAGAAAATGGCGCCTTATCAGACAAAAATTCACATTTAGATATCAATGGATACCACATCACCCTCAAAACAATATTAAACATGTTTTATTAATGAAAAAATAAGGATACTTGCAACTTTGTAACTGCTAAGCATGAGATCCTGGTCAATATTTTCAGACAATCCTCATATACTATTAAGTAAAATCTTCAAATCTTTAGAATCTGTTCTACAGAACAGAAAACAAAATCATTTAACCATAAATTTATGCTACTTGTATATTATTCTTGATGATGACAAAATTTCATGATCGTTTTCCTTGTAAATTACATAGAAACTTTAAAATAACATAAAACAATGTCACAAGTAGTTCATAGCTCCTCGTTAAAACTCCCAAGAATAGCATAAGTGCACATAAGCAATTCAAGTAGTGAGCTTCAAACACGGAAATATTTCAGAATGGAAAATCAATCTCCATCCTAGGTAAGAGCAATCATCATCAAAACTTGCAAAATGCTTGAAAGCAGCAGCTCTAATCAATCAGGTCTTTATACTGAGGCACAAAGAAGCTATTCAAACTCCATGCTTTCATTCGATTAACAAAGTCTCATGCATCTTTCAAACACATGAATCACATTAATTTTCAAAATTCAATCACTTCCAAATATAAAACTCACTCCTACTCTTGGACAACAAACAAAACTAGTTTAGCTTCTCACTCCGTTTTTGTATTGAAAAGGAAACAAATTCGTTTCAAATTGTGAACTAGGCTAAGATATCTCAAACAAAAGAAAAAATATTTTAAAGGTGAAACAACTACACTAACTAGCCAAATCAAACAAAACACATCTCTCACCCACCGCAACCCAAAAAAAAAACTCATTGTATTGACTTGTGAAAATATTGTCCAAAAGACAGGAAAAAATCAAACAATGAAGGCAACTATACAGAAGATCTTCACCAGCTAAGAAAAAATTCTACATTAGACAAATTAAATATAGCACACAACTGCAATGCAGACAAGGAACATTAACTACATAAACAGTTCAAGTTCAGAAGCTCAAATTTTTAATAGACATGTATCTTACGAATGAGACCATGTGGGTTAAATTCAAACGACAATTATTAGCAATCAATAAATAGGATAGGGAAGCAGAAATATGGAAAATATCACATCGCTAGCTTAGTCATTAATTAAAAATTTAGTCAATGGAATAGAATGTGCCAATCACAACATAATTTTTTTTACTAAACACACAAAAATGACAAGCTAACAAACTAATACCCACACCAAGGAAGGGAGTATTCATAGGAGCATGCCAACTAGAATCTAAGCGACTTGAATTGAAAGCTCCTGTAAATATGAAATTTCAAAGACAGTATACCAATTCTACCTTTTTTCTAGGAAGAAAAAGATGCCCAAAACATTAAAAAGAGAATTAAAAAACCTGTAAGGAAAATGAAAATGCAGTGCAATGCATCTGGGCATACTGTTTTCCCCAGTTGATCAACTCCTTGTAGTGCACGATAGACTCGAGCCGCTGCTTGAACTTGTTGATGAAGTTGTCGGCCTTGGCATTCATTTCTTTGGTATCTTCAAGGCCATTGTCATCCAAATCCATAGTATGCACAACTTTAGAGTAGCTTCCAAGACTGTAAGGGCCTGACTGTCAAAATGACTGAAAGGGGAGTCAAAAGTTCAGAATTTCTTGAGTTGCCATGGCAGAGGAGGAGCTCGGAGATCTCCAGTAGGGGGTGTGTTCGATTTGCTTCTGTCCAACCCATTAGCTATTTTTCTCTTTTGGGTTTTATGAGAAGCCCCACTACTCTTAGCCTCCACTTTGGGTTTCCTTTCCTCTGCCATTTTCATCATTTTTTTTTCTTATTCAACCATAAAATTAGCTAGCATTTTCTCTTCCTATGATACAACATTATCCAGCATTTTCTCTTCTTCTGATACAACATTATCTAGCATTTTCCCTCTTTATTCTTCTGCCTTGTTTTCAAATTCAACTACCTCCTCAACCTTACCTCTAGAAAAAATATAGCTGCTCAATCTAGATAATAGAGATGGGTTTCTTCTCAAGTCCTTGTTGCTGATGTTGGTGTTACTAATATGACGCATTCCAGAAGTAATAACAATGGTTCCAATCATAGTATTCAAAAACAAAAATGGCATTATGGGAGTGAACCATCTTGCCATAACAACCCACATTTGAGACATAGCTTCCGTGATTCTTCCGCAATATACAAACCTCAAGATATCAAGATACCTTTCTCATCTGGGCTTGAAGATCCCAGTAGAGAGATCTAAGCCATGAAAGATCTGATGAATTTTTTACATAAAAAGAGAAAAATAAAGTGAGGATTCATAGGAGCATTCCAACTGGAATCTAAGCAACTTGGATTGAAAGCTCTTGTAAATCTGAAATTTCAAAGATAGTATACATGTTCTAGTTTTCTCCAAGAAACAAAAGATGCCCAAAACATTAAAAAGAGAATTAAAAAAACCTATAAGGCAAATGCAAATGCAGTGCAATGCAATGCAATTGGGCATATTATTTTCCCCAGTTGATCACCTCCTTGTAGGGCACGATAGACTTGAGCCACTGCAACTTGAGCTGCTGCTTGAAATTCTTGATGAACTCATCAACCTTGGCAATCACTTCTTCGATATATTTAGGGCCATTGTCATCTGAATCCACAGTGTGCACAATTTCAGAGGTAGCTTCCAAGACTGTAAGGACCTGGCTGTCAAAATGACTGAAAGGGGAGTCAAAAGTCCCAGATTTTTTGAGTTGTCGTGGTAGAGGAGGAGCTTGGAGATCTCTAGTAGGGGGTGTGTCCGATTTTCTTCTGCCCAACCCATTAGTTATTTTTTTCTTTTGGGTTTTCTAAGAAGCTCCAGCGCTTTTAGCCTCCACTTTGGGTTTCCTTTCCTCTGCCATTTTCACCATTGTTTTTTCTTCTTCAACCATAACATTAGCTGGCATTTTCTCTTCCTCTGATACAACATTATCCAGCATTTTCTCTTCCTCTGATACAACATTATCCAGCATTTTCCCTCTTTGTTCTTCTGCCCTATTTTCAAATTCAACTACCTCCTCAACCCTACCTTTAGAAAAACTTTAGCTGCTCTTTCTAGATAACATAGATGGGTTTCTTCTCAAGTCCTTGTTGCTGATGTTGGTGTTATTACTCTGACGCATTCCAAAAGTAATAACAATGGTTCTAATCACAGCATTCAAAAACAAAAACAGCAGTATGGGAGTGAACCAGCTTTCCATAACAACCCACATTTGAGACATAGCTTCCATGACTCTCCTGCAATATACAAACCTCAAGATATCAAGATACCTTTCTCATCTGGGCTTGAAGATCCCAGTAGAGAGATCTAAGCCATGAAAGATCTGATGATTTTTTTACATAAAAAGAGAAAAATAAAGCGAGGATTCATAGGAGCATGCCAACTGGAATCTAAGCGACTTGAATTGAAAGCTCTTGTAAATCTGAAATTTCAGAGATTGTATACACATTCTAGTTATTTTTCTAGGAAACAAAAGATATCCAAAACATTAAAAAGAGAATTAAAAAACCTGTAAGGAAAATGCAAATGCAGTGGAATGAAATGCATCTGGGCATACTATTTTCCTCCGTTGATCACCTCCTTGTACCGCATGATAAACTCGAGCCACTACAACTTGAGCTGCTGCTTGAACTTGTTGATGAAGTCATCAGTCTTGGCATTCACTTCTTCAATATCTTCAGGGCCATTGTCATTTGAATCCAAAGTGCGCACAATTTCATAGGTAGCTTCCAGGACTGTAAGGGCCTGGCTGTCAAAATGATTGAAAAGGGAGTCAAAAGCCCTAGATTTCTTGAGCTACCATGGCAGAGGAGGAATTCAGAGATCTCCAATAGGCGGTGTGTCCGATTTGCTTCTGCCCAACCCATTAGCTATTTTTTTCTTTTGGGTTTTCTTAGAAGCCTCACTGCTCTTAGCCTCCACTTTGGGTTTCCTTTCCTCTGCCATTTTCACCATTGCTTTTTCTTCTTCAACCATAACATTAGCTAGCATTTTTGCTTCCTCTAATACAACATTATCTGGAATTTTCCCTCTTTCTTCCTCTGCCCTGCTTTCAAATTCAACTACCTCCTCAACCTTACTTTACCACTTGAGCTGCTGCTGCTTGAAGTTGGTGATGAAATCGTCGGCCTTGGCATACGATAACAGCATAGTTGGTTATTCTAAATGGAGAAACCTAACATAGGTGGTTACGGGAACTGCAAAGGGAATCATCCCCACCTCAGGAATGATGATCATTGATTATTATTGTACCGTTGATGGTGTACAACAATCAGTGGTACCATACACAATTTTTAACAAAAAATTTATTTAACAAATACTTTATCAATCTAATGGCAGACAATTTTCTAATCGTCTAACATGTAATCTAAGGGTGTAGGAAAGGTACATATGGCATCTAGGAAAGTTGTTTTCAAATAAAAACATCTTACGACGTAAAAACAAATAAATTCAAAGAAAAAAGTTTAAGAAACTATGTAATAAAAAAAACAAATTAAAAATTATTTAAAAAAATATTAAAAAATAAAATAATAATTAAAAAATATTGACAATAATAATAAAACACATTGAAAGAAAATACACTAAAACATTTTTTCTTTATTAAAAATACTCTAAAAAGGGCTAGTTCTTAAGAACTAGTCTTAACAGCTAGTTCTTAATAGCTAGTCTTAACGGCTACTTCTTAACAACTACTTCTCAATGGTTATTTTGGGGAAATGTTGCATCTCCAGTATTTATTCTTCGAGATCAATTATTTTCTCCACCTTGCCCTGAGAATGAACCACATTAGTTGGTTCGAAATGTCGACCTAATCCAAATGATGTGATTAATTCGAAAGACATTTACCTACATTATGGATCACAAAAGTCTTACATCTAACAAGAAAAACATTAAAAAAATCATTAAAAAAAAATTAAAATCTACTAAAAAAACTATAAAAAATAAAAAATAAACAAAAACATTTTAAAAAAATAGGAAAAAAAGAAAAGGCCATTTAAAATAAAAAAACATAAAAATCATAATTTAGGAAAATAATAATAATAATAATAACTATTTAAAAATGAAAATTTATAAAGAAAAGAAAATTCATAAAAATTTAAATTAAAAAAAAAATTAAATTAAATTAAATTGTGCCAGCATACTGCCACCTTGGCAGGGAGGTTGATTCTAAGAATAGACCTCCCACCACTCGGCCAACTGTGGGGCTTGGTCGTTGGGTGGGCATATAGGTCTATTCATTGAATCGACCTCCCTCCACCAGGCCGACCGCGAGGCCTGGCGGTAGGGCAGTGATGAGCTTCATAGCTCCTGCATTCCTGGGAGCCAACACTAGCAACCAGCCTCGTAGCGAGACTTTATTTATTTATTTGATTAATTTTTTTAATTTAATTTTCTAATTTAAATTTTTTTTTGGTTGAATTTTTATTATTATTATTATTATTTTAGATGGCTTTCTTTTTATTTCGTTTTAAATTATAAATATTTAAAATATTTAAAATTTAATTATTTTCTTTTAATTTAAATTATTTAAATTATTTTTAATTATTTTATTATAATTTTTAATTTTAATTTTCAAATTTTAATTAATTTTTAATTTTTTTATTTTTATTATTTTATTTTATCAAATTTTTAAAATTATGTGCTTTCATTTTATTTTTATACTTTTTAACTAGAAAATTTGTTTTTACGGTTTTTTTTTTTTAATTATGCATTTTTTTAAATTACTGCCTCGTTTATTTATTTATTTTTTTATATTTTGTATTTTTTTTGTTTTTTTATCTACTTTTTGTTTAATTTTTTTATTTCTACAATTTAGTTATTTTTTTTATTTTTTAATTCTTTATTTGTCGTTAGTTTTTTTATTTTATTTTTTTAATCGACATAAAAAATCCAAAAATTTAGAAAAAATTATCCACACTTGATAGGTTAGAAAATTTAAAGTGTATAAAATAAGCCCTCTAAGCAAGAAGGGTTGATCTTGCATCAACGCTTTCAAAATTAGCATGAAAATCACTAACATTTTAAAGCAAGTGTTCATACTTGATAAATAAAAATATTTAAAGTGTCAAAAATCAACCATCTAAAAGAATAGGTTGATTCTTCATCACCACTTTTCAATGTTGACATGAAAATCAATGACATTAAAAATGAAAATTCCAAGAAAATTTAAAGTGCCAAAAATATGCTTCAAAAGAAATATATAATTCTGCATCAACACTTTTCAAAATCGATATGAAAATCAATGACATTTTAAAAAAATTCAAATAAAAATATAAAGAACCAAAAATTTGCTACAAAAAAAAGGGTGATTCTCCATCACCACTTTCAAAATCGGGTGTTTTTTTTTTGCTACCTCAAAAAACAGTTAATCGGTAATTTTCTCGTTTGATCGGTAACTTTGTTTCAAATGGATGATGTTATAGACATGAAAGCAACTAAATAAGAGGTCTCTAGGGCCTTATACACCATGAAAATATGTAAGAGTGATGGGTTTGATGGATATACTATTAACCACTTGGGATTTTATGACCTATTAAATGAAGACATCATGAAGGCAGTGAAAGTGACTCATCGTATGGATTGCATGCAAGGCTCCTTATATTCAACAATTATATGCCTCGTTACCAAAAATAAGAACACTCATTTTTTCGAATAATATTTCCCCATATCATGTTGTATTGTTATCTACAATTTGGTTACAAAAGCCATTTGAATGAGATTAAAACCCTTTTTGATTTCTATCATTGCAAAAGAAAATTTTGAATTCCTTTATAATAGGCACATTTATGATGTGGTGGCCTTGTCTAAGGAATATTTACATTCAATAAACTCCAAACATCTGTGCCATAACATCGAAGATAGACTTATCTAAGGCCTATGATCGAGTTATTTGGGTTTTTATCAAACTTTGTCTCATTCAGTTGGGTATGAGTCTAAAAACTATTAACTATATTATGGGATGTATATCTCTGGTCTATTTCGTGGCTCTCAAAAATGGACGCCCATGTACACTTTTCAAGGTAATAAGAGCCATCAAACAAGGTTGATCATTGTAGCATGTTCTTTATCTTCTAGTTGAAAAATCCACGAGTATGCTCATATGACATGATATATCTTCAAGTTATTTGAGGGGCACCAATATATTCGATCTAATGACTCTTTAACATCTGTTATTCATTGATGATATACTTATTTTTCTTGCAATTTCATGATCTAATATTTCACATATAAAAATAATATTCTCTCGATTTGATTTAGTCACATGAAAGAAAATTAGTGAAAGAAATGTACTACTATCTCACGTAATTCGCCTTCTCCTTTTAAGTATTTTCTTGATCAAGCATTCTCTTTTTAGTATAAATATTTACAAGAATGCCTCGAATATCTAGGCTTCTTCCTTAAGCCTAATGCATACAAAGTGGTAGATTGTCTTGGAATTATTAAGAATTTTTACCCTAAAATCATAATTTAGGTGGGTAGAGGCCAATTAGTGCTTCCTAAATCAATGCTCAAAAGAAAAACACTTTAATGTGCCTCAATTACTACTGTCCCAAAAAGTGTCCTTCAAAAAATTCATAAATTCAACTTTATATGCTTATCATCCAACAATACATCCTTGGAAGGTATCCCTTTGGTCAAGTGTACATCCATTGTAAAGCCCAAAATTTTAGGAGATTAGGGCTTCCAAAATACAGTTTTGTTTAACAAGTCTCTAGCAAAAAAGAAGTTTGTGGCACCTTTTGAAAAACAAATCCATATGGGGTAGGGCCATGAGGGACATATATTTTCTTGAAATTCCAATAATCTCTTGGATCTGGGATCCAAGGAATTTTATTTCAAAATCCTCCATTGTTTGGAAGGTAGTGGCTAACATGTTCTCCATTATTGGTTGTTGCATAGCATGGAAGATTGAGAATGGAAAAAATAGTAAAGTGGGACTAGATCCATTAGAAACAATTGGAGATTATTGTAGAATCTTAGAAGGAACTATGGCTTCTCTTCGTCAATAAAATGTTTTTTCCTTAGTAGATATTCATGCCCAACAAGCCCAATAATGGGGAAAATAAGGCTGGAAACCAATGATGGACTTGGGACTCTCTAAGGAGGAAGCCTAGGAGTGGCATTCATATGTTAGTCTACTAATCTCATCCATGACTTGTTTCCCCGATGAGGATGAAGATCACTTAATTTGGTAAAAAATTCCCACTTCTGGAGTGTTTATAGAAAATTTAGGATAGAAGGAAAAGGTTGAAGCCTCTTTAAGCAATGAAAGCTATTGGTGTTGGAATATCTTTCGAAACACGATGGTGTAGTAAAATTTAAGCTATCCTTATGGCAAACTCTCAACGATAAAATACTTATTGTGGAGAATGGAAGGAAGAGAGGATGGATTGAACCTAGCAGGTGTTTTCTCCATAGATATGAAGAGGGAACCATATATCACTTACTCATTACATGCCCTTTCTCTATTTAGGTATGGTGGTTGGAAAAGCTTTTTCTCCTACTATACCTTGAATTGAGTCTCAAACCAATTTATTAGCAAGTTCTGATATTTCCATGTTTATTTTGTTCATTTTGTCTCATGGGCCTGGAATTTAGCTATTTTCCAAGCTAAAGTGATACCAATTGACACCGTTTTGGGAATTATTAATTCCACTTATAAAACATTCAAAATTTAACAAAAAGGTAAAAAAAAATGGATTTCTAGCCACCCTCACCATTTATTAGGAAATCTTGGGGTGCTTCTTTGATGGTTCAAACCAATGAAACTCTACCCCCACCCCTATCTACAAAGTTGGAGAATTTTTTATGCATAATAAACATCATTATATGCATATCATGTACTCCCCTAGGGGATCAAACAAAAAATAAAACTTTACAACACTTTCGACACTAATATATGTTGCAAATTTCAAAAATATAAAAACACTTCAGTTTTTGGAAACTGAAAACTCATGGTGGATTTGGTATGTGATCTTATTTCCATTGTTTCACCCTCTCTTGAGAATATTTTACAGAACATAAAAGATGAAATGGGTTCACTAGAATGGTTCACATGCAAACATATCTTTAGGGAATTCAATATGAAAGTTGACCAACTATCCGAAAAAGTTGTGCAGTGTTGCCCAAGAAACCTTGATATATATGAATTTGTGGATATAAAATTACCATAAAGTTTCAAATCGAAAGGCTTAGACATCTATAGTTTATTTATTTATTTTTTATATATGTTTTGATGTTGAGATCCATTTTTCTTTTCTAAAATTTATGAAAAAACCTTATCAAATCCTCATAATTGATAAGAATTGAAAGGAAAAAAGTGGAGCAAAGATCACTCTTCTCAATATTAAAATATACTTAAATGGATTACATTGAAAACATAAATAATAAATGACTGGAGTAGAACTCTACTAAACTAAAGAAAAATTGAACTGTATGCGATACCTAGTAAACAAGAGAACTAAATGTAATGACACCTAATAGACCATGAGATTATTATCTCAACATTCCCTCATAATATCAACTGTTACAAGTGGAGGCACTAAAAATTCCTAATTTCTCTCTTTTATATTCAAATACATTGTTTCCTAATGGCTTTTAAAAATATCTGCAAGCTGATCTTTGGAACCACAGAAATAAAGTAATATGTCCCCATCATTAACAAGTTCAAGAATGAAATGAAGGAGTGTGTCAATGTGCTTTCTCTTTTTGTGAAAAACATGATTTTTTGATAAATAAATTGTTGAACTATTATCAGAGTAAATTGGAGTTGGCTCCTTCTAAATATTTGAAATATCTTCCAATAATCTTCTCAACTACACTGCTTGACAAGCTACTAAATTTGATGCTACATATTCTGCCTCTGTAGAAGATATTGAAACGATTGATTGTTTCTTGAATGCCCATGAAATGAGATTGGTTCCAAGATGAAAAAACATACCCCGAGGTACTTTTTCGGTCATCTAAACTCCCTGCATAATCATTGACTGTGTAACCTGAAACTGAACAATTTTCTGAATGTGCGTAAAACAAACCATAGTCTATGGTCCCTCTATTAGACCTTAATATCCTTTAATTTGCAACATTTCAATGAGTAATATTTGGTGATTGCATAAACTTGGACACAAAACTTGCTACAAACATAACATTAGGTCTAGTTGCAATGAGATACAACAAACTACCAACTAGACTTTTATACAATGTTGGATCAACGGGTGGTGCTACATCTTCTTTGTTGAGTTTGGTACCTTGAGAAATTGTTGTATCAGCTGATTTACAATTGGTCATTCTAAACTTTTGGATGATGTGAGTGGCATATTTTTGTTGTCCAATGAAAATTCCATTAGGAGATTGGTGAATTTGAATGCCTAAGAAATATTTCATGACTCCTAGATCTGTCATATCAAACTTTGTTTCCATTGTTGTTTTGAAATATTTTAACTTCATATTTACTGTATAAAGAAGATCATCTACATCAAGGCATATAATAAGATTTTTAGCTTGATGAGATTTCGTAAACAAAGTGGGTTCATGGTTACTTCTGGGAAAACCACTTTCTATGAGATAGGTGTCAATGCGACTGTACCAAGCTCTTAGAGCTTTTTTCAAACCATACAAAGCTTTCTTCAATTTATATACTTCATGCTTTTTCCCCAGCACTTCAAAACTAGGAGGTTGCTCTACATAAAATTCTTCCTGCAATATACCATTTAGGAAGGAAGATTTTACATCAAGCTGATAGACTTTCCATTTGTGTTGCGCTGTTGTGGACAAAATGGTTCTAGTAGTGTCTAGCCTTCCTTCGAGAGAAAATTTTTCACTATAGTCGAGACCAAATTGTTATGAGAATCCTTTGGAAACAAACCTTGCCTTATGTTTCTCAAATTTCCCTTTTTTAGTTAGCTTGGTCTAATATACCCATTTTACAGTAATTGTTGTTTTGTCTCTTGGGAGTTCAGTTAATTCCCAAGTCTGGTTTTTCTCTATGGCAGCAATTTCTAGGTTCATTGCATCAACCCAATGCTTTTCTTTAACTAATTCTTCAAAATGGGTTGGTTGAGTTGAAATAAATGAAAACATATTCTATTGGTCAAATTAATGCTCCTATTCATATATTTCTCTTATGATTCTTATTTTTTTTCCATCTTCTGAAGATGCTTGATCATTGGCTAAATCACTACTTGATGACGTACCATTTTCAGAATGGTCTCGTTTTTCTTGAACCTGAAATCTTGGTGACTATGGTGGATAAAAGACCGATTTAATGTTTCATCTACATGATCAAACCAGGATTTATTTTAGAAAAAATTGGCATCTCTTCTTAAAATAAACTTTTTGGTAATATGATTGTAAAGTTTGGAGGCTTTTGACTGCTCATTATAGCCTACAATTATGCATATTTCACTGCTATCATCAAGATTTTTTCTTATTTTCTCAAGAACATGTGAAAAAGCTACTGGTCCATAAATTCTAAAGTGTGATACAATTACCTTGTTACCATCCCATGCTTCCTGAGGTACTGTAACTTTGAGACTGGTTGTTGGTGATCTATTGAGAACATACATTGTTGTTGACACTGCTTCAATCCAATAGTTATTTGAAAAATTCTTTTGACATAGCATACATCTCGCCATGTTCATGGTTGACAGATTTTTTCTATCTGCTACTCCATTCTTTTGTGGAGTGTATTTTATACTGTTCTGAATTATTATTCCTTGTTTCCGACAGAATGTTTTCAATTCATTGGAGTTGTACTCTCCTCCTATGTCCAATCTGAGTACTTTCAAGATTTTTACACTGTGGTTTTCTGCTTCTTCCTTGAACTCTTTAAATCTGGAGAAGATATCTATTTTTTTTTAAATACACCCATATCTTCTGGCTAAAGTCATCAATAAATGTCATAAAATAGAAACTACCACCAATGGACTATGTCTGCATTGGGCTACATATATCTATATAGACATGTACTAAAGGCTCTTTCGCCCTCGAGGATGATGTAGGAAAGCTATCTTTTTATGCTTGGATAGGACACAACTTTCACAATTACTGTCTTTTTCGCTCCTAGTAGGGAGACCAATGACTATAGAATTCTTTTGAAGAAAACTTAGACTCTTGGTTCGGATGTGGCCATACCTAGAATGCCATAGATGAATTGCATATATTATTAATATATTGTGGACTAAAGATTGTCTTGTATTTTGGCTTCTAAGGGTCAATGGAAACATACTATTCTTGGTCTTTCCAACTTTTTTATATCAATATTTTATGGGGATCTTTGTCATATATATAGCATGCATTAAAAAAATAATACATCATAGCCATGTTCCATTATTTATCCTACACTAATGAGATTATGTTTCAGCTGAGTGTTACAGGGAAAATGACCTCCTCATTAACTCAGAGGAGAAGGTAACATGGAAGGAATAAAATGACCTAGAAAAAGACCCATTTTCCCAAGGTAACATAGCCCCAAAGACAACTAGGGAGAGTTATATTGCACCCTAGCAATGCAAGAGAATTAGTGCCTAGAGTAACGATTTGTCTTGCCTAAGGGGCAGTGTTACTTGTGTTTGAAAGTGAAAAGAGAAATATCCCGCAGAAACTGACTGGAATTTCATGATTTCTCTCAGAAAGAGTCAGCTTGAAAGTGGAAACTTGTGGTACAAACCTTTTATTAGATATTTCCAAACACAACTGAAGTCCTCTGGAAGGAAAAAGCAAGGAAAATCTAGGAAACATCAAAAACTTTTCTGATTTGCAGTGGTTGAAAGGATTGGTAAGGTTTGTCCTCTCCATTTCCTATCAGTTGGAGGTTTGGGCTCTTGATTAAACCTTTGACCTTTGACCAAGAGCCCAACCCTCTAATTCATAGGAAATGGAGAGGACAAACCTTGCCAATACTTTCAACTAGTTCAAATCGGGAAAGATCTTGATGTTTCCTAGCTATTCCTTGTTTTTTCCTTCCATAGGAGTTCAGTTGTGTTTGGAAATAACTAATAAAAGGTTTCTACCATAATATTCCACTTTTGAGTTGACTCTTTCTAAGAAAAAACAAGAAATGTTTGTCAATTTCCACGGGATATTTCCATTTTCACTTTCAAACATGGATAACGTTGCTCCTTAGGAAAGACAGAGCGTTACCCTAGGCACTAACACTCCCTTTGCATTGCTAGGGTGTCTTATAACTCTGCCTAGTCATCTCTAGGGGTGAGTTACCTTGGCAAATCTGGGTCATTTTCTTCCTTCCATGTGGCCTTCTCCTCTGAGCTGATGAGGAGGTCATTTGCCCTGTAACATTGAGGAACATAGTAAACATTAGGGATGTATTTTTTCTAATTCTCTTTCATAAAAATAGGGACAATACCTTTTCCTTCAACTTTAATACTTATACAATCTCCAAGTGTAATCTCTGATGTTATGGAAGCATCAAAAGAAGGAGGAAGATTCTTGTTACCTGTCATATGATTTTTGCATCAACTTTCCAACAACCAAAGGTCTTCACTGTGTCTGTCTTCAGAAAGAGGGCATGAAAGAAACATGGTCTCAGAAGATTCTCCTTCATTGTTGGACAGATGGATAATGCCTCTTTGGTGATATGATTGTTTCTTTCTGTAGTCTTGTTCATAATGGCCAAACTTCTTGCAGTACTAACATTGGACACTCGATATGTTCCATGATCTACCTCTATGGGTTTGGTTTTGTGGAGGTCTCCACTGCTCTGTTGCATGATGATGATCTGATCTGCCACTGTTTCGGCCTTTGCCTCACTTTTGTCGCCAATATATCCTCTACCTCTACCTCTTCCAAATGAGAGTTGCATTTTGAAAGCTTGTTCTGTGTAGTCTTTCTATCAGATTGAGTCTTGTTTCATGTGCCAGAAGTGATCCAGTGAACTATTATACAAAGAAGGTTGTGAAATCTTTGGATTCCAAAATGGTTGTTATAATCATGTCAGATTTCTTCAGTATACTTTGAAGTAATTTTTCAACAATTTTCTGATCTATAATGTTTTTACCAGTGAGTTTGATTTGATTAACTATTCCCGTGACTCTAGTCATGAACTGATCCACATACTCGGCGGCAATCATATTTAGGGCTTCAAACCATGCTCGTAATGTTTGCAGTTTAACTATCTTTGTTGTATCAATACACAACTTTCAAAATATCCCAAGCTTCTTTTATTGTTGACACACAAGTTATCTTGTCAAAGATAGAGTCATTGACTGAGTTTTGTATCCATCATTTGGCTCTCTTCTCCTTCTTTTGGAGTTCAAGAGCAGAATTTATCTCATTATTGGTCATGGCCACCCATAATTCTTGGGTCGGCTCTATATAGACGATCTCAAGTGTATCCCAACACTCTTGGGCTTGGAGAAAAGTCTTCATTCTTAAACTCGAAAAATCATAATTTTTTCCAAGTAGATTTGGAGTCCGTGGAAAAGCACTAGAAGAAGTCATTATTTCTTCAAATTTTTCTCTGTGCAACGAGCTCACAACGGCATGGCTTTGTAGCACCGCTTTGGCGTTGGTCGCGCAGAAAAAAAATTGCTACAAGTCTTTACCCGATCGGTGTGGGTATTTGGTTCAAAAGTGCATTGATCAACCCTAGTATCGGGCTGAAAGTTGCCCTCATCAGACCTAGTATTAGCTTCAAACCATAGCTGATGGCTGATTGGCCTTCTTTTTCCATCAAAAAGTGCACTCATAAAAATAAAAAAAACTTGAAGTAAAAAAAACCTTCACTCAACTATCAAGGGCTTCTCCTCTGTTAGTTCTTTGTTCTTCTTTTTCGTTTGGATCTGTGCACCTCAACAATATTCCTTTGGATCTTGCGCTCACCTCCCACTCACTTGCTCTCAAGTCTTATACAACGTAGCTTCGATCTTTGTTGCTCTCAAGGAATCTTACACAAGCTAAGCTCCGATACCATGATAAGAATTGAAAGTGAAAAAGTTGAGGAGAGATATATCTTCTCAATATTCAAAAATAAGCAAATAGATTACATTGTAAACATCAATAATAAATGATCGAAGTAGAACTCCAATAAACTCCAATAAACTAAAGTAAAATTGAACTATCTATAACACCTAACAGAGAAGAGAATTAAATGTAATCACACCTAACAGATTAGTATTGCAACAATAATATATATTTTCTACCAAATGAATTAAAAATAATGTTTTGGTAGAGAGTAGAAAACACATAGAGATGGATTAAAAATAATGTTTGGGCAGACAAGAAAAAGGTTTGGCTGGCACATGCAAACAGATAAGAAAGATGTCCATGGTTCAAGCAAGGAATTGGATGTTTTACAAAGCCACCTAAGATATGTTATTTCAGAAAAAACATATTTAACATACTGTGATGATCGCAGGAATCAAACAAATCAATCTTCAGTCCACCACGCTATCGAACATGGCACCATCCCTGAACACACGTGGGATATAACCAGTGGCGCAATTTTATCAAGTTTATTCTATCCAGAAACAATCGCGAGGCTTTGTAAACTCGAAAGATAAGTGCTATAGCGACATGATTAATACGACGACAGGTGGCTATATATCTAATCAGGGGATGGACATAACGAAAACTTCAAAAGTAAATGACGTGAAGCTTTAAAAATAGTAATGCTGGTTCATGGATATGACAAAAACTTCGGAAGTAAATGATGAAAAGTGTAATACTCCATCAAAAATTAGAGGTTGCGTTCAATTGAAATCTGATAATAGAGATATAATATAAGCACAATGTCAATGTCGACGCAAATATTGCGCGATAGATTGAGCCAAACCTATCCATGGAAATTTAAGGCATAGATTGCGGAATAGATAGAGCCAACCCTATGTGTGGAAATTCGTTAGTTGATGTTGAGCGCATAGAAAATGGAAGAGTATGGACACAAAAATGTCGTTATACTCAAGTTATGACTGGCCGCCCCGCAACTTCGTAGCTACTGTTAAGCGTTTAACCTATCTCGGACAAGTTGGGGTTTGAAAGTTGTAGATTGGAACTTTGTGAACTCTATGCACTGGCGAGGACAAAGAGTGCCGGAGGCTAGCCGCTGCTGTTCTCTCAGATATTTAGAGAAATATCATAGAGTTTTAGATTGGTAGACTACCATGATCAACCAGTCAAAGGTCGTAGGCTGCAACCCCTCCCAGACGGCACGGTATCCAACTTGGCCTCGAACTTGTGAATATTCAGTGGCGGTGGAGACCAGTCGAGCTTCTCCTATAAATGAACGTCCTCGCGGGAGAGTTTCTCAGCACCAGTCTCATTTCCTTGTGAGAAAATATGGCAGCGTTCAACGAACTGATGAAGAGAATGCTGGTTGGGTTTATTGCCATCTTCTGTTGTTCAATCGTCACTGGTAAATTAGCATTACCCAACTCTTCTTTACTTTTTGAATTGCAAGTGTTATTCAAGACTTAACATCGATTGGGTTGTATTAAGTTGATTGTTTTCCAATTGCTTGTGTAGATGGTGATAAAATAGGAGTGAACTACGGCATGCTCGGAAGCAATCTGCCACCTGCAGATCAGGTGGTAACGTTGCTGAACGGCCACAACATCGGGAAAATGAAGCTTTTCGATCCAGACGGTGGTGCATTGAAAGCTTTCGCAAATTCTGGGATCGATGTAATCGTAGGAGTCAATAATAACGATTTGCAGGCCATCTCCTCCAGCCAGGACTCAGCAAATGGTTGGGTTAATGACAATATTGTCCCCTATTCCAGCACCAGTATCAAATATATTGCGGTGGGCAACGAGGTTTTGCCTAGCACGCAGTACGTATCGTATCTTGTTCCCGCCATGACCAACATTCAAACCGCGATACAGAACGCCAATCTGCAGAATAACATCAAGGTTTCTACTCCCCATTCCTTCGGTGTTATAGGAAACAGTTACCCGCCTTCACAGGGAGCATTCAGTGACGGCGTGAAGGATACCATGAGCTCTATTCTCAAATTTCTTTCAGATAACGGAGCTCCCTTCATGGCCAATGTGTATCCATATTTCAGCTACGCGGGAGACAGCAACAACATTCATCTCGACTACGCTCTCTTTCAGCCCACGGCTACGACGGTTACAGACGGAGATCACAGCTACAGCAATTTGTTCGATGCCATGGTGGATTCTGTTTTCTCCGCAATGGAAGCCTTGGGATATTCCAACATCCCACTCATTGTTACTGAAAGCGGATGGCCTTCTGCTGGCGCAGGTGCGGCCACAACTGAGAACGCTCAGACTTATAACAACAATCTCATCAAACATGTTTTATCGAATGCAGGGACACCCAAGAAGCCGGGTACGAACATCGAGACGTATATCTTCGCTCTTTTCAACGAAGACAAGAAAACTGGGGACGAGACAGAGCGTCACTTCGGGCTTTTCAACCCTGATCAAAGTCCTGCATACTCTGTCAACTTTTCTCCATAATTGAGGGCAACTCAATTCCCCCAAAGACCAAGTCGAACTCGAAAAGCCTTAGTTAATATAAATCTATAGAGGATGCTGCATAAATAAACATCCTCCTTCCTTTTTAATAAAATGTGAATGGCAAAGTGTCGAAGCCGTCACAAAGTTAGCTATATTGTTTATTGTACAACCACACTTTGGTTTTCAAAAGAATAAAACAGGTTTTGAAAACAATTTATTTAGACGCAGTAAAGGCGACCTCACAAACAAGTGGGATTGAGAAATTATAATCTTTGAAATGAATGGGTAGTCGAGCAAGATATGATAGATGGTGGTGAGGCAAACCAGAAAAAAAAATCCATAAATGTCGTTATGGGATTTTCCCTACTGAACGTAGTGGACCACCGAGAGTCTCATTGCAATTGAAAGGTTGACTTTACAATCATCTCTTTTAATGATTTCAATTTTCTCTTAATGATTTGAAGCCGGCTGATATATGTGATGAACAACAATCTCAATAATTATTCTAATAATAATAATATTTTTTAAAATATAATTTAATTTATAATAATAAATAATATTATAAATATTATGATTTTAATAATCATTTTAGATATAAAAATAATTTTTTTAAAATATAATTTAACTTATAATAATAAATAATATTATAAATATTATGATTTTATTAGATGATTAATGTTTATTGACATTAACAACAATTACATAGTTAACCCTCTTGAAAAATAGATAATAATAATAAAATGAAAGATTGAATGAAAAAAATGATTACAACTCATGACAAAAAAATATATGAGATTTTTAAATTTTCATTGCTATCTATTTCAACATAAGATCATGAAGATCGTGAAGGTTGTTTTGATGACCAGTATTTTCAAAATGAGATTTATTTTTGGTATCTTGCCATGAATTATGTCATCATAATTTATTTTATTAATTGGTCAACACATAGATTAGAATTTTTTTTCGATTTAAAATAAGATGAAAAATCTGATATATAATTGAGGTTAAATAGATAATAAAGCTCCAATTAACTGTTATAGAATAACAGCTAGTTTATTAATATTCAACAACCCAACATTTATATATAAGATTCTTTTAAATAAAAATAAATATAATTGGTTAAAATAATAATGGTTTGACAAAATATAGTTTGTGTAGTAGTTGTGTTGATAGGGTAGGTCTATTTTGAAATTGTAATTTTATAAATTTAATCTATTTATTAAAAAGAATCCGAGGGACTTTAGGCATTTATATTTGAAAAACAGTTCCCACACCAAAAAAAACTATTTTTATATTAGATTCGTTACATATATAAATACGTCAAAGATTAGTTGAAGATGGTAATCTTATCTTCATCATACAATCAATTAGGTGAGAAAATATCTCAACCAAATACCAAAGTAGGAGCTATATTAGTTGGACTAAATCTTTGAGATCCAACTAATTAACAATCACACAAAAATTACATTTATAATGATGAATCTCATTCAATGTACATAAGACAATTACGAGTGAAATGTCAAAGTCCCTCCCTTAACTAGTACTTGTCTTGACCTTCTTGTAAATTCTTTATTACCTTCTTTACACATCTTCGAAATCGAATGGAGCTAATTCCACCAAGTTGTCTCATACCCCTCGTAAATGTGTTCTCAGTAAGATCGATTCCCGAGTTTCAATCTGAAAATCCCGAATAGCAGATCTCTCGAAGTCAGTGACTAAAAAACGTCTCAAGTTATCACATAACCTTGTGAGAAGACCAATCCCATATCTTCAACAAATGAGGGATCCTTCCCTAGATCCAAAACTATCAAACTATCTAGACAAGCATCCATATTGAGTTTTACATTACTTGATATCTTAAAATAATTTCTTTAGACACAATCAATCACCTCTTTGCAATAATTGAACTACTAGTCATTCTATGGATGAACTCTCATCCACCGAAATACATGGGCACCCGATCGATGTACTCACTAATTCTCTAGAAAAACCATCTTGATACATTACTACATCATGACTTTCATCTAGTTTAAAAAAAAACATCATCATTTAGGAAACATAAATATAACTAGATTTTCCTACTACAAATAATTCAACTCCACCACAACAACCGACAACCTCTTAATTATACAATGTCGGATGAATAGCATAGCTACAAGCTCACCTCCATTAGTGCAACTTGCTCTAATTAACAGAAGGTGAAATGTCATAAAATGTTATGGTTCACCGCAGTAGTTAATGAAGATGTCCAGTATTTTTGGGAAGGATATATCCTCACCAAAGATGACTTCACAGATAACTGGGAAGAACATGATGCTCATTTTATTACTGCAAAAAATGGCATAGAAGAAATGGAGGGATTTGAACGAGGCTGTCTAGAAATTGTAAAGTGTAAGAGCCTCGACTTGTAGTAGACTACTCAAATTTGGTATTCCATATTTTTTGTGACACATGCTCTATATTCTTCCAACTCTTACTAGCCCTCTTGTTTGTCACATTGGTATTTTTATGTGTGCTTCAACAGTTGAAGCAACCATTGTAAGCAATCCTCAATTGAGAGAACGTCGAAGGACTGGCTCTTCCTGCACCCATCTTTCAAGTCGGTTCTCGGTGCCCAAGAGTTGTTCAAGCGATTTGTGTATTCTGAAATTCAATAAGTTGCAGGATTGGATCATAGTCTACATCAGTCCACAGCTTTCCAACAAAAAATGAAGAAATGATCAGCATGCCAATTTGGTGGTGAAAGAGCTTGAAATTTATTAAGCATCATGTGACTATCGGTGAAGCAATATGAATGTTTCGAATCAAAGGATCATATATTTCATAGATTAATTTCATCCACGATATCCCAGATGAAACTAATCTAAGCTTCTTTGAGAGACGCTTTAATAAGATTTTATAATCGACTCCTCCTTTATGGTGGATGCTTCTTAGTCAATGTCGGATTTTCTGATAAATCTTTAACATACAGTGAGGAATTTCGTTTCCTATTCAACACAAATATTTAATAAAGGTAAAACATGCAGATGGGGCATATAAAACATATACACTATACACTTTGGTGAACAAAAAAAAATGTCTTTTATTCATTGACTCTCATCTATCTTTTGCATACTCTTGCTCCAGTGCAATATTGCACACACAGTCTTTTACGCGACACTCACACTCTGCATGTTTTTCATACTATTTCTTTGTATTGTAAACATATATATATATATGTTTACAATACATATTGAGATATTAATCTAACCTAAAACTATATGAAAATAAAAATTATGTCCTGGTGGTGTTTCAAAAAATATAAAAAAAAAAAACATTACAAAAATATTTTGCGATGAGGCACGATATCTTTATTGCATGGGGATTTGATTCATGTGACATCAGCACCAGATGGTGTGAAAGATGAATGCGAAAGCCTTTGCGATGGTTTATCGCATTGATCATTTCGTCGGTTAACTGTGCAGTTAAACAATATGATGATGTGTTGTTTGCTGATGGAGTGGTGAGTTGTCATTGTGGGGTCACGATTATCACACGGTTGCAAAGGGAGGGATGATGTAAGCATTAGGGCTTGTGATAAGTGTTTGATTGGTTTTGGGTTAGATGGGGTGGACTGGCAGGGTCCGCATGACTTGGCGTGTTTGAATTCAAATGATGGCGCGAGGGTTCCAGGTAGGTGCGAATAGTTATGGTGGGAGATTGTGCGGTTTAAGCCACGATTTTCAAATCAGGAGGGCTACACCTGTGTAAACAAAATCGACTATTGGAGTAGAATTAAATACAAAAATTCAATGCCCAGGTTGCGTGCAAAACCAAAACTTTTTTGTTGTTTCCGTCTTTTATCTTCACATCAAAAATTGATATTTTGTCCTTGTTTATCTAGATTATAGCTGGGGGTAATTTCCAACACTCCCCCTTAATGAAAACTGCTACTATCATGAATTTCTAGACATTTTCTGAGATAATTAAAACTTTTCTGCCCTAATGGTTTCCTCAAAATATCTACAAATTGTTCTTCTATTCTACAATTCTTCAAAACAACTTCTTCATTGTTCACCAATTCTTTAGTGTACTGATACTTTGTATCAATGTATTTTGTACTTTTATGAAACACTGAATTCTTGGATAAGGTTATTGCCAAGCTATTATCATAATAAATTGTTGTGCCTTTTACCTATTCGTGGCACAAATCTCTTAACATTCTTCTCATCCATACTGCTTGACATGTTGTTGTTGTAGCTGCCACAGACTCTACCTCTGTTGTTGATAAAGCCACAATTGGTTATTTCTTAGAAGCCCATGAAATGGAGCCTGATCCCATATGAAAAAAATATCTAGAGGTACTTTTCCTGTCATCTGTACTTCCAACTGAATCACTGTAAGTATATCTAATTAACACAATTTTTTTTGAAAAAATGTATGAAGTACCATACCTCTTTGTTCCTTTCACATACCTTAGAATTATTTTTATTTCTTTTCAATGTGTCTCCTTTGGCCTTTCTATGAATCCAGAAATTAAACTTACAACATGCAAAATGTCTAGCCTAGTTGCAGTCAAATACATAAAGCTACCAACTATGTTCTTATATAAACTTGGATCTACATCCTTGCTGTTGTCTTGCTTGTTCAATTTCAATCCCATCAGCGTAGGAGTTATTTTTTCCCTGCGATCCTGCATGTTAACTATTTTCAAAACTTCTTTCACATATTTTGCTTGAGAAATAAAAATTTTATTTTCATTTTTCTCTACTCCTATTCCTAAGAAGTATCTCAACAATCCCATCTCAGTCATTTCAAATACTTCTTTCATGATTGTCTTAAAATTTTCAATGAGGTAAGCATCATTACCTTTGAATATCACATCATCAACATATACAACAACAATGATCATCTTACCATCCTTTAATTTGATGTATAGTTTGGCTTCTCCTTCATATTTCTCAAACCTTTTTTCCAGTAAATAGGTATATATTCTATTGTACGATGCACTTGGTGCTTGTTTCATCTCATATAGAGCTTTCTTCAATTTTCATACTTTGTGCTCTTGGCCTTCTTTCTCGTAGCTGTGAGGTTATTCATCATAAATCTCTTCCATCAATACTCCATTTATGAATGTTGATTTCACATCCATTTGGTAAAATTTCCACTTATGTTTTGCTGATATGGACATCACCGCTCTTACTATTTCCATTCTTGCAACTCATGAAAAAGTTTCTTCTTAATCTCTCCCTTGTTTCTGCTTGTAGCCTTTGAGTACAATTCTAGACTTGTGCCTTTCACTCTTTCCTTCAACATTACTCTTGGCCTTATAGACCCATTTCACTCCAATCACTTCCTTGCATTTTGGGAGATCAACTAATTCCCATGTATTGTTCTTCTCTATTGCATTAATCTCTTCATCCATAGAATCTATCAATTTCTTATATTTTACTGCTTCTTCAGAATGAATAGGATCATATATATGACAATACAAAGCAAATAAAGATTTCATACCTTCATTGGTCACCTCTTGCTCATAGATTTCATTTAAACTTCTGAATCTGGTTCTTCTTTTACTTTATGTACTTGTTCTTGTGGAAGCACTCAAATCTGATCTTTGTGTTGTGCTTGGAGAAGAACTTTCATCACTTCTCAAGGGTGTTCTCATACCTACTTGAGGTGTTCCTTGCTATGCTTGTGTTGGTGGAGGTGGTGCTGCTAATGACAGATTTCTTCCTTCCATTTCTTCCTCATTATCTTCTTGAGACAAACAAGATTTTACGTTCAATGTTTTCTTAATACTTCCATCCCAAGCTTCTTCCTCAATCAATTGTAGTACATCTCTACTTATAATAAATTTCTTGGTGGATGGCTTATACAGTTTGTATGCTTTTGATTCATCATTGTATCTAAAAAATATGCACTTCTCCCCCTTACTGTCCAACTTCTTTTTCAGCTGATCCAGAATATGTGCATAATCCACACATCCAAATACTCTCATGTGGGTGACAATTTTTTTTATGCAACTCCATGCTTCTTCTGGAACTTTGTTCATCACACTCTTTGTTGGGCATCTATTCAAAACATATGTTGCACAATGTACAGCTTCATCCCAATATTCATTTGGAAAATGTTTTTCCTTCAACATGCTTATTACCATATCCATGATGGTTATGTTTTTTTCTTTCAACAACTCCATTTTGATGTGGTGTATACTTTGTTGTAAATTGCTTCTAAATCCCATTTTCTCTACAAAAATGTAGAAAATATTTGGATATATCTTATCCTCCTCTATCAGTCCTCAAAACTTTTATATGCTTCCCACTTTGATTCCCAACAAGAGCTTTAAAGTGGCAGAACTTCTCAAATACTTCACTATTCAACTTTAAGAAAGACACCCATGTTTTTCCTATGTAATCATCAATAAAATTTAATATGTAGTGACTGCCTCCTAAAGATGGTGTTTGCATTGGTCAACATAAATCAAAATGGACTATTTGTAAGGGTGATTTTTCCCTTATGCCCTTTCCTGATGGAAATTTTTCTCTGTGTTTTTTTCCCAAGATAAAGTCTTCACACAGGCTATCTATTTTTTCAATCAATGGTAATCCCTTTACCATACATTCTCTGTGCAAAAAATTTAGGCCTCCAAAGTTGAGATGTCCAAATCTCAAATGCCATAGCTAGTTTTCATATTTCGCTTCCTTTTGGAATGTCTCTTGTGTCATTGTTGCCACTGCAACTCCTTTCTTCAAATCTACCCTCATCTTGAGAGGAAACATTCTATTTCTTGTAATATTTACTTGTGCAATATTTTGATTGCTTGGTGGTATGTCCATGATGGCACATACATCATCTTAAAAGAATACATTGTAGCCTTTTTGAATGAGTTGTCTAATGCTCAAAAGGTTACACTTCATACCAGGTACATAGTATACATCTAATATGGATTTCCTTTCTCATTTTCTTGTTAAAACACTGACTCTGCCTTTACCCATGAAAGAAAATTTTTTGTTTGTTACTAATGTTACTTGAGACTTCACATTTTCATCCAACATGGAAAACATAGAGATGTTTCCAATCATATGGTTGCTACAGCCTGAATCTAAAAACCATATATCTTCATTCTTCTCTTCAGCCATATTACATGCTAAAAATAAATTTTCTTGACTCTGAGTTCCTTTCGTAAAATTAGCACTGGGTCTATTACCCATGTCACTCTGTTTCTTTCTACATTCATTGGCATAGTACCCATACTTCTTACAATAATGAAATTGGACTTGGGATTAATCATACCTTTGTCCGGGTGCTTGATTTTATCCACCTTGTTGGTTGTTGCCTTGGCTTTGATTTTGACTTTGGTTGCTGCCCCTTCCACTTGTACTTTCACGGCTGTTTCTTCCTCCACTGTTCTGGCTTCTGCCTCTACCTCTTCCTCAGTAGTTTGATCTGTCCTGACCTATTCCTCTTCCAAAGGGCATTTGGGTCTTGAATGCATGCTCTAAAGATGAGTTTGCTATTTTTTTCAACCTTTATTCATGTGTCATCGAAGATGCATAAATCTCCTCAATTGTAAATCTTGAGAGATCCTTTGTATCTTCAATATTAGTGACTATCACATTGAATCTTAAGGGTAAACTTCTCAATATTTTCTCCACTATTTTTCTCTCTTCTACTGTCTCTCCATGAGATCTCATTTGGGTAACCAACCCAATCAACTGTTTGAAGAATGATTCTAAGCTATCAGACTCTTTCATACAAATAAATTCAAACTCTCTTCTCATTACTTTAAGATTTGATGTCTTTACTTTCTCCATACCTTGATAGGTTGTTTGGAAGGTATCCCATGCCTCCTTAGACTTATTTTTTGCTGCAATTCTTGAATATATGCTTTCATGCACTACTTGATAGAGATAAAAGAGGGCTTTTGAGTCCTTCTTCTTATTACTCTTCAACAAATCTTTTTCTTCTTATGTTATGGCATTATATTCATTTGCATCAGTTGGTTCTTCAAATCCATCTTCAACCAGTTCCCATAAGTCTTGAGATGTAAACATGACTCTCATTGTGATTTCTAAATAATCATAGTTCTTCCCATTGAAATGTGGGAGCTGAGTATTTCCCATACTCGTGCTTGTGCTAGTTACTATCATTTTTTTACTGTCCAGAACTATACAAAACTTGACTGTGTGACTTAAATAAAAAGTTCTGACTGCTCGAGAGGTAAACTAGGATTCTTAACACTCCTTTTCAGATCTCTGGAATGTATTTTGAAATAAACATTATTTTAGAGAAACAATAAACCTTACTGTGCACTCAGCTTGAGAAATGCTTCAACAATATTCTTCTTCCTTCAGCTTCTTCAACAACTATTGAGAGCCTGGACTAGCTCAGATACCATGTCGGATTTCCTGAGAAATCCTTAACACATAGTCAGGAATTTATTTTCCTCTTCAACACAGAGATTTCATAAAGATAAAAATTGCAAATGGAGGATAAAAAAACATATACACTATGGAGAACAAAAAAAAGTATATTTCACTCATTGACTTTCATCTATTACAAACTTCTGTTTTCAGAACTATTGTTCTGGATTTCCGAATACACTTGCTCCATTGCAATATTGCACACACACTCTTTTACACTACACTCATGCTCTGCATATTTTTCATACTGATTCTTTGTAGTCTAAACATATATATATTTTTACAATACATATTGAAATATTAACCTAAGATAAAACTATATGAAAATTAAAATTATGTCTCGGTGGTGTTTCAAACCATATAACAAAAAAAACATTACAAAATATGTTGTGATGAGGCACGATATGTTTATCACATGGGGAGTTGCGCCAGGTGACGTCAACACTGGATGGTGCAAAATATTAACGCGAAAGCCTTTTCTATGCTTTATCGCATCGATCGTCGCATCGCCTGACTGTGTAGTTAATTAACAGTGCAATGATACGCTATTGGCTATCAGAGTGTTGAGTTGGCATGGTGGGGTCGTGATTATCGCGAGGCTTCAAAGGGAGGGATGGCATAAGCGCCAGGGCTTGCGATAAGCATTTGATTGGTCACGAGTCAGATGGCGTGGACTGGTGGGGTCTGTGTGACTTGGCGTGTTTGAATTCAAATGATGGCGTGAGGGTTCCGGGTAGGTGCGAATAGTTATGGTGGGAGGTTGCGCATTTTAAACCACGATTTGCAAATTAGGAGGGCTACGACCGTGTAATGAAAATTGATTGTTGCAGGAGAATTAGACACAAAAATTCAATGCACAGGTTGAGTGAAGAAACAAAACTTTGCTGTTGCTGGCATCCTTTATCTTCACATCTAAAATTGATATTTTGTCCTTGTTTATCCATATTACAGTTGGGAGTAATTTCCAACATTCAACAAATGAATAATACTTGTGAAAGTAGATGATGGTTATTTTCACTCCTCATCTATGCTCTAGATTGATCTACAAGCTCTTAGAACTCGTTGTATATCTTTCACACAAAGAATCAATTCAGAAGGTTCAATACCTCACAGAAGTTAAAAAAACCCAACAAAAAATACTTCAAACGAATGCACACACGGAAACATTAAACAAGCATACTATATCTAACCTATTTACATAGTATCATCATATTAAAATAGCTTTTATTTTCCCATGTCCCTGGGCTCGCAAGAAGGGGTGAGGCCTAAAAGGCTCTGATACCAATTTGAAAAACAAATTGCACCCCCAAAAGCTACTCTTACATTATATTAATTACACATATAAATACATCAAACATTGGTTGAATATATTAATTCCATCTTAATGATACCATCAATCAGGTGAGAAAACCAAACACCAAAGTAGGAGCTATATTAGTTTGACTAAATCTTTCAAATCCCACTAACTAACAATTACTCAACAATTACACTTATGATGATGAATTTCATTCAATGCACATAAGAGAAGTAGGAGTTAAATATCCAAATAGGGATTTGAACTCCACATGATATTTAGAGAATATTCATAGTACTATGCATGGGAAAAGATTCTAAATTGACTTTAGAAATAGTTATGACCCTTTTGACCTTTTTTTTAATTTAAATTAAAAATATTAGATTTTTCACTACTTATCCAAATTTTCACTATTTGTTTAAATTAGAGTTAATGGTTGTGAGTTTCTAGGTTAGATATTTTTATTTAATCATACACAACTCTATCAAATATAGTCCATGATCTATTCCTATATATGTAGCCATTGTTAGATAAATAATAATATAGTTAAATTTATGTTTGGTTTGTAACTATGTTTTCTCTCTATTTTTTTTTAAGTTGGTATCACAATAGGTTTAACCTTGACTCTCTCAAGAGAGTGGTTGTGATCATTTCAATTCAGCAAGTGTAAATCCATGTACATAGACTAGCATGTGAGAGTGTTTAGTTTCTTTATGAATGATTGTGGGAGTATTGAATTTGATAGTTTTGTTGTGTGAGACTGTGATGAGTTGGAGTAAAAAATCATTGTCTAAAAATTAGTACATGTGTTTCTCACAAATTTGTACATTCATTTTCAAAAAAATGTAGTCATCTTAGAATTGAATATATTCCATCATATATGTATATTTATGAATTCAAAGCTACTAAAATTTGAGATATTGTTCTCTATCTATTTCAAAATCCAAGACCACTCCCTAAATAGGATTTATCAGGGGTATTTGTAGTGAAATTGTGGAAAATGGATTCATCCAAATTTCAACTTGATACCTTCAATATTATCTACATAAAATTTTACTAGGGGAGATAGGTGACCCTATTGTTCAAATGATAGAAGAATCAACCATGAATTGGTTACTTTCTTACTGTTGTTGGTGTAATTTTTTTCTTTTTTTTGTATTTCATTAGTATATTGTGAATCCTGAGTCTTGTTTCGAGGGGGTTTTGGGTGCTAAAATTTCCTTTGGCCTCACTTTTCCTCTCAATGGAAGAAACCTTGGAGACTTGTTTTAGGGTCATGGAATCAACCTTTTTTTGGGTTTTTATGCATGGCTAGGATATTTACTTCATGTTGGTAGAAATGTCTCTCTTCTTTAGATGAGACAGGGAAGTCAAAGAAGAAAAAATTGAAATTCCTTGTGAATGCTCGTGAACTTCTCGATCATTGTATATTGTTGTTTTCTTTGGATGCTTTCAATTGCAAATAATTATGTGGTGTTGGTTTGACATCTATTGTGTTGTGTGTTGAGTTCACTCTTTTATTTTTTATTTGTAATGAATTATGAATAACCAAAATTACAGAACATGGTAATGTAATTCAAATTGGTGGTTTTTTCTACATATAATGATACAAGAATATCACTTATTTGAGTATGTTTACAATTGGTTATAAGTTGGTGGCATCGTGTTTAGTAGGAGATATTAGTTTACAAGTTCTTTTGTGTTTGTGTTTAAGAGGGCATATTTTATGATTGACTTTTGAATAGATTCAATATCTAGAATATCGTCCCATATAACTGGCGACCATAGTGGAAGACCGTGTATTCAACAAGTGGATGCATGTCCATAGATTGGTTCAGTTACTTGTGTGCTTTTCTTGCACAAGCCTCAATGAGATGAGTGCGTCAATATTGTTAAGTGCACAAGTATGACAATGATGGTTGTAAAGGGTTTTATATTAAATGGGTGATGTGGTAAAGCTTGAATTTGTGGTGCACAAAGAGTGTAGTGTGTGAGATATGAGAGTGGATGAAATTGATATAATGACGAGCTTAAACAAACATCAATGTTTAATTTCAGTATTGAAATTTGTTATTTTTAATATTAGTAATGTAAGTATTAAATGAAGGACTTAGACTTAATGCTTAGAAGTGTTAGAAGGTGTTAATTTTTGTAAGCTTCGATAGCTAATGGTTGTGAGTTTCACTACCGAATTTTAGTTAATCAATTGGTCATCTATTTCAATATATGTAACCATTATCGAATCAATAGAGATATAATGTAATTTATATTTGGAGTGTAACTCTATTTGTTCGATTATTTTTTAAGTGACTATCCATGAACTCAACCAACCTAACCTAACCTTTTAACCAAGATACATCCAAAACCCAACATTGGCTAAACCCTCACCTTCCCGTCCTCGACACACTCGAGTAGATTGTCAATCTTGAATGCTCATTGGACCTTACAAATTTTACGAGTTCCATGGAGGACTGGGGGACTTATTATGATGTGGGTGGACACAAATTTACATGTGAGTTCAGAAATGTACTAAGTTTTTAGGTAGTCATTTGACCTTGTACTACCCTTCTTGAAGGTGCACGAGAAATGGGGATTAAAGCGTGTTTTGAGGAAGGACAAGGGTGCAAAGTCGTTAGTTAATTTGATGGTACACAAATTTTTTTCTTGGTTATTTGAGCGTGTTCTGCACTTCCTAGAGCCATGCTAGGGATGGGTGGGATGGGTATTAGAAGAGAGAAATGCTCTACTCTTTCCTTTCTCATTAGCCCCACAGTAATAGAGTCGATCATTGAATTGGACATCGAAGCAATGAGGACCCTACAAAAGTACCCAAGAGTCATAGCTTGCTTCAATGCAGGGTTAGTGGCTGCCATGGATTATAATCCTATGGATGTTATCAAGACCCGTATTCTCTTAGGTATACCATTCAACTGTTTCATTTGATTTTGATAGTTAAACTCTTCCTTTTGCATTTGCCATTTCAACTCATTTGTTCTCATTTTCATTTTCATTTGCATTTTCTTTTGTTGTACTATTTTTTCTTCCCTCTCTATGAGAGTTTCCCACTTTTTATTCCCTTCTTAAAATTCATCCGCAGGTGAAAACATGAAGTTTGGAAACACTTTTTGCCCTTTTTTGACGTTGAAAATTGTAATTTTCTATGTTGTTCCAACTTCAACTCCACTAAACTCATATTTTAAATGAAAATTATGCTTTGACATAAAAACAATATTTGTAGAGAATTGTCTTACCTCCATACTCTTATTTATTTAAAAAGAAATATTGGCATATAGAGGGGTAAATTTGTTGTTTACTAACTGCATATACTTGAAATTTTCAGGAAAACATAAATAGCCACTTTTCAAACCCTAACATTTTTTAGGGATGGTTATTCATTTTTTTTGAAATAAACCATATAATCATACTATACATAGATAGAACTAGTGAAATGGCTATTTTTGGGTAATTTTCAAATTAAATCACTATTTTTTATAATATTTTGAAATGGATGAAGACAAACAAATGGTGATGTTTCAGTACATTTTATGAGCCCCATATTTTCTTTCCAATGTGATTGTCAATAAGAAAAATGAGAATACCCTTTTGAAAAAGACATGGAGAGGAATTGAAATATGATTTAATAAGTTTTTTGGTGTTTCCATTTTAAAGTTATTTAACTTTCATTCACTACAATTTTTAGAACAATGAAATTCCAAAGTGACACATTTTAGTATAAAATTATTAAGAAATTGAAATTTTTAATGAAACTCCATAAATATTACATCATTTGAAACTAGATTCAGAAATTAATCTAATGGTACCAAGTCCTAAAGATAAAATTTTGTTTTTATAAGTGTTTCGCCCCTCCAAAGCTGTAGGTTCCTGAAAACTGCAGAATTTTTTGGGTTTTTTTTTGACTAGAAACTCTAGGTCGAGATAATTTCTCGGGAAAGACATTTAATAAAATCTCGAGTGAGAAATTTTAAAATCTCGACTGAGAGTTTAAAACACCATAGGTTAAATTTAGTCTTGGAATAAAATATACGACTAGAAAATAAGTGACTAAACTAAAAGAGACTAACTTAGATTTTTTGGGTGCATGAAGGCATGAAGTATTTTTGCAAAATGTTTCTATGAAGGCATGAATTATTTTTTCAAAATTCCTTTATGAATTTGATTATTTATTTAATTTTATCTCTTATTGAAAGCACACTAGTAAAAAATGATGAAATTAATGACTAGGTGACTAAAAATGTTAGTCACCACCATTATTTCAAGTGAATTACTACTAAATTTGAGCAATTTTATGTGACCGAACTAAAAATGACTAACTTAGATGACTAATTTAGTCTTGGAATAAAATATACGACTAGAAAATAAGTGACTAAACTAAAAGAGACTAACTTAGACAACTAATTTAGTCTTGGAATAAAATATATGACTAGATAATAAGTGACTAAACTAAAAGAGACTTACTTAAATGACTAATTTAGTCTAGGAATAAAATATATGACTAGATAATAAGTGACCAAAGTAAAAGTGACTAACTTAAATGACTAATTTAGTCTAGGATTAAGATATATGACTAAATAATAAGTGACAAAATTAATAATGATTAATGTAAATGACTATTATAGTCCAAGAACAAAAATATGGCCAAATAACAAGTACAAAAAGTATATGGATTAGTCATTTATGTCAATAATTTTTAATTATGTCACTCCATATATGAAAAATTGCAATTTTGGTACCAAAGTGTTACATTTCACTATAAGTGTCTCTGAATCCATTTGCAATGTTAAAATTTAGAGACAAAGGGGTCTCTGAATTAACAATGTTAAAATTATGAATACCGTTTTTTCTCTAAATTTTAATAGTGCAGATGGATTCATCTACAATTAACATAATTGCATGTATCATCTGTCAACTTTACACTAATGCCTTCATTATAATTTTAGTAAAGGTTATAATTATATTAATTACATAGCCAAATTAATATTTATATTTATATTTAATATTTGGTCATAAAGTTTAATTTTAAACTTCATTGATTTATGTTAAAAGTGAGAGTTGTCTTAAATCTAAGGTTAAATCTTCATATTTACATTTAATAAATATATAAATATAACATTTCTTATGTTAAACATGTGAGTTCATTTAAATCTAGTATTAAATCATCATATTTACATTTGATACTAAATAGATAAACCTAAAATATATATCTATAGACCTATTTAGTAAATAGGTACGGAAATTTCCCAGATGCAGGTGATAGAGTGAGCTAACCAGCGTTGCCACTCAGACGCAAGGTGGAAGGGCACATGTCCTCCCCATGCGAACACACATGGCCACCCGATCAGGTTTAAATGTTGGAGCATGGGGCATTTACTTGCCACCCTCACTCACCTCCCATTGACGTCCTCTGCCTTAATCATCGTACTTTTCACGTTTACTCCGAAAGTCCTGCCTTGGTTGCCTCCCATGGCCCTTAAATCCTCCACACCTACTACTTATTCCACCATTCGACTCTCCCTTCGGCTCTGGGAAGACGCTTCTGGGGCCTCAGCCAAGCCTTGGCTCCTTTGCCCAATTCCTTGCTCCATTGTTCACTTTTCTTTGGACTTCAGTCCCCTAGCTGATCCCACAATTCCACCATCTCTCCCGCTCCCACCTTCTCCCCCCACAAGATGGTAACCTTGCTGGTGTAGAGTGCTTCGAACAATGACCACGAAAGCTCGAGCTCAAATGAGGGAGGAACCAATGTGGGTGTTGAGATTCATGTGGCTTCCTCCATTTCGCTTGACATCCATGTAGTGCTTCTTCCTCCGTTTATAGCCCATGCATCCAAGCAGGAGGAGGATGAGTTATATTATGCATGCAAAATTTTGGAAGAGTCATTCCAACCTCCAAAAAAAGATGACAACTCTCCATCTACTTAACTGTTGGGTGCTTATCTCTCATTCCAGTAAATTTTTTGTTATTTCAAGGTTTCTAGTGTTATGGTTTTATCTTAAACATGTCACTAGTAAGGTTGGTTTCCCACTATTGGCAATGTATTATCAACTCTCTATGATCCACTCTTGGGCTGGTTTCCCCATCTCGGGTAGCATTTTTTTTCTGATTTGGAAATTGAAACTTCCTTCCGAAATTTGCTTGCCACCTCCGGAGGATGAGAAATGTAATATTTTGGATTGTATGTTATAATAGAAGTAGCCTAATTTAAAAATAAAAATAAAAATAAAAAATAAAAAAATAAAAATAAAATAAAATAAAATTAGGTATGGAAATTTATTAATTTAAGTATGAAACTTAATTAATTTTTTAATGAGGTATGGACCTTTGTTTTTTTGTAAATCAGTTTTATATTAACGTAGTAAAAAAGGAGTACATATATCCAGTTACAAAACAGGTGGTCTTACCTCGACTCAGTTTGTTGAAAAAAATTGCACCAGATGAAAAAAATACAAAAGAGGGACTAGGGACATTGTCCATAAAAGGTTGGGCCAGAGGCACCAAAACACATATAAAACATAATTAAATAACACCAAATAGCATACTAGTCATCAAACGTGATGGATGCAGGGTTGTCTGAGGTTGTTCCTAGATGCAGTGGAGGACAGAAGTCACACCAATCGTGCCCTTCAAAGTGTGCCAGCCAAGTCTCCAGCTTTTATACTTTCTTAGTGACTTGATTTTGGCCTCACCAAACCACTACCAGTCTCTCCCGGACTTGGCATTGTAAATATTGCATTCATTCCATTAATGTTGCCATCTGCTCTGCATGCTCCTCATGACATAATCTCTCAATTGTGTCTACTCTTTCCATCAGGTTATTGATAAGTGAATGATAGTTCTCTAGGTAGAAATGTTGGATAAAATGCCCCTCATTTACCTCAAATAAATCAAACCCACGATTCCCCTTGCCACCACGACCTCCTCCGCCCCGATGGCTCTGATTTTGAACCCTTAAACCCCCACATTTTTTATCCCCTCGCTAACCTCCTCCGCAGCCCCCATGTGCACCCACACTAATGAGTCTTGCACACCCTGCAGTCTTTCCACCCTATTGTGGAGCCGCCATGATTATTTCTGAGTCTTCCACCCCCACAGGGCCATGAACAACAAGGGAGGGATAACACCCACGCCACACTGGGGCTTTCATAATTCGCGAAGGTTGAGGAACCCTACTGTGTGCAGAGTCCAAAGACCAGACCCCCCACTAAGAAAAAAAACACCACCAGCGAAGGAGCCAAATTTCATCTCCCACCACCACAGGGAAGCACAAAGACACCTCCCACTTCGAGATAAATACTTCCACACCAGCAAAACCACATACCATCACCCACCAAACCAACACAGGAAATTGAACAAAAAATGATGACAAAGTAGCTGACGCCTAAGCATAACTTCTCCCAGGGCAGTGACCAGCATCCAAATTCTCCACATAGAGACCACACACCAATCCACCAAACATCATCACACCCATGCTGGAGGGCATGACATTTGGAAAAGAAACTAGTTTTCCATCACCACCCTCAAGGTTTCATGGACTACAAATTATAGCTTCCTCTCTTATCACGAAAAAATAGGCTCACTGAAAGCCAAGAAAAATGGAAACTATTTAGCTCAATTCCCTTCAACTTCCTATCCTTAACCCATGCACATTCAATGGCTAAGAAATTGAGCAGCAGAGACCTGTTGAACACACCGCAGCAACAAATTCCCACAACAAGCACACACAATCCACTCCCTCTGTAAACCTTCCTGCAACATTTACACTTCCTCTTTGTAGGTCACCATCAGGACCAGCACCAAACCATATTTAGGAGTCTAATGTTGGGCTCCCTCATCTTCCCTCGCCTTATCCTTTCACCACCTTCAAACTCCAATGCACAATTATTTTTCACACGAATTGCCAACGTGAAGCCAGTAACTCTCCCACTACATCTGTTATGGTGAAGGGACAGGGAGTACCGTACCTCACCCTCGCTTCACTTATATTTACTCATGCGAGATGCCTTCGATGTGTTTCTCAGACCTCACCCCCATTGGGGAGTATTGTATGAACCTTTGTTAATTTAGTTATGAACCTTAATTAATTTTTAATGGTGTATGAAATTTTATTAATTGTTTGATATGAACCTTAGTTAATTTTTAAAGGTATTATGAACTTTTGTTAATTTTTTAGGTAAGAACTTTATTTAATGGTTATAAATATGTAATTCAAAATATTTAAGTATCGTTTACTGTGTAATAATGGATAAATGTATTTAGTTTTATCAATTTCTATGAGAATTGTACCAATGAATATATTTATTTCATTTAATACATAATTTACATGATTATATCAAATTAAGCTTTAATTAAAACAATATTATTGGTTTTATGTTTGATTAATAATCAAAGTAGTAAATCTCTTTTTTGCAAAAGAGCTCCCCTCAAGTCATGCATAGAAGGGACTTTGAAGCCCTTTCATGTAGCTATAATAGAGTCCCACATAGCTTTGTAATAAGGTGAGTGAGAAACATTGAATGGGATATCTGCATCATACCACCATCTAGCAAAGTATTGAAAAGAAGATTCTTTGCACAGTTACAAGACATGCCATATAACCCTCGATGATGGAGAGCTTGACCTTCACATTTTTTTTTGACAACTCAAATTTCCTGATGGGGGAGATGGTTAAGGAGGTTTATTAGCATATATGGCAGCACTAATGAACCCTGATTTTAGAGGAAAGAATGGGAAGAAGGCTCCTTTTGGAGGAATGAAACCTTTGCTACATTGACAAAGGAAACCAAATATGTATGATAGCCAATGTCTCCATAATTTCATTTCTCTATCGAGATTTATTCATCGAATACTCATAATGTCCCCTAACCCGACATGGTGCCAGGTTTATGTACCTAAGCTCATGCAGTGGAGCAGAGACAAGATAAAAACCCCTACAATGTCACCATCTTAGAGCTTGAAGGTGTGACTGTGGATTGGAGACAAGATGAAAACCCCTGCAACATCACCATCTCAGAGCTCAAAGGCATGACCTACAATAATGAGAGGATTTTCAAGCTTATCACCATGGGATTTGGCCTCGACAGAACAATATTTCCTTTCATTTTCAACTGCACCAATTTAGAATCCCTCGACTTGTTAGAAAACTGTTTGACAAGTGAGATACCAATGAAGCTCCAATATATGGTCAATGCAATCTAAATCCCTTGTCATGAATCCTATGCGCTTATCTAAATGTCAAAGATCTCCACGATAATAGGATCACGGGAAAATGTGGTAGACTTTGGACATTCAAAGACTGGATCCAAAGGTATTTTTGGCCCTTGGGTACCTTGATCTTGAATACTTGAGAAGGCAGCAACTGACAGAGAAATCTGATGTGTATTCTTTTGGAGTAGTGTTACTAGAGTTCTTATGTGCAAGGGAAAATTTTAATCTTGTTATTCCCAAGGAACAATTCAATATAGAAGAGTGGAAAATGCACTGGCAGAAAAATGGCAAGCTTGGAAAAATGATTGACCCTCACCTTGTTGGGACCATCAACTTTGGTTCTCTGAAAATGTTTATGGAGATAACCAAAAATTTATTGGAAGAGATGGGCTTCGATAGGACTTCCATGGGAGATGTTCTATGGAACTTGGAATATTCATTTCAACTCCAGGAGATATCCATGGAAAATGATCTAGATGAGAATAGTACAAATCATATTGCAGATGTTCCTTTGCACTATCCATATACTGAGCCTTTTGGTCCAAGTTCAATATGACTTCAAGTCTTGTATGAAAGTTCTCAATTTATAGATTTCATTAATGAGAATGTGGCATTTTGGAGTTCTCAACATCCCACAGAGGGATAGTTGTGAGAATTTACCTATTGTTTGGAACATGTTCTCCTTTAGTGGATATGACACATACTGGATCCATATCTTAGTGCAAAAATTCCTTACCTCATGTTGTTTGCACAAGATTTAGGGCAAAGTGAACACACAACACTAGTGGCTTTGGTTTGGGAGGAGAGCTACAAGTATGTAGAAGAGGTTGAGGGTGCATGATTTATGTTCCTTTTTGCTGTCGAGAGGCTGAGACTTTTTATACTAGCATTATTGGATGAGCTGTTGGTGGAAGTGATGATGATTTAGAAGATGCAACCACAAGCATTGTGTTCTCACAATTTGTGAATCCTCGTGGGAGGTGATCACAAAACAATACTCCTTTTCCATGTTCCAAATTTACCAAATTAGCACATGTAGACAGAACATTAGTGAATGTGAAATGGTTAGGTTCAGTACTTGTTTTTTTCATATCACATTAAAAATCCAGTGCCTCCTCTTCAAATCCTCTCCTCATATAATCGACCACCATTACAGACGATTACACAACTTTTGGTTTATACATTTAGTTATATAGGTAGGGTGCCCTTATCTCCCATCTCCCTATAGAGTAATTTGGTCACATATTCTTTCTTCTATGATATTGGTTCCTCTCTCTTAAGTCCTATCTCTCTTCCTTCTTCTCTCTCCCTTTCTCTCCTACGTCCCTCTCTCTTCCCCAATTTCAGGTGGAGCAAGAGTATAGGAGCCAAATTTCTCATGAATGTGGGACACTCGAACTTAAGCTTTTCTATAGTATCCATGAGGTGCAGTGTGGTTATTGAGACTTCATCATATGGCCATTCTCCTGACTTAAATTAATTTGTGACAACACTGTGGCTAAGTTTGAAGCTGGAGATTGAAAATACATTTGGTTTAATTTCAATATACATTTTCATCAATAAATGTAAAGTAATGGCTAACAAATACTACAAGTTAATAAATAGAGAAGACATGGCAACAAGCAAAAATACCTACAAAATTGTTACACTGAGACACAAACAATAAGCAACTATTGTGCATAAACAGAGACCATTAAAACTATCATCTTAACCCCTAACCCATTTAACCCCATAAACCTCTAAATCCCTAACCCATTTAACCCTCTAAACCCATAAACCCCGAACCCATTTAACCCCCTAAACCCTTAATGCCTAACCCCTTAAACCGTAATTCTCGACCCCTAACACATTTAACCCCCTAAACCCTTAAAACCTTAACCCATTTAACCCCCTAAACCCTAACCCCATTAATCCCTAACCCGTAGCCCCTAAAATCCTTAATTTCTAAATCCCCTAACCCCCTAAACCTCTAAACCCCTAACCCATTTAACCCCCTAAACCCTAAGCCTCTAACCCCTTAAACCCTAATGCCTAACCCCTAACCCATTTAAACCCCTATATCCCTAAATCACTAACCCATTTAACCCCCTAAACCGTAAATCTCTAAACCCGTAACTCGTTTAACCCCTAAACCTCTAAACCCTTAACCCTTAACCCATTTAACCCCCTAAACCCCTAACCCATTTAACCCCCTAAACCTTAAACATCTAAACTCTTAACCCTAATACCTTAAACCCTAATTCCCGAACCCTAACCCATTTAACACCCTAGAATCCTAACCTATTTAACCCAATACCCTAACCCCATTAACCCCTAACCCCTAAAATCCTGAACTGCTAAATCCTCTAACCCCTAAACCTCTAAACCCTAACCCATTTAACCCACTAAACCCTAAACCTCTAACCCTTTAAATTGTAACCCCTTAACCACTAACCCCTAAAATCCTTAACTGCTAAATCCCCTAACCCCAACCCCTAACCCCTTAAACCCAAATTCCCAACCCCTAACCCATTTAAACCCCCTAAACCCTAACCCCGTTAACCCCTAATGACCCCTAACTCCTAAAATCCTTAATTGCTAAATCCCCTAACCTCCTAAACCTCTAAACCCCTAACCCATTTAACACCCTAAACCTTAAACGTCTAACCCCTTAACCCCTAACCCATTTAACCCCCTAAACCTTAAACCTCTATACCCTTAACCCTTAACTCCTTAAACCCTAATTCCCAACCCCTAACCCATTTAACCCCTACACCCCTAAAACCCTAACCTATTTAACCCCCTAAAACATAAACCTCTAAACCCTTAAACCCCTAAACCATTAACACCTAAACCCCTAACCCCTAAACCGTTAATTATTAACCTATAACCCATTAACCCCCACCCGTAACCCATAAATCCCTAATACCTAACCCCTTAACCAATAACCCATTATTCATCTAACCCCAATCCCTAATCCCTTAACCACTAACTCATTATTCCCCTAACCCCTAATCCCCCAATCCCTAACCCCTTAACGACCAACTCATTATTCCCCTAACCCCTAAACCCTAAACCTCTAACCCCTAAGCCCCTATTCCCCTAAGCCCTAAGCCCCTAATACTTAATCCCTTAACCACTAACTCATTATTCCCTTGACCCTTATAACAATCCTTAAAACCTGTTGGGATTAGCCATTCCAAACAAGAGCAGGTCTAGTTGGGCCCTACGATCGGGTTAATTCCCCCTTGTTGGCAAAGTGGAATACCATGAGAAAAACCATGGGTTAAAAAAACCTCTCCTAAATTTGCTATTTATCTTAATTTTATTTTAATAATTAATTAATTAGTTTCTTTAAAAACTCTTCTAAATAAATCATATAAATTTTTTAAGATCAAACACCTTTCAAACCACTCATTGTGTGGTTCATCATCAATATTTTTAAAATAAATTTATTAGAATAAAATTGAATTGGTTTTTAAAGTTTCCTTTTAAATCAATGGTTGACATTACAAGAAATCATGAAGTGCGCTCAACATCCATGAAAGCAACAATGGTTATTATATTAAAATTGATATTTAGAGGACATAATATTAAAAATAATGCTTGGGTGTACACACGTCTGATCAAAGGCCATAAACGTGGCTAAATGGTGGTTGTTTAGGCCTCCGAGCAACCAACATTCATAATAGAGCATTGGTGTCATAGCTCTCGGCACGAAGGGAACGAGCAATATTTAATGATTTTGCATGTCGGACAGCCTGGGATGTCAGACATTGGACGGGAAGGCTTTGCTTGGGTAAGTTGGATTCCTCCCTCACTTCATGCGTTATTGCATTACTCCTTGCATGAGAGCTCTTGGATGCTGAAGTAGAGGAAGCCGGGTAACGTTTCAACTTTCAACAAATCGACCAAATTGGGGTATGTATATAGCCTTGTTCTCTCGCTCATGGTAACTGCTGCTCTGATTTCTAGTGGTATGTTGTATATTATGTTGTATATGTTTTGTTTACATGTCTTCAGTTCTGATATTCCCATTTTGAAGCGGATAAGACCCTGCTTCCGCAACCCATGTAATCCGTCCGTCATCTTTAAGTTTTGTGAAGTAAATTATGTTAGTCTCGTGAACACTGTCAAGCCCACCTTGTTCGGCACTAACCCCTACAATTATCTTGCCATCCTTCAGCCTAGTGGTATAACCCATGTCAGTTGTGGAAAAAGAGTAAATTTTACTCTTTCTGGCACCTTCCAGATGTGAGGGGATTACCTTGCAGGAAAGAGTTGGCGTTTGTGGAGTAGGGTGGGAGGCATGGCCACCCACAGTCACAATCACAGTATAGAATGGCCTGGCCAGAGTTTAGAGCCCAATTATTGGGACAAACATAGTCAATTATGCCTATAGGTTCTCTGTTGTCTGTCGAAAGGGAGATTCACCAGCAAAAATTTACAGCTTTGCCCATCCCCTGTTGTCACCCCTCCTACGGTTTTTCCGGCGAGCCTTACCACCATCCCCAGTAATCGGGACGTTATGCTCCAGTTCCCTGACCGTAAGTCTGTTCATACTTTCTATGTTTGGAACTCTAACACGGGGTCCTTGGCCCCCACTGGTCACCGTATTATGTTGTTTATTGTTCTCCATTGGATGTGTAGCAGCACCCCTGTGGCTCATAGGGTAAATACATAGTTATCTTATGAAGTGATTCTCACCCTCACCTCTTCTCGCTGCATGTTCCTGTGTTTGTTTAGGCTTCTGTGTATAATGGGGAAGCGTTGAGTCACTTCCCAGTCTGCAAAAGGCAAACAACCTGTCCAGGTTAAGCCCCAGCCAAAGAAAAGAGGCCGAAAGTCCAACCAAGAGATTCTTGAAACTTTAGTTGGTCACTATGTCATGGGAAACTCTTCCACGGTTCTTCAGGAAATCCGGGGATGGGAAAGAAACATTCAGACTGACCCCAAGGATAATGAGGCAGAGGTAGAAATCCTAGGCTTCATAACTGATCCTGGAAACACCAGAGGTCGTCTCACGTTATTCCAACAGACTATCCATACCTACTGGATAGTCAAATGCCTTCTTGCAAAGGCCATGCAGAGCTTCCCCCCTGGTCAGACTCAGATGGACTCAACAAAAGTAGAATCCCGCATCATGGACATGCTACAGGATATGCAGAACCAGCTATATCATATTAAGATTACCGAGTACCAGGTAGCTGATCATATGGCCAGACTTGATGACAGGGTAGGCCGAATGGAAAAGTAGCTCCAACAACTCCAGCAGGTGGACATACCAGCATCTAATGCCAAAGATCCAACTCCTGTTTCTTCTTCAGATGGATAGTGGTCCTTTTAATACAATGGTTTTATGATATTAGCAATTTTGAATGTAATTATTTTCTATTACCTGAATGTAGATAAGTATGCTCTAGAAGAGTTAGCTCATGCGGGGTATAGGCGGATGAAACTGTTTCAATTTTGGTATGCTTTTCATGCATATAGATGGCCAATAGACCTGGTTTCCGTCAGGCAGGTTGAGGCCATAAACTGGTCTTATAATTTTGTAACCTGTTGGAAAATATTAATAGAAAATAGAGAGGCCCTACTATATTTACAAAAAAAATTAAAAATAATGCTTGGAAAAATGGAGGGAGAGAGTATCCATTTTTCGTTTAAATTTTAGACCTCATAACAATTTTGTCCTACCCAAAACACATCACATTGTTTTGGTCATCTCCCACTCGGTTAGTGATTAGGGCTTTTGTTGTGGGTCTTGTTCTTCCAACCGCCTCATTGCAATTCCTTTCTGGTGTTACTGAAATCTCTCATCTTGACACAATTTGGTTACTCTCATTTGATAAATCGAGTGATGAGGGTAAAGATCTTGCAGTTAATGGCAAGGATTCGCACGGTCGCCCCATAGACTCTGGATGTTGAGGTTTGTTATAATATATCATAATTTATGAGGTTTCTGTTATAAAATTTGATGTAGATCTGAACACCGGAAGCGAAGTAGTTGCAGGTGTGAGCAATAAACTATGCTTTTTCTGTTGCACGAAGTTGGTTTTCCCAAATGTAAGTTTACGTATCCCTCTTCCATAATATTTTCTCATTTTCCTAAAATGTGTGTGTTGTTATTCATTGTTTTGATGGTTATTGTTTCCTTGGTTATTACTAGATCCCCTTTTTTAATTCGCTAAAGCTCCCTTATTTCCAATGATGATCTACCAAATCCCTTTTTTGTAATATAAAACTAAAATTAAAAACCACCGGAGCTGTGCTTTTTTAGCCAAATCGGTTACAATATTTGTTAAAACCAGTTTTGCTAATTGTATTTCCCAGGTCCTGTACGAAGCAAGAAATTCACCAGAAAGGGGAAATTTCATTAAGTCCCTCTATTTACAATTTCATAGCTTGCTTTTTCTTTTACAATCGTAATGCGATAAAGGATCTAACAAAGATAAAAATTATTGAGACAAAGAAATGTCATAGGTGTTGGCAATATGATGCAGAGTGTTGTCCTTGATGGAAACCCACTGAATGAAGATGAAGACATGAGATTGTTGACTTGTGTTGTCCTTGATGGCAATCCACCTGATGAAGTTATTCTTGACTTGATGAACTTGGTAAATGATGTAAATCTGATGTGATATGATGTGTGTTGACAATATGATGCTGAGTACCCACTTGATAGAGTGTTGTCCTTGAATGGAAACCCACCTGATGGAGTTGTGCTTGATAGAATATGTCTTGATGAACCTGTTTAAAGATGTAAATCAGATGTATCTACAGAGAGTACAGAAGATAATGAAGAAAGGAATTCAATATGTGCTAGATCCATGATGAAAATAGTATGTTTCAATGAATACGCGGATTTGTCTAGGAGAAGTCGCGTATGCACGCGGTTAAGTACGTGCCAAGTCGCGTATGGGCAAAAGCGCTCAAAAAGTGCAAAACTAGGGGTAACCACCATGGTATTGACCCATTGTATTGGGTAATGATTCGTCAAAATGACCCCGTCCAGGAATACCATCGGATTTAATGTGCTTTTGGCTCATGGTATTGAAAAAGGGTAAACCTATATAAAGAGAAGAAATTCATTATGCAAATCATGAGTGTGGGTGAAAGATGTCTGAGCTTGAATGAATACTTCTCTCTGAAGTATATCTGAATGGAAAGGGTTACAGTTGAATGATAGATCTGATTGCATGATGCACCAATGATGAAGAAGGGTATCTAGATCTGAAATGTACTTGTATTTGCTAGATTTGTTTAGGGGATGATTAGATCTGAGAAGAGGCAAACATCTGTCTGAAGTAAAGGGTAAAATCTGAGTAATGTATCTGTTCTGAAGAATTGCAATGACCTAAATGTCTGAAGAAACATACGCTAGTTCACCGCAGAAGAAGCACGTATATACGCGGCTTTTCTGAAGAGAAAGCGCGTATGCGTAGTGAAATCAACTCTGTAAATTGTACAGAAGTATATGCGGGTTGATGTGATTGGAAGCACGTATATACGCGGTATCAGTGAAAGGAAAGCGCGTATGCAAACTAGGGTTTGCTGAAGCAAGGGGTATGAAATGTCTGATTTGTTCTGCTGTGTTACTGCTATCTGTGAATGATGTATTCTACAGTTCTGGATTGTCTGAATTGATAAGTTTCAGTTTGATGTATGATTGAGCTTAAATGTATGGAGTGGGTCCGGTCTGAAAATATAATGAAACGTGGTCTGCAAGTGGTGTCCTAAAGGAAGCTTTGGATCCAGTGTGAAAATTGATGAAACGTGGTCCATAGAGGTGTTGAGGGTTGTAACCTTCAGTCAGGGGGTTGTAGCTCCCTTCCAGGTGAGGCTGGTAAACGAGAGCAGGGGGTCGTAGCTCCCTTCCAGGAGAGGCTGGTAAACGAGTCAGGGTGTTGGAGCTCCCTTCCAGGAGAGGCTGGTAAATGAGCGCAGGTGGGTGCCTGCGTGCTGGTAGGAGTCTGCACCAGCACATATGTTGTAAGATGTTTTCTCTATAAAAAAATATTGAAGGCTGAGCAACTGCAGCGGTGGTTTTCTCCCGACTTGGGTTTCCACCTAAAAATCCTGGTGTTCATGTGTGATGCTTTGTGTGATGGTTTATTCTGTTCTTACTGCACATGTTTACTATTTATTAAACATTTGATGAATGAATGATGGAATGATATAAGTGAAGAATTAATGACATAATTAGATCTCTGTGTATACGCGAGTTTCATAAAGGGTATCCGCGTATATACACGAGTTTGTATCAGGAAAGTAGCGTATGGGTTTTAGAAGCAAAAGTTTTGAATATGCAGTAAATACTGATTCACCCCCCCTCTCAGTATTTTTCCCAACAATAGGTAAACTGCTAATCCATGGCTTTCAAATCTAGTTATATCGATCTAATCACTAGATGCATAATTTACTCATCCTTAATGGAAATGGATGTCAATTTACTGCAACATTATCCAACTTTCTAGACCACAGAGGCATCTCCATTGAAGGTTCGTTGCCTCCCATACAAGAAAGTTAAAGAATACAAGACCAGATTCTTTCCTTTTAGAGGAGGACACGACTAACTTTGGAGCCTATGAGAAAGGTGGTATTGTCACCCAGGTAAACCAACCAAAGGTATTAAATTTTAAGTGGCTGAGATAAGCACTGCAAAATCCTGGTGAATTCATTTTGAGTGATTTTTCTAAATTTGCCCACCCTCCACTTCTACACTTGGATTTTCAAGCTTTTGATAAATTTGTTCATGAGTTTGGGCATTTCCCTTTTGCTACTTTTGAGGAGGATGCCAGTAGATTGATTGACTTACAAAGGCTTTGAATGACATCCTGTCAGGTGATCAGAAGTTAGATGCCATTGATGAAAATGTATTGAAGCATTTTGCAAGTGCTTCTCGTGCAGTGTTAAATCCAATGGCAGCTATGTTTGGTGGGCTTGTTGCGCAGGAGTTTGTGAAAGCATCTGCTGGGAAGTTTCATCTGGTTTTCTAGTTATTTTATTTTGATTCATTGGAATCCCTTCCTCTAGAACCCCTTCAGCTAGAGGATGTTGCACCCTTGAACTGTCAGTATGATGCCAAATATCTGTATTTGGAAAAAAAATGCAGAAAAATTTGGAGGATGCAAATTTGTTCGTTGTTAGCGTTGGTGCTCTGTGATGCGAGCTTCTAAAAAATTTCGCTCTCATGGGAGCCTCTTCTGGAAACCATGGAGAACTAACTATAACAGATTATTGTGTCATTGAGAAGAGTAATCTGAGTAGACAGTTCCTCTCCCGATATTGGAATATTGGGCAGGCAAAGTCAACAGTGGCTGCATCAGAAGCAACTGCAATCAATCCACATCTTAAGATTGAATCATTGCAAAATTGTGTGAGTCCATATACAGAAAATGTTTTTGGTGATTCTTTCTGGGACAACCTTGATGTTGTCTTAAATTCTTTGGACAATGTCAATGCCAGGCTTTATGTAGATTCTAGGTGTGTCTACTTCCAAAAGCCTTTGTTAGAGTCCGAAACTATGGAAAAAAAGTGCAATACTCAAATGTTTATTCCTCACTTAATGGAGAACTATGGAGCATCACGAGATCCCCCAGAAAAGCAGGCACCCATGTGCATAGTTCACTCATTTCCACATAATATTGACCATTGTTTAACATGGACAAGGTTAGAATTTGAGGGATTATTAGAGAAAACTCTAGCTGAAGAAAATTCCTTTCTCATGAAACCAGAAGAATATAAAGCAGCAATGAAGTCAGCAGGAGATACTCAATCTTGAGAACTTCTGGAGCGTGTTGTTGAGTGTTTGGTTTCAGAGAGATGTGAAACATTTGAATATTGTGTATCTTGGGCAAGAAGAAAGTTTGAGGACTATTTTTCAAATCAGGTGAAGCAGCTTACCTACACATTCCCTGAGAATGCAACAACAAGTGGAGGTGCACCATTCTGGTCTGCTCCAAAGCATTTTCCAAAGCCCCTAGAATTTAATTCCAATGAACCTAGTCACATGTCCTTAATTGCTACAGCATCAATTTTACGAGCTAATACATATGGAATTCCCATTCCTGAATGGGCCTCCAATTCAAAGAAGTTTGCAGAGGCAGTTGATAAAGTGCAGATTTAAGATTTTAAGCCAAAGCAGGGTGTGAATATTGTGACAAATGAGAAGGCTAAACATGCATCCATCGACAATTGATGACAGTGGAGTGATTAATAATCTAATTATAACACTAGAAAGTGGGGTTAGAAATCTATCGTCGGAATTTCTTATGAGTCCTATTCAATTTGTAAAGGATGATGATACAAATTTTCACATGGATCTTATAGCTGGCTTTGCAAATATGCATGTGAGGAACTATAGTATACCTGAAGTGGACAAGCTGAAAGCTAAATTCATAGCTGGGAGAATAATTCCCGCAATTTCCACTACAACTGCAATGGCCACTGGTCTAGTGTGTTTGGAACATTATAAGGTTATATTAAACCACAAAGTTGAGAAGTATCACAACACTTTTTCAGACCTAGCCCTCCTTCTTTTCTCTATGGCAGAACCTGTCCCTCCAAAGATGGAAATTTGAGCTTGTCTATATGGGATCGATGGGTCATTGCTGGGAATTTGACTTTCCAAGAATTGTTAGACTGGTTCCAAGATAAAGTGCCTATTGTATATCGTGTGGGAAAAGCTTGATTTATAATAGTATATTTCCTAAGCGTAAAGAATGATTGAATAGAAAAGTTCTTGACCTCACAAGAGACATAGCAAAGCTAGAGATTCCTCCTGATCGTCGCCATTTTGACATTGTTATTGCTTGTGAAGATGATGATGGAAATGATGTGGATTTACCTTTGATATCCATATGCTTTCGCTAGGTCTGGTGTTTCTAGGTCAAATATTATCAATTGTGGTATTACTAAGCAAAGTCTACCAGGAAAAATTCAGGAATATTTTCTTTTCTTCTCGGAGATATTAATTTATGAATCTTTTGTAACTACAAAGATTTGCTATATGGTCACAAGTATTCTGGAGGTGCCGCTGTGACATGTCACATTGCTAGTATAGCAATGCTATGTGTTATCTTCACATATAGGGAGGTATATGCTCCTCATTGGGTGTTATAAATACAAGAAATAACTGATAATATTTCACAATGCACACAGAAAATGCTTAGAAACATTTTTGAGCTTCACTCCAATGTTTTCCAGGATTAGGATCACACCATGCATAATATTTTTATGCTCATAGCCTCAAAATATTTTCCACACCCCAAGCTGAGAACATTTCAACAATTATCTGACCATAAACTAGGCATAAACAAATGCATCTAGGAATCAGTGCACACGTAGGTCAGTGAATAAGATCGATTTTATCTTAAGATTCAATGTATTAAAATTAAATCACTTTTTCTTGCGCTCATCCTTCCACAAGCAACTTTTCTTACTCAACACAGCAGGGATATCTTCCATTTATAAGTCCTACCACATAAAGCTACAAAAATAGGTTTATGATCTTCCACAAGTCCAAACAAAGTAGACTCTTTTGCTTACGCAAGTTCAGTCAATCTCCACGCAAAATTGAAAAGAATTCAATTACTGAAAAATATATATTTACACATGGTTCAAAGGCTCTCTTGGCCTAATTTACATTGGCTAGCCCATTCTGGCCTTCAATCTAGTTCTTGGATTTCCTTGTAAAGATGCACAAATTTTTCTGGCTATTTATGAAAGCACAGGGCCTCTAGAGGGGAAAAAAATGGGCTAAAATAAACCCAAAATCAAACAAAATTTGTTCCTCTGAAATTAATTGTAAAGATGGAAATTTGATGCCAATAGAAAGTTAACATGTTTTAAAGGTCGATGTGAAGCAAACAAAGAAAATAAAATCAGAAAATATAGACAAACTTGTAAAGAAAGATGTTATCAAGGGGATCAATGATGAGCCTATTTCTTTATTTTCTTTTCAGTTAGAGGTTGTTGAAGCAAAAGTAAATTTGAAGAAGAAGAAATGCAAAGACAAGAAAGAGATGGATGAAATAATTTTGCCTCAAGGGATGCCAATGCAGTTGATTGCAAGCATAGAATTTTCATCAAATGATATTGGATTAGCATTGTAGTTTGCTCAGCATCTGAACAAGTATGTACCTCTTATCCAAAATTTGTTTTAAGTTTATATCTATGGTTCAAACTAGAAATTTTGCACCGTGGATATTTTCTTTTACATTTCCGTAGTTATACCATCAACAGTACTATTTTTTTGCTACAAACACACTAGTGTGACGGTATGAAGTGGAAAAAAGTTAAATACTAGTGAGTTTACACCATGATTTGGGCTAACATAACTTCCTACTTATTCAGTTCTTTATTTCTGCAACTTAGATATAGCCCATAGCACCTTTCCATTCTTTCAGAGCTATGATTTTACACTAGTCAACAATAATTGTTATAGAAGTTCTTTGATTGTTAATATAAAAGCAATATTTCGAAGGCAGTATATATATGAGGTCTTATAGATGTACCTTAGTGATAGATGACAATATATGCTATGCTTAAGGCAAGTGAAATACCAAAGCCTCTATGATAATCAAGAAAATATGGTTTTGTAAGGTATTTTTATTATAATGAATTTCCACTGTGCTGCTGTCCACATGCTTATATTGAAACTATGAAAGTTTAGTTCCAATTGTCAGGCCTTGGCCTTGATTCTATCTTAAACAACTCCTCTTGTTATAGGGCTTTAACATGTTCTTACCATTCAACATAACAGTATATGATAAACTTTGTATTCGTAAACAAATGAGAAATGATGACTCAAAAATGGCACTAAATGAATGAAAAAACCACTGTTCTACGGGGATATGTCCCTTAGGGTGGGATGGGGCCCCTCCATGTTTCCCATGTTCCCAAGGTGTATTTTTCTTGTAGGATTCTCTAAGAAACATTTTTCCACACATCTCTTTTGGGAAATGCGGTGAAACATAGAGGGAAATGCATTTCCCCAAAAGGGTTTTTTATTTTTCCCTTTTTTGGGATGATTGAAGAAAAATTTCTCTACATATCTCTATGGGAAATGTAGATGTAAAATTTTCCCGAATGTGAAGGATTCATTTTCCAAAATCAAGATTTTATGCTTTTCCCTGTAAAAAAATGCAGTTTTGGATGTCTCTTAGAAAAAATGAGTTGCCAATTTTTATGGTGTCCAAAATGCTTCTACTTGCTTGTTTGACCATCCCTATACATGAAACCAAGACTGAAATTTTGTGTATTCCTTCTCCAAGTGACTCTTTATTTGCATTGTGTTCACTCTTTCCAATGCCATTGCAACCCTCGCCTAGTCCAATATACCATCATTTCGACACGAGTCGTTGATCCACATTGTACTTTTGACTAATCAATGCTAATTAAATTGTACTATGTCAATTTTTGATTTTTGGCCATGTTATTAGAACCCAATTGTCAAGGTTCCTAATGTAGTCAATGTTCTTTATCCACGTTGTGTTCACTCTTTCAAATGAAAGTGCAACCCACACCTAATCCAATATACCATCATTTCGACATGAGTAGTTGATCCACATGGTAATTTTGACTAATAAATACTCATTAAATTGTTCTTTGTCAATTTTGGATCTTTGCCGATGTTATTAGAATCCCATTTTCGAGGTTCTTAGTGTGCTTGATGTTCAAGGTGATCAAAGGTTATAGAGCTTTTTCCACTTTTAGCGGCATGTAGAAGTAATTGATTGATTTCTAGTAATAAAATTTTGTTCCAATTATATATTGTGCAAGATTTTAAAATAAAAAAAAAATCTCTATCACTTTTCGGATAATATCATTGGATTGTTTACATATATAATCGCAAAATATAGAAATAAGTGAGACAAAAAACTAGATATGGAAGGCAACAACTCCCACAAAATTATTATTCATATACTCTTGGTTTTCTAGCACTTGTGGAATAAGTTGGAGAGCCTCCTTGGAGTTCTTTTCTACTAGGGTATTGAGTTCATGGTATATATGGCCACAAGAGAACCAATCCAACTTGTTGTATACTTGTTTGATACCTTGCAAAATGTGAGCCAAATGAGGGGCCACTATGCTGACTGTGTCGCAGACTCAATCCACAACAAGTTTTGAATCCCTCGAAATATTTAGTTTTTTTACATCATTTTGGTTGATCACATTAACAAGAGCCTAGAGAGTTTAAAATTCAACTCTCATGTTTGTGTCCATACTTGGAGCATATTTGATATGCAAAATATGAGCAAGGTTTTCATATTTCTTTCCACAATGATTTTATTTCATTTCTTTGATCTTTGATGTTGTGTCATCAATTAAAGATTTCATTCCTCCATTAGCAGGACTACCTACATACAAACCTCCACTTTCAGGTTATGTTTCTTTAAGTGGTTCATGCCTAATGAATTTCTACTCATTGATGCTAGTTGGGTCATATGGAAACATTTCATCTACTTTTCATCAACCTTTAAAGATAAAAACGAGCATATCAAATGATTCACGCCCATTAAAAAGACAAAATAAACTGGATACAATCCATTCTGGTGAGATGCTGGATATATTGAAACCATTCCCACAAGCTTCAAAAACCACTATGGCTCCAATTCAAGTTATGGATGGAAAGACAAACTCCTTACCAGAATCTCTTGGTAATCAATCAAGTTCTCCTATAGTTGCATTTTTCAACAACGAAGATAATTGTAGTTTATAGTTTTCCATCAGTCCCCCATCTGAAGTATTGACTATAGATAAACAATATGGAGTTAAAATGTCACCAGTGAACATGCCTACTGTGACAACATGTGATCTCTCAGATGGTATGGTTTCAAATTGTTCTGTAGTTTCTGCACTTTATTTTGGATTAGATCGTCATACTAGAAAAAAGTAGAAAAACATATCTCAAAAACAAGCAGGTATTTCAACAAATGAATGTTCAAATAAGATGACAAAATCTTAGCACAAGCCTAAAAAGAAGTACATGCAACATGTGTCATTGGTAGGAAGCTCTTCAAATATGGAAAGGGAGTCAAAAGGAGAGGTATTTGCATAGGATTCTAAACTTAGTGGTTCTCACAGGAAGGTGGTGGAGTTACTTTTGAGTGAGACTTCATCATCTACCTCAAAAACTCCTTTAATGACAACCCTAGAGAAGACAATTAAGGCTATTGATGGAGGGGCTAATTCTGACCTAGCTATAGAAAAAGTTCCACATTCTTCACTACTAGAGCCTAATTTCAAAGCCCATCATTGTGGTTCATTTGGAAATCCCACAAAATGTGAAAAGATACTATTGCCAAAGAATTCATCAGGAAACATGGTTAATGTTGTGGACACTCCCTCGTTAAGGATATCAGGAGTTTCATAATCTGTAGATGAGATCACCGAAAGGGATATTTCTAGGGGAAACTTGGAACCTTTACAAGATTTAGAATATGTGAGTGAATTGATCATTGCTGATATGTCCTCATCTTTGGGAAGCTCTGGTGAGGGACATGAAGGAAAAACGGAAACTTCTCGGCTAGTTATAGAGTTTTCTACAAAGGATGTTGGAGTAGTAAAGAAAGTAGCAGAAGATATGAAGTTTGATAACAATAATGTTCTTGTAGGAACATTGAAGAGCCAAACATGTAATGAGAATGTCATTAACTCATATTCAAAACTTAGAAATGTGAAGAATAAACAATCTGAAACAACAAGAGATAATGCTAGACAAAGATGCAACAATAATTTTGCTAATTTTGTAATTGGAGAGAAGCAAGATCTTGGAAATGTTCTCCATCCTGATCATGGGACTGTTTTAGTTTTTAATTCCCCATCTAAGTTTTCAAGTTCACCTGATGTTGACATAAACAAAGAGCAGACTTATTTTTCCAATTCTGCCATTAGAAAATAAAAATCTAGTTTGCATGCTGGGGAGAGAAAAATCAATGCATGAGAGTAGATTGGCATCTCAACTAGTTGCACATGACAATGGAACAATGGTTTTTGATCAAAATCTGCTCAAAGAGAAAAACGGTGAAGTGTTAGTTGTATATGAGCAGTCAACAAAAAATACAAGCAAGGTGTATGAGTGGGAATTACAATAAGAAGCTTCGTTAGTCCTCCCTAAATCTGATATGGCTATTTTGGAGGAAAAACCAGGTTTTCTGTCTGGTAACAAAGTTGTTGATTGCAAACAATCTTCCGGATACAGAAACAAAGGTAGGGTTAACCATGATAGTCCCAAAGTACTTGGGGAAGGTTCAACTACCAATGTGAAGGAAATTAACACACAAGATAAGGGTCAAGTATCCACCACTAATAGAGATATTTGTGAAATGTCTCATCAACTTCAAGTGTCATATTTTATTGTTGGAAGTGAAGGCAAGCAGGATTTAGTAGCTAGATTGAGAAAAAAGGAGAACAAAAGTTTTTCCAATTTTTTTGCGAAGAATAGTGTTGCAAATATTGGTGATGTTGCCAAGGTAGTAGTTGTCAACAAGTAGAAGAAAAAGAAGGATTTTTCCAGTAAGGAAAATGTTGCATCTCTCACTGCTATTTATATAATATTTATAAGGTTCAAGAGGAGAAGGAGGAAGATGTGAACCTTCCAAAACCATCCAAAATAGTAACCAATGTTTTCAAGAGTAAGACTTCTTCAAAAGAACCTGAGAAGCAAGTCCTGAAAGAAGTGGATGATTGGGAAGATGCAGTCAAGCTTTCAAATCCTATGAATCAAGTAGCTATTTTAGTTACTGAATGTTCAGGAGACAGAAAGTACTCCAGAGATTTCTTGTTGACAATCAAGGATCAATGCAAAGATCTACCAAATCATTTAGAAAATTTTCCAAACATTATTGAATTACTTGGAAATTCCCAAGCACTTGCAAGTCATGTAGGAGAGGCTGATGGATTAGCAAGCACTGCAAGAGGACTTGATAGGCAGCTGAGTGGGAATTATCTACTTGAACATCGTGGGAGTAAAATGTCCAGTTTGGATGATGATAGATGGGCCAAGTCAGTGGATGATTTTGTTGATGGTTGTGATATGCGGACGGATGTAGATCTTCGTGGTTCCTCTGTTGTGTTTCAACCTGGCCAAGGTTATAATATTGGCTTTTCAAGAAATACCTATGCAATACAAATGACTATGAATGTCATCCTTCCTGGAGGGCCTTATGTGCAAGCACCACTTCCACAAGTTGGACTAGTGAGAAATAATTCTGATCCTGATAGGTGGCAGTGTGCTTCTAGTTCACAGAAGGGTTTGATTCCTCCTCCATAGCCTTCTCTGCCCACAATTCGTATATCAGAGAACCGATATGAAGTAGGCAAGGTTTCTTATGAGGACCAGTTGAAACAAAGACAAATTAAATCCATCCTTAATAAATTAATGCCCTAAAACTTTGAGAAACTTTTTAAGCAGGTCAAAGAAGTGAAAATTGAATTGGCATCATGTCTTCATGGTATAATATCTCAAATATTTGACAAAGCCTTCATGGAGCTTCTTTTTGTGACGTATGCAAAATTCAGTTTTCATCTTGTTGTAGGAATACCAGAATTTTATGAACATAATGAGAAGGTTGTTTTCAAGAAAGTTCTTTTGAACAAATGTCAAGAATAATTTGAAAAAGATGAAAGAAAAGAGGCAGAGGTTGAGAAAGTAGAAGAGCATGGTGAAAAATACTTTCAGTAGAAGAAAGACAGGAGAAGAATGTTGCAACATGACGATGGATGCTATGAAATATAATGTTTATTAGTGATATTTATAAAGAAAGTATACTCACCAAAAGAATTATGCATGCATGCATCAAGAAATTAATTGGTGAATTTCAACATCCAGAGGAGGAAAATGTTGAAGCTTTGTGCAAACTGATGAGCACTATTGGTCATATGATAGGCCAAGGAACATATTGATGCTTACTTCGATAGGATGACACAAATGTCTAGTATCCAAGGGCTTCCCTCTAGGCTGAGGTTCATGTTCAAGCATATGATTGATCCGAGGAGGTTTGGATGGCAACAAAGGAAGAAAGTTGATGACCCCAAGAAAATAGAGGAAGTGCATCAGGATTTTGTGCAAGAACTACATGGATAGGGAGGCTGCTCTCGAGGTACCAACATGGGACATTCAGGTCAGAGACTTGTGACACCACTTGATCATGGTGTGAGAGGACCTGTGATGCCACCTTACATGGCAGATGCACAGAGGGGTTCACTTCCACATATGGGTGGGATTAAAGGGCCACAGCCCCATGTGGGACCACGTGGCTGTGGATTCACCAGTCAAGATGCTCGGATTGTGGATAGGGATCAATTTAAAAATTATTTTATGCCAACCCCTTCAACACACAGAGCTTTTGATGATGGCCACTTGACTCTTGGTCCCAAGGGAGTTCTTGACAAGGGAATAAGAGGGAGGGCTCAACCTACGCCATATTCTAAGATTGTTCTAGCTTTTATTCCACCATTCACATCCTGAGTGATAGATGAAAAGGTTCAGGTCTGATTTCCGGTTGCAGTTTTGACACGATGCCAGTTGGTATGAGGGATGAAATTTTGACAAGTACTTATGCTGCAGAAAAGCCTTTATTTGCAAAATAATGTGTCCAGGAAAGAATTTTTTTGGATAATCACATAAGATATTTTAAGAATTCATACTCAATTGTAAGAACATTCTTCTCAAATAAATTTGAGTTCACAACTCATTGAGTTTCAACATAGGAAAAAGGCTGAAATGGCAATCAAAGAATATTACAGGTGAATTCCTTTACAAAGCTTCCATGAATTTTCATTATGTCTTTTAGAGAATTCAATAGGTTTCCCTGGCGTTTTCTTAATTTTGCATGGCATACCATACAGTGTGAGAGATTTGAAGGAGGCAACGTTTTGTGTGGATGACCTTAAAGCACCATTGTTCCATTCAAGTATGGTTTTACTTTGGATATTAGATTCTTTTTTCAGGAAAGATGTTGAAATTAATATTTTGTGGAATCTACTTACACATTTATGCATGTATGAGCCTATCTTGCTAAATCACAGACAACTTACTGAAGCATAATATGAAATTTTTTGTTTGTTCTTATTCGAGTTTGAATTTATTTAGGGACTACTAGAGTCTATGGTCATTTGCGATTATGAATTATAACTATATATAATTTTTATGTTTCTAGGTTGGAGACTGTATTATTTTCATTGGAGGATGCTACTATGGATGCGCCCAAGGCTCCTGAGTTCCTTGGTCATGCAGGGTCAAAATCCACTAATCTAATTCCATGTCATTAGAACAATTTTGCATGCTTCCTTGAAAACAAATCCATTACGAAATAGGATTTTCGGAAGAAGGAATTTATAACATGAAACCAAAAAATTACAAGAAATGTTAGTTTGACTTTCCAAGGCATATGATAGAGAAAATTGGATTTATTTAGGGCTACTCATCCATATAGGGTTCCATGTGCAATTGGTTAAATAGATATTTCTTCAATATATGTGCAATTATAATTAATGGCTCATCTTATTCTTCTATCATGCCTACAAGAGACCATGGGTAGGTATGACTAATGTCTCGTCTGCCATTTTTCGCTGTAGAGTAGGTGGTATCAACAGAGTTATAACAAAGTAGAAAATAACTATAATCTTGACAACTATACTAATAGGATTTTCCTTAAACTTGACATATTTACTCTTTTTTTATTATGTTTTTCTTTTGGGTGATATTACCAAGGTAGATGCAATTATGCTGAAGGACCCCACCCTTGAAGAACTGAAATTCCTACCTTAAAAACTACCAACAATTGAGGAGCTCCAAGAATCAACACCATCTTTGATTTGAACCTAAATAGTCTTATTATCTATAAGTATTTATTTAATCACAATGACCAGTAGATTCTCCTCTTGGATTAATTCTCTGATTCTATTTATTAGTAAAATCCACAAAATGTATCCCTACATTTGAATCTTGGGAAAAAAACATATAATTGTTATCATTTAAATTATCCATATCTCTTGGAGCCCAAAAATCCATTTGATTTGGGTAGGCTTTATGTATAACCTCAAAATCAACCCTATTATAAGCTGAAGGACCATTATGTCCTCCTGAGTCTTGACAAAGTATGGTGGAATGAAATTGGGTGAAGGCCAAATCTAGGTTTACCATGTCAGAACCTAGGTTCATTAAGTTGACGACCTTGGTTTGAAGATATCCACCATACAAACTAGGACCACCCATACTTATCATTGCCATCTCTCTTTCATCATAAAAAATAACATACCGAGGACCTATAACCCATGGAGGCCCATGGTAGTCATTGCAATTTAATTTATTAGAATACATGTCATTTCTTATTATGAGATTTACCACATCCGAAAATGGCATCATTCACATCATTTTGAAGAAGTCTACAAATTAGGTCAACATAATTTTTTTCACATTTGCGACTTCCCTCACATTTTTTGGTTCTTGAAGCTCGAGCACTTTCATAAGAAAAGTAGGCAAAGTCAAACAACCAAAATCATCCACTCTCCTTTCATTTTCTAATATTACAATGAATTTTTATTAGAGACATTGTTTGTTTGTTTGTTTGTTTTTCTTAGAAAAGGGTTTTCTCTTGGTTTTATGCGACTTTCAATTTATCAAATGTATCATGTTGAGAAATGGGAAAGAATAATGTGTGACATTTATCTTGCATAAATTGATGTTGAATGAAAGGATACACAGTTTAACCAAGCTACAATTCACTTCGGTAAAGGCGGAGGAACATCTTAAAAAATTGCTTAAGAATACACCATATACAAAGTTTGACCATAAGTAATATATGCATTTTTCTTTTGTAGATATGTTTTTTTTTCTACCCAATATATCACAACAAGAAAAATATTTATATTGTAGAAGTTGTTTGAGGACCTCCTTGAGGTTGATTTTTTTGATGCCCTATTTGATTGATTCTTTCTCATATGTCAGGAAGGCTTTAAATATGAATTAATATGTTCATGAAACAAATTAGATTCAAATTTTATAGATATAAAAGATAAAAACAAATGTCAATGTATTTTTTTGATTGTTACTTGACTCTGCTATGGGCAAGTTACAGGAAATTTGATTGGAAAAAGGATGGGGAGACGATGCACATCACGTCTTGGATATGGTTCATTCATTGTTAGAGATCGCTTAGACACCCTAGCCATCGACTTTGGAAATGTTTCTAGTAGGAATTCCTATGGTTTTTAATATTTTGATTATTTCACCTCATGGTTATTTTGGGCAAGAAATTTTTTTAGGAATGCCAGACACAACATCAGTGGATAGGTAAAAAAAAAATTATAATTGCAATTTCCATTCCATGATATTCTCTCTTTATTGTTTGATTGTATTTTGGATGTTTCTTTTGATTTTGTTTTGTTTTTTAACTATGAAATTGAAAATACTTAGCACCATGTCCATTTAAACAACAACCAAAGCTTGAAGATGAAATTAGTATTACACTATATTGATTGGAATCGTTATAACTATTTTGTGTTAAAATATTTTCATGACTATCAGAAAAAAATTACTTTCATTTTGTTATTTGAGTACATGTTGTTTATACACTTGACTAAGTTCATGCATTAGAAAATGAAATGTTGTTGTGAATAAAATGATAAGGATTAAACATCACACCTCAGATTATTTGTTTTCAGAAGTTATCTACAACTTGAGAATTTTAGCATATAACTTAGTTGGCATGGTTGTTCCTAAGCTTTCCTTGAAATTTTAATACTAAGTTACTGTTGAAGCCTAGAAAATCTCTGCTTCAAACATCGAAAACTAATTCTACCGGACCTAAGACAGCCTCCTTCTCGCTTATGGTATTTGATCGATTTAAAGGACCAGCTCTCTTATAATTCAAATGGATTAATTGATGGGTGAATGGACTAATTTAATCGAAATAACACTATCTAATTTAAAACTAAATATTGGTAAAGAAATTCTAACACCAACCTGGTAATTATATATGAATACAACTTAAGATTGTTCCAATTCTAACAATAACCAGAAAATGTATTATTATTTAAATTGAAATGTGCAAACAATAAAGATAACTCATGCTAAGAAATTAAATGTAGTTGTATTAACATATTGCATTCATCATTGTATACCATCTATATACACTTAAGAATGAAAGATAACGCTTCAATTATACTTTAAAATGATATATAGTATGAAGTGGCAACATATATATATGAATGATAGAAATTGTTTAATATCATAAGACATAGAAATCAACAAAGGAAAGGATAGAAATACCGGATCTATCTTGAAGACTTTCAAATGCAATGTGATACTCTAATCCAGTAACTCTGATGCAAAATCAAATTCCAAGGTACAGAAATGCAACACTTTCAAAGATAATTCCGCATGAAAATCACCAGATGTGATCCTTTTTAAAAATATATAAGACAATGGAGTACAGAAATGCAATCTCCAAGTCAAAAATATTAAGATCCAGGACCCCTCTCTAAATGTATGAGAAGGGTTTAAATACTACTTAGCTAAATCTAAAAATAGTCTTATTACAAAAATTAAGGATTCGGTTCAATGACCGTCCTCTTCCTAGGCTAAAATACAGTAAAATTAAAACTAAATCTAACTATCTATGAACTTGATCTTTAAACTTGCAGGCATCTAGCATAGTTTTGAGAAGATGCGGTTGACCGACTTCAGAATTCAACTGTCCTGAAAAGACAGAGTCAGCAAGCGTAGGAGCAATCCTCTCTATAGCATTGATGATACAATTAAGCGCACTGTGTTGACTGTGTGGCTTCACCAAGTACATCCAATATGAGTCCCAATTCAATCTTATCAGCCCTTGGATAGATTTTGCTCTTTCTTCTGCCTTTTGCCTCCATTCTGTTTGCAGTTGATTTGCCTATGGGAGATATCCTGGAACAGTTTCAGGAATCAAATTAGCTTTGTGTAAATTGTCATTTATACAATCAGTAAGAATGTTTTCCGCCGTAGCCTCCTCGTCTGCTGCCTTTTCTGCCCTTCTGATTTGTACATCCCAGTTGTTGAACAGTATTTCTTTATGGTTTTCATTAACAATGGGTGCACCATATTTTCTGCTTTCTTTTGTCCTTTGCCATGCTAGATAATCATTGATCTTTTATCTACGACATGATTTGTGATTTTATCGCTCTCTTGGCACAAAGAATTCCATTGCAAGATTTTTTGGCAGAAAACTTCCTCTTGTTGCAGTAGTTGATTGTTCAAAGAGATAGTTTCTGAAATAAATTCTGGAAGCTTAGGATCATCTTTATGCTGATCTTGGATAATCTGTATTTGTTTGTCTTTATCAGCCAAGCTTTTTTGATGTCCTATTTTCATTTCTTGAAGTTGTTTTTGTAACTCTTCAAGTTTCAATTGTGCTTCTTTATTGGCCTGTACCTGTTGCAATTGCCGTTGTAGAACTTTACTTGTTCTTCTTTTTCATTCAACAAAATTTGTATCTCAAATGCTTTGTCAATTGTTGCAGAAACATAAGCTCCTGTCATTTGAGATAACTTAGTGAGATTATGAGTAGGTTCTATGGCAGGATCTTTCCACAAAACATCTACTTTGTTCGGTTCCGCAGGGCAATTGCACTTAATTTTTTCTCCGTCTTTTCACTGATTGCTTGCATTTTTGTCAGAATACATCTAGAGGAGGAATGTCCTCTACATTAAGTACAATTTCAGAGGATGGTGTTATTGGTATGTGCTCAGTCACTGTGACGGTGCTGCTTGTTCCTGTGTTCAAAACTTTGGTTGTTTGGACAGGGGTCTGTACATTCTGTCCTTCTACATTAATCAATTGGTTAAAAGTTTCCCATTCTTTGTCTAACTCAATGATGACTGGTTGTTGCTGTACATTGGTTGGAGGAGGATTTTTCTGTTGAGAAGTCAAAATTTGCTGTTGAGTAAGTTCTTTTGATTATGCAGAATCTTTCATGGATTCTTCCATTTTATCTTCCTTTTCATTAGACTTATTGGAATGTTCAGAAGTCTCTCTGTCAGATTTTGATTTAGATTTATCTGTACTTGAACTACCGTTAAGACTAACACTAGGAGTTTGCTCTCTTGCGGGCTCTAAGCGTAGATTTCCCAAAGGAATAGGAGTCAGTCTTCTTTCTCTGTAAAGTTTGAATTCCTGAAAATCCTCTGGAGATAACTGCGTTTGAGCTGAATTCAAAACTTCTTTAAATGAATTTCTTGCTTGGAACATATCATCAAAAAGATCCTGTTCCCCGGAAAATTCCCTTACTCTGATTGTATTGGTAAAATTCTTAACAATATCATCTGGGTCGAATAACCTTCTCTAAAATTTGAACAACTGTAGACATGTAATGTTGCCTATCTCTTGGAATGCATGACCAATATCAAACAGTGAAAATGTTCCACATTTTACAGGAAATTGTGGCCAAATGCCTTTTTTCTTCTCTTTTAAATCTTTTGTTATACCTCCCTGGCCACAGGTCTGATAAGCAATTTCCCGAGCTACAAGTCTATCTGGAACATATATCGGTAAAACATGGGGAGAAACATAACTTCCAAAAACCCTAATATAAGTGAACAATTCTTCTCCAAACCATCTTGCGACGGGGAGAATATCAACCTCTGTTTCTGAGGATAACCTTGGGGCATCCTTATTATACAATGTTCTATACAATGGTAGCATTATTCCATGACAAATTTGGTAAAAATGGGGGATAAAGTTAGACTCCCATAGTTCTTTATGGTACACATGAATGGGCAAAGGATCGTGGATAGTCCATTGCCAGCCCATCATAGGGAATTTAGAGATATAACAGATGGCGTCCATGACATAAGCAGATAAATAAAAAGGCGGATAAACCTGCTGAGAAACATTTCGTTTGGACCGGTAGTGAAAAATAGCAGTGGTCAAATTATCAGATAGGATTTTGGCCCAGTCTACAATTTTAGAATTAACGGCTGCATTCAACAAAGGAAGCCATTCGGGTAAGATCATATTTATGTCAGGCTTTCCAAAAATCCTGCATAACATGGCAGTAGTGAAACAATAAGGAGAGGTAAGTGAACCCATGTTGTACATACCTTGTTTGTTTTTCTTCAATGGTTCACTTCTTTTGGTCCACTCCTTTGTGCATTCTGCCAAATTTGCATGTTCTCTGGCAAATTCTTCCATAAATTGCTTGTTGTAAGTCGCCTGAGGTTCTGGAAACTTATACATTAATCTCAGATCTTCTATGGTGAATGACCCGATTAGCTCTTCAGATGGAGTCCTAAATTGCCTGTCTGAAATATCGGTGCTGTCCAGCACCCATCTCACCATGTCTGTATATGGGAGAATCCTTGGCCTTGCCGCTATTCTATGCAGAAATGAGCAAGCCAGTTCTCTAAGGGTTGCCTCAGACATATTACTGGAACCTGCTGTAGCTACAACTTTCATCACCATAGGATTTTCTTCCTCTAACAAATTATACATTCCTTCCCAAGTGGATATATTGGCATCCTTATTACAAGCGGTGTCTGCATACAGCGAAGCCATTTCTCTGTTTTCAGAACTCGAGCTCTTCTCCTTCTTACCCATAGTGTTTCGTGAAAGCTTTGTATAGATGTTTTCTCCTTCGTGCCTGCGTTTTACGAGTAAATGAGAGTAATGGCATAAGAAAGGTGATGAGATTGTTTTAAATGTGAAAGCGGATGAAATATAATATTTTAATCATGAAACGACTTTCAATCTAAACACAATCTCATTTACCATTAATAATCAATCCAATCATTTAATTTAATCATTAAAGCGCATAATAGATTTGATATATGGGAAGATTGCCTTTGGACAATGCACCTACATGAATCTGCGACATTGTGATCTGCGATTTGCTGCGCAATATCGCAATATCACAATGTCGCAATATTGCAATATTGCAAAATGAAGCCGTCGCAGTTATGTAAAATAGCGCAAAAGCGGAAATTGCGCAATAGCGCAAAAGCGCACATCGCAAATCTCGCAAAAGTGCAAAATATAAAATAGTGCAAAATTTATTCATTAATCACTTCTGTTTTTTGCACTATGCGATCTGCGACCAATACGTTAATTGTATAAGCTTTTGGGATCGCATTATCGCAAAAGCACAAAATCGTATTTTCAGTTTTATAAAAGATATATACCATTTTTCTATGGATGCGATATTTTGTTTAAAAAGAAATTTTATCGTAATCTATCATAAACTTAAGTGTTTCTTAATGTTCTTTCTAAGGGATTTCTATAAGTTTATGATAGAAAGTTTTATTTGAAAAGGCAAACAAATCCTAATTGATTTTTTTGGATTTTTTAACTAAGGGTCCCCATTTATTTAGTATTATTACTAATATTAAATAAAAAGGGGGGTTGTTGCTGGTCACAAAAATTGGCGATTCACTGAAAGGAACAGTTATCTCTAAAAAAATAAAATGAACACTATATATTTAGTAAGTAAAGATTTTTAAAGATAATGAAAACTATCTTAGGATAATTCAAATAAAATGTAACTATGAAAAAAGAAATAAAAATCATTTCATAATTTCTTTCTAATTCCTTAAGAATAAAAACATTTTGGGTTATCTCAAGCTTTGATTGGTGTTAATAATGAAGTAAGTGGTTCTCTCCAAGTTTTGGTTTTATAATATACTCTATTGTCATAGGTATTGCCTCTGCTGCCAGCAAACGTTCATAGTCTCGATAGGGTTACCTTTAAACCATTAACCATTCATTGTCCCATCCAATTAAAATTATGACTTTTTTAAAAGATAAATTCATAAGACCTATTATCTCATGTTTTTGTCTTTTATTTATTTTTATTTTAAGAGCCATTGTTCTGGTTTGGTAGCCAGTTAATAACAATGCCATTCACTAGTTATAATTAAACTGAACAAGCTGGCTCGTGATGAGACCCCTTGTCTTACATTTATAAGCCATTACCCTGTTTTGGTATGTAGTATTGGTAATGTCAGTTTTATTACTCCTTATGAACATGGTAAGTCGGCTCATAATGAGACCTCTTATCTCTTTAAATTTCCAAATTTCTTAGAATTACATTCTAAAAAATCACAACTTAAATGGATGAGGTGAAATAGTTTTATCCTTAAGAATCAATGGATGACAATTTTTCAGAGTTTTTTAAGTTCCAAAACTTTGAAAAAATCTTTACTTTGATAGATAACCTTTCTCTGCTTAATAAACTTATGATGATTTACATTCTTCTCAAGTTTTCAAAAGATCATGTAAATGATTGAAATAATCTTTCAAAGTTTAACATCTTATTTTAAACTATTCAAAAATTGTGATCATTACTTTGAAAATTCTTATTTACACAAAATAAATATTTATAATATTTTTCCGAATAAATTTTCTTAAATAGTAAACAGTCAATCAGAGACTTATTAACAACCTTTATTTGCAAAAACAAAAAACAATCAAAATTCTGCAGAAAGGAATATGTACAGTTAAGAAGGGGTTACCTCCTTATGAAAAGAATTTCTTCAAGATAAGCCCATTTACAGGAAGAGATTATCTCTTACACGTTAGATCTTGGAGTATGAATGTATTTGAGCCTATCTTTTCAACAATCTGAAATGGTCCAAGCCACATTTTCTGAAATTTGGTATGTTTACCTTTTTCTTCGTGTGCTTTATCCCATTTCAGAACAAGATCACCAATTGACAAAATTTTTGAGTCGGTAGAACTTGCATCAAAAGAAGATTTTACAAGCTGTTGATGTTTTTCATGAGTACTTTTTGCTTTATTCCTATCTTCTTCTAGTTTAAGGATTTGATCATATCTCAATTGAATGGATGAAGAAGGATTTTCTTCAATAAATTGCACTAGGGCTAATGATGGAAGAGCTAAATTTGATGGTATCACAGCTTATTTTCCATAAACTAGATTGAAAGGTGAAGTCCCTATTGAAGCTTTTTCAGTGATACGATCAGCCCATAACGCAAAGATTAAAGATTTGTGCCAATTATTTTGATTTTGATCAACGGTCCTTTTAATGATTTTGATAAGGTTTCTATTAGTGGATTCAGCCAAACCATTACCTTGTGGATAATAATTTGCTAAATATTTTAATTTAAAACCTCTTTTGACTGCAAATTCTATTAAACTATTTCCAGAGAAGTAAGATGCATTATCAAAGACAAGAGCTTGAGGTACACTAGACCTGGTTATGATGAATTGATCTATGAAATCAATAATTGCATCAGAATTGGCTACCTTCAACGAGATTGCTTCTACCCATTTTGTAAAGTAATCAGTTGCAGTAAGGATGTACTTGTGTTGTTTGGAAGAATGAGGTACTATCTCACCAATAATGTCAAGCCCCCATTGTTTGAATGGTTGCTCAATAGTCACTGGTTGCAAAGGAAAAGTTGGTTTCCTTTGTCTTCCACTTGTAGTTTGACAAATTTGGCACTTACTTACGTAATCATGCGTATCTTTAAAAAGGGTAGGCCAATAATACCCAGCACAAATTATTTTGTGAGCTATGGTATCACCTCCAAAATGACCTCCTGCTGGTCCATCATGCAATTCCTGCAAAACCTTTTCAGCTTCAGTCTTTTCAAGACATCTTAATAAGATTGAATCATAATTTTTCCTGAATAACACATTATCAATGATCTCATATTTAATAGCCTTTAACCTTAAAGCGCGTTTACTCTTATAGTTGAGATTAGAAGGAGCATACCCATTTTTCAAGTAATAGATAAGATCAGCATACTGAGATCCGGAATCTGTAACATTTATCTGACTTACTTGAATATCTTGATTTGAATCTTGATTTTCTGGTATGTTATGAGCTCCTACCAATAATCTGCAAAAACCTTGTCCTCTAACAATCTTAACTGGTTTAATATCAATATCATATTCTTGCAAGGTTGTTACCCAGTTAGCTCTCTTTTCTCCTACTTCTTTTTGAATTAATAATTGCCTCACTGCAGAGAATGGGATAATGATTTTTGTATGTGTTTTCAAGAGAAAAGGTCTGAAATGTTTGATTGATTTAAAAACAGCAAAGGCTTGTTTTTCAAAATTGGAATAATTAAGCTCAGCTCTTTGCAGATTTGAGCTAAAGAAAGAAATTGGTGCTTCGATTTCTTGATCATTGAGTTGTGTTAAAACGGCTGCATAGGATGTTTCAGTGGCCAAAGTATACAAAGTAAAATATTTAGAAAAATCCGGGGTGTTCAATGCTGGTGCATTAATGATCGCTTGTTTGATTTCCTCAAATGCTTCTTTTTCTTTATGCATCCATTTGAATATTGAATTCTTCTTGATCATATTTTGCATAGGTAAAACAATAAAAGAAAAATCAGGAATAAATATTTTAACAAAATTGATCTGTCCAAGAAATGATTGCATGGATTTTTTGTTATGAGGTAAAGAAATATCAGAAATTTCTTTCACTCTATCTGGATCAATATATATACCATCTTTTGACATAAAAAATCCTAAGAGTTTTCCTTCATCTAAAGCAAAGAAAGATTTCTTTGGATTTAAAGAAATACCAAACCTTCTACATCTTTCAAATATTTGTTTTAAATCATGTAGATGATTGGCTCTCTTTTTTGAAAATACTGTTATGTCATCAAGATAAACAACAACTGATTTATTGATCAAACCTTTAAATGCTATGTCCATGGCTCTTTGAAAAGTTGCTCCTGCATTTATTAGACCAAAAGGCATTTTCTGATAAGCATAAGTTTCCCATTTTGTTCTGAAAGTTGTTTTCAATCTGTCATCTGGATGAACTAAAACTTGATTATAGCCCGAAAATCCATCGAGAAAGGACATAAGTTCAGAACCAGCTACCTTTTGAAGTATCCGTTCCATGGTTGGCAATGGAAAATTGTCTTTTAAACATGCCTTGTTTAAATTTCTGAAATCAATACAGATTCTTATATCACCATTCTTCTTCCTGACAGGTACCATATTGGAAACCCAATTGGAGTGCCTGACAGGAAAAATGATTTTGGCTTTTAAAAATTTATTAAGTTCTGATTTGATTTGAATTTTGAGATTTGGATGAATCTTTCTCAACTTCTGTTGAACAGGTTTAATGTCAGGAAGCATTGGAATTGTGTGTTGGATAACCGAAGTATCATACGTTTTTAAATCATCATAATTCGAAGCAAAAACGTTTTTATACTTGTTCAGAAGTTTAATGAACGCATTCCTTTCCTCTGGTGTTAAATTGATTCCTAAGTTAACGTTTTGAGGTTTAGAATCAGAACCAAGATTTACTAATTCAAACTTCAAAGTGGAACTTTGAAGTTTAGCATTAGTGACTTTCTTGAATCTGTCTTTAATGTCATATAAATCCTCTAATTTAACAACATATTTTGGTATGGGGTTTTCGTTACCTTTTGAAGCAATTTGTAAATCATGATCATCTTCGTCAATAATTTTCTCATCGTATGATTTCTCTGAAGTCATGAAATTTAAAATATCTTGATCATGATAGAATACTCTCCAATTTGTAACATTATCTAGGACAGATGGACGAAAAATCAATTCTACAGAAAACCTATCAGGACTGCAATCTTCAGCAGGTAGGAGTTTAGATGCAACATTAGCTAACAAGTCAACTGATGTATTCTGATTCCTAGGAATAGGAGAAATATTGAATGCTAAAAAATGAGTGGTGAGATCTTGTACTAGGGTTTGATAGTGTTTAAGATGTCCCGAAAGGCAATGAATAGTATTCCTAACTTGTTTTATGACAATTTCGGAATCACCAAAGACTTTCAAGTATTTAACATCTAACCCTATAGCTTTATAAAGTCCTTGAACCAAGGCTTCATATTCTGCGGTATTGTTAGTACACTCAAATTCTAACCTACATGATAGCATGGTTTTCTCCCCATCTGGATCAATTAAGATGCATCCAGCTCCAGCTCCATCACTAGACTTCTATCCATCAAAATATAACGACCAAAATAAAGATTTGTTTATTGGCTTATCTACAATTACATCAGAAATATTTACAATTCTGGAAGAATCAGATTGTGAAAAATTTTATATCTTAGAAACAAAAGTATTTACAGAAAAAGGTGATTGAGGAGCTTTGAAGTTTCCAAGAAATGATTCAGCAGAATAACCTCCAAGAATATTGTTGTTGAATGCCACAGGCTCATCAGTTTGTTCGAATTCAATGACAGTGTGCGTCATATGTTTTTCTCGTTCAATTTTAATTTTATTTGGTTTCCCTTTGTAGGGAAGCCACATATGCGAATAATCAGTCGAGATATAACCATTAAGTTTCGCAGACCAGTCCCTGCTCAAGATTAATCCATGATTCGGGAATATCAGCAATCAAAATATCAATTCTTTGGACAATCCTAGGATCAGAGGCTAATCTGATAGTAACTGAATTGATTTCTCCTACCACTTGGACTTTAGAGCGATCCAATTGAATGATATGAACTGTTGATTTCTGTGGTTCGATATTCAATTTAGCACAGACAGAATTAGGCATTATATTGGAGGAAGCTCCAGAATCAATCAAACAATTGTGCAGATTTTTATTGTACATCTCATAAGCCAAAAGAAAAGGAGGAGTTTGATAATTTGACTTTTCCCCAATGAGCACAGTATCAGTAGCATCTACCTTATCTAGTGGCTTACCAGTTCCTCTCGCTGCTTTTGCAACTACAGCGCTTGGTAAAGGAGCAATTGGCGTAGCGTTTAATTCTTTCAATAACAACTTTTGCTGGTGTTTTAGTTTGCTGAGTTCATGTAAGGAAATATTAGCTTTGATCTTTTCCATGTCCTCGACAATGTTGTATTCCATAGGATCTGACATTACTAAAGTCTTTGTTGCTGATGTAGGAGGATTAGAAGAGGATGGATGATTTTGAGTAGGTAATGGAGAAGTTTTCTTTACAGTGGATTTGTCTTTGGTACTTGGAGTTGTAATTTTCTTTTTAGGAACTGTTTGCACTGGTTCCACTGTGGATTTACTCCTAGTACTTACAGGCATAGCTTCTTCACTATCAGAATTAGGGAGAATAAAATCCCACATTCCATTCAATTCAGCTATTTCTTCATTTTCATTTTCTTCATCTGATACTATAGATATATCTTCTTCCTCTTCCTCTTCTTCAGATTCTACATTAGAGATTGCATTAGGAGGTTTAGATTCAACTTGGTTTCTTCTAAAATTTCGGAATGGTTTCTTGGTAGAAGTTTCAGCCACTTGTTTTTTAATTTCAACCATTTCATTTGACATGGTTTTAAGAACTTTCTGTGAACCTTCCATGTCGTATGGATCTTTGGCCTTTTTCTTTGAATCATCTTTGAAGCTGACTTTCTTTGATTTCCTTTCCTCGATAGCATTTTTCTTTTCCAGAGAAGTAATTCATTTTTCCACTGCAATAGCTTCTTTCATATTCTCAGCTAATGTAGGCTTTGCAGCTCTGTCCACGAAAATTGTTATGTTTGAGGGTAAGGCAATTATGTACCATTCAATTCTGACTTGTTCACTGGGCTGTGAATCTGTGTGAATTTTGTTCAAGAGTTTGTTGAATCTATCATTGAATTATTTAATGGGTTCCTTGGGTTCTATCTTCAAATTTGAGAGGTCATTGAGTAAAGTTGCTATTGATCGGTCATCTCCAAATTTGGTTAAAAAATGATCTACAAAAATTTCCCAACTTGTTATGGATCCTGATGGTAATGAAAAGTACCATGATCCTGCTACTCCCTGGAGAGTATAAGGGAATAATCTAACTACAACATCTTCATGTATGACACCATTCAAATTAATAGCTAGCATAAAGTTATTGATATGTTCTTCAGCTTGAATGTTAAGATCTGGGCTAAACTTTGGAAGCCATTTTCCAGGATTTTCTGGTAAATCATGTAAAGGTGCAGCCATGTTGACTGCCCTTGGAGTAGACCATGGTCTCTGTGCCATTATTGGAACAACTATTGGAGGGATAGTAGAAACTGGTGGTGTTTGAATAGAAATTGTTGGATTAGATGATGTTGAGATTAATGATGATTGAGGAGATGATGTGGAAACTACTGTACTTTGTTGAGAAGGGATTTCGAAAAAAGGTATTTGAATATTAGATGTTGAACCTATATCACTTACCGATTCCAATTGAGTTTTTCTTCTCTTGACTCTACTAGGTAAAGGGAATTCTTTCGGAGAAATACCAAGTTTTTCACTTTGAAGCCTAGTAAGAGGTTTCGAAGAAACAAATTTTGAAGTTACACTACCTTCAGATATTTCAGACTCTTCTAGAGATAATGAGAATCGTTTCAATTTATGAATTAAATCTTGAACTTCGGGAGACTCAGGATGTTGACTGTCTGAATGTTTTGAGATTTTCGTAGTGGGTGTCTGAATATTTTCTGCAATTTCTTCTCTAGGAATTTGAATTTCAGAAGAAATTGAAGAAGTTAATGAGGGTGTTTTGCTCTCAGAATGGCTTGTGGATAAAGATTTACTTTCCATTCATAGCTCAGGCCCTCCTTCTAGCGCCAAAAATGTTGAAGCCTAGAAAATCTCTGCTTCAAACATCGGGGAAAACCACCCGGTCGAGACCTTAAGACAGCTCCTTTTCCATTTGGTATGGTGGCTCCGACTGGATTTAAAGGACCAGTTTCCTTATAACTAAATGGATTGATTTGGATGGGTGGAAATGAGACTAAATTAACTGAAATAAAACTATCTAATTTAAACTAAATACTGGTAAAGAAATTCTAATACTAACCCGGGTAATTATATGTGAATACAATTTAAGATTGTTCCAATTTAATCAATAACCATGAAAATGTATTATTATTTAAATTGAAATATGCAGAAACAAATAAAGATAACTCTGTTTAAGAAATTAAACAGAGTTGTATTAACATATTGCATTCATCATTGTATACCATCTATATACACTTATGAAAGATAACATTTCAATTATACTCAGAAATGATATATAAAAGGAAGCATTGTGAAAACAAATATATATAAATGATAGAAATTTTAAAGCGAATATCATAAGAGAAAAGAAATCAACAGTGAAAGGATAGAAATACCTCATTCATCTTGAAGACTTTCAAATGCAATGTGATACTCTAATCCAGTAACTCTGATGCAAAATCAAATTCCAAGGTACAGAAATGCAACACTTCAAAGATAATTCCGCATGAAAATCACCAGATGTGATCCTTTTTAAAAATATATAAGACAATGGAGTATAGAAATGCAATCTCCAAGTCAAAAAATATTAAGATCCAGGACCCTTCTCTAAATGCATGAGAAGGGTTTAAATACTACTTAGCTAAATCTAAAAATAGTCTTATTACAAAAATTAAGGATTCGGTTCAATGACCGTCCTTTTCCTAGGCTAAAATACAGTAAAATTAAAACTAAATCTAACTAACTATGAACTTGTTCTTTAAACATGCAGGCATCTAGCATAGTTTGAGAAGATGCAGTTGACCGACTTCAGAATTCAACTGTCCTAAAAAGACTAAGTCGGCAAGCATAGGAGCAATCTTCTCTGTAGCATTGATGATACAATTAAGCACACTGTGCTGACTATGTGGCTTCACCAAGTACATCCAGTATGAGTCCCAATTCAATCTTGTCAGCCCTTGGATAGATTTTGCTCTTTCTTCTGCCTTTTGCCTCGATTTTGTTTGTAGTTGATTTTCCTGTGGGAGATATCCTGGAACAGTTTCAGGAATCAAATTAGCTTTGTGTAAATTGTCATTTATACAATCAGTAAGAATGTTTGCCACTGTAGTCGCCTCCTCTGCTGCCTTTTCTTCCCTTCTGATTTGTGAATCCCAGTTTTTGAACAATATTTCTTTATAGTTTTCATTAAAAATGGGTGCACCAGCTTTTCTTCTTTCTTCTGTCCTTTGCCATGCCAGATAATCATTGATCTTTTCATTAATCAAATCATAATCATTTCGTAAATCTACGACATGTTTTGTGATTTTATCGCTCTCTTGGCACAAAGAATTCCATTGCAAGATTTTTTGGCAGAAAACTTCCTCTTGTTGCAGTAGTTGATTGTTCAAAGAGATAGTTTTTGAAATAAATTCTGGAAGCTTAGGATCATCTTTATGCTAATCTCGGATAATCTGTATTTGTTTTTCTTTATTAGCCAAGCTTTTTTGATGTCCTATTTGCATTTCTTGAAGTTGTTGTTGTAACTCTTCAAGTTTCAATGTGCTTCATTATCTACTGCATCGTTGCAATTGCCGTTGAGAACTTTACTCCGGTTTTTCTTTTTTTCATTCAACAAAATTCCGTATCTCAAATGTTGTGTCAATTGTTGTGTTAAGCATAATCTCTCATTAATTTGAGATAACTTAGTGAGATTATGAGTAGGTTCTCAGGGCGTAGATCTTTCCACAAAACATCTACTTGCTCGGTTCAAGAGCAATTTCACTTAATTTTCTCTTTTTCTTGTCTTTTCATCACTTCTTTGTATTTTGGGTCAGTAGGACACATCTAGAGGAGGAATGAAAGGAACATTAAGTACCGTTGGAAAAAATGTCACTATATGGTGGAGCACAGTGAGTGCTAACACTGAACCAGCAATAAGGCAAAGGAGATGGCAAAGGAGGAACACCTGAGGAAGCAACAAGGCAAAGAGAGCAGCAAAGCAGCAAGATGTAGAGAGGGTCGAGCAGTAGAGACAAATTTATTTAAAGAAGCACAGGCCGCAAAAGGAGAATTAAGGAGTAGCATCAGTCAAGGAGCAGATGAATTAAAAGAGAGAGCGTAAGACAAATAGCTACAGAGACAGAGCTGTTATCATGGCAATGAAGACAGCAAAGAAGCAAATGAAGGAAACAAAGGAGGCAGCGCTGAAGCAGAGACAGGCAAAGGAGGCAGCGCTGAAGCAGAGACAGGCAAAGGAGGCAGCGCTGAAGCAGAAACAGGCAAAGGAAGCAGCGAATACAATGGAGGTAGCAAAGAAGCAAATGAAGGCAGAGGAAGCGAATATACCAGAGGCAGAGCCATTCTCACAGAGACAGAAGCAGAGGCAGAACAACAGAAGCAGCAGAGGCAGAGGCAGAGTAGTTATAAAATACCGAGAATCATATAATGCCGGGCGTTACGCATATAATGCAGAACCATACTCCAGGAATCGCACTTTCCAACCGGCGCAGCAGAGGCAGAGGCAGAGGTAGAGACAAAGGCAGAGAGCTGTTATAAAATTCCAGGAATCGCACTTTCCAACCGGCGCAGCAGAGGCAGAGACAGAGGCAGAGAGTTGTTATAAAATTCCGGGAATCGCACTCTCCAACCGGCATTATACATATAACATATACAAACATAATTCCGGGAATCGCTTCACTCCAGCGTCAATATATATATATAAACATATATATCAGTTATATATGTATGTATAATATATAATTGCATAAATATTAATTCCGTGAATCAGCCTACCTTAAATAAAATATATATATATATATATATATATATATATATATATATATATATATATATATATATATATATATATATATATATCTATCATTTCATATATATGAGTAAATACATCATATAAATAAAGTCCAAAGTATATTATATACAAAAGGAGCGCTTTATTATAAGTTTCATATTATTAATCACGAAAACAAAATAACCAAAGGTCCAAGGCATATATATTATGGAGCGCATAAAACAAAGTTTTATAAGGTGGGACCCCTCCCCAATCGAATCGGAAATGTGAAGAGTCCAAAGGTGGAAGTGCATTGCAATTACCGATTGGCGATTTCTGATTGAATCGCAATCGAAGCACATTGGAGCTACAATAGTTGAGTGATATCAATTCAGGCAATTGGCGATTTCCGATTGAATCGAAATCGGAGCACATTGGAGCTGCAATAGTTGAGTGATATCAATTAAGGCGATTGGCGATATCCGATTGAATCGGATCGGACTGTGGAACAATTAACCGGTTTGGCATTCAAACATTGCAATTTGCGATCGCCGATTTGCATCGCATCGGAGCAGGTATTAAAAGGTATATATATATATATATATATATATATATATATATATATATATATATATATATATATATATATATATATATATATATATATATATATATATATATTATGGCATTGTGTTGATTGCCGATTGTGTTGATTGGAATCATATCGAATCGGAATCGGAGCAGGAGCGATAAATAGCATTCGGAGAAGACTCATTGCATCGGGAAGTGTGTTAAGTGGGCCCAAAAGGAGTTCTTGTATGTTTAATATGTCTTCACTATATTATGCTGAGAATTGATTTAAAAAGGAAGTGTGTATGTATGCCGAGAGTTGAAATTATTTATTTGTATATGAAAGGTTGTTGTTATATGTATATATATTATTAATTTTGATACAGACAGGCACATGCTCTGTGGTCTCGTAGACCCACCTTAGGCCTCAAATTTTAACGTAGGCGATTAATTGTAATACAATTGTAATATATGTATGTTCCGTCTCGCTTTACCCGCCACATCATCAAGACACTTACGTAATGGAAGGACTGAATTAATAAATAGGATCTATTTATATATAAAGTGCGGGTATAAAAATAAAATAAAATGCAGTTCATAAATTCAGGAGTTACGCAGCAGCCATAAACAGAAAGGCATACAAAGAAGAGAAAGGGACAAAGAGACACTTAGAGAAAAGACAAATGCGCAGCAAGCCAAGAGACAAAATGAGTGAGCTGGAGTTCACATTGTAATTCGAATGTAAATGTTTTAATTGTTCTTATTGTTTGTGATGCATTGGCAAGTCTTCGGAAGAGAGCAAATATCCCACTGTAATATTAAAATAAGCACCTACAGTTACATTTTTCTGAGTAAGCTGAAAAGAGATGAGAAGGCAGAAGGCAAAGAGACATGACTGTCCATTTCGACTTCCCAGTAGAATACAAATAGTCATGAAGCTATCTTGTATATAAGGGTGTAATATCCAAGAGGAGACGTTGACGAAAAAGGAGTGAGAGAAGAAGAGAGTATGCAGCAGAATTAAAGAGAGTTGAAGAAAATAAGCAAGCTGCAAGAAGAATCTGAATAAGGAGGAGCTGAGCAAAGAAGAAGAAGGGGCTGAGCAGAGATGATGCAGGTCTGATATAAGAGTTGATGAACAACAGAGAAGAAGGTACAAAACAGAGCTGATATCCAAGGTAAATCAGTAAGTGTTTTTCTTTTGAAAGAGTAAGGAAGTTGGAGCTTCCCTATCAAGTTGTAGCTTGATAGATGTCAGTTGTAGCTGACTGAGGTAGGAGCCTCCTGTAGGTTGGTGCCTGCAGAAAATAGATGGGAGTTGGTGCTTCCACATCAGGTTGTAGCTTGATAAAATGTCAGTTGTAGCTGACTGAGGTTGGAGCCTCCTGTAGGTTGGTGCTTACAGAAAATTGATGGGAGTTGGAGCTTCCTTGCAAGTTGTAGCTTGCAGAATTGAGGATAGAGCCTCTCCGTAGGTCGGTGCCCGAGAAAGTATCAGCAGAGAGGGAGTCGGGAGCTTTCCTTTGCATCACAACAATAATAAGATGTGATTTTCTCCCTTTATGGGTTTCCACTTATATCTGGTGTCTCTGTGCATGATGTTTATGTGTTGATGTGGTTTATCTCATCTGATTAATACTTGCTGCTCTCATATTCAATCTGCTATTACATTAACAAATATGTTTGATAGTAATATTTGTTGCTCACAGATTAAGATTGCTCACATATTAAGTTGACCATGAAATGAAGGTGTAAATAAGATTTAAAATAAAAGTATTAAAAGTCCATGTATGTGTTAAACTGATTCACCCCCCACCCCCCCCCTCTCGGTTTAACTAAGGGTTCAACAATTGGTATCAAAGTTGGTTCCTTTGGTGTAAGCTTAATAGCTTGAAGGAGATCTGGTTAAGTCATGGACTATCAAAATGTATCTGTGTTAAATACAACAAACTTTCCTGAATGGAGAGATAAGGTTAAGACAGGATTTATGGCTGATGATCCATAGGTATGGAAGCTTGTTTGTGATGGTTACTGCACAGACTCACCCACTGTGAAAGAACAACAGAGGAATGCTAAGGAAAAATGTGTGATATATGACAATCTTCATAACAAGGACCTTGAGTTGATAATGGATTTAACCTCTGCAAAATAAATCTGGGATAGACTGCACTTCATACATGGAGTAGACACTAAGGACTGCACTGACAAGAAGGATAAGAGAATTAAGAAAAAGAGAAATTCATGTCAAAAAGAAGATTCTCAATCAAATGACGTACCTTCTAGTGTGAATGGTAGTAAGAACCATGAAGAAAGTGCAGCTGAAGAAAGGGCCAAAATTGACACTGCTTTGACTGAAATAGAAAGATTGAAGAATGAAAACAAGGACCTTAAGACAGTGATGCAAATATGTGATGAGAGAGAATTTGAAGATAAGAAAGAAATTTTGGGCCTGAATACACACCTTGAAGAAGCAAGGAAGATAGAAGACACTCTGCTGCAACAAATGAGAAGGAAAAGTCAGGAATGTGAAAGATTGGAAGAAGAAGTGATGAGCCTAAGAAAGAACTTAGAAAAAGCCCAAAGAGAACTACTAATGAATAAACCTCTAATGAAAATCTCTAGACAGTTGGACCGAATTCTCAATGCTCAAAGACCACCTCACATAAAGGCTGGGATAGGATATGAAGGGGAAACCAGCAAGTCCAAGATTGAAGATAAAAGGAATGTCATTTTTGTAAAGGCAGCAAAGGAAGATGAAGCAGCTCAGAAGATTCCCACTGAAGAAGAAGCCAGCAAGAACAATATTTGTAAAGAAACAAACATAACCAAGCAACAGCATGAGAAGACAAAGAATGAAGGGATGAAACAATCAGCTACTAAAGGCTCACATGCTCCTAAGGATGAAGTGAATAAATTTGGAAGTTGTCAAAGGAGGTTCTTTCCTTCTATGAAAAATAGCACATGTTTCTCTTGTCATAAACCAGGACATAATGCAGCACAATGTAAGAGAAGGTCTATCAACTCCAACCAGCAAAAGATGCAGCAAAAGAGAAGAACCCCTCAAGCAAGCAAAGGAAAAAGACAATCTTCCACCAGGTACACAAATCATTTCCATGGCTACTGTTATGCATGCAATGAATTTGGACATAAATATGTTGATTGTAAATTATGTTCAAAAAGGGGAATGAAATATTATACATCAGCTCAAATGCACCTTGGTCAAATATGTTATGTATGCCCCAAGCGTGGTCACAAAGCTAAAGACTGTAAACTGCCATATATATTAAAGAACTCCAGACAGATGATGAAATCCAATCCAATCAAACAAAAATATGAATCAGAAAGGAGTGCAGACATTATGATGAACCCCAATAGAGTATGGAAAGAAAAGAGAAAAGGGGAGCCTATCATCTCAATAACATAATAAATCCACCATAGTCTCAGGGGGAGCTGCTCTAGGAAGCAAAGCAAAAATCCATCCAGTGACAAATATGAAGCAACATCCCAGGGGGAGAGCAGTTCATATATATACACCATGAAAGCAGTCTAAAAAGAGCTCCTTGGAATAAGAACAGCTATAAGATCAAGAATGCACAGGACAATTTTCTCCAACAAAGAACTATAGAGGAAGAAGAACACCTGAAGCACACAATAGCCAATAGGTTGATGGATGGAGAGAAAGCAGCAAGAAGCCTTGGGATTAGAGGAAACATTAGCAACGAACATGTTAGCTAAGAAGACTTCAGCACATTAAAGTGATGATCACACTGTACCTCTTACTGCTAGAATTAACAATGAATCACATTAATAAGGATGAGTACCTATCATCAGTTCATCACATTTTTCAAAAGGTCACCTTGGAGGAATGTAGTTAAGTGAGTAATAAATATTTGAGCAATCAACGTGTGAAGATTCATAGAAAAGAAATTGAAGATGTCTTTTTGAAGATTTGTATGTTAGAACAATTGAATTGAATATAAAGCAGCAATGATTCTATAATAGTTTTAGAAAGGTACACGCAATGGCTTTCCTTGGAACCAAATGATAGAAAAAGAAGAATGTTAAATAATTACAAGATCAGATTGAGGATATTAATGACTATTAACGTGAACAGCCGAAAGTTCAATAGTATGGAATTATGAAGGTGATCTTAACTATGGGTTTATGTGCAAACTGAAGTGAAATCTCTGCATATCTTATCAAAGTAATATCAATTGGTACTTGGTACAAGCAACATCCCTATTGAACAGAATATCCAGTGTTATCAGTGAAGCATCAGTATGGTACAGGTCCTCAAGATCAAAGGATTTCCCAACATCTCACCATTGAAAAGAGATTCATCACTGACATACATAACCCCTTATGTCATAAAGAAAAGTGCTTGGTTGATAAGTAAGTCTAAACAATAAATTGAATGTATCGAGCCTCAAGGTTTTGTTGTGAAAGTACATTATGGAAGCAGTAAAGGGAGTTGATTTCTTAGATCAAATTTTGGTTGATTCATATCAGTAACAAGGATCTGCAGCTATTTAATGCAAGATTATTATCAACATCCTAGCTCAAATCATCACCAACAGGCAAGGAAAGTGAACCGCAGCTATAAAATACATATTAGCTTCATAAAGAATGAACAAATACTGTACTACAGATGAGTATTGCAGAAGAAGACATACTCCAACTACAATTTCCTCAACAGATATGGATTTCAAATGAAGATTATAATATAGCTGAAGCAAGATTTATATGTCACATGGAGCATTCACAATCCTTAAGTCTTGATCCAATAATGCAGTTCACATTATACAAGTCTGATTATATATGGTTGTCATCACCTACTCTCTATACAAGTGCAAGAAGTCTATGCTTTGAAATGATATCGACTTAACGTGTATATACAAGTTCAAATAATCTCAAAAATGTTCTCTCAACAACCCTTATACACCAGTTTGGAGCAGCAAGATACACAGTCAGAAGAAGAAGGCCTAAACACATATCAGAGAGAAGAAATGCAAAGAAAGAATCAACACTGAGAAATGTGCAACCCTTTGCCATTGATTTCAAAGGGGGAGGAAAAGCAAGAAATAGAAGAAAAAGTCTTCTAAAAGAAGCTAGACAGAGGAAGATTTGGAGGAAGCATTGGATTATCGATGGATGTGTTGCCATCAATGCCAAAGGGGGAGACTGTTGGAAATTTTGTCATTGATGGAAAAGGAGCACAAAGGAGCAGCACCCGAACCAGCAATAAGGCAAAGGAGATTGCAAAGGAGGAACACCTGAGGAAGCAACAAGGCAAAGAGAGCAGCAAAGCATCAAGATGTAGAGAGGGTCGAGCAGTAGAGACAAGTTCATTTAAAGAAGCAAAGGCTGCAAAAGGAGAATTAAGGAGTAGCATCAGTCAAGGAGCAGATGAATTAAAAGAGAGAGCGTAAGACAAATAGCTACAGAGACAGAGCTGTTATCATGGCCATGAAGACAGCAAAGAAGCACATGAAGGAAACAAAGGAGGCAGCGCTGAAGCAGAGACAGGCAAAGGAGGCAGCGCTGAAGCAGAGACAGGCAAAGGAGGCAGTGAATACAATGGAGGCAGCAAAGAAGCAAATGAAGGCAGAGGAAGCGAATATAACAGAGGCAGAGTCGTTATCACAGAGACAGAAGCAGAGGCAGAACGACAGAAGTAGCAGAGGCAGAGGCAGAGCAGTTATAAAATACCGAGAATCATACCCCAAGTCGGGCGTTACGCATATAATGCAGAACCATACTCCAGGAATCGCACTTTCCAACCGGCGCAGCAGAGGCAGATACATAGGCGGAGACAGAGGCAGAAAGCTGTTATAAAATTCCAGGAATCGCACTTTCCAACCGGCGCAGCAGAGGCAGAGAGCTGTTATAAAATTCCGGGAATCTCACTCTCCAACCGGCATTATACATATAACTTATACAAACATAATTCCGGGAATCGCTTCACTCCAGCGGAAAAATATATATATAAACATATATATCAGTTATATACAAGCAGAGCACATATAACATATACAAACATAACTCCGGGAATCACTTCACTCCAGCGGAAAAAAAAAATATATATATATATATATATATATATATATATATCCATCACCTTACATATATGTGTAGCGCATCATATAAACAAAGGTCAAAGCATAAATATATACAAAAGGAGTGCTTTATTATAAGTTTCATATTATTAATCCCGAAAACAAAAGAACCAAAGGTCCAAGGCATATATATTATGGAGCGCATAAAACAAATTTTTATAAGGTGGGACCCCTCCCCAATCGGATCAGAAATGTGAAGAGTCCATAGGTGGAAGCGCATTGCAATTCAGGCGATTGGCGATTTTCGATTGAATCGCAATCGAAGCACATTGGAGCTACAATAGTTGAGTGATATCAATTCAGGCGATTGGCGATTTCCGATTGAATCGAAATCGGAGCATATTGGAGCTGCAATAGTTGAGTGATATCAATTCAGGCGATTGGCGATATCCGATTGAATCGGATCGGACTGTGGAACAATTAACCGGTTTGGCATTCAAACATTGCGATTTGCGATCGCCGATTTGCATCGCATCGGAGCAGGTATTAAAAGGTATATATATATTATGGCATTGTGTTGATTGCCGATTGTGATGATTGGAATCATATCGAATCAGAATCGGAGCAGGAGCGATAAATAGCATTCGGAGAAGACTCATTGCATCGGGAAGTGTGTTAAGTGGGCCCAAAAGGAGTTCTTATATGTTTAATATGTCTTCACTATATTACGTTGAGAATTGATTTAAAAAGGAAGTGTGTATGTATGCCAAGAGTTGAAATTACTTATTTGTATATATGAAAGGGCGCTGTTATATGTATATATATTACATTGTTGCGGTTGTATTAAAACATGCAGCATGGTGTGTAGACCCACGGGCCTCAGCTTAACGGGAGGGTGATTATTAATGTAATACAATTGTAATATATGTATGTTCCGGCCTGCGGAACTCGCCACATCAACAAGACACTTGCTGCGTGTAAAGGATTGAATTACAGTCAGCAGACTCATTTATATATAAAGCGCTGGTATAAAACTAAAATAAAAATGCAGTTCATAAATTCAGGAGTTACGCAGCAGCCATAAACAGAAAGGCATACAGAGAAGAGAAAGGGACAAAGAGATAGTTAGAGAAAAGACAAATGCGCAGCAAGCCAAGAGACAAAATGAGTGAGCTGGAGTTCAAATTGTAATTCGAATGTAAATGTTTTAATTGTTTTTATTGTTTGTGATGCATTGAAAAGTCTCCGGAAGAAAGAAAATATCCCACTGTAATATTAAAATAAGCACCTACAGTTACATTTTTCTGAGTAAGCTGAAAAGAGATGAGAAGGCAGAAGGCAAAGAGACATGACTGTCCATTTCGACTTCTCAGTAGAATACAAATAGTCATGAAGCTATCTTGTATAAAAGGGTGTAATATCCAAGAGGAGAGTTTGATGAAAAAGAGAATGAGAAGAGGAGAGAGTGTGCAGCAGAATTGAAGATAGTTGAAGAAAATAAGCAAGCTGCGAGAAGAATGTGAATAAGGAGGAGCTGAGCAAAGAAGAAGAAGGGGCTGAGCAGAGATGATGCAGGTCTGATATAAGAGTTGATGAACAGCAGAGAAGAAGGTACAAAACAGAGCTGATATCCAAGGTAAATCAACAAGTGTTTTTTTTTTCTTTTGAAAGAGTAAAGTTGGAGCTTCCCTATCAAGTTGTAGCTTGATAGATTTCAGTTGTAGCTGACTGAGGTAGGAGCCTCCTGTAGGTTGGTGCCTGCAAAAAATAGATGGGAGTTGGTGCTTCCACATCAAGTTGTAGCTTGATAAAATGTCAGTTGTAGCTGACTGAGGTTGGAGCCTCCTGTAGGTTGGTGCCTGCAGAAAATTGATGGGAGTTGGAGCTTCCTTGCAAGTTGTAGCTTGCAGAATTGAGGATAGAGCCTCCTATAGGTTGGTGCCTGCAGAAAACAGTGGTGAGAGGGAGTTGGAGCTTGCCTTTGCATCACAACAATAATAAGATGTGGTTTTCTCCCTTTATGGGTTTCCAATTATATCTGGTGTCTCTGTGCATGATGTTTATGTGTTGATGTGATTTATCTCATCTGCTTAATACTTGCTGCTCTCATATTCAATCTGCTATTACATTAACAAATCTGTTTGATAGTAATACTTGTTGCTCACAGATTAAGATTGCTCACATATTAAGTTGACCATGAAATGAAGGTGTAAATAAGATTTAAAAGAAAAGTATTAAAAGTCCATGTATGTGTTAAACTGATTCACCCCCCCCTCTCAGTTTAACTAAGGGTTAAACAAGTGGTCCCTTAGGGATCTTGGTATGAACCTATGCCTTAGGCTTAAAGATATTTAAGGGACCATTATGTGTTGAAAGAGGCTCTGTAGAGACTGAAGGAGGCAGCTCAGGGATAGACGTAGCGGGAGGCTTGTTGTACTGATGAGACCGAGTTTAAAGATTTATGTCTATAGTTGGAGGTTGATCAGAGTTCATCATGAGAATTTGGTAATTGGAGGTACCAGATGGAAGAGGTTGAGTGGCCGCCTGACCATTAGGTGATTGGGTAGCCACAAGTCCTTGCTGAGGGAAAGGATTGGTAAGCAGAGCTGGTTGACTAGGTGCAGGACTGGGAGGAACGAAAGGGATGACTTGCTGTCCTCTCAAAGTTGCTTGAGACTCCCATAGATGCTGCATCTATGGAAAAATAGGACAATCATGCGTGTAATGACCATAAACACCACAACAAGAATAGGGCTTATTCGTGTGAATAGGCCTATCCTGCTTGGGCCGAGTACTCTAGTGCTGGTTCGTAGTGTTAAGAGAATTACTATGATTAGGTCCAGTATTACCAGAGATAGACTGATTTTGAGTGCCTTTCCTCTTCTTTTTGGAGGGATGAGGATTAGTCGCACCCTGCTGTGCATACACCTGCCCCTGAGGGGGTGGTGGCTGCTATTGTGGGGGTTGAGAAGGCAAGGGAGGAGGAGGTGCTAATGCTGGTTGAGGTGGAGCACTAGGCTGTGGATACGGATAATAAGGAGGTTGGGTAACATTTTGGTAAATAGGAGGTTGGGAAAAAATAGGAGGCATGCCGTATCCTGGATACGTGCTACCGGGAGGAGGAAAAGTGCAGGAGGTGCTGGCCCCACCCCGAGGAAAGCCATATCCCATGGGAGGTTGAACATATAGATTAGAGAGAGCACCAATGATATCGTAGGTAGTGTGAGATGCCCCCACTGTGTTGGCACCACCGGGCCTGGGAAGATCAGGTAGAATGGTATAAACATAACCCGATTGAGCGTAGATCAGATCATATTTTAACACAATTTGGAGAGCAACTTCTTTGGTTTGAGGAAAGTGTGATGCGACATCTTTTCCAATGGGTGGAAAAAGAGATCTAAGGAACTAGTCCATGTAGACACGGTCTTCGAAAGTAGGAGCTCGACATAGGCTCTTTCTTCTCCGTCGTTCCTGGACATAATCAGAAAGGTAGGTTGCAGACGATTGACGGAAAGAATTCAAGAGTTCGATACCAGTGTCGTAGCGAAGGGGAAGCTGGAAATAAGACAAAAAAGCCTAGGCAAGAGTCGCAAAGGTGGTATGAGAGGAAGGGGCCTGATCAACATGCCACTTAGAAGCCTCACCTGTAAGCATTCGTAGGAACAACCGAAGATGAACACCACTTGTGGAAAGATCGAACATGATTTGAAGGATCTTCTCCAGCAAGGCCTTAAAAATTTGGGATGTCAGAAGGGAGCTTCGTCAGCATAGAAGGCCAATTAGCGTCATGGTGTATAGGGTCGTTTATCAATTGCTCAAAATCGGGGAGGCTGAGGCTTGCCATGGAGGGGAGCAAGGGCGCAGCTGGGGTAGTGTCCGTTGCGGTCCCACTAGTGATATTCCCATCATGAGGGCCGGGGTTACCACCAAAATTAGGTCCTGCACCAGACATGGTGAAGGTGATAGGGGGAGAACCGATGGTGGAACGAGAAGGAGAACCCAATGGACCAGAAGAAGAGTTGGAGTGCAGATTCGGTGGAGGACTAACTTGAATCCTACGTGGAGGAGTAAGTCTTCCTACTGGAAACTGAGGATGAAGGCCAAGAAGTCTCCCAGATGAATGCCTTGGTGGTGCAATGATGATGAAACAAACATGACACAAAGGAAAAATAGACCAACAAGGGCAGGGAGGTGCAGGATCAACTGATTACAATGTGGAAACAAGGGCAGAGAGGTGCAGTATCAATTGATTTCAATGTTTTAGAGTCTTTTCTTGGCGGTGTTAACCAAGCCCTTTTTTGCTTAGGGTGTTTGTGTGAAGTGTGTAAATTTTAATTTTTTAAACCTAGATGTTTGTAGAGTAAAATAAAAAGTGTGTTGTATAGCTACAAATAAACCTGCAAATGATAGTATATAAGCCTGCAAAAACAGAAAAATAAACAGCTAATAATGCAATAATCTAAACTCAAGGAGGTGGGCCTCTCAACAACTAGTTTGTAGGCGAGTAAAAAGCTAATCAAAACACACTAAAATAGACAATAGATCTAAGGTTAGGAGGGAAAGGGATCTAAAGGACAAATCTGCTGGAAAGTGGTGCAGAAAACAACAAAAAATCAGAGGAAAAATTGCTGTAACTGAGGTGGCGAAAGGCTATCTCCTGGAGGGAAATGGAGTGAACCCTAGAGGAAAATCCAAACAAAGCTAAATGAGGTGATTTGGATGGATAACAAGATGATCTGAAGTGGATCTGAAGGTGAGGTATCAGATCTGAAAAATGGTTGAAGACTCTGAAATTTCGGACAACCTGCAATAAAAAAAACTCTTCCACAAGAAGTGGAGGGTACTAAAGCTCTAAGGGGCTAGGTTCCCACTTAGTTGAGAAAAATAGAACAAGTACAAGTCCAAAACGAGCAGAGATGGAGGTCAGACAACCCTGAACAAAGGCTCAGACAAACCCATAAAACTTTCAGAAAAATTCCTGCAAAAAGTCCAGGTCACATTTTTTGACCAGCTTTCATCGGAGGTCACAGATTTTGGGCTGAAAGGTGCGTCCTGAGGGTCCAGGTCATAGTTTTTGGGCCAAAAAGTGTGACCTACACTTTCGGCACTCTCGGCGGCAGATTTCAGAAAAAATTTTCGTCTCAGCTACGGCTGATGTTTGTCACCTATGCAATAGATCCGAAAACACGGAGAAGTTAGAATTTTTATTGTTTTAGGGTTTTATAGGTTAAAAACAACATCAAGAAAAGAAAAAAAAGAGGCTGAAGAGAAATCCTAGGGTTTGAAGTAGCTGGATATGCAAGGATCAGAAAAACGACAGAGGTTGTAATCGTAAACCTGTGTGGAGTCTCTAGTTCTCCTAGAGGGAAACAGAGTGAACCCTATAGGAAAACCAAAACAAAGATAAATGAGGTGATTTGGATGGATAACAAGCCGATCTGAAGTGGATCTGAAGGTGAGGTATCATATCTGAAAAATGGCTGAAGACTCTGAAATTTCAGACAACCTGCAACAACAAAAATTCTTCCATAAGAAGTGGAGGGTACTGAAGCCCTAGGGGGCTAGGTTCCCACTTAGTTGAGCAAAACAAAACAAGTACAGGTCCAAAATGGGCAGAGAAAGAGGTCAGACAACCCTGAACAGAGGTTGAGACAAACCCAGAAAACTTCCAGAAAAATTCCCGCAAAAAGTCCAGGTCCTAGTTTTTTACCTGTTTTTAGCAGAGGTCGCAGATTTTGGGCTGAAATATGCGTCCTGAGGGTCCAGTCACATTTTTTGGGCCAAAAAGTGTGACCTTCACTTCTGGCACTCTCGGCGGAAGATTTCAGAAAAAATTGTCATCTCAACTGCGACTGATGTCTGTCACCTGCGCAATAGGTCCGAAAACACATGGAAGTTAGAATTTTTATTGTTTTAGGGTTTTATAGGTTAAAAACAACATCAAGAAAAGCGAAAAAAGAGGATAAAGAGAAATCCTAGGGTTTGAATCAGCTGGATATGCAAGGATCAGAAAAATGACAGAGGACGTAATCGTAAACCCGCGTGGAGTCGCCAGTTCTCCAAAATATTCTAGTAGATGAATGGTAAATATTCTGCCAAAATGGCCTAGGGTTTTCATGTTATTCCATTTGGGTGGAACAAACCACAATGACAATGAAACCTAATGGTTCGGTTAAACTCTGTTGACCTCACTAGGAACCAATCTTACCTTGGGTGTCCCAGGCTGATCAATTAGGCTTAATAGCATTCTCATTTGCTCACTATTTTAACTATTTCATTTTTCTCAATCCTTGTTTCTTTTCTTTTTCTCATAATTGTAATTCCTTGTTGCCCTATTAAAATTTTATGGTTACTAGTGGAGTGTATTTTTTATTTTGGTGTCATTAATCTAGGATGTTGTAAACACATCTTTATTTTCTTATGTGAATTTTATTTAGCATGAAACAAGTGGAAAATAAACATTAAAATGGCTTGTGCTCTAAACTTTGTGCATTGTGTGGCTTGACCTTTCAGGCATGGGAAAAGTAGATAAAGGATTAAATTGAATATAGTTGATTTTTTTTTAGTGATTGATGATCTCAAGTTGAATGAAATGTATAGATTGAAAGATGGCATCATATATCAAATGAAAATGGGATCTCAAAAGCTAAAAGAAAAGTTGATAGACTCAACCTAGAAACTGGAGCAATCAGGCAAGAGTGTAAGATTTTGACCAACATTCAATTTAAGCTATGGAAAAATGTGTTAATAGTGAATTCTCCAAGGTTTTTTCTCCCAACGTATGATCATGCTTGAGATAGAATCACCACAGGAGATTTCTTAGGAATCCATTCTTGAAATTATCTTAACTTGCTTGTACTCACACCATAGAGAATTCTAGGATGATGTTCCTTCCATGGAGCACTCTTTGATGCTCCATAGACATAAAATGATGCCACACTTATGTTCTTCCCTAGCCATCTCGGTCAAATCTTTGTCATATTCACCCAAAACAACATACTTTCCCTCAGGGCCTTGATCAATGGTTTTTTTTTTAGACTCATGAGTTTCTTGTATAACACTTATGAGATTATTCAAAGAAACTTCAATATTATTAAACGAATATTTTTGAAGCCATTTATCTCACGTGAATGCAAGAAGTAAATTTTCCATAGACCAAAGTAATCTACATATTCTTTCATCAAATGATCTTTCTCAACTAATTGATGTTTACTTTCTTTTGCTACTTCTGGAGCTGATACCACTGCTCCCTAAGCCATTTTTGTTTTGCATTTGTGAAATTGACACTATTGTTTCTTGTTTATAAAACAATAAATTGTGTATTCAACTCCTTCTACACTTTTTGTTGCTCTTTTTTTGCAATCCTGAATGCATGTCCAAATTATGAGCCTTTCTATAGTTTCAAATTCTCATCCAAAAGAAATTCCAGATTATTTGCAGCTTGCTGATGCACCTTCCCTATTTGTTTCCACTCCATCTCATTCATCGTTCAAAATCAATAGGGTAGGTTCATATCCCACTAATATCATGCAATGATTCTTCACCATAAGCATGTTCAACATATATAGTAACCATTGTATTTCAGGAAAAGTCCCTCTGTTCAAACATATTATCAAAGACTAAGCATGCCTCTTCTATGCTGCCACATTTGGCATACGCGTCAGCAATAGAATTTGGCATACAGGTCAACAAGAGAATTCTCCGCAAAGATATTTGAGTCCAGCCTAAATTTAATGATGAATATATGGAATTGCATCCTAAACTAGTGCATGCTACAAAAGCAGTGGAAAAGGTGAAATTATCCACTTTCACCCCCTTCTGTTACATATGATTGAACAATTTCAGCAACTCACAAAGACCATTCTAAGAAAAAATTTCAGCGACTCCTCAAAAAGACCATTGTGAGCATATTATTCATGATGGTGAAGACCTTAACAGGTTGATACTTCAACATAGCTAACATTTTTATATCCAACCTTCGAGCAACATAACTCTAAGCTAAAATTTCTATATCCAACCTCCTAGCATCAAATTGGTTAACTCATGATAATTCCCTAGTGTGAACCCTATGCCAAAATAGGGGGTAACACAGGCTCCAACTCAAAGATGTTCTCTTCTTGGGAGTGCATGAGAGTCTTAGAATTTTGTCATGTATATATGATAATGGCCTCCCCTTATAGTAAAAGCACCACAAAATTTGTCTTTTACAAAGTAAAAGAAAAGTCATCTATTTATGACAACATGAAATCAAATTTAGTGATCAAGGGAGTTTATTCATGCTACATTGTTTCTCAAAGGAGTTTATTCCTTTCTTACCCTATTGTAGCATGTGAAAAATGAGGGTACTACTTGAAATCATTGAGCCAGTGCAATGACCTTAAAACTTTACCAATAGAATGTTTTCTTTCCCTATGCTTAGTTATCATCCAAAATTATGAAACATTAAATTCCAACATTCATAGGTTGGGTTTTCTACCATTTATGGGTCGAACAAGAATTTGGGTACCTGCAAATCAGTCAAAGTTCAAACAAATGTAAGTGTTGACATAAGCTGCTACAGGATCTTTCCATCCAAGATTGCATAGGACTGTAATAATTATTGCTCATTAACTTTGCATGATGTCATAGGACCTATTACTCCCTTCTTTGCATGATCAATTGTTTTATGAACCATATGCATTCCTAGAGTTTTGATTTGAAGGAAATCTGCATGTTAGCCTATTTTCTCAATATGAGAAACATCATTGTGCAGATATGAATAGATAATTGTTTCTCGAGAGTTATCATTTTGAAATTTAGGTATTCAATTCCCTGTCTATTAATAAGATTTATACATCTACGATTAAATATTTTATTAAAAGTTTGGATAATTCTTCTATCCACACCTCTATATTCTTTTCAACTCATAACATGTTCAAAATTCCCCTGTTTCCATGATAAAAACACATACATTTCATTAACTATTATGTTTTCTTGGCATGCATTTCATTTAGTTTTGGTCGTTTTGTTGTTTTCAAGGTTTTCTTTTCATGTCTCTGTGTTTGATTTGGAATTCTCCAGAAAAACAAGAATTCTAAAAAACACAGTGACTAAATCTCTCGTGAATTGTTGCAATATGGCTCTGCTTTCAAAGCTCACAATTTCTGGATTCAACATAGGTGTTTGAGAGAAATTAAAATAAACAAATAATATGTTAATTTTGGAAACATGTTCTTTGCTTAGGATAGTTACTTCATTCAATAATGAGTCCATTAATCCATTATCAATTACATTTAACAATATATGACAATAACTAACAATAGAACATAAATTAGAAATGCTGAAGACAACCCAAGATAGATGAACAAGATAATATGGCACAAGCCATGGAAAAACCCCAATATGGGGAAAACCCTTGAACAATTTTTCTTATTATTTAAATCAAATGTACATCAGAGAGAGAGAGAGAGATGATAGAAAAATTATTGACTTGCCAGGGTGACGACTAGTATCACTGTCCAAATTCCAAATACATGATCCATAATTCTGCCTTTAAACATCAAAAATAATATTCTGTCCAGATTAGTGGTCAAATGTAGTCAAAGATTTTCCTCAGTGCTGACCTACTTTAGATATGAATTGAGTTCTGGTTAGGGTTTTTTGTCCTATGACAACAAACCCTTTGCACTCCTCGAAATATTATTACAAGGGTGCGACTTTCCCTTTTAAGTCACTGTCCACAATATAAGGCTGGTTAGAGCTATAGTTACAACCTTCCACAACTGGTTAGGGCTAGATTCAGCGCTCCGCAGCTTCCTGATGGAAACGACATAATTGTGACCCCATATCTGGCCTATATAGGGCTGTGACCTGATTGAAATAGCTTCTCTTCCTTAGATATGTAGCAATCCTTATCTAGAGGATTCACACAATAGGCAACTCTAAGCTATCCATAGGTCTACGACTGACTTGATCATGGATCTTGGTTTGTAGGAGAGGGTTAATAATGGGCAGATTAAGCATCATCTAACCCAAATTTTCTCGAAATATTTTCTAAGGAGCTCGGTCTACATGAAGGAGGGAAATCATGTAATGAAATCCCAATACATCTACTGAGATTGTCTTGAAACTAGCAACAGTCTACCCATAGCTTCCTCGGCACCACAACAAGCAAATAGACTCACTCAAAGCAGACCCAACCTCTATGTTTAGCCATTATCCCCACTCAATTGCCTCAGAGATGCAAGATAGATTTTTGATGCCTCAAATGGGTTGGGAGAGAATCCTTATATACAATTTAGAAGAGAATAAGACTTTGATATATTGGAGGCAATTTCAAAATTTGAATTTTCAAATTTCCCGCCTAAATAAAATCATGATTTATAGAACTTATTTTTGAATAAACAAATATTTTCCTGATCTAAATTTGATGATATTTAGATCGAAAAGTGGAATTCAATGGGATTATAATCTCCATCAACTGAGCAGACAAAAGTGGAATTTGGCTCTAGTTTCCAATTTTAACACTCCCTCTCAATTAGGGAGAATTCCACCTGCCAATCTATCTGCTACCATAGGTCATCATTCCATATTGATCCATCTCTTCTCTACTCTACTCTGATGTGAATAAAGAAGAATTGAGCAAGAGTGAGTCACTAGACCTTGTCACTCTCCATTGACAGAAGTCAGTCTAGAGGTAGAACCTGAATTGATCCCAAATCAAGTAGATAAACACCATGCATCCTAACATAGGGAGTATGACAGTTAGCGATTCACCCATTGGTAGTGCTATGGTCCCTAACCACTTTTCCCAAATCATTGGCCATATGAGAGGTACTTCCCATGTGTCTCGGACTACATGGTAGTATTTTGTACGAACACCAGCAGAGAAAGAATATATCACATCCTACATGCAATCACACATAGGGAAAGGAGAATCCACATCCTAAAAACACACATCACAATCATATGTAGGGAAATTATGAACCAAATCCTACAAACACATATCACAACCATATGTAGGGAAAGGATGAACCACCTCCTACACGTATGAAAAACACCGAGTATAGGGAAAGCACGAACCACCTCCTACATGCATGCAAAAACACTGAGTGCATGCAAAACAACAATAGTAGGAAGAAATATACACATGGGGAAAGGACGAACCATATCCCACCGACATGTCAACTATCAATCATATGGAATGAGAATCCTACATGTGGGGAAAGGATGAACCACATCCCACCGACATGTCAACAGATGCCTATATGCATCTCTCACTGGGGTATCCACAGGAGAATCTGAACCACTCATCCTGCTCATATTCCATAGGAGAAGGTGAACCAATCATTCTATGCATATGTCACCAACAGTAGAGAAAGGTGAACCACTCACCCTACACACATGTCAACCATCATGGGGTATCACAGGGGAAGGTGAACCACTCACCCTATACACAACACACCACTAGGGGAAGGTGAACCACTCACCCTATGGTCGCTCATAGATCAATAAGTACCCCAAGCCCCCAGGAACTCCTGGAGCTCAATATTCAGCCAAGAATCCCTTCATATAGGGAATGGTGCCAAGTTGCTATCTAAAAATCAAAACTAAATTAATGGGAGCCTCATAGATACATACAACAGCCTGCAAACATATTGACTTATAACAGAGATCTAGTCATCATTTAGCAATCTTCAGCTTCTTGTACATATAGATAGAGAAGATATTTGACTGATCTTACTACCTCTTACACAGGGATATCATAGCCTATATTTTTCTTTCCACGGTGCATAATGTCCATCTGAAAATCTATGAGATCTGACCACTCAAACATGTGCTAAAACATAAGTGTCCTCTACTGAACCATATACAGTGGTATGTGAAATATTTATTCTACAATATATAATGATAGTGAGAACAAAATGGCTTACTGCAATAGAATGGCTTCATAGAAATTCATGCTTTTTGTTTTATACATTCAGCTGCAATGGTGCTTCCAGTGAACATACATGAGTCTTTGATTTGTGATACAAAGAAATGAAGATGGTCACCAGGAGATATTGTACTTTTCCTTTTATTAGACCAATAGTGAACTTCAGATTATACTTAATATTTAATGAGCAGCTATCCAATATATATGTATGAGGCTTATCCTTAAATTTTCTTAAAGCCTTTGTATCAATGCCTACATCAGAGTTGACTATGACTGGGTTCAACAGCTACTCTGTTTTTTTCTTAAGGAAAAATATAGGTCTTCCATTAAATCCCTCTTATTTAGACAAATGTTATTGATAAGTGAGCCCAATCATCATAGCTCCATCTGAAGCCTTGCATTGGTAATCATCATGAGCTACCCATATTAGAGATGAGACTCACATGAGCTAATTGCAACATCAAACTTTTAAGAAGCTTTAGGTCAAATAAGAGAATGCAGAAGACCTTCTTCAATAAGAGAGAAGAGATACTACCAATATATCAAATTACTGAATTCACGAAGAGGAGGGGTCATTTTATATTGAGACCATTCATTATAAGATCCTTGCTTAGAGTAATCAAGGATGTGAGGGATATGTAGTGCACATTTATTGAGGCACCTCTGCTGACAGGGGTAGAACTGTTCCAAAGTGCTATGCAGTTTTTCTCCAAGCAGTTCTTCAAGATTGAAAGCTTCAAATGTGCTGTAGTTTCTTTTGTTGTAGAATATATGTCACTTTTCCTTAGACTGACATGATATCATGCATTTTTCATGATGGAAAGGAGACCATAGAAGTGCCATAGAGGAGCTGATATAACCAAGCATCTATACTGTGCAGACTTATATTTCAGATCTTTCAAAACTCCAAGTTCGTTTCCTTTGAGAGACCCAGGACTTTTATGACTGACATGACTCCAGCTGAACCTCTTCTCTGAATGAAGATTAATTCGGTTAAACAAAATGAACCTTTGCTTCGAACCTCTGCTCTACGAATGTAACCAAAAAAAGTCTATACTCAGTGTCGCCACTGTAACTAAAATAAAATTTAACAAGTTGGCTAAGAAGTGTATGAGCTAATGTGGATTGATAAAATCAAGGGTCTCATAGAGAGGCATATATTCTGTATAGATGCATTTTTATGTTAGTATCAAAAATAATGATGAGCCTTGATGATTCATTTTTCTATGACTCCTTTGGTAGCCTCCTTTTTTATGGATAATATTGTGAACACACAATTTATGGCCATGAATTTTCCACAACTTAGGTTGTGAGCAAGCCTTATCATCAGAACTTCCAAAAACTTTTACAGAATGCCATGACTGATTTGAAAAACAATGCATATCTCAATTCTTCTTTCAAGGCTGACTGAACGTATGTATATTAATAATGGTCTTCCTGAAAATATGATGCCATGACAATTGAAAACTATATTGAAGAGGGATAGGTAGACACACTTACTGCAGAATATATGATTACTAAGTGTCATAACAAGAGTAAATATAGATCAGCTTACATGCCTGAGATGATGTTTATGATATCTCGAACCTATACCCTGATTGTCGTAACTTGTATATATATATGGTGCAATCATACTTTTCACGTGCTGAGAACTTGAGAATGCAAAGGGAGAACCATACAAGATGTTCGCATAGATTGTGGGGATGTTTTAATTGATAGTAAACTGAATTATGTATACTAGGAACCAAGATATATGAGATTGAGAAATGCCTTCTTCAGAGGAATCGAGCTAACTGAGTGATACCATATAAGATACTACACTTGGATAGATAATTCCCTGTCATAGTGATAATTCTTAGAGGCTGAGATCCATTCCAGGATCATAGAGAAACACGGCCTATTGATGATTTGATTTTTTTCGTAAAATTACTTTAACCATTCAAGCAGGGAACCATAACGACAAGACCTTAGTGATCAAGGGATCTTATTCATGCTACACTGTTGCTCAAAGGAGTTTATTCCTTTCCTACCCTACTATAGCGTGTGAAAAATGAGAGTGCTACCTGAAATCATTGATCTAGTGCAACGACCTTAAAAATTCACCAATAGAATTTTTTCTTCCCCTATGCTTACTTATCATGCAAAATAATGAAAAATTAAAATTCCAATATTCATTGGCTGAGTTTTCTGTCACTGATGGCTTGAACAAGAATTTGGGTACTTGCAAATCAGCGGCACCTTCAAATTTCAAACACATGTAAGTGTTGACATAAGCTGAGATACAGGATCTGTCCATCCAAGATTGCATACTACTGTAATAATTATTGCTCATTAACTTTGAAAATTATCCTTTTCTACCACTTGGGAGTACATGATGTTGTTATGTTTTTTCCCTCATGAAATATTTGCTCCATGGGATAATATTGCATGTTGTTTTGGTAACTCTGTATAAGGGAACGTGAGTGATAGACACATATCAACCATTGTGGGATTATATCCTGTTGTCTTGGGCACATAATTTCTTTTGAAAATTTGCATCCACACCTCTATCAATCCATGCTTTGCCATTATCTATTGCATTCATTATATAACATCCAGTGGAAAATTTCCAACCTAATGGTTGTTGAGACTATGTATTCACTGTTTTTACAAAGCTGGAAGTGTTTTGAAAGAATTTGTCATGAATAGTAATTATCCCAAGTAACACCTACACACCAAGGCTATTGCTTCTAGTAGATAATTCTGTCCTTGTCTTCAAGAATTTAGAACCATTTTCCTTCACATTGAAGACATTACTCCAATATAAGTCTATTATAAGCACACATATTTCACTAGCCAAGATCATGAAAATGGCATCCAATATGTCAGTGGTGGATATTCGAAACTTCCAAACTATTGCTTCACTAGAATACTGACATTGTTTTAGATTGTATGAAACTGAAATTCCTTGAATGCAACAGAATTGGTAGCACTTGCCTCTTGCAATCATCAAGACAAAAATTCAAGATGGAATCGAATCTCATGATATTTTCCATACACATATTCTTAGGATTAAGGTTGAGAAAAGACTTAATGATTAGTGAACTTTCAAGAATCAAATGTTGATCCCTTATATTCAGAGAAATACTCAGAAACATGTGATAGTATCACTTGTAGTGGTTTTATATGAAACCCAACCTCTAGGTCTATAGTGTCACCATTTTTATCCTTTATAGATGTAGAGACAAACAACCATTCCAATATTTTCTTCAAAGGATCTCATGCCTCCAATATATCTTTAGTGTCAATTTGGCATGTTCTCCTATGCATATGTGGAAGTCATGGTGCTTGCGAAAGGAGGTGAACTAGAATGCATTAGTTACAAGCTTGGCATGAACCCTATATTGCTTCCTAGAGGCCAAGGGTAATATAGATAGAGTAAATATTAAAGGATGTATATAATTCATTCTAAAAGTTTGTTATACTAGTCTACCTTGTTATACTATGTTGAATATTATAAAATTTTCTTTATTTAACTATCAAGGCTAAATATTATTGTTTACATCTGTTTTCTGTTTACTAATAAAATTCTATTGAGAATTTGAACTCCAATTTCCGTGGTTGCATAATCATTGAAAATGGGTACCATAATGCATGAATATTATAGTATAGGAATGCCATTAATGTGAAAAAGCAACAATAGATCACAAAATAGCAAGAAATGAATGACTTCAATGCAATCTGTCCTTTAGCTGTGAAGAGAAGTCATTGGCATATTTTTTTGGGATTGATTGCTTTAATGTAATTGTACTACATATGGGAATCTCTTGTCAATATAATATGGTGGTTGGAAAATGCATAAAATATCTCCTGCTACAGGGGATTATATTCTTTAGAAACCAGTAAAATTGGTGTTTGAGATGAACTCTTCAGTTGTTGGCATTTTCGTGCAACCCTCAGGTAAGCATGTTGCCACTGCAACCACTAGGAATTTTCATTCTTCAAGTGGCATGCCTTCATAAATAAAAATCTACATCCATATTATGATTGGAGAATACTAAGATGGTACCTTCCCCGAGGGAAAAATTATAGATCAAGGTGATTTTAAAGACAACTTGGCTCCATTCATCCTCCACTCTATTCCATGTGATGGTTTGGTGGTCCAATACACTAAATTATAATTAATGAGGGGCATAGCTGCTATAACTCACTAATAAAATTACACGAATACTTCAAACAACACCCCAAGCTCTAGCACTTTGCAATCCTATACTTTACTTTCCCAAGCATATAACTAGGAAAAGGAATTCCTCTAATATTACTAGTAACTTTTGATGGCCAACATCAAATTCCACATGCAAGTTGCAACCACATGAAAAGAGCTTTAGTGAATAGGTTCATTTTAACATTAATCAGCCCCCAACCTCTAATTATTTATCTATTGAACATGTTGACAAAATTTCAATACTATGTTATATTTAACCATCATTTATATATACCATCTTTCTCATCGCATAATGTGGCCCATACAACCAATCTGTTCAATGATAGATAACTTGTCCTTGCAATTAACTAGTTTGAAACAATTAACTTGTATTAATATTATTAATTGCCCTACACTTGAGCTTCATAAAGCTAGAACAATAAGAAACCTTCACCCTCCCTAAAGCCCTTGACCAAAATTTGCATCACTACTTTGAAGTGAAAGGATATTTATATTAAGTTTACATCATTGCTAACTTAATGTTACAAAAATGCCCCTTGTTACATGAATCATTGCAGGGGTCTTTTCTGTCATTGATTCAGACTCAATCGATTATTACCAAATTTTTCCTTACAGGCAGTTCCTAATAGAACTTCAGACAAATACAACCATATATTTTTTCCCTTATAATTATGATATGGACCAAAAAATCCTCTAGATCTGTCTTCAACAATAAATACGAAATTGTATTTGTTTGAATGGAAGGAGACAAAAATAAATAGTCCATATGAAAATTTTTGTCTGATTTTAATAGTGGATTCAGTACACTATTGATGTCTGAATCAAACCTGTTATCAATGGAATCATTAGCCAATTGACTATTCCATGGAGACAGTCATTCCCAACAATTAATAAGCAATAGCACTCTTGCATCTAAAAAAATGTACAATGCAATCCATCATTATAGCCACACAACTATTTGTGAAAATTGAAATGATGGCATAGCTATATGGGAAAAAAATTGATGATATTAAACCATTACCAAGAGTCAGAGTTTTAGAAGAAAGTTAAGAAATAAACGCAGATTTTTTCCCCCATATCCCTATACTTGTGCAACATGCTAGATTCTTTAGAGTCTCTCGACATCCACATGTCACCATATCATAGAATTGTTTTCAAAATCTCTCTGATTTTTATTTATCTTGTGCATCATTCCTTATATGCCACAAATTTATCTGATCTCCATTTCACTAGATTTCTATTGAAATTTCTCTTCCTCCTCGATATTGTCCTTGGCAAAAAAAATTCAAAGCTGCTTCACCATCCCCAGTAAGCACGCAACATGAAACGATAGTGTTCAAGGCTAGAAAACCATGCATTAAAATTTCATCAAACACTTACATTAAATACCCAAGCTCCCACCAATTTATTTTTGTTTATGGGTTGATGGGGATGAAAACCCACATTTATTCTTGCTTACAACACCCATAATTTTTTTTGTACAAGGACACCAATTTCATAGATGAATACTCACATATTTTGCTATTAATCTTGTGTATAAGAGATATTTTCCCTTTCCTGTGCATTCACATACACATAAATATTATCATAAAACCAACTTCAAAGAGCTATTAACTGATGCAACTGTGAAGAACCTTTCAATATTTTGGCTTCTTGATTTATCAAAGAACCTAAATTTATCAAAGATTACATTATAAACCTTTAGTTTTTAGGATTTTTTCAAAGGGCTATGGTTGATTATAAATCTATGATGGGAATTTAAGTGAAATATTCTGAACACTAAATTCCTAGATAACTACTTCTATAGAACTATGCACTAGATAACACACACCATACATTCTAATTTCCTTTAAATTGAGGTAGCAGGTTTTAATTTTCTAAATCTATGTCCCAAACTTGGTTTGTCAGTAGTTTAAAAGTTAAATGTTAATGTGGAAACCAATAATTCTTTCAAAAGGTTCTATCAAACTATCTAGTTTCCATAAATAGAAACCAATGAGGAGTCCTTCGTTAATCTGATAGCGAGTAAGATACTTGATCATGGGCCATAGTTATTCGGAGATAATTACAATTCTAACCCACAAGGGGTATGTATGACATATGATATCCTGGAGTCAACTAAAATGAATACAACAAAACCCACACCATGGGTCAAAGAAACTTATCTGTGTGTCTCAAATAAGCTAATCAGTATGTGTGGATGAATCAAGAGAACATGAGCTCAATCAAATTGATGCCAACAATCAATTAAGACTTAGTGCATAGTCTTGCAGTCACCCTAGTAACTAAAGTACAACCACCAATCTTCACAACTCTACTAAGTTAAGGAGACAAGTTGCGACCACTAGCTCAGTGAGTAAGAATTACAATGGTCTTAGTCATCCTGGTTAGGTGGCAACTATATTGAATGTAAAACAATTTGTGATTAAGAAAAAATTGCAACAAACATATTAATTTAGTAGATCATACATTGTCCAAAATATTCTACAGTATTTAAAACTGCGAACTATTAGTCAGCATACTAATGGAGTGAACCACCTCTTAACATCATTTTTTTTATCTAAGCTGCATTGGAAATAGGCAATAAGTAGCACCAGTTCAATTTTTTGGAAAATTTGCAGAGATCTTCACAATAATGATACTTGAATTCACATAAACAAAGGCCCACTTACCAACTCATATGAGCCTTAATGAACACATGAATATTTGGTTTCTTTTCCATCTACCATAGTGACCAAGAAGCTGTAGTAACCATAGACTCTAGAATCATAGAACTCCAAAATGTCAATTATTTATTACTGGCAGTTTGGTGATTTAGCAAAATGCATTAGTGATATAACATTTTGTTGTCATTTCCTTGAACAATGGTCTCATTTGGTTGGATTTTTAGTTCCTGGAGGAAGCTACTATATCTAATGCGTACTTGAGATCCACAATCCCTAGTTTTTGATAATTCATTTTCATATCTACATGCATTGTTTCTGTAATCCATTGAATTATTGAGCCTGATCATTTGATATATTATCTAGATATGTGTGTAACTCTTCCAATCATTTCTACAAAGCCTATAGAAGGTATTATTATCTACTGCAATATAACGAACATGCCCAACTTGTGCTAGCAGTTAATTACTTTGTATGCCTTTAGTTTTGATCCCTATTTCGGCAACAACAATTTAAGTTTCACAGAAGTTTCCTTCAATACATCAACTCAACAAATCAAACATCTTCTACAGTTTGCTGCAGTACTCAAAGCTAGGAATGTAGCACAAGATACCTCAAAGCTATTAACTTCTAGTGGCTTCCATAGTAATGGAATAGACCACCTATTTCTACCAGATTCTATTTAAGACACAGGAAATGGGCAAGAATCAACAATGGTGTTGCAAATTTTCCAATCATCATGAGGGTGATATTAAAAAAAAATGAACAAAGATATTTTAATAAGGGAAATGAGGTATTATGAGCCTTTACTACATGCATTTTGGTATTCTACACCATCTGCATTAGACACAAAAATTCACAACATGATTATTTGTTTTTTTACAATACTAAAGTGAAGTAGTAGTTACAAAATCCCAGAACTCCAAAATGCATGTATTGTACCAAAATTTTTCTTTCATTAAACTTAATATATCTCCTTAGTTTTCTTAGGCTGGAGTGGTCACTTGGGGTCCAAATTCCACTAGCGTTTTTGACTGGAATTCTTTTATGCACTGTTGGTTTAAATCAGGTGAACTTAGTGACCTTGACCAAGTTCTCCCTCTTTATGGAGTATCTGATGGGTTTTCTCATTCCATGAACCAATCCCCAAGCCTTTTGAAGGCACTCTTCTCTAATGCAATATATTGAATATGCCAAGATGTCCCAGAATTTTTTAATGTGATGAAGTTACCCTTCTTTCTAGAGTATCTAACAGGTTTTCTCACTTTGTTAACGACCCCCAATAATTTTGAAGACACTTGTCTCTAATGCAATATATTGAATATGCCAACATGTCCCAGAATTAGTTCATTGTTTTGTATGCCTCAACTGTGGCTCATGTTCACAGGACATCGATTGCTTCAATTTTGGACTGTATGACATCTCAAAATGGTTAGGCCATTTCTCAGCGTAGTTATATAATTCTCTAATCCCAATGGCATGCATATTTATCTAGTGACTATCATTCTTTTCTGCTCTAAAAAAGTGGAAGAATGCAAGAAAATCAACAGCTTTTAGTGTAGGTCATCCATTATTTTTGTTGTTGTTATTGTCAAAACATCTCTTATATTTACAGAAAATTATTTACAAACAGTAAATCAAAATGTGGAAGTGTATATACAATGGAGCTTATATCAGTATCCTCTTCTGTAAGACTAGAAAAGCAAAAATAAAATCTATATAGGTTATCGAATATTAATATTGAGCATCTCTTATCAATAATTCACCCTCAGTTAATATCTAGTCGTGTACCTCATTACACGACATGGAACAAAAAGTAGACAGATGAATGGAATAAAACGTAGACAAATGACTAATTTTTTGCTCAAAAACAAACTTACACTTAATCTTCCTAGGGAAAACAGAGAAGAGACTCTCAATCACTGCCAAACCCCAATGAAGGAAGAGTGGACTAGATATCTACAATTTCCAAATAAGGCAGCACACTAGTGAGCCCAACATTGAAGGAGAACTAAATAGTGGTCCTGATTATCATTCCAAACAGATTAGAAATGGTGTAATTTTTGTGCTCACTCGTCTTCTAGATCAACCGACACCCCATCTTGCATTGAGATTTGGAGTAAATAGATTTTTCTAAAGCAAAAAAGGTTAAAGCCTTTGTGGTTGATACTACTATAACGACTGACTAAAGATCCACCCGGCATCCCTGGAAAATAGCTTCCATGTCGCAATGTTATTTTTCAACATGTTGGGCGAGGGATGAGCCCCCCCCATCCTTATGGAATATTGTTCTTCCCACCATATTTTGACCATATGTATGATTGAATGATCTGCTCTATATGCTAAAATTGAGTCTTACTAGGCAACCAACAATTGCTAGTTTAAAGTCTAATTCATTAAAGGGTGCTAGCTCAATGGAAGAGCACCTACTTTACAAGCAGGAGGTTGGTGGTTCGATTCCATCCTGCCTTGATATTAATAGGGAATGGCAACGATCCGTTCTTGGTGACAAATGCTCTTTTTACCATCACCAATGAGCTTATGGTGACATTTCTCGACCCTCACCAAAATATGAAATGGTGATGGTCAACGAATGCCACCATATATATGCATCAATAGTGATGACCATGAAATGTATGTCACCATAAACCTTTGTTGTTGATATGAAATGGTGAGGGTCACTGTTTTTCATTATAGTCATTATTTGTGACCGACCTTGATGTCAGTAATGAGCTTATCATGACATTTTTTGACCCTCGCCAAATATGAAATGGTGACAGTCAACAAACGTCGCCATATATATGCATTAATAGTAACGGTCATGAAAGGTCCATAAAAAAAATCGTTGTTGTTCATATGAAATGGTGACTGTCATTATCTGTCATTATAATCAATATTTGTGATGAATGTTGAATGTCACTAGAACACATACTTTCAGCAATGCCAGCTTTGGTGACGTTCAATTTTTTGTTGAAGGAGGCTATTGTCCGTGACTATTGCTCATATGAAATGGTGACGATCACTATCCATAATATATATCATTATTGGTGACAGACCTTGAATGTCACCACAACACCTATACTTTCGGCGACGCCACCTTTGGCGATGTTCAATTTTTGGTGATGAAGGCTCTTTTGACCCTCACCAATGAGCTTATGGTGACATTTTTCACCCCTCATCAATGTCCTTTTTTCTTGTAGTGAAATAACCAACTACCATTCAAATAAGCTTCAAGAAATTAAATGGAAATCACAATTGGTGTAACTAATTTTAATCAAAACAATTTTAAATTTAAACAAAATTAACTCTACGACATCAATCCCAATCCAAAAAAATCTAATTTCAATTCCTTGGAGAAAATAGGACAAGCTTAAAAGAATTTTAAACCAAATTTTTAATCCTATCTAATTCACACATCTAATTTTGAATGACAATTTAAATAAATTTTTAAGCAGTATAGATTACAATTTTAATCTAAGTAGATGGGAAAACTAAATCTAAAATATATTTAATCTAAGTACAAGAATCCAAAACTAATTCAAAACGAAATTAAGACTATGGTAAGTCTCAATCTCCACAGAATTCATTCTCACTAAAGAAATTAGACAAAAAAAACTAATCTATTTTATTCAATCCCTTGTTTAAACAAGAAAATTGCAATTAAGAAAGGCTTTATACGACGCAAAATTCAAACAAATCATTCCTAAAAACTATTCCTATTGACAATAAAATCACACTGGAATATTAACTATGAAATGCTCAAAAAGCTAATTACGGAATTAAAACTATACTTAAATAAAGTAGAATCACTCTCATGAAATGAAACTATTTACCTTAATTGAGATCGAATTACCTAAGAATGAAAATGCTTTGTTCATGCGAAATGAAAATTGAAATTAAACTTAGTGAGAAAAAAGATTAATTCAATCATTAGACTACCAAACTAAATCAATTCAAATCACTCTAATCTCACTTGCTATCAGATCTATTTAAGAATGAATTCAAAATGAAATACACCTAAGTTACTCTTATCCTAGACCACTATAATGACCAATTCGAAACCAAATCAGATTACTATGTTTGAGGCAGCTACAATAGCCATGTAAAAATGAGATCACTCAAATCAAGTTGCTTTGTAACCATTCACAGATGAAAGTGAGTTGTTCTATTCTATATTGCTGCAATAACCATTCCGAAATGAAATCAAACTACTATGTTCTATACACTACTGCAATATTCTTCTTAGGACAGAATTACCCAAATCAAGTCGCGTTGCAAATAACAAAACCACTTTAATTAAGTTGCATATAAATGAAAAAATTAATTTGATTTATACACTACATCAACGCAATCTATCCCTAACTGAAATCAAATGCTACCATTTTTAAAACAAAACCATTCCAATTACTCTACAAACTCAATCATAAAACAACAAATGTTTACATGAAAAGCATTCAACCGCTCTGTAAAATTTAAATCACTGGAAACTAACTCTGCAAAATCACATGATTTTCTAATCTATACTAGCCATGGAGCTCAGTTCCAATAGTGGTAGGCCCTGCCACACCTGGAGGGATCCAATCTAATTCAGCATAATGAGTATTAAAATATAAATACCATTACTTAAAGCAAGATAATTCCAAGACCGAATTTAATCAAAGCTTATATGTAGTCATACATAGATCCAAATATTCCAAAATAGATCTTGTAAAATTAACAATAACATGACATTCTTCAGTGCTTATTGATTTTTCCTCCACGTACATGCTAAGATCTGTCTTTTATATGGAGCTGTTGATGAAACAAGAGATTAATTACATTCCAAATAAACACAAAAACAAACAAATTCATTTCATATTTAATTTCTCTAGATGGCCTTTGAATAGTCAATGGTTGGGTTTATTCTAATCAACGCATGGATGGAGGAAAAATACCCATGTTAGCTCATACAATCTTGGTTCTCCATGTGGCTGACCTAAAATCATGGCCGAATTTTTCAAACCGTTCACGTTTAACCCGTTTCTGTACTAAAAATCGTACTTAAAAATTGTTTTAACCTTCACTCCCTTTTGGTGATGAATTTTTTCGAACGATCTCTAGGTTATATGAAAAATAGTATTCTGAGCATGATGAAAGTCTCATAATGTCAATATTCCTCACCATTTGATCATAAAATTTATATTTTCACCTACAACAATCTCGTTCCGTACTCAAATTGTAGCAACTAGTTTTACTTGTGGAGAGTTCTGGAAATGAAACCCTGCAACAATTAAAATTAGCAAAACCGTAATTATTAAATCATGGCATAATCATATTTAATCATATAAAATCTAAGAAAACTAATGATAACCAAACATGGAGTGTATTTGACGACAAGTTATGGAATTAGGGTATGAATCGGGTTAAAAACCTAGGGTTTTAGGGTTTGAACGATGATATTGCATGATGAAAACATGGGCATATTTGAGGCCCAACATCCTCCCATGCTTGAGGGTTTTCATGTCCTCATGCAAGAAAATACTTTTCCCATATATAGGTTTTTATGGCATCATGGCTTTGGGTAGGTGTTAGGTCCCTATATTACTAGTATAGTCCCTTATTGTTGTTAGTGTAACCCCCTTATTGTTATTATTGCACCCTTGTAACCCCCACTTTTTTATTATTGTGCCCTTAAATTATTATTGTTAGGTCGGCTAGGATTACATTGTGGCCCACTAGGATTACATTATGGACCCATGGACTCCTATATATAGAAAGAAGGTTTTGTAAATTATATCATCCAAGAATTTTTCATTCATGTAATGTAATGGAGGTTGCCCCGTAAAAGTGGCTTATTTCTAAGGCGTTGATATCTCTCTTTTCTTCTATTTTTGGAGCTGGTTACACAACATTTGGTATCAGAGCTTTGGATTCTAGGGTTTCGCTGCTCAAAATAGGTCATCGTAGAATTTTCGCTATAATTTTTTTTCTACGAAGTTTCAGAAGCTGAAATGTTTAGGGTGCGAAGCCGAAATTCTGAGGAAGATTGTCTAAAAATTTTAGATCTTGGTTCACAATATTTTCGGAGATATGATCTATGGAAGTTAGGTCTTTTTTCAGGCTCCTAAACAGGTCATCGTGGAATTTTCGCTATAAAACTTTTTCTACGAAGGTTCAGAATCTGAAATTCGTATGGTGCGAAGCTGAAATCCTGAGGAAATTCGTCAAAAAATTTCAGAGCTTGGTTCGCAATATTTTTGGAGATATGATCTGTGGAAGGTAGTGCTTTTTCAGGCTCCTGAATTTCATCTCAAAGAGGTGATCGGGGGAAAACTTCAATAACTCTCTCTCTGGGCATTGGATTCGAGTTTCGTAAAAATTGGTCACAAGTAAATAGATTGTTGTTTCTTGGCTATCAATTTCAGAGCTGAAGGACGAAAAAGTGACACGTGGAAAGTCGTACAGGTTCGCTCTACTGAACCCGTCCATAATTAGGTCATTGTGGGAGATTGGACACAACTTTGCATTGGAGAATCCAAATCAGGTCAGACCTGTGGCATTCAAAAGAGAATTCAGAGGGCTACTTTAGTGCTGAATTTTAGATATAGAAGAGCCGCAATCATAGATATCAATTTCAATATCAAGATCCTCAAAAGCAAGTAAAAGGTGTGTATTTTTTTTCCTAATTGCATAAGTCTTGTTTGAAGAATCAAGTTGAATTTATTCCAAGGGCATATATCGTAGAATAGATATCGCATTGGGTTCTAAAATATGCCCCATAAAAATAATTCAACACCCAATAAGCCTCTCGAAGGCCTACTTCATGACTTATGAAGATGAAGAATTGCAACATGATCTATCAAAATTACAAGAGCAAGTGCAACAAATTTCACTCTCGCAAAGAGAAACAAAAAATCAAATGGAAGTTTTGAAGAAAGGTATGGAAGCGAATATGGACGGTTTGAAGAAAGGCGTGGAAGCTAAGATGGATGGCATGGAAGCGGACATGAAATAAAACATGGAAAACATGAAGAATGATCTAAAAGCAGACATCGAAGGTTTAACAAAGTTGATACAAGAAATTTTTCCTAATGCTGAAAAGATAGTAGAAGAACCTCATGATGAGAACAAAATAAATGTTAATCGTGATTTCATAAATTCTAATGTTGGCAGGAAAAACCACCATATTCCAAAAATGGAGATGAGGAAGTTTTATGGAAAGGATCCGGTAACATGGATACTACAGATGGAGCAATATTTTGATCTCCATGATGTGCAAAACACACAAAAGGTATGAATTGCAACTTTACATTTAAAAAAAATACATTTTTATGGTGTCGATGGCTTTGCTCCTGTAAAAAAATTTTCACTTGGTCAATTTTTACGGATGAAATGATAGCACATTATGAGGATAAAAAGAGCAACACCTTCTTTAGCCAATTGATAAATCTCAAACAAAAGGGTTTAGTGGAGCAGCACATTGAGGACTTCCAAAAAATTAATATAAGGGTAACGATATTCCGTGAGGAACACATGATTGACCTCTCTGCTGTGCACTTTAAAGGATAACATCCAACATGAAGTTCGAAGGCGTGCTTTTGGAACCTCGATTCATTGAGAAGGCATTCACAAAGTTGGAAAGAAAAAGTTGAATGTAAATTATGGCGACGAAGAAGCCTACCACTCAATTTATAAAGAAGGAAGTACACCTAGATTTCACAACTCACAAGTACACCACAACAATTGGAAGAAAGCAAAAAGGGATTTGCTACAGTTGTGATAGAGAATACACTAAAGGTCATAAGTGTGCCGAGAAGAAATTATTTTACATAGATTGTGAAGAGGAAGAAGAAAATGAACAAGAATCTTCAAAAGAAGAGGATATACACCAGGAACCAACCCTAGAAGAGGAAGAAATGAGTCCAACCATATCGTGTAATGCATTGGCAGGAATTACCACTTCTCAAACTCTCAAGATAGAAGGAAATATCAAGAAGAAAAAGGTAATAGTGTTGATTGATTCAGGTAGCACCCATAATTTTATTCATTGTAAGGTATCCAAGGAATTAAATTGTTTCCTATAAAGCAGCACCAGAATGTCAAGTGATGGTTGCAAATGGAGGAACTATAAATTTCTCTAGAAAATGCCATAATATCAAGCTAACCATGGGGGAATATGTATTGACTAGTACAATGCTTTCCATTCCTATGGGAGGTGTTGATATTGTACTAGGAGTACAATGGTTACAATCTTTGGGGACGGTAGCTTTTAATTTTCAAGAACTTTTCTTGAATTTTTTTCAAAAGGAAAGGAAGTCAAATTACGAGGTATTGCGGGGAAGCCGGGAAAGATAATAAGCTCTAATGTCATGACAAAGCTTCTAAAGAAATAACAACGAGGCATAATTTCACAATTATGCTCACTAGAAGTTCCAACATCAAAATCATCTATTTCTACAAATCTCCAACAAGTCTTGGACAATCATTCCAAGGTAAGTCAAACTCCAAAGGACTCCCCACCTATTCGTGATCACATATGATCATTCTATTCATTTGATTCGTGAAGTGTTCCTCCAAACATCGCCTTATAGATATCCTTATGTAATTGAGAGCGAAATTGTGGACATTTACGTAAATGTGAGAGAGCAATTAAACCTAGTTTAAGTTCTTTCTCTACTCCCCGTATTGCACAAGAAGGATGGTGAATGTGTCCCATTATAGGAGCTCATTTTCACCATTAAAGATAAATTTCCCATTCATGTGATTGGAGGAATTATTGGATGAATTACATGGAGCAATTTATTTTACTAAGTTGGATCTTCATTTAGGATATCATCAAATTAGAATGAAGACCGAAGATTCAAAAAATACTGCAAACTCAGAATTTCATTTTTTGGTCATGCCTTTTGGCTTTACCAATGCACCTTCTACATTTAAAGGGTTGATGAATTCCATTTTCAAACCCCTCCTTAGAAAATTTGTGCTTGTATTTTTTGATGATATACTAATCTACAACAGGTCTTGGAAGGATCATGTTGAACATGTTGACAGGGTGCTCAAACTATTGCAGGAGAAACAATTATATGCAAAAACATCCAAATGTTTCTTTGGAGTAAGAGAGGTGGAATATCTGGGTCATATTATATCTCACGAGGGTGTTAAAGTAGACCCTAACAAAATTAAAGCCATTAAGGAATGGAAAGTCCCCACAACCATAAAGAAGTTGCGAGGATTTCTCGGGTTAACAGGGTATTATCGCAAGTTTGTTAAGAATTATGGGAGAATAGCAGCACCTCTAACAACATTATTGAAGAAAGATGCATTTTCATGGACTCCTTAAGCAACTAAGGCCTTTGAACATCTTAAAGAGGCAATGTGCCTAGCACCAGTCTTAGCTACGCCAGACTTCACAAAAACCTTTATTGTGGAATGTGATGCCTCAGGAAATGGAATTGGTGCAGTTTTAATGCAGGAAGGAGGACCCATTGCTTTTGAAAGTCGTCCAATCAAAGGAAAGTATTTACAAAAACCTATTTATGAGAAGGAAATGTTAACAATACTGCATGCACTAAAGAAATGGAGAACTTACCTAATGGGAAGACACTTCAAGGTAAAAACTGATCATGATAGTCTTAAACACTTTTTGGAACAAATACTATCTTCAGAAGAGCAGCAAAAATGGGTCACAAAGATGTTGGGTTATGACTTTGAAATAAACTACAAAAAACGAAAGCTTAATGTTGTTGCAAATGGACTCTCAAGAAATAATGAAGAGGTGGAAGCATTGCTTTGTGCCATTTCTATTATCCAACCAGATTGGATAACCAAAGCAAGAGATGAATGGAAGAAGGACAAAGATGTATGGATACTCATTCAAAAGTTGCAGCAAGATCCTAGTACATCTGATACATTTAGTTGGAAAAATGATTCCTTATGGTACAAAGATTGTTTATATCTTTGTAAGAATTCCCAACTAAAACAAAAGATTCTTCTGGAATTGCACACTTCTCCTTTAGGAGGACACTCAGGATTTTTAAAAACTTACCACAGGGTGAAGAAAGAATTTTTTTGGGATGGCCTTAAATCTGATATTCAAAAGTTTGTGGCGGAATGTTTGGTTTGCCAGCGGAATAAAGTTGAGACAATTAAGACCCCGGGACTTCTACAACCTTTATCCATTCCAAGTCAACGTTGGGAGGAGATTTCAATGGATTTTATCACAGGTTTACCTAAGTCCGAAGGAAAGAGTGTCATCATCGTGGTAGTTGATAGACTTACCAAGTATGCACACTTTTGTGCATTATCTCGTCCATTTAAAGCAAGTACAGTTGCTACTACATTTATGGATAGAATTAAAAAGCTACATGGAAGCCCAAGGGTTATTGTGAGCGACAAAGATCCCATTTTTACTGGAAATTTTTGGATGGAATTATTTTCTTGTTTGGGTACTCAATTAGCTCATAGCTCATCTTATCATCCTCAATATGATGGTTAAACTGAGATAGTAAATAAATGTTTGGAAGGATATCTTCGTTGTTTTGTATCTGATAAACAAACACAATGGGTCAAGTGGTTACCTCTTGCTGAATGGTGGTATAACACTTCCTTCCATACTGCAGCAAAAATGACCCATTTATGGCACTTTATGGATATCATCCACCATCCATCACATCATATTTAAGAGAAAATTCAAAGGTTCAAGCAGTGGAATATCACATCGAGCATCAACAAGAAGTTCTCCAACTCTTAAAGGATAACCTGAATTTGGCACAAAATCGAATGAAACAACAGGAAGATCAACATCACATTGAGAGAAGTTTTGATGTAGGAGACTGGGTATTTTTACGGCTACAACCATACAAACAAATGTCCCTGAAGCAAGCTAAGAAGGATAATAAATTATCGCCAAAGTACTATGGTCCTTACAAGGTGTTGCAAAATATTGGTACTATGGCATACAAATTGGAGCTTCCTGCTTCTTCATGAGTGCATCCAGTTTTCCATGTTTCATGCTTAAAGAAGGTTATAGGTGAAAATCTTCCAGTTCAAACAATATTGCCAGAACTTGATGAGGAAGGAAAAATCATATTGGAACCTGAAGCAGTCACGGAAACAAGAACTCGACAGCTATGGAATTGATCAATTTCAGAGTATCTCATCAAGTGGAAGAACTTACCCACTGAAGATTCTACATGGGAGGATGAGAATTTTATACAGAAGCACCCAGAGCTACTCAAGCGTTGAGGACAACACTTTTTTGAAGGAGAGGGGCATGTTAGGTCCCTATATTACTAGTATAGTCCCTTATTGTTGTTATTGTAACCCCTTTATTGTTATTATTGTACCCTTGTAACCCCCATTTTGTTATTATTGTGCCCTTATATTATTATTGTTAGGTCGGCTAGGATTACATTATGGTCCACTAGGATTACATTATGGCCCCATGGACTCCTATATATAGAAAGGAGGTTTTGTAAATTGTATCATCCAAGAATTTTTCATTCATGTAATGTACTGGAGGTTGCCCCCTCGAAGTGGTTTATTTCTAAGGCGTTGATATCTCTTTTCTTCTATTTTTGGAGCTGGTTACACAACAGTAGGCTTAGTTCTTGTGGAACAATCATTGCATGAATATTTGAGGGTGATGGTTCTTTTGGAGCAACACCATTCTTATTTAACTACCATAGATTTGATTTTGAGAGCGATACAAATTGATGAATAGGATGATAGGTGGCAATGGAAATGGTTGATGATATGAGGTGGTGATCGAGATAGTAAGATATGTGCTAGCATGCTCTATTTTTGCAAGGCCAATGCTTATGGATGGTTCCTTTATGAAAGGAATCAATGAATTCACCCTCTGAAAATATGTGTGAATGTAGGAGGGGAATGTACTATAGTTACTACTTTTGTTTACATGAACCAATATGATTATGACCTTATTAGAGTAGCATGCAAATGGAGGCAATATGAAAACCAAATATATAGAATATGTGGTGGTTAATCATCAAAGATTTCTTAAATTTCTAATGAATTAAAGAATCTTAAGCCAAATTTACCTCAATTTTTACCCTTGTTGTTGATACCCTCAGTGCTGCAAGATGAAGTGAAGGATGGAATGGTTGGAGCTGATGCGATTGCTGATATGACCCGCTGAAGAAGATGAAGAATAAACTGAAGATGTTAAAAGGTCTCAACATCCACATTATCCCGAAAATGTTGATGCATCTGTATTTTTTTATCGTGGCTTCCTGAGACAACACAAACACCATCATCAATAATACTCTTTATTGAAATAAAGGAAATAGGTTAAATAAAGAACAATTACCTGATCATGTTCCAAGTTTAAGATACTAGCCCAACAATTATGATAATGAAAACTATGAGCAAGCATAAAGTGGAAATGTGAATTAAACATAAAAATTCCAATAATTTCTGTCCTAATATCTCTCTCTCCCCCCATGCCAATAAGTTTGCATGTCCACATGAAAGCAAAACCTCTCACAGAGACCAAATATTAGTTAATACTAAAGGTTAGGGTTTTTATATTAGAGTCATTCTTTAAACTACAATGCTAATTAAGTGAGAGAATGTCCGTAAGTTTCATGTGATGTCAACTTCCTTTGCATCAATAAGATAAGAAAAAGTTTTGACCCGGGATTCAATGATGTCAAGACTTACCTTTATTATTCCAAAAGAGTAACTAATGTTAAGGTTACTAAAGGAATGCTAACAATGTTGTTACTGCAGGGATAGTGTCATCTAAAATGATTAACCATACAAATTTCCACAAAACATCTCAATACTAGTCCAAAGTAGTAGGTCTTCAATTTCAATAGCCTCATTATTATAAATAGAAGTGACATTATTTAAAAACCAAGGCATTAAAATGGATAGAAATATGGAAAAATAAATATGACAAAATGATACCTCTGAGGATGATTGTCTTACCATTATCTCAACATATAGTTGAAGCTCCTCTTATTAAAGAAAAGTGAATCACCTTCAGTAAGGGTCTCACATCCATGAAGACCAAATTATTTATGAAAGATAGAACTCCAAAGAACATTACTAAAATGATCTTAAATCCATTCTCAAAGAGGTATGATAATGAGTTCAGGGAAAGACAAAAACAATTTAGTAAATGATAGTGTAAAATTAACTTTAATACCATAGGCATGGCCGTGCTGTCAGCAAGCGTCTATAGCCTCGACAGGGATGCCTCCTAACCCAATGAAATGCATGTGTCCCACCTATTAGATATAGATTCAGAGTCATTTAAAATAATTTACTTTTATTTGGGAATTAACTGAAGGACACTTTTCTAACTTGGTAACCAGTGAACGACAATTCCATTCACAAGAGATAACAAGAATTAACAAGTCGGCTCATGATGAGACCTCTTGTCTTCCAATATTTCAACTTGAAATCCATTACCCTGGCTTGGTAACTAGTAGCGGTAATGTCATTCTCGTTAAGGCCCATGATCATAGTAGGTCGGCTCGTAATGAGACCTCCTATCCCTCAATTAATTTGTTTATAAAAAAATATATGATTATGATTAACCTCAGATAGGTTACTTAATAGGTGGGGAGGAAAATCTAATCCTTAAGAGCGTAGTATGGCGTGAAATTTTTTTAATTACTAATGTTTACTGGTTGGTCCTGTTACCTTAAAGACTCATTTTTTCAAAAAAACATCTCAGATAATGACTAAAATATTCCTCGAGTTAGTCATTCTAGGGTTCTTATGAGAACTCATTATGGTTTTATAGGAGTGGTTCACCATAGGAGACTTTTCATCAATACCTTCAAGTATAAACTTGAAAATGTTTCTTGGATGATTGTCTGTCAAGATTATGAATGGAAAGTATAATAATACTAAATTTCCCTAATTGTCCTAGTAAATAATCTTGGCCAATAATCAAAGTCACTTTATAAAATATGAGGCATTAAGAATGAGTTGATTCTGACAAGTCTTACCACAAGAGTGTATAATGACAAAAAATTTAATGGATGTGCCTTAGGAATTGCAGTTTTAAGAATGTTGCTATAGAAATTTTATTTCAAATGACAATAGTACCCTACCCTAATTTAGAGAGATGAATATCTCCTTCAAGTGTAGGAGTAATTCCAATGTAACCATGTCTGTAGAATGCTAAATATACTCATAATAAATTTTAAAGAATAAACTTCAACACATACTAGAGTATGAGAAACCAGTTTCTTTAATTTATATGGTACCAAGAGTTTTTGAATGATGAGGGAATAGGGTGTGTTGACAACTACTTGAAACCATGATTCAATGAGATCCACATATTTATGATTCTCCAACTTATGCAAGTATTCCATAGTTTGATAATCACTCTCTTGGAGGCATAAGGGATTTGGAGAAATACAATAGATAAATACCTCAAGTCCAAGCTCAAATATTTTCTTTTTAGATTAACACGCATGATTAAGGGAAATTATAGATTTTTGAGCTTCAACATGAAAATTTTTAGAATAGGTTCCAGTTATATATTTCTCCTATAATGGTATTTTAATTAGACCTTCCTGAGGTGAATGATTTGTAGCGATAGGAGATGTTTCCAAACTAACCCCTTCCCCCAACCTTGAAGATATATCATTTTGTTTAGTGGGAGAATCAACATGAAGAACAAGTGTTTTAAGTTGTTGTTCAACCTCTTTGTTTGGATTACGATTTAATCTATGGTTTGGGCTAGGGTTTGAACTAGGGTTTAGGTTAAGGCTTGGACTACATGGAAAATTTTAGGGGCTAATATTCCCAGGTGGGCTAATTTTCCATGTTTTTACCAAAAAAAGGATTCGTCAATTTCCATTTTTCCAAAAATTATTTGCCAAAATTTTATAGTATAAAATTATTTTACCTTGAAAATTGCCCACATTTAATATAGAGCAATACAAAATCATTATAAACCTAAATATTTTTATAGAAATATTGCCAAAATTTTTGTTATTTTCATATTAGAAGCTAGTAAGATTCGCCAAGGTTTCTAAACTTTAAGATAAATTTCCATCCTTCAAATTTTCACTATTGGACTAGGCTTTGGATTTGGATTAGATTTAGGTCTAGGGTTTAGATTAGGGTTAGGGTATGGATTAGGATAAGGACTAGGGTATGGATTAGGGTTAGGGTTAAAGAAAGGTTGCATAGGTACTTGATACCATGAAGGATGATAACTTGATGCCACATTGAATGGAAATTGTGATCATTGTTGATTTTTCATGAAAGACTACCCTAGGAAAAAGGTTCCAAACCATGGGGAAATATGACTTGAAGAAGAGGACTAAGGCGAGGGCCACTGTGGCCATGAAGTAGGGTATTCAATTGTAGGTGGATTAAAATTTATCCATGGAGCTAAAAGATTATAAATCTTTTGAGGAACCTGCTCGGGAGAATAAACATCATTCCAAGTATAAAATGGTGATGGGTTTTGATTTATACTTGGTAGTTGATTCGATTCCTTACATTATTTCCCGAGTACCTTTTGTAATCGTAGCAGTGATGGGCAATGTTCAGTTGCATGACCATCTCACAAATTTTGCAAACTTTCAGACTACTAAGTGGGCACTTTCAAAGGAAGTGCTTCTTTCTACAGTTGGCACAAAAGATAAGTAGTGGTTCCTCATCCTTCTTTTGTTCCTGCAAATCATCCAATTTCAAAATCAAATATTTAATAATATTAAATTTATGTTCAAGCAAAATATTAAAATTTTCACTTGTCAATTCTTCATTGGATGACTTATACATCTTTGTAGTAGCATCAAAACTCCTCACTAAATGATTCCTCAAAATACCATTCTCTTTTTCTCAACAAGCCAACTAGTATATTCTGTCATCACATGGATTAGTACACAAGCACCCCAAAAATGTTTTATCTTTAAAGAGTTCGAAATTTTAATCTAAATGATTTAAAACTGCTAATTGCTATAAAATTCACCAAAATTTCGTACTTGGACAACCAAACTTTGGAGCAACCCCACCATAGTGGATGCGTGGCTCTTCACTCATGTCTTACTGTACACTCTCAGCCCTTTGGTTTTCGTACAACTAAGATCACATAAAAAAACTTGTGAAAGAAACCAGGCTCTAATCCATTTAGCACTTCCTCCGTAACGATTCCAAAAATGTTGGGGAAATTATATGTGTTATAGTTTCCAGGATTAAATTATCAGTCTAAGACTCGTAAGTTTCAAGGCGTGAACGTAGGTAACACAGGATCTAAGCATTTAACCTAAACTGGAGTATGAAAATCAACTTGCTGTTTAAGTACAAAATCGTTTTATAATTTAATTTGTCAAATAAATCTAATTAAAGTTTCATATGAATTAAAACAAATAACCAACTACCATTCAAATAAAGCTTCAATAAATTAAATGGAAATCACAATTCATATAACTAAATTTAATCAAAACAATTTTAATTTCAAACAAAATTAACTCTACGACATCAATCCCAATCCAAAAAAATCTAATTTCAATTCCCCGAAGAAAATAAGACAAGCTCAAAAGAATTTTAAGCCAAATTTTTAATCCTATATAATTCACACATCTAATTCTAAATGACAATTTAAATCAATGCTTAAGAAATATAAGTTACAATTTTAATCTAAGTAAATGGGAAAACTAAATCTAAAATCTATTTAATTTAAGTATAAGAATCCAAAAATATTTCAAAAAAAAATTAAGACTATGCTAAATCTCAATCTCCACAGAATTCATTCTCACTAAATAAATTGGACAATTCAAACAAAACTAATCTATTTTATTTAATCCCTTATTTAAACAATAAAATTGCAATTAAGAAAGGCTTGCTATGACATAAAATTCAAATAAATCATTCATAAAAACTATTCCCCTTGACAATAAACTCACATTGGCATATTAACTATGAAATGCTCAAAAAGCTAATTACGGAATTAAAACTATACTTAAGGAAAACAAAATCACTCTCATGAAATGTTCAATTGAAATGAAACTATTTACCTTAAATAAGATCGAATTACCTAAGAATGGAAATACTTTATTCATGCAAAATCAAAATTCAAATTAAACTTAGTGAGAAACATGATTAATTCAATCATTAGACTACCAAACTAAATCAATTCAAATCACTCTAATCTAACTTTATATAAGAGCTATTTAAGAATGAATTCAAAATGAAATACACCTAAGTTAGTCTTATCCTAGACCATTGTAATGACAAATTCGAAACCAAATGAGATTACTACGTTTGAGGCTGCTAAAATAACCATGTAAAAACGAGATCACTCAAATCAAGTTGCTTTGTTACCATTCATAGATGAAAACGAGTTGTTCTGTTCTATACTGTTGCAATAACCATTCCGAAATGAAATCAAACTACTATGTTCTTTACACTACTGTAATAATCTTCTTAGGAAAAAATTACCCAAATCAAGTCGCATTGCAAGTAACAAAACCACTTTAATTAAGTTGCATAGCAATGACGAAATCAATTTGATTTATACACTACATCAAAGCAAGCTATTACTAATCGAAATCAAACACTACCATTTTTAGAACAAAACCATTCCAATTACTCTATAAACTTAATCATAAAACAACAAGCGTTTACATGACAGGCGTTCAACCACTCTACAAAATTTAAATAACTAGAAACTAATTCTGCAAAATCACATGATTTCCTAATCTATACTAGCCATGGAGCTCAGTTCCAATCATGGTGGGCCTTCCCATGCTTGGAGTGAGCTAATATACTTCGACACAATGATTATTAAAATATAAATACCATTACTTACGACAAGATAATTCTGAGACCAAATTTAATCAAAGCTTATATGTAGTCATACATAGTTCCAGATCTTCCAAAACAGAGCTTGTAAAATTAACAATAACATTACTTATTCAATGGTTCTTTCTTTTTCCCTCACGCACATGCTGATATATTCCTTTTATATAGAGATTTTGATGAAACAAGAGATTAATGACATTCCAAATAAACACAACAACAAAAAAATTCATGCTGTATTTAATTTTTCTAGATGGCCTTTGAATAAGCTATGGTTGGGTTTATTCTGAACGCATGGATAAAGGAAAAATATCCATGTTAGCTCATCCAATCTTGGTCCTTCATGTGGCTGACCCAAAAACCTGGTTGAATTTTTCAAACCATTCACGTTCAGCCCATTTCTGTACTTAAAACTGTACTTAACAATTGTTTTAGCCTTCACTCCCTTTTGGTGATGAACTTTTCCGAACGGTTTATGGGTTATATGAAACATGGTATTATAAGCATGATGAAAGTATCATAATGTAGATATTACTCACCATTTGATCACAAACTTCATATTTTCACCTACATCAATCTTGTTCTATAATCAACTTGTAGCAACTAGTTTTACTTGTGGAGAGTTCTGGCAATGAAACCCTGCAACAATTAAACTGAGCAAAACTGTCATTATTAAATCATAGAATAATCATCTTTAATCATATAAAATCTAAGAAAACTAATGATAACCAACCATGGAGTGTATTTTATGGCAATTTATGCAATTAGGGTATGAAACGGGTTAAAAACCTAGGGTTTTAGGGTATGAACTGTGATATTGCATGCTGAAAACATGGGCATATTTGAGGCCCAATAATGTGTGTGGATTTTCGTGCAATAAATAAAATCACAGTAAATAATCGCTATCCACTCCAAAGAATTTATGATTTTCTTGATCAGTTAAGGTATGTAAAGTATTTCACTAAGTTAGACTTACGAAGTGGTTATCATTAAGTTAGAATAACTGAAGAGGACATCTAGAAAATTGCATTTAAAACTAGACAAGGATTGTTTGAGTGGCTTGTAATGCCATTCGGTCTTAAAAATGCTCCAACTAATTTCATGAGAGTTATGAATGATGTATTGATAATTTCTAGATTATTTTGTCATTTTTTACTTACATGATATTTTGATATTCAAAAAATCAAGAGATGAACATGTCATGTAAGCGAACAAAGTACTTGATGTCTTGAAAAAATATCAGTTATTTTTAAATATGTCAAACTGTAAGTTTGGAAATACTTCTTTAGTGTATTTGGGACACATTTTTGGAGGAGGTGAGCTGAAGATAGAACTCTCTAAGGTTGAGGTCATTGTGAATTGGCCCAAGCCCAATACAGTTACAGAGGTAAGAAGCTTTCTTGGGGTAGCACAATATTTGAAGGAAATTCATTGCTATTTTTTCTTCCATTGCAGATCCGTTACATGCATTGAAAAGTGTCAAGAAATTTTTCAATTAGGGAGATATGCAACGAAAATCATTTGATGCTTTAAAACAAAAGATTAGTTCAGCACCGATATTGGCTCTTCTAGATCTTAGACAACAATTTTAGATTCAAACAGATGCTAGTGATTATGCCATGGGAGAAATTCTCATGCAGCATGGTAATCCCATTTCATTTCATTCTAAAATTTTTAATGGAGATATGACTCAATATCCTACTTATGACGAAGAGTTATATTCATTGGTACAAAGTGTAAAGAAATGGAAACACTATTTGATGGGGAAGGAGACCATTATCCATACCGACCATCAACCATTGTAGTACTTACAGTCACAATCAAAGTTGCGGCAATCAAGACACTTCAGATGGATGGGGTTTCTACAACAATTTCATTTGGTTATCAGGTATAAAAATGGAATCTACAATAAGGTAGCTGATATTATTTCTAGGCCTATTGTAAATTCATCTATTATACTCAAGCAAAATTCCGTTATGCATGAAAGTTACATTGAACGATATGCATATAATAATGAATATCGAGATGTGTATGAAAGCTTGAGTCAAGGAAACCAAATTGAAGAGTTAGATTACCATGTACATAAAAATTTGTTGTGTCACTTGGGAAAGCTATTTTTTGCACAGGGAGAAAGAAACAATAGCTTAAGGAAGGCACACACTTCATTGATTTCCAGACATTTCGGTGTAGGCAAGACAATAGCGAATATCCAAAGGTATTGTTATTGGCGACACATGTTTGATATTGTATCTCATTTCATTAGAGGATGTTATTTGTGTGCAAAAAGCAAGCCTAGCAATATGAAACTAGGAGTGTACACTCCACTTCCGGTACCTTCATGTCCATGGGAGAGTATCTCAATGGATTTTGTAGGAGGTCTTCCAATGTCAAGGAAAGGTTTGGATTACTTGAATGTAGTTGTAAATAGGTTAATTTTTTTTCTTTTTTTTTTATGCCATGTAAAAAGAAAATTATAGATAAACAAAAAAATCATATTTTCTTTCAAATTGTTGGGTTCATTTTGGTTGTCCTACTTCTCTTGTAAGTGATCGAAATTCTCGATTTGATGGGAATTTTTGGTCAAATTTGTGGGACATGATGGACACTAAGTTGAAGAAGAGTACAACCTTTCATCCACAAACAGATGGTCAGACCAAGGTGGTTAATAGGAAAATCATTCATCTTCTTAGAGGATATTTCAGCAAACATCCCAAGTTGTGGGATAAAAAATTGCATTACATTCAACATGCATACAACAGGGCCAAGCATTATTCCACAAACACATCGCCATTTGAGGCGTGCCTTGGGTACTTTCCAAGATAGCCATTGGAATTCATCTTTGGGAAAGATGTTTGTATTGATGGTCATAGCGACATAGATAAAGCAAAGAAGTTCATTGAGCAAATTCAGTTGGTACATCACCTAGTGCAAGAACAACTTGAAAAGAGTCAAAGCAGCTACAAGGCAAGGCATGATGAACACAGTGTTGATCATAAATTCAAAGTTGGTGATGAAGTTTGGTTATATATTAGCAAAGAGAGACTTCAAGGGAAAGGTAAAAATCTTAAGCCAATCCATTTTGGTCCTTTTAAAATTCTAGAAAAGATTGGTAACAATGCATTTAAGCTAGATTTGCCTCCTTATATGCAACTGTACTCTATTGTTAATGTTGAGAATTTGAGATTGTTTGAGCCTCCGTTTATTGATGATCAAGGAGAGCATGTTCAAATACCATTAATAGATGATTTCTTTCCAGAATATCTTAATGAAATTCAACAAGATTTCATACTTGACAGAAGAACAAGAAGTTCAACAAGATCTCATACTTGACAAAAGAACCAAAACTTCAGCAAGATCTCATACTTGACAGAAGAACCAAAAATTCAATGAGAGGGAATGTTGAATACCTTAGAGTGGGACTCAAGGGAAAAAATCCTTCTAAGTCCAAATTGATGGAGATTGAGAAGGTGAGGGAGTTGTACCCTCACCTACTGAACAATTGGTATTATCTTTTGGGGTCCAAAAGGCTTCTAGGGGGGAGGAATGATCAGGTGCTTAGTGTTAAGCTAAAAAATGGAAGTGATAATAATTAATTAAAACCTAAATGACAGTGAATATCTTGTCGCCTGGAATCCAACACAATTCGTTTCATAAAAAATCGACTCCGTATGTGAAAGTTATAGCCTGCTGTTCGTTTTCCTAAACAGCTAAATTTTTTGCAGAAAAGGAAGGATTGGTGACATGGCAGCCTATTTAGAAAAAAATAATGCTCTAGTATTATTCTTTCAATTCAACCAATAAAACTATTCCAAGTGTTTAACTGTGGTTGGTTGCTGTGTTGTTGATTTGTTGCATTGTTATTAGTTTGGGAGAGAACCAATGGCATGGGGACACATGGCTAGCCTGGAGGCTGCCACATGCCCCCTTCCAAGGTACGAATTCCAAATAAGTCATGGTAAAAATATTTTATATGGTTTGAATCATACTAAATGATGGGAAAAATTTATGCTCGGGCGGAAGGGCGGAGGTCAGGGTCAACCCCGCAACCTCCTTTGCACCAACACAACAACATGTCTTTAGACCACTATGATGGTTCTTAATTGTTAATGGTAATGGAAATATATTTATTTCCATACCATTGGATAGACGGGCTGAGGAGGGGGCCAGCCCCGTGGGCCAACCCACTCATAATAGAACCATACTCCATGATCATGGCGCAACGCTCAACCAAATCCACATTTAGCGCTAACACAAGAATATCCATTAATTAAACTCACAATTAACAGTTAATTAATATAGTTTAATTCGACGACGGAGTTGGCAGTGTCCACTATTTGCAACGGGAATCCAAACTTAGCGGTGCTAACTAGAGTTATCTCTAGTTTTGGAGGATATTCCTAGGGAGAAATTGAATGAAGCATCGTTGGAGCAAATTTCAACCATTTTTTGCTTAGAAGGAGTCTATCCTAGCAGATTTGGATGTTTTGAGCATGTTGGAGTAGGTTTTAGGAGTAGTAGAGGATTGTAAATGAAATTTTTTCCATTTTGAGCTAATATAGAGGCCCCGGCCATGGAAGTTGGACCAAGGAGATGTAGCCCAGGATGGGTGAACTCCTTCATAAAAAAAATGTGTTAATTGATCATTTGATGGTTTGCTGTACATTTTATAGCTGTTGTTCAACATTGTGTTTTAATGTTATTATGATCATGAATTTAACATAAAACTTAATACATTTACTTGTTTAACACTCATAAACACCTCAAGAATCCTATGCACACGAAGCAAAATATCAACAACTTATTTATAATTTTGAACATGAAATTAGCATATCAAAAATAACATTCAAATTCAGATCACTATGACCCATAATTAGTCAATTTTTGCCTATGCTTGAGCCCATATTTCATTGCACAATTCCTAAGAAATTAGGCCCCTATTATTTAGGAAATTCCTCTAAAATGTTTGCGCAATTCCCAAGGTTAATCATCTAACTACATGCAACAATTTTACACTCAAGACTAGTCTACAACTGATGTTACACTGCCTTAGAATCTCCACTAGAGATGAGTAACTCAAATTATTTTTATGCACTAGCTAGTTTGGGTTGATTGATTAGTTAACTAGATGATCACTAAGTTTGAATGAAGTCCCACTGCACAACTAACCTTCCAATAGTTCCTCCAATAGTTAAAACTAGTTTAACAAAAAACAACTTGAAATAATTGACCTTGATTGCTATAAATTAGAAATCACGCATGCTTAAATGAAATCTAACTCCTTTAACTCAAATTTACTGAGCTAATAGTGAAAAAATCCATGTTGCACAAGTTAATTGCATCCAAATTGTTTGTTGTTGTGGAAATTCATTTTTTCTCGATTTAATCAAGGCATAATAAAATTGAGAATTTCTTGCTGCATTTTTTAAAACTCCCTCTCAATAAGAAAGGGATTATCAACCACCCCTATCCTGCACCTGTGGAACTTGAACTTCCCTCTTGACAAGGCCTTTGTCAAAATGCCAACATCTTGTTCCTTTGTTGAAATATATTGCAGAAACATTATCTACCTCTACACATAGTCCCTGAAATGGGGATATCATATATATATATATATATAATCTTTGATCGATTGTGAAATAAAGGATTCTCAGAGAGCTTGATGCAACTATGATTATCACAGTAGATCACAGTTGGATCTATCATCTAACCAAATAGTCCCACAACTATATTTCTCATCCAAAACACCTCACATGCTGCTTGAATTTCAGCCATGTATTATTATTTTTCTGAGATGAGTGCCACAAATATTTTCTTCCTGTTGTACTAGGAAATCGCTACGAACAAAACACTGAAAAATTCCATTTGATTTACTCTTTTGGTCTGATCAACTCCTTGCTCAATCTACATCTATGAAGCCACACAACTTCACTCCTTTTGTTCGTCTGTACCATATTCCAAAATCGGTAGTGCCTCTTAGGTATAGTTAAACATGCTTACATTCCCTCCAAAACAATGTGTTCGACCTAAGCATAGCTTGTCTCATCTAATTGATTACATAGTGCATATCTGGTCATGTGTTCATAGGATACATCATTGAACCCATTAGCTGTCAATAAATGGTATCATCCACTTCTTCACCTGAAGTGGCATCCTCCTTCCTCTAGTTGTTCACTAGAGGTGTCTCCATGGGCTTACAACTCTCAATGAAAAATTGTAGTATATAATTTCCATAATTTCCTTGAGACACAAATAGTTCCCCATCGCGTTACCATACTTCCAACCCATGGAAGTGGTGCATGAGACCCATGTCTGATATGTATGTGAAATCTTGAGAGTTTATGATCAAATTTAAAAGTGAAATTATTAGGGTTTTTAAACACTTATGTAAATTTCATTAACACATTAACATGCTTTAAAAATTAGTTTTGTAGAAAATAAAGAAGACATCAATACCATAATAGTATACACAAGAAAACAAATGATGAAGGAGTTCAACCCTCCTGGGCTACATATCCTGGTCTAGCTTCTAATGTTGGGCCTCTTTCATTATTATCAAAAATGTGTGTTTACATCAAGTTAAAGTGCTAATAATGCTAAAACGGTGTCTCCAATGGCTCCAGAACAATCATAAACCCCTAGTTGGGCTCTTTCTGCACTAAAAAAGGTCAAAAACAGATTGAGTTACGCTCCAATGGAATTTTATGCTAACTGTCCTATAATTCACACTTCTCTGCTTTCTGCCCTACATTTTCTGCCTTTTTCGGCCACGTGGAGTGACAAATTCACCCTGTGTCGACGAGATTCCGATTGCACCGGGTGAAATTTGTCGAATAATTAATCACGCTCAGTCATTCTTTATCCATCTAAAAATGTGCCAAGTGGTCCTTTATTCTCCATCAATTTTAGAGTACAGTTAACATTTTTCCCGCCATTTTCTGACTCCGGTTGTTGACTTCGGTTGAGTCTTGACGCTGGTTGGGGTTAGTGGGAACCCTACACTAGGAAGTTTCCATGCCCATTGTTATGCAGGTAAATCCTCTTTGCGGATGGAGATGATCCCTCTAGCCATAGAGTGGGTCTAGAAACAAAGGGACACGCTAAAGTGTTGCTTCCTAATTATTGAATGAACAAGGGAAACAGTAGATTGACCTACCTAGAATCCAACGCTGTCGTTGTTGCTGCAGTAGTGGTGGCCTCTTGCTCCTACTTCGGCAAGTCACAATCCATTCACCATTACGCTTGGATACATGCACAAAGAATAAGGAAACAAGAGCAACATACAAGATGACAACATTCCATTCATAACTATTAACTAGTCAAAGAGGGCTAAACACATTGTGTTAAACAAACATTATAACATAACAGTGGAACCAAACAACAGTCATGTATATAAATGAATATAAGGAAGAGTTACAACTGATGCTTTGACGTCGCAGTCTCCTCCAGCGCGGTTTAGGCGAAGCGTGTCTTAGATGCTCGTCAGGGAATTTGGACGGGGTGAAGGCATGGACTCAAGCTCTCTCAGAAGTCATGTACTCAAGCTTCCTCAATGTAATTCCTTATTATTATATCTTCTCTAGTCATTCAAATATTCAGTCATTCAACTCTTTTGTACTAGGAGAGATAGCTTCTTTTATAGAGGAAAAGGAGGAGATTAGGATCCCTACAAAGGTGGGATTTGGTGGAGTTCCTGGAAACTGTGAACCGAGGTAGTCTGTTTATCGGGCCCAACCAATCCCAATGAATCATCCTCAAGGTGGTTGGAGTGGAATCTCCGCCTCTATTTTTAAAAAACATTCCATAAATAGCTTGGCATGGGTGGCAAACTAGGATAGAGCGCTAGCTGGCGCGAGCCTAGTGTTATTTTTCCTCTTCAGCGTGAGGGCATAACTGATTACCCATGCCAAGGCAAAAAAAAGGGTTTTTGAGTCTCTGCTCAGGGAATTGTCAACAAGAGGAATGTACACAATGATGGTGTTTGCAAGGTATGACACTGCTTATTGGTCACAAAAATGACCCTCCAATGGGCGAGAGAAGAATTGTAGGGACAGTGCCAAAATTCTGTGTAACACCCATCCGCCATACCCTTGACTATGGAATAACCTTTACCATGGCATGTGACAGTGTTTGTGCAAACCACATGAGGTAACATTAACCGTCAGGCTTAAACCATCTGCCAAGACTAACAGTCACTGCACCTTCGTTCACATGTTGGCATTAACCATGGGGATTCCCCTCATGTCCAGTTGGACTCTAGCATTACAACTTGACTCCGCTCTGACCATGGAATGTAACTAGACTTCATGAACGCCATAGGTTAACACCAACCACTCCTAGACTTTGCATATAATTTTGTTATATGGTATTTCACATGGTGTATATGGTATGATCCGTCAGTTTAAACTTTGGTTTAACCATATGATATATGCTTTATATAATATGTACTGTTTGGAATTGTCATAATGCGTAATATATAGTTTGTGCTATGTTATATGTCACATACATAAAATTTGGGGCCTGGGTTAACCCCTGACCCTGGTTGGTGAACCGATGTCTAGGGTTAACCCCGGTCCCCAACTCCAAACATATCGAAAACAAATTTTAAATAGAAAATTTAGACTATAGGGGTTAAGAACCAACATAGCGAAGATGGTGGAGGACTTGGTCGGTATGTGTGAGGTATTGTGTTCGAGTCTAATGGGCTGCCTGGCCTCCATAAATTTTTTTTGGACTAGTGAGTGGAGGCCACATGAAAGCCACTGATTGACCCACATGGAACTCCCTCACTGGGACACCAACAAAAACCATTAAAAAATAAAAATTCACCATGCCACTACCAATAAAATATGAAAAATTTTGATCAATGGCTGATCCATAATCAAACAAGTCAAATGCCCAGACATGGTCCAGTCAGCATACAGACTGTTGACTGGGCATCCTTGCAAACTCAATTTCAAATTTTTTAGTTGTTTCCCCATTTGAACAGAATTGGATAACGGGAGCATACGATGTTGGATTTTAGTGAAATGAGTTGCAATGGATTCAGGGCGATGAGATATACTGTTTGGCACTAGTTTTGAGCCAATCCAAGAACTTTGAATTTTGAACACTTTATTGATCCACTGGATCATTCCTCCCCACTGGAAGCCTTTGGACCTCCAAAATATCTTTATCAGTTAACAAATAGATCAGGGTACAACTCCCTCACCTTTCTAGTCTCAATCTAATGAATTTTTCTTGAATTTTTTACTTTGAGATTTTAATGAAAATACTTCTCTTTCCTTGATTTTGGAGTCTTTGTCTTGCTGTCATAGATGAAATCTTGCTGCAATTTCCAAGAATATATAGAAAATAAAATGGGCTTTGAAGGAATATGTTAGTGTCTATTGGCACCTCGTTTTTTCCACAATTTTACCATTTATCCTTTCCATTTTTCCCTCTTTTGTCACAAAAGTCTCTCTCCCATGTATAATAAGAAAAAGTATATTTTAGTTTGAACCAACTATGTTAGCATGTGGGTGGAAGCTAAGGCTTTGTATGCTGCAACTGAAAAGGAAGTAGTGGAATTTATTTTTGAAGACATCTTCACTAGATTTGGAGTACCCCAGGAGATTGCCACAAATCAAGGCACACAATTCACATCTAAATTGGTCAAGGCTCTCGCTTAACAGTATCAAATCTAACACTGAAAATATACTCCTTACCACCCCCAAGCTAATGGGTAGGTGGAATCCACAAATAAATTATTATAATCCATCCTGACAAAGACCATTCAGTTACATCATAGGGATTGGGCAGACAAATTGTTAGAGACATTATGGGCTTACCGCATCATTTGTAGGAATGTGACAGGGCACACCCCGTATGAGTTAGTTTATGGAAATAAAGTGCTACTGCCTATTGAGTTCCAAGTGAAGACATTTCGGATTACCACTCAACTTGGAATGAATCTTAATGAAGCCCATGAGCAAAGAATGATGCAGTTGAATGAGCTCGATGAGATTTGAGAATATGCATAGCACATAGCTGTATTGTTGTAGGATTAGAGAGCTCGTTAGCATGATAATTTTATTAATAAGAAGGTCTTCTGCCTAGGAGATTGGGCCTTTCTTTATGACAGTAAGTTCAAACACTTCAAAGGTAAATTATCAACTAGATGGTTAGGACCTTATGAAGTAGATGAAGTATTTGATAATGGTTCAGTCCACATTAACACTATTGATGACAATAAGAATTCTTTTGTAATAAATGGTCACCGACTCAAGATTTATCATTAACTGTTCTCTCGACAACAATTTTTGCAGGAAGTATGAAGAGATCCAGGAATGGATTTGGTTCATGAAAATGACTAGCCTCTTGCTGGTTCCTCTAGTTGATTCTTTTATTCTAATATGTATATAATAACCAGTTGGCTATCATTGTTTCATATCTTCAAGTGGGTATCCCCACAACCCATGTAGAATAAAGGCGAAATTTGTCTTGGGTGGGTTTATTCCTTTAGCCAGACTTGATAGATTATCTATGGAAAAGGAGCCCCCTTGGAGTATTCTTTTGGATGATTTCAGAATCTCGAAAATTGAAAACTCCTGAGAGATGACTGATTTAGGCTCATAAAATTTCATGGACCAATGGTAGCCGAGGGATTCCTTAAGTATATATTTGTTCTTTTCCAAGCTCAAGGAAACACTTACGGAAAGGAAACCCCCATGGAGTCTTCTTTGGATGAGTAAGAATCCCTAAATATGAATACATCGAGAAATTGCTACTTTAGGCTCATTAAAATAAGAGAGTAGTAGTGGTTAGGGATTTATTGACAATAGAATTATTATATTATGGACTCAATAGAATAAGTACGGAAAATAAATCCCCCTAGAGATTTATTTTCGGCCATTTCAAGCTCTCTAAATAAGAAATTCCTTAGGAAATTTCCATCTAAGGCCTGATAAGAATCCATGGGATGATAAATAGGTTCTCTTATGAGGCAAAAATCAACACAATACATGTCATTCAACAAAGGAATTTTCTAGATTCTATGTTTTACATTTTGTACTTGGCATCTTTGTGTACTCTATTGTGTAAAAATTTAGAGTCTGCTATGTACTTTGAGAACAACATTTTTATATATAGCATGGTTGGTACTTATGTCATTTTCATAAAAGGATCACTTCATAACTAGTTCTCACTTCTAAGGAGTGATCTCTGCCACTCAGCACTCTACATGACACTATGCAAGAAGGAAGTTTACAACATCATTTTCTATTCAGAGCCTTACTGCTCAATGATCTTCAAAAATTATTACCCTATATCATCTTAAGTGGCTCAGGTATGTGCTTAATATTGCTTGAATTTAATCATGAGTGGTGGAAATGTATGCTATATGTTTTGCACCTCTATCCCTTCTCCTAAGTTATAATGATGAACCTATTTATCCTATATTCCCATGACTCTAATCCTATAATTTCTTCCACGATTCAACCATCTCATAAAATCATATGTTCCCTCATCCTCTTCCCATTACCACTCCATCATATCTCTGATCGATCATGATCGCGTGTGAAAACTGTCCCTCGGGTTCAGCATCATCACTCCATACCGGTTACATATGAGCCCTTACTATCATTGCATCTCAAATTTCCCTTAACCTGTAATGATCGACTCTATGATGTAACTATGCTGCACAAGACACTTTGAGTTAATCATAAGTGAAAAGGGGCAACTTTTATGACCAGAATGTGCTTATTACATCCTTGAGCCATGAATCTGACCGCACTTTGAGATTTTGGGATTATTTGAACAGGGGACTGGGCAGTTGACAGAGGAAGGAAGTCCATTCACAGTGAATTGCAAATTTAGTTGACATGGAAGATGACTTCCACGAACCTACATTTGGCCAATTTTTACGCAGCCCTGAGTATTAGCACTACAAAGGCATTTTGGAGGAGCGAGGTTGGTTAACCTTTATGCAAAAAATTCAAGGTTACAACGATAATATTTCTCTAGCGTTTGCCCAAAATTTTTATGGGGAACATGTCAAAATCGGGAATTTAAGTTTAAAAATCACTGAGAATTCATTGAGCAGGGCGATAGGCCTACCTATAGAGGGTGAGCCATTCTTCAAAGGTGGGCAACTCAATATTCCAAACTGTGCCATGTTCTTGAAGTCGACGTATCGATCAATTAGTTGGGTGAAGGGAGTATTGCAAAGTTGTGTAGAAGACCAGTGGCAGCCTTTAATCACCATGTTGTAGCTCTTCCTCACTTGCGAAGGAAGGTATGCTTTTGTATTTCTATACCATATTCAGTTATTAATGCATTTCACCGAGAATAATCGAATAAAATTCTAAATTTCTTAAAGTTGAGTCTACATAAGATGGCTAGGGGTGTGTAGTCTAAAATTAGAAGTCCCGAGACGAATTTTTATCACCATAGTCTCATCAAGATCATTGTCATTACTGAACTATGTAGATGAAAGAAATAGTGGGAGGATTTCTTGGTGGAAATATTTCCTGGAGAGGAAAACCAAGTCAAGGGATGAGAATTAGTGGGTTGATCCATGAATCAAAAGACAAAAACCCCTGTGCCTAGTTCATAAGAAACCCCTATCCCTCCTACTGATTCTACGACCCCTGCCTCTCCTATTGCCCCTACCAATAAAACTCCTCAGGACACAGGCCCCTCTTCGAAACATAAAGAGGCTGAATTTTCTTTAAAGCACCTAGTGGGAAAGAAGAAAAAATGAAAAAGGAATAGTGCTGAGATAAACCAACCTGACCTAAGCCTTGTCGCGAAGAAAAAAGGCGAAGAGCCGTAGTTGAAGACACCTAAGTTTAATGATGGCGTTGAGTCGAAACAAAAATGTAGAAGGACCCTCTTTCCTACCCATAAGCCTTTGACTCTCATAACATAGACCTATGTTCAATGCCATCGTAGAACTCACAGTATGGCAAAGACTTGACCCCTTGTGCTCTCGATTGAAAGTTCCGAACATATGGATGTTTCATCATCTCTTGATTCCAATGCCAAAACGTTTGAGTTTATCTTTGAAAAATCACTCATGCCTGTATCCGAAGAAGACATTCCAGTGGATATTTTCCATGACTTGGAGACATCATCCCCTGCCCAGCCTTCATTGAGTATAAGTGTTACTAAGGCGCATCAGAAAGTTTCTTCACCGAGGAGAAGCATTAGCAAGGCACTCAGAGGTAGCGCCTCCCAACAATCCATGGCACCTGCAAAGACTCCAACTCTTGATGAGGAGGAGAACCTTAAGATCTGACTGGTCAAGCTAGAGAAACAAATTGGTAAGCTCAGTGAACAAGCCAAAAAATATAAGTTCTTATTCGACTATGTAAACAAAGTCAATAAGCATCTTGGGGACACTAATCTTCGACTGTTTGCCTGTAACAATGACCTGAAGAGGAACAATCAACAATTATTTCTTTGGAAGGATTCCAGGTCCATGCACACTAAGAATTTAATTGCACAGGGATTGGCCCTACAGTTAAAGAAGTGTTCTACTCCCATGAAACATGGAATAGAAGTTCTGATCAAGACTGCGACCATGACTCTTTTAATTTTTCACTCCTTTTTTTTGGCGGACTGTAGTAAATTCATGAGGAAATACATCCAAATCGGCATGGGGGGATGTTGGTGCTTCATTTTGTCCCTAATTTTACCATTTATCATTTCCATTTTCCCCTCTTTTGTCACAAAAGTACTCTTTTACTTACCCTCATATCACTATCATTTCCATAAAACCTCACTAAAACCCTACTTGAGGTAAATTCATTACATTAGTATCTTTTTGCTATTTTGTGATTAAATATTGAGTAATTTAAGTTGAATGCCTAATGAGATAACTAATTATTATGGGCTACATGTGGAAGGATGTAGTAGCATGGTCAGGACAACTACAAAGGGAAGGCATCCTTGTCAACAAGCTTACCTTTCCATTTCCATAATCAACAACTGAGTTCCTAATATGTACTCAACATCAATGAGACTTGATATACTCTTTCTATGACTTCCTCGCTTCAAGATATTGAAATTCACAGTTGAGATCTTTACCAAGCCGAGCTCAATGACAAAGATTATCCATATGCTCATTGTAACAGGACCATGCCAATATTGGAATTTGTTGGAATCGTTATGTCAAGACGAGCGAAATCATTCAGGGATCATATCGTATTGATTTTCCAAGTTTCTATGTATCAACTTATACTATTTTGTAAATGAATAGTTTCCTATAAAAGGGACAGGACTTTAATAAACTAGTTATTCGAGTTTTTATTCATGAGTGCAAAACATTGAATCATCCAAGGGCTGTTCAGAAATTTCTCTCTATAAATGAAGACAGAGTTTAGATTAATAAAGCATGGATATGGTTTGATCAGATCGTTCCAAGTTCTAGATTGATTATGAGTTTTTAATTTGAATGTTTTGAATACTTCTTTTATTGTAATATTTTAAAGCTTACCCATGTTTGGCCGAGCCCACCATCATTTGGGAACAAGATTCTTTGTTAAGTTGCAGGTATATAAATGTGTGCTAGATCGTTGCATTCATTTTTATTCAAGCCTTTGTGAATTCGATTTAGTTTATTAAGTAAGAATGTGATATGTTTTATTTAATTCTAGAGTTTCCATGATCATTTCAAGCTTCACATTTGTTGATTGGTAACGAAAGCAAGAGTTCTGGATACACCTCTACATTTCCAAATCTCATAACGTCTGTGTGTGAATCTATAGCGCAGAGAGATGCTCTGACCCTCAGGGAAATAATTGTGTCTCTATTGATTTATGAAGTTAGAACGGTTACACACATTACTTCTTGATGATGATCATGAATGAATGTTCCTTTGAATACATTGAATAGGTGAAACTATGATTTGTTCAACGAAAGAAATATTTGATTTAATAAATATCTAGAATGTGTGATGGCTTATGTTGGATTGCGAATTGTGAATGCTTGAAGAATTTTGATTTCATTTATGAATTTAGGACTGAGAGTGATCGCTGTGTGAGAGTATTCGTTTTCTAGGGTGCATAAGTCAAGAGTAGAGTTAAGGTCGACAATATGTTTCAAGTAAACAAGTAGATTTAATTTTTTCTTTCAGTTATACTTAAGATTTGATTAGGTTGTGTGATATTTTTACAACAATGACAATTATTTGGTGATGATTGGTTTCTTTAAGTGCAGTAGTTCAATTTAAAGAAGCATTGAGTGATTAGTTAATTTTATGATTTTCTCTAGGATAGAATTAGAAAGTGAAATAATTAGATTCTCGTTCCATCATTTCTTGAAGGTGTGTAATTCGTGTTTAGTATTTCCATTCCATTTGGAATTGAGTGAAGTGTGATTTAAAATTTGTGTGATTCGGGTGAATTAGTCAAGTTAAGTACAATACTAGAAATAATGTGATTTTCTTCAGTTTGGTTCCATCCAAAACATGGTTAATTCAATTTAGAAATTGAGCTCAAACAATAGTATAGATTTGGACTTGAAAGAGTGAGAATTTTTTTTCAGTTATCTGGATTTCGTAGAAGAGTTTAGCCTCCATTTCCAGTATAGAAGTTCAAGGTTGATACCATAACAATGTGTGTGTGTGAGAAATTAGATTTACCAACTCAGAATTGTTTTGTTATTCCATAAGCCTCAATAAGTTAGTTGTGTTATTTCATAGTTTAAATGCTATAGTAGCTTAGATGAATTATATTATCGATTTCGCTCAGAGTGAGTGTGATAAATATAAGTTTGTAGTTATTTTTAGAATAATTAGATTTGACTATTGATTCTGCCTCTTTTGAGAAAGATTGTTTTCTAGTTTAAATAAGAAGATTAGATTATAGAAAGGCTAGATTGAAGTAGAGTAGTGTGGTTTGATAGACTAAGTAAATTGATTTCCTTTTGTCATTATTTGTCTGCAATTTAAAGGGGCATTAGACAATAGAAGTTTTTTATCATTTTTTACTAAGAAATCATTATCAAGGAAACTTATATACTTTGACATACACTGAATCAAAAGCACAGTACAACTCATGTTTACGATTCCTCGTTGAAAATTAAATAATAGGAGCTTTAATTTGCTAATTAAAACTCTCAACAATGTCTAAATTTTCAATGATCGAACATACTCTTTCAATTTTACTTGGTAGTGGGCTAAGTCAAAATTTCATGTTTTCAAATCAATTTTCAAATAAAATCTTGTTCACTGCATGTTGTCTAGGTTTGAAATGATAGTCCCTTCAATCCATTCATGGTCATTATTATTTCAAGGTCATGTCATCCATTATCACCTAGGTTCTTAGTGTTATCACAAAATTGTACTTGATTGGCTGCTTATCAAACAACTTAGTGTAATCGTTTCAAACCACTTCTAACTGAATCTTAGCCTCTTCAGTTTGAGAGGGATCTCTCAATTTATGATATTGAATAATGATAAAGTACTAGATGGCTAACTCTATGGAAATTGTAACTTGTTTTTTTATGATTGCAGGTTGAAAAGAATGCAGGCTTACTACCATTGGGCTTATGGAGTTAACAATCAGTATTTTCAGTGACAAAATTTCTTCAACATGGAAGCTGAGGTAGATAGAGGTCTTTAACAGAGGCAACTCACACATAAAACATATGAAAACACTGTCATTTCATCACTAAAGGAAGTCATAACATAAAATTATGAATTCTGAGTAATAGAGATGAAATGTACTGCAAGTGGTAAAACATAAAGATACAGATCAGTAGGACATAAAAAACCTGATGAGAATCTCAGGTCTGCTAAGAAGAATTTCACTTTGTATTACTGATATAGGTCAAATACATAAAGCAACAGTTTGGTGCAAATGTTCTCCAACCCTTTACTACTTCGTTGATTTGAATTTAAATAGACATTATTTACAACAAGGATGATCTTCCTGGTGGTTAGGTCATCGAATTCTTCTAGGACACCTTTCATAACTAAAATACATAACTTCTAATAGAAAACTGACAGCTATACCTTAAAGAAACCATCTCCTAATAGGACTCTAACTCCTATTTATTACATTGCTCTACCCTATCTGTAAGAATTTACATTATAGTTAAAAAATAAGTATCACATGATCGAAAGACACATGACATAATTCATTGCCACTTTACATATTTAAAACCCTCCTAGATTTATGGAACATAACCCTAATTTTTATTAATGCATGACCCTTATCTTCAAAGCTAGTTTGGCTAATGACCTGTCTTCATAACACTTCCTTCGAGTCATAACTATTTAATAATAAGCTCCCTTGACATGATGGAGGACTCCAGATTTCCAAAAACTTCTTTTAGGATCCTCAAAAGCCCCAATAGTTTCTCGCTACGAAATTAGGACAGTTTCGTAGTGAGCTTTGGTAGCGTGAGAAAATTAACCTTTCCACCCATCTTCTTCAATTCTTTGTTATTCCACCATGGCAATCATATCATAACACATCACCACCATGAATCTCCCTCGAAAACTGCAAAAAATGACTTTAGAATAAAAAAGGCTGCTACAGGTTTTTTTGTAGCGTATTCGAGGCTTCAAGCCCGAGGAACACTACGAAACTATGTAAAAAACCCAGAAATTTCCTATTTCAAAACTGTCTTCAAAAACTGACCTCTAGCTGCAAAATCTTAATTTTTTGCATGTAATGAACCTTCTGAGGCATATTAAGTCTCAAATTATTTCTCCTGTGTTGTTTCCTACTCATTTATGATCAGTTGAGCTATAGGCTCTTCCACCACAGTCATTTACAAACCTTTCTTTTCCAGCTCTTCATGAATGAAATCCAATTGTTCTTGAAGATCTTTGAATTGGTATTTCATTGTTCTATTCTTGGATTGCAAGTTTAGGTTTGCCTTTTTTATGTTCTTGACCTCTCTTCTTAGTGGTTGAGTCCACTTTATCAGTTTTTTTGTATTTTCCAAGGTCTTTGCGACACTTGTGACTTGATCTTCCCAAATATTCCTCATTTGTTCAAACTGCACTCTTTAAGCTCTATGCTTCTTTGCCTCTTTCCTCAATACTGATATCCCTTCACCTGCCTCTTTGAACTTCTCCTTAATGGTTTCAACTTTTGATTTTTCAATGATTTTCTCTTTACCCTTATTTTGTTTGTTGACTAGTTCTTCTTTTGCAGGTGAGGAGAGGTCTATGATGCTTGGTGGTGGCTGAGCAGTTTCACTGACCTTCTGAGTTTGTTTGTTGCTTTCCATGACCTTTCTTGCATGTATTTTCATTATCTTTCTATCTTGAAACATGAAACCAACATCATCGCCTGCAAACTCTAACTTTTTAAATGTTTTACCTTTCTTTAGCTTCCTTCCTCCATCTTCAACATCTTCAGCTTGCACAATGAGAGTTTCTTCAATATCAATTGCATGCAAGATGTCCTCTAAGTTTCCCTTAAACACTGCTTGGCTCTTACTAACTCTCTTGCTACCGTGTTTGCTAACTTTTGGATTCTATTTTGGAGGTGTAGCTTTGGGTGTGTTAATCTTATGCAAAGGCTTTGTCTCCATGCTCACTGGTTCTAACTACTCTGCCACTGTTGGTGATGAAATATCTCTAGGTTTGGGAACTCTTTTAGGAGTGACAACATCTACCTCAAAACCACTCATGAATAGAAAGGATGTCCAATCTCTACCTAATCTCTTTAACTCCTCTAACACCAAAAACTTAATCAAACCATGGTGAAAGAGAGAAGTTTCATTTCCTTCTTTTTTGACTTGGACCTTATCTAACATTTTAGTTAGACTTCTGTATAAATAAAAGGGAAAGTCAAGAGAACACTTACCCACAAAATGCAATAGAAGCCTAAGGTGGTAGGATTAGACCATTTGAAACCTTCCTTCACAGGCGAAGTACTTCTGAATGATCATCAAAAACTTTGAGAAGTTGTCTTTCATGTAACTCCTTGGGATAGCATTTGTATGCTCTGGCTTGATGAATTCTTTGCAGTCCTGCATGGTGAAATTGATGGATTTAAACCATTGTTATTCTCCTCTAGGGATTCCTGTTGCTACTGAAATACTGTCTGGTGTTATTGTGAGGTTTAGCATTCCAACCTTTAAAGCCGTCCCAGTAAAAATATTAGCAAAGTCTTTAGAGACCTGTAGATGACAACCCTGCAGCCTTTGGCAGAATTGAAAAAAACTTGTTCTTATGAAAACCTCCAAGGCATTTGGGTCTTCATTGATAAAATTCATATCCATAGGCTCATATCTGTGGCAGTGACCACCTTTGTTAGTCTTCTTCCTTGCAGCCATGGTGAATTTATATCTTCTCAAGCTTGCTTGATTGATGACATCTGCAACCATTGAAAATGCCAGCAACCTGCTAGGCTCGATGAAGCAACTCTCCAGAAACCCAATAACATGTAAGGATAAAGAAGAGAATGAAAAATAGACTCAATGGGGTAATTTTTTATGGTTTCTATGACAAATCATGCCTTCATCATGACACATGCATGCTAAAAACAGTAATGATGACCTCAACCATGACTTTGTATTTTTGAAATAACCCTAACTGACCTGAATGACATCCACCTTAACTCCTCCAATGATGATCTGACACTTGACCTCAAGTTTGACAAGATATACAGGAACAATGTTTTTTGTAGCGTAGCTACTTCATTCCCCGACAATTTCACTATGAAACTATTAGGCAGTTTCGTAGCAAAAACTGTTATTTCACAGTGTAAAATACTACGAAAAGAGGTAAAACTGACTAAAGTGTCCTTTTTGAATTTAAATGCTTGGGAAATGAAATTTTACACCTAATGATGACTTATGGGACATGACATGACCTAAATGAGGGTGGGTTTGAACCTTAGGATAGGTTAAACATGTAAAAATTTGAAATTTTCCTATATCAACTTAAAAGGTTTAAGGAAGCCTTTGACAAATGAACTCTATGACCATGTTAAATAATATTTCACATTTTTCTGAGTTATAACACATAGATCGGTCACTACACCTCCATATAGGTAAAGGTCTATGTCTCTTTTGTTTCGCCACCACAATGTACAATCATGTCATAAAAGAAGGCAAAGAAAATGTCATTTCACCATACAAGTCATTCTCATTGGGAGTTACCAAAGATAGGAAAATAAAATAAAGGAAATTTTCCTTTTCTCAAAGAAGTATGTTACTTGATTAAAGTTTTTCAAATTTTTTTTTTTTCAAAAAGAGTTTCTAATTTCACTAAAGGAAAAAAATCAAATTGGTGATGTTATAAAAGGAAAAGAGGCTTCTTGAAGTAATTTAATTATTTTATTTCCAATAGATCTCCTATATTATCATCATCACATTCCACATCTTCCAAAGGTCGAATACAAACAAGAAAATTGTGGCAAAACTGCTATTTCTATGCTTCTAGAAGGCTCTACTACACTTTTGAAAGGCTATGCTACGTTTCGGGAAAGGGTGCTATGTTTCTAGTTTCAAGCTCCAAAACAACCATCCAAGGGTAAAAAAATATTTCCCAAAGGTTTAGATACCTTCTATCAGTAAGTGGATACTTCCTCACACCTATTTCAAGTAAAATTCTTCAACAAAATGGTGGATTCCCTCCTTAGGTTTTCTCCACTATGTTTTTGGAGTTTTCCATATTTGGTTTGTTTCAATTGATAAAACCCTAATTTCACCATCTAAAACCTCTATACATATTCCATACACATTATCCAAACACTCCTTATCACTCATATCCCTCCTTGCCACCATTTTCATTGAAACCCTAGTTTTCACTATGTTTTTGCAGGGAAACTAGTAAAACCTCATGTTTTGAACTTTTGGACACCTTCCTCATGCCCATTTCCAAAATTTCCACTTGCATCTTGTAGCCAATTCATCAACCTACCTCCCCAATTTTTTTTGATATTTTCCCTAACTTAATTCCATCACATTTCTGTCCCCAAAACCACTCTACCACTATCCCATGTTTTCCTAATTTTCTACCTTCCCTATCCATAGCTAGGGTTTTCATTGTTGAAAAACACCATGGAGGGTAAAAATAAGATCCATAAGGGAGGCCACTATTCCAGGTTTGAGCCATCCAACTTGCAGGATATCATTTCTTCTCCTTATGCCAAGAGATGTTTTGAAAACAACCGTTGTTTGAGGTTTTGTGACATAATCCAAGAGGTAGGCTGTCATACTCAATTGACAAGCCTTTTTTTCACTAGATTCATGAGAGAAAAGGCCATCATAGTAGGCATTGAATTCACCATATCAGCAGATTTTATTTCTTTAGCAACAAGTATCCCGAACCATGGAGAAATCTGGTTCAAAGGGACGGGCTTGGACCTTGAGAACTACAAAATGTTCTTATAACCTCATTGAAAACATGCTCCTGAGCACATCTTTCCTTTTAGGAATTTACTTGATAAATATTCCCCTTTTATGAAGTTAATTATGAAGTATTTTACATGTGAAGGGAGATTCTCAAGATTGTACCAATACCATACCAAGTTATTGATGCACTTCACTGCTACTAAGCCACTCACTTTGCCTAATTATTTATTCAGAAGTTTGGTCAAGATGACTAAAAGGGTACAGAGCAAAGGAAAATATCATCACCCTAGCTTGTTCCACCATGGTTTGGTCAAGATTATTGTTTTTCATTAGCTCTCAACAATCAATATCACTTAGAAATATTTCATGGAGATAGTTGCATTAATGCCTACTACTAGTCCACCCATCATTCATAGCACACCATTGGCATCAAGACAACCAAGTAAGTTTGCTCTTCAAGTAGGAAAGCAGAGGTTCCAAAGGTGCCTAGGGCTGAAAATAATAAAACCTATGAGGAAGGTAAGAGGATGGTTTTTTCTTCGAAGACCACTAAAGGTTTACTTTCACCTAAAAGTACAATTGAACAAAGATAAGCCATGGAGTAGGAACCTATTCATGATAGTGAGCCACTCATGCATGAGGATGAGTCACCATTGCAGCAGCATGAGGAACAAGTGCCCATAGAGGTTGAAATGGAAGAGAAGGTGAAAGGTAACATGATTGAGGAGACAATAAAGGAAAATGATGCAGAGATAGCAGAGTTGAAGGAAAACCTCTCAAAGTAAAATTAATTAATTACCTTCCTACAACAAGAAAATATGCAATTGAAGGTAAAATAATTGCTCCAAAGAAAAGGCGAATAGTGAGGCATACAAAGGTAAAGGAAAAGAAGTGGTGGATGTTGATCAATTTGAGGATACAGAGGTTTAAACAAAACCAATAAGGCGAAGAAAAATAGGGTTAACCAAGAAAAAAGAGAAAGAAAGAGAGTCATATCCACCATTAAGTCAGCTAACCTTTGATGAGTTGATCGCTGTTGAAATTGAGCAAGATAAAGAGTTGTGGCTTGAAAGGGTAAATATTCATCTTGAGAATATTTTAAAGAATGAAGAAAAGGATAGTAACCTCCATAGGCATATGGTGAGACATTATTTCACTAGGAACCAAATCGCCAAAGTGAGGGTGAAGAATTTGAGGAAAAAGCTTAAGGAAACCCTAATTAAGCTTAAGGAGAAAGATAACTTGGACCTACTAGTTAAGGCATCCCTAGTTGTTTAGTTTATCATCCAAGGATGTAATGAAACAAATTTCAGAATATATTGACCATTTTGAGTATTTTTGGTCAATTTTTTGAAAATTATGGAAAAATGGTCATTGCAGAAGCATCGCGCAGTGGCGCGATGCTTTTCCTCAGAGCATCCAAATGAGAAAAATTTTATATGGTTAGATTTATTTTGACTTATAATTCACAGATATGGTCTCGGTGGGGAATGTAACCCTCCATTTTTGAGGAAAAATAAAAAAATAATAACCCTTTTTTCATGCTACTAACACTCATTTTTCCTATGCCCGACGCTTTTGGAGTAAGGTTGGGAGAATGAATTTTTGAAGGCGTTCCAAGAGGTATTTTATGAGTTTTAGGGTTGGGATGGAAAAAGGACACACAGGGCTACCTGGCCTAAATTTTAGATTTTCAAATGGATTCCTAAAGGTCAGCTAAATTAACCTTGAAAGTGGTGCAACACTTCTGCTGGGAGGCGTGACACTTCTACTAATTGGTGCAACGCTTCTGTCTTGGATTCATTTTGGACAGTTGTCAATCCATAATACTCCAAATTCCAAGGTTGCAGCTGTTCTATGAGGTGTGCTTTGGATAAGAGAGTTTTTTTTCCTCTCATTGTTTAGGAATCATGTAATTGATCAATGATACATACACTCTTAGTTATTAGCTAAATTTGAGGGGACCGTTTCTAACTTCCCTAGATTCTAGGTAATAACTCATAGAGTGTATTTATGATGTATTTTGGATCAGGTTTCGACCCAATGAGGTTTCATGACTTCTATTTTCTATATGTAGTCAAAATAAAGTCATTTTATAGGTTGGATAGTTGTTATTTTAAGTGTGGAGCTAGTGTACAAACATTTTTCAGTGAAATCAAAGACATGTTGTAGCTATAATCTTGGGACTCCAGTGGTATGCTTCGAGCATTGTTTTTTATTTGCAACATCATCAAGTTTAATGTTGTGTTTTATTTCCATCACATGTATGCTTCTATATGTTTATCTCATGAGTATATGAACATAAATATTGCTTTCCATGCTCTGTTTTATAAGATTTTGATAAATTTTTTTCTACTCTTCTTGTGAATGAATTCATTTAACATGGTAATTTTGATTCTCTCACTATTTTCAAACCCTATACACAATGATAATTAAAATATGTTCTTAAGTATACCTACCTAGCCTCATCCCTGTCTCTACAACTGAACCTTTGAAATTAGACCTAAAACCTAGACCTAGTTCCTTGACTGCCATTCCTATCCAGCAAAAACTCAAAACAAACAAAACCCTAATTCACTGAGCTTTATAACTAGCCTAAGATAATTACATATATAGTAATCTCATTTACTGTAAAAGTGACATTGAGAGAGACCTATTTGGTTTTGGTAGGGCTAGATAGTAGACCTAAATATTGGTTTGAGGTTGCCTCCATTTCCATTCTCAGCCTTGGGAAACAGGGGGAGTGATAACATTTTTGGTGCCGTTGCCAGGGAGAAATTGCAAAAATTTCCCTGGGGATAATTATTTTATTTCACTGAAGGTTAGACTTGTGGGTGACAAGTTATGACATTCAAAGAAGGTTGAGTTAGTAAATTTGAGCCAAAGTGAAAATTCTCAATAAAACTGGCTCCCAAAAGACACACTAAGTCAAATCTATACCCAAATCCCTCACCAATTGTCAATGACCCTGAGAGTATTTTAAGAAAGAAGAAAACAAAGCCTCGAAAAGTTGGAAAAGCTATCGTTAGGGGAATTTTGAGGTCTAAAATGGGCCTCCTAATAAAAGTGTACAACTAAAATAAAATTTATAAGAACCAATAGGATTCAAGATGATGATGTCAACCATGGGGGATGATTCACCATTTTTGGAGTAAAAAAGTAAAATGATTAAAAAATAATAAATAATAAAACTACTTTTTCAACTCGTATTTTCAAATTATGTCCCTAAGGGTTTACTCACATTTCAAGTGGGAATAATCGTTGGATGAAAAAATTAATTCCTCATCGAAGGAGTACCCATGTTGCATACTTTTGATAGACCCTGCTACACAAAAAATGAGAAATACATAAAAAAACGTGACTGCAACCACGTTTTTTATGTATTTCTCATTTTTTGTGTAGGAAAGTCCATCAAAAGTATGCAACATGGGTACTCCTTGGATGAGGAATTAAATTTTTCATCCAACAAGTATTCCCGCTCGAAATTTGAGTAAAACATTATGGAGATACATTCAAAATACGAGTTGAAAAGAGTAGTTTTTTATTTTTTCCCTCTAAAATTTGATGATGTAATCAAATATTATTTGATTATTTCCACTATTATTTAATAATTTCCTTAGGAGGCCCATTTTAGACCTCAAAATTCCCTTAATGAACCCCACTTGTGAAATCAAACTCTTTGCGTACGAGGCTAATTTCTCCAGAAAGTTCGTCCTTCAATTTCAAATTTGAGACATCGTTGTTTACGTCTAAGTATGAATCTTTTATTTCAAAAACTATCTTTGAACCCATAGATTTTTAGACCTACTTTCCATTTTCTGAATATTCTTATTTTGAGCTTGATAGTGAAGTCTAGTCTAATTTTCATAAACTTCAGGATTTGGTCGATAAGTTTCAAGTAACTTCCGAAAAACCTGATTTCCAATATCAACATCAAGCTTTTTCTTCACCATCTTCTATCACACCTTCTCACACAACTACATCATCATCCCTCACTTGCATTAAATCATTACCTCTGCAAGTATTCAATCCATTAACACCTTCACAAACCCCTTCATTAGTCATGGCCATATTTTCTCCATTGATACTGCCACCACAACTCACTGCAATACCTCAAAACTATGGTTAAATATTTCCTCTTTTTTATGGAACATCAAAGGTTACTACTCATATACATATTTTCAAAGTAACTGATTTCATTGATCTTGAAGAGATTGAAAATGATTATGCCAAGATGCACATCTTAGCATAAAGTTTCTCAGGAGAGGTAAAGAAACGGTTCCGCTCCCTAACAACTAGTTCTGTAGCTAATTAAAAACAACTCATTGATTTATTTATGGAAAAATGGGAGGAGAAGAAGAACCCATTACAGATTCTAGCTGAATACAACGCCTTGAAAATAAATCCTAATAAGTTTGTACAAGACTTCACAGCTAGATTCAATAGAATTTATGATTCCATTCCTAAAATTTCAAGCCTCCTCTAGGCCTTGCGTTACTTCATTACCTTGATGGTTTTGATCTTGATATGGCTTACCAGCTGAGAGAAAGAAACCCATCTACCCTTGAATAAATGTAGAGAAATGCAGTGAGTGTTGAAGCAAATCTGATTATCAAGAAGTAAAAAATCAAAATAGAAAAGAGAGTAACAATAAAGGAAGAAACATCTACTTCATCAGAGGGAAAACTCAACATGTTGATCAAAACAATGGAGAAAATGATGGAAAAAATGACTATTGCAGATAGACAAGTTGAAACCTCAATTAGAAATCCCAATTTCAGGGGTCAAAATCAACAGTCTCAATACAGGATCAAGAAAAGTGAACAGAGGGGTCAAGATCCACAAAGTCAACAATAAATGTGCACTCCATTTCAAAAAAACTATACCTAAGGCCCTAATGAATAAGAAGAACAGATTTCAGGCAAAAATCATTTTTTAAAGGAAAATCAATAGCCTATTTTCCTCACTGAAGAAGGTCAGTTTTCTACATAAATGTATGCACCGAACGATAAAAAATATGTTTTGTAAAATGATGACATGTTATCAGTACAGACAAAATATTACCATAGGGAATATCAGAATGCTCTTACTAAGGTACTAGGGCCGTACGGTTTGAGAAACAGGAACGTTCCTATAACCTCAAGTTAGAAAAAACATAATTCTCAAACAAAGGCTCACCATAAAGAGATGACTACTTCAAATCAGAGAAAAGACAAAGGACCTATTGTTATTAATCATCTGAAAGGAAATGAAAATTCTAAAAACAATCAAAATAAAGATAAATAAGTTCAAGATGGAGGATGGAGAAAGGAGATTCTACACAAATATCATCTCGAAAAGAAAGATGCACCATCCAAAGAGGTAGAAAAAAATTCTTCTCTTTTTAGACTTGAAAATGAAATCTAAAAGTTGAAATTCTCCATTCCTTTAACTGAAATAGTCAAGAATGACCAATATAATTTTCAAGTAGCCAATTTTCTTAGGGTAGAACGGATGTCTGATATGGTCAATGTGAGTGATAATCAATCAGAACATTTATTTGTTCTTGCTATTGATGGTGACTTAGAAGATAATGAGGTCCCTCCTTTTTATCTTAGCCTCAAAATGCATTATTTTATCCTCCATAATGCCATGTTAGACTCCAGAGCATCTCACAACCTCATTCCTAAAGCCATCATGGAAAAAATAGGTTTGGATATCATAAGACCCTACCATGACCTTTACTCTTTTGATTCAGGAAGGGTTAAATGTCTTGGTCTCATTAAAGATCTAGTGGTGTCTTTAGAGAAAATTCCAAGCAAGAATGTACTCATGGATGTTGTTGATATCCTTCCCTGATATGGAATTTCGCTCTCCTGATCATGAGGAGCAAAAATTAGAGGCATCTTGCAACTCAACTTTTCCTATGCTACTATACCGGTCTTTGGACAACTCAAAAAACTATACCGGGAAAATAAGGTGAAATACAAGATTAGTAGCAAATAAAAGCCTAATAATCACCCCATACATTATTTTCACACGGATTTAGAGTCTTTTATCTTATTCAATTATGAATATTCAACGTCTTCAAAAATTTTGATGGAAGAAAAAGCAGAAAACTCAGAATTTTCAAATTCTGCTTTAAATATTTTAAGTGTAGAAAAACAAGAAAAGATTCCAAGTGGCTTGGAGCCAAGTGAATTAGCCAAAAAGAGAGATGAAACATTGAAATAAATAGAACCTATTGGTACAACAAACCTTTCTCAAGTATCTAGTCAAGATCAGTCATCCAAATTGCAGCTTCCCGATGAAGAAAGTGGTTTGTGGACCATGGATTTCGATGGAGCCTTAGGTTAGGAAGGAGTTGGAATTGGACTGTGGATTCACATCCCTCTGAATTAGTCCTTTAAACTTTCTCCTAATGTTCTAATGTATTCTTACAAATTGGCATTTGATTGTTCAAACAATGAAGCAGAATATAGAGGCTTTGCTATTGGGTCTGAAAAATTCTCAAGAAATTAGGTGCCAAGAAAATTTCTGTATGGAAACTCCGAATTGGTAATAAATAAAGTCAAAGGGTAATACCAGGCAAGCATACTAGAATGAGAGATTACCATAATGTAGTATTAGACATCCTCAAGACCTTCACTGAATATACTTTGGCATTGATTCCAAGGGACATAATTTTTATTGCTGATTCTGTTGCCACTTTAGCCAGCATGTTCAAAATTCCATTGTATCACAAAAATAAGTATGAAATTAACCTCTAACATCACCCTGTTGTTCCAGATTATTTTCAGTATTGGTAGGTTTTTCAATATGTTAATAAAATCAGCAAATTCTTGCAGACAGAAGAGGAGTTTGTGAGCTCACAAATAGATGATCAGTTTTGTGAAGATGATCAAGAAATGCAAGAAACATAAATGAAGGTACTACAATAGAAATATAACTCTATTCCAAGAGGTCTTGTACCTTTGGAGGACCTTTTTGACCAATATTATGTTGCATGGAAAACAACAATGCTACCAACAGAAGTAGGAGTGGAAGACCTCAATCTTGGCACTCCTAAAAAGCCCAAAATGGTCAAGATTTCCAAATCCTTGAGCTCATAAATGAAAGGTAAATATGAAGCACTCATGTCTCAGTTTGATGAATTTTTGCATGGGAGTGTTCTGATCTGAAAGTGTATGATAAGAGTATAATTCAACAAACCATTCCTTTAAATCCTGATCAGAAACTAAGGAGAATGAATCCCAAGTTGCTACCCTCCATTCAAAAAGAGGTGAACAGGTTGTATACTGCTAGTATTATAGCTCCTCTTCATTTTTCAAATTGGATGTCAAACTTAGTGTCAGTAAGAATTAAGACCAATGAGATTCGCTTGTGTATAGATTTCAGACATCTGAATAAAGTATCACTGAAAGACAACTACGCACTTTGAAAGATGGATCATATTCTGCAAAGGGTGGTTGGTTCTTCCAGACTTTCATTACTAGATGGATATTCCAGGTATAATCAGATTTTAGTTCATCTGGATGATCAGGATAAGACAACCTTTACAACACCTTGGGGTACTTTTATGTATGCTAAAATTCCCTTTGGATTGAAGAAAGCAGGGGAAAATTTTCATCGAGCGATGGATATAGCCTTTTCCACTGAAAATGATGTCCTTTTTGTCATCTAGCTTGATGACATCACAGTTTTTTCCAAGACGGATGAAGAGAACTTGCATTATTTGAAGGCAGTTTTTCAAAAATTCAAAAAATTTGGCATATCACTAAATCCAAAGAAGATTTTGTTTGCTATGGAATAAGGGAAATTTCTTGGTCATATCATATCTAAATACGACATTCAGATATATCCTTCAAGGATTGAAGCAATTCATAATTTTGACTATCCTAGAAGCAAGAAGGAAATCCAGTCATTCAATGGTAAAACCAATTTCTTGAGAAGGTTTATTCCTAACCTTGCTGAACATTTAAGAGAAATTACTTATATGTTGAAGAAAGAAAACAAGGTGAAGTGGTCTGATGAGGAAAATAAATCATTTAATCACGTTAATTTTGCATTGTCTCATGCTCCTATTATTACTAGCCCAGATTATACACTTGATTTCATCATTTTTTCCTTTACCTCTGAACATACTCGAGCTGTTGTCCTTATGAAAAAGAAATATTAGAAAACAGAGCATCCCATCATCTTATTTAGTAGAACCATGAGAGAGACACCCTTGAAGTAAAATATCATTGAGAAATAGGCATTGGCTCTAGTTAAAACATTTAAAGAATTCTGAGTGACCATTATTCACTCGGTGTGGCAAGTGGATAGCTGCCATGTTGGAGTATGACTTGGAAATGAAACCTAAAAAACTAATCAAGGGACAAGGCTTGGCTAAGCTCATATCAGACTCAAACTTGCATGCCTTGGACATCAATTTCATTGCTGCATTATCTGAGGAGCAAGAGGATGATTTCTTACCTCAGGCATCTCAAAATTTTTCTTCATCGCCATGGTATGATAATATTACACATGTGACGCAACATTTGAATCCTCCTCCCATCTTGCGTAGCAATATAGTTAGATCTCTAAAGTTTAAGGCTCTTAAGTATTGCATTCTTAATAATGTTTTGTATTGGAAAGATCCGGGCGGAGTTTTATTGAACTGTTTGGTAGAAGGTGAAGTTGAGAAAGTGATAAAAGACATTCATAAAAGTGATTGTGGTGGTCATATTTTCTGGAAGGCTAAAAAAAAAATATACTGAGGGAAGGATTTTATTGGCCAAGTTTGTTTTCTGATGTTTATAAGACTGTCATGAGCTGTCATGAATGTAAAATTTTTCAGGGAAAGAGAAAGCTTTTACCGCTTCCCTTAAAAACATTTGTAGTTCAAGCACCTTTCCAGAAGTGGGGCCTTGATTTCATTGGAGAGATCCATCTTCCACCATCAGCTCAACATAAGTGTGGATACTCACTGCCACTGGTTACTTCACAAAGTGGATTGAAGCCATCCCCACGAGGAAAACTACAGACACCATCATTATTCAGTTTTTGGAGAGAAATATTATGCCTTGTTTGGTTGCCCACAAAAAAATATCATTGACAATGAAACCACATTTAAGTACAAAAATATGATTGAATTTTGTGGTAAATATCACATAAGACTCAAGAATTCTACAACATACTATCCTCAAGGAAATGGGTTGGCTGAATCATCAAAAAAATCATTGGTGAACATAATCAAGAAATTGATGTAAGAGAACAAAATAAATTGGCACAAAAGTCTCATAAATTCTCTATGGGTGGACAAAGTGAGCATGAAGAGATCAATCAACATGTCACCTTTTCCGCTAGTGAATGGTGTCGACACAGTGTTTCCCACTTCTCTAGCAGTGCCATGATGAAAATTCTGCAAGAGATTGACATTGAGGCAGATGACATCCATTTAAGAATAAGTCAAATGATTCACTTAGAATAGTCAAGAGAAGAAGTTTTCAATCACACTTCAAAACTTCAGGAGAAAATTAAGAAGATCTATGAAAAGAGAACCAAAGCTGATGATTTCAAATTGGGAGATGTTATTCGATGGGATGCGTGAAATGAAGACAAAGGAAATCACGATAAGTTTGATAACCTATGGAAACGTCCATAGAAGATTACATCTTAAGGTGTAATAAGGAATTATTTTTAGAATATCTTGATGGGCAGGAAATTCTGGGAGGACCGGTGAATGGTAGTTTCCTCAAACATTACCTTACCTCATCTTAAAGAAAAAGGTTCACTTTTATTGTAAATATTGCTTTTATTGGTTGTCAAAGAATAAGGAAGTTGTTGTAGAAGTTTTAAGCCCGAGGAGAAGGCCATGAGACTTCTATGATCAACTGATATTTTTCTTTTAAAAAGTTCAAAAAGTCAAGTAAGTTTTTGAGTGAAAGTCATTTTTTTTTAGTTAGTCATTTCAGTTTGTCGAAGCTATTTTGGTTTCCAGTTTTGACTCCATTACCCAATGGATGAGGCTACATGATATGCGGTTTTATTGATACCTCCTGAAGGAGATTCTATCCTCAACTGGAGCCAATGTTAGTGTCTAAATGTTCAGTGATCAAACATACTCTTTTAGGTTTACTTGGTAGTGGTCCTAAGCCACAATTTCATGTGTTCAAATCAATTTGCAAATAAAATTTTGTTCACTGAATGTTGTCTAGGTCTGAAATGATACTCCCTTCGATCCATTCATTTCATCATCATTTCAAGTTCATGTCATCCATTATCACCTAGGGTCTTAGATCAGTCATCACACCTCCATCTAGGCCAAGGTCTAGGTCTCTTTTGTTTTGCCACCACAATGTCCAATCATGTCATAAAAGAAGGTAAACAAAATGCCATTTTCACCATAAAATTCATTCTCATTGGGAGTTAACAAAGATAGGAAAATAAAATAAAGGAAAATTTCCTTTTCTCAAAGAAGTATGTTGATTAAATTTTTTCAAAAAATAATTTTTTTAAAAAGTGCTTATGATTTCACTAAAGGACAAAAATAAAATTGGTGACGTTATAAAAGGAAAAGAGGCTTCTTGAAGTCATTTCATTATTTTCTTTCCAATAGAGCTCCTCTCTTATCATCATCACACTCCAAAACTTCCAAAGGTCTAATAAAACAAGAAAATTGTGCCAAAAATTCTCTTGCTACACTTCTAAAAGGTTGTGCTACGCTTCTGGAAGGTTGCGCTACGTTTTTGGCAAGGATGCTACGTTTTTGGTTTCAAGTTCCAAAACAACCATCCAAGGGTAAGAACATATTTCCTAAAGGTTCAGAGACCTTATATCAGTAAGTGGATACTTCCTCACACCTCTTTCAAGTAAAATTCTTTAGCAAAAGGGTGGATTCCCTCAGGTTTTCTCTACTACGTTTTTGGTGTTTTCCATATTTGGCTTGTTTTAGTTGATAAAATCCTAATTTCACCATCTAAAACCTTCATACATCTTGCATACACCTTATCCAAACACTCCCTATCACTCATATCCCTCACCACCATTTTCATTGAAACAGTAGTTTTCACTACGTTTTTGCAAGGAAATTAGGAAAACCATGTGTTTTGACCTTTTGAGCACCTTCCTCATGCCCATTTCCAAATCTTCCAGTTGAATCTTGTAGCCAATTCATCACCCTACCTCCCCATTTTTTTTGGGATTTTTCCCTAACTTCCTTCCATCCAATTTCTATCCCTAAAACCACTCTATCACTATCCCTATTTTCCTAATTTTCCACCTTCCCTATCCACTACATCAAGCAAGGGTTTTCATTATTTAAAAACACCATGGAGGTGAAAAGAAGATCAATAAGGGAGGGCACCATTCTAGGTTTGAGCCATCCAACTTGTAGGAGATCAATGCTTCTCCTTATGCCAAGAGATGTTTTAAAAATAACAGTTGTTTGAGGTTTTCTAAGAGAATCCACAAGTTAGGCTGTCATGCTCAATTGACAAGACATTTTGCCACTAGATTTAGGAGAGACAAGGCCATCATATTAGACATTGAATTAACCATATCAACAGATTTTATTACTACAACAATAGGTATCTTGAACCATGGATAAATTTGGTTCAAAGGGATGGAATTGGACCTTGAGAACTACAAAATGTTCTTAAAAACTCATTGCAAAGATGCTATGGAGAACATCTTTCCCTTCAGACATTTACTTGATAAATATGCCCCTTTGATGAAGCTAATTATGAAGTATTTTACATGTAAAGGGGGATTTTCAAGATTGTACCAGTACCATACCAGGTTATTGATGCATGTCACTGCTACTAAGCCACTCAATTTGACTAATTTTTTATTCAGAAGTTTGGTTTAGATGACTGAAAAGGTACAAAGAAAATGAAAATATCATCACCCTTGTTTGTTGCACCATGGTTTGGTCAAGATTATTATTTTACATCAGCTCTCAACAATCAATATCACTTGGGAAACTCTCATGGAGATAGTTGCATCAGTGCCTACTACTAGTCCACCCATCATTCATAGCACACCATTAGCATCAATACATCCAAAGGAGGTTGGCTCTTCAAGCAGGAAAGCAGAGGTTCCAAAGGTGCCTGGGGTTGAAATTAATCAAACCTATGAGAAAGGAAAGAGGATGGTTTTTCTCCTAATACCACTAAAGGTGTACATGCACCTGAAACTACAATTGAACAAAGACAAACCATGAAGCAACCATCTATTCATGATAGTGAGCCACTCATGCATGAGGATGAGTCACCATTGCAACAACATGAGGAAAAAGTGCCCATGGAGGTTTACATGGTAGAGAAAATGAAAGGAAAGAAAACTGAGGAGATAATAAAGGAAAAAGATGCAGAGATAACAGAGTTGAAGGACAACCTCTCAGAGGAAAATTTCTTGATTACCTTCCTACAACAATAAAATATGCAATTGAAGGTAAAAAAATTGATCCAAAGCAAACCAAAGGCGAATAGTGAGACAAACAAAGGTAAAGGCAAAGAAGTAGTGGATGTTGATCAATGGGAGAATACATAGGTTTAAACAAAAAGAAGGAGGCAAAGAACAAGAGGGTTAAACAGGAAAAAAGAGCAATAAAGAGAGCCATCTCCACCATTAGGTGAGATAACCTTTGATGAGTTGATCACTGCTCAAATTGAGAAAGATAAAGAGATGTGGATTTATAGGGTAAATATTCATATTGATAAGCTTTTGAAGAAGGAAGAAAGGGATAATAACCTCAAGAAGGGATAATCACCAAAGTGAGGGTGAATAATTTGAGGAGAAAGCTTAAGGAAACCCTAATTAAGCTTAAGGAGAAACATAAATTGGACTTGCTAGCTGAGGAATCCCTAGATATTTAGTTTATTATCCAAGGAATGTCATGAAACAAATTTCAGAATATTTTGAGCATTTTGATTATTTTTGGTGATTTTTTGAAAATTATGGAAAAATGGGCATTGCAGAAGCATTGAGCAATGACACAAATTTTTTCCTCAGAGCATCAAAATGAGGAAAATTTTATATGTTAGATTTATTTTGAGTCTAATTTATAGATATGGTCTCAGGTTGGCATGTCACCCTCTAGTTTTGAAGAAAAATCCAAAACATAGCCCCTTCTTCATGCTTCTGCCACTCATTTTGCCCGTGCGTGGCAATTGTGGAGTGAGGTTGGGAGAATTAGTTTTTGAAGGCCTTCCAGGAGGTATTTTCTCAGTTTCAGGGTTGGGATGGAAAAAGGACATAGAGGACTACCTATTCTAAATTTCAAATTTGCAAATGGATGCTAAAGATCAACCAAATTCACCTTCAAAGTGGTGCGATGCTTCTGCTGGGAGGCGTGTCGCTTATGCTAAGTGGCACGACGCTTTTGTTGGGAGGCACGAAACTTATGCTAATTGGAATGATGTTTCTATCTTGGATTCATTTTGGATAGTCAAAAACTCAAAATAAGGACATTGGCTGTAAAAGTGACATTGAGAGAGCCCTCTCTGGTTTTGGTAGGGATAGCTACTAGGCCTAAAGATTGGTTTGAGGTTTCCTCCTTCAGTCCCATTCTTAGCCTTGGGAAATAGGGGGAGTGATAACAAAATATACACATTCCCTCCTTGGTATTCATTCAAAGGAAAATTAAATAATCTCAAATTCTTGTCACCTTGAACACTGTCTTCATGACGATGCTTAACATGTCTAGCGTTGCACTTGGATCGAATCTTGACCATATGTGACTGCCATCGCCATGCACCATCCTTTTTCAAATCCAAAACATCATGAAACCCACAAGAATAAGTTTTGGAACAAATTTCCTCTTTTCTATATTTCTTTTGCATTTTATCTTTTACCCCTACACTCTTTAACACTTGCATCTTGTTCACAACAATGTTCAACAATGATGCATGCTACCACAAATTAAATTCATTTTGTTTATTTCTTTTAGGAGGCAACGTGTTAGGCTCCTGAAACATCATATCACTTGGATGAGAAACATCAATCAAATCAGATTTCATACTTGAATCATATCCTTGAAAGCATTCATTTGAAACATCTTTATGCTTGAACATTAACAATGTAAAATTATGACTAGCATTAACAATTCTCTTCATTTGTCCATCATTCATAAGAGACAAACTCATTTTCTTACTATGTGCTTTAACAATGTACTCAATCCCATTCTTGAACAAGTGATACTTATTCTCATGGCGATGCAAAATATCTCTCCTATCATAAATATATGGGTTTCCCAAAACTATACCACATATATCAAGTGGAACTACATCAAGTTCAACATCATCAAGAAAGTTTGCAGTGATTGCAAATCTAAGTATGCACTTCCTTGTCACCTAAAATTTTGAATTCTCACATACCCAGCCTAAAGGATAAGTTTTAGGATGAAGAATGGTCTCTAAATTCAACTTCTTGACAATGTATTTAGAGACAATATTTTCTTATGAACCACTATCAAACAGTGTGTCTATCTTGGTATGCTTTGAAATAACTCTAATATGGAAAAGCTCAATTATTGTTTTTTCATCTTGAGTATCATTGAAACAACTTGAAGAACTAGTACTTGAAATGTACTTACCTTTCAAACCCATGTATGTGATCTTTGTTTCATCTCCGGAATATGAAACTAAATCATATTGTGTAGTTGTAGTTGTCTTCTCCTTCTCCTTTTTTTAAAACTTTTTTCGTCTCATCTCTACATGAAGTTTCCATGAATGGTCTTCATCATGGCCATCCTTGGAACAATGTTTCCATGTGAGTTTTTATTTATGCATCTTGATGGAAGCATTCTTCTTTCCTTTTCCCTTAAACTTGCACTTTCCTTTTTCTCCGGACTCAAAGGTTTTCTCACTTGTTTCATCAAAAACATGTTTGCCTCTTGCTTCTAGATGTGTGGCATGTACACAAAATCATCTAAACTTGTAGGGTTAAACATGAGAATTGTATGTCTCAAATAGCTATGCAAGCCTCCAATGTATTTCAAAAAATTATATTGAGATGACAAATATACACCCAATATCAATGCCCTCCTTCTAAACTCACGAGTATATCTTTGCACACTTTCTCCCTTTCCTTGCCTACAATTTTTCCAATCCATGATAGCTTTTTGCATGTATGATAATGGATGAAACTATCTTCTTAATGCATCAAAAAAATAATTCCAAGAAGATAAAATCTTACCATGTTTATTCATGTCCTTCTGAGTTTGCGGCTTCCCAACAAATAAGTGCTACATTTTACAAACTTAATGAATCAAGAAGAATCTTGGTCTCATCATCCTTGATCCTTTGTATCCTAAAATACAATTCAAGCTAAAAAACCCAATAATCTAATCTCTCAACATTTACATCTCCATCATACATAGGAAAATCAAACTTTATTTCAAGTTTAAAAAATGGAGTTTTATCATGCCCCTTTGGAGAATGTGGAGGTGTTTGTGAAGGGGTTGATGTAGAAGATGATGATGGTGAAGATGGTGGTGAGGATGGAGGTGAAGAGAATGGTGGAGTCAAAATTTGTTTTTCACCATTCCCTCCATTCCATTTTGTAGTCTTGTCCCCATATCCTCCATATCCTCTTGAAGGCTTATCTCCCTTTAAAGGATTGGAGCTCTCACCTTGCAACCTTGTGTTTCTCTCTTCATGGAAAACTTTCACCATTTGTGTCATGTCAAAGAATGCTTTTCTGAAATATTTTTCATCCTCTGACATATTTTCAGTCTCTCCTTCATGTGCCATGATTGCTGAAGCTTCAAGTGAAACTTGAGGTGAAATTTGTGGTGGAGATTGTGGAAAATGTGCTCTCCTTGTCCTCGACCTAACTTGAGGACTTCCAACCATAGGCTTTCCTTATCCTCTCTTGAGCTTCAACCTTGTAAGCATAAGAAAAAATTGCAAAAAAATTAAACCCTCAAAGCAACAAATAACCAAAGCTCTAATACCAAAATGATCTGTATGTGAAAGCTTGAAATTTTATGTGAAATTATTATGGTTTTTAAACACTTTTGTCAATTTCATTAACAGATTAACATGCTTTAAAACTCAATTTTTTAGAAAATAAATAAGACATCAATACTATAACGTTATACACAAGACAACAAATGGTGGAGGAGTTCACCCCTCCTGGGCTACATCTCCTGGTCTGGCTTCCAATGTTGGGACTCTTTCATTATGCTAAAAAATGTGTGTTTACATCAAGTTACATTGCCCAAAATGCTAAAACAATGTCTCAAATAGCTCCATAATAGTAAAAAACTGCTAGATGGGCTCTTTCTACACTCAAAAAGATAAAAAAATGACTGAGTTATGCTCTAATGAAGTTTTCAGCTAACTTTCCTACAATTTGTACTTCTCTGCTATATGTCCTACATTTGTTGCCTTTTTCGGCCACGTGGAGTGAAAAATTCACCCCATGCCAGCAAGATTCCTACTGCACCGGGTGATTTTTTTTGAAACTTTAATCACACTCGGTTGACATTTATCACTCTAAAAATGCGCCAGGTGGCCCTTTATACACCGTCAATTTTAGAGTACGGTTAACATTTTTCCCTCTAGTTTCTGACTCTAGTTGTTGACCTAGGTTGAGTCTTGGTGCAGGCTGGTGTTAGAGGGAACCCTAACCAAGGAAGATTCCACGTCCATCTGACATACCATTGCTGTGGCATAGAATTTAATGTGGCATGTGACAGTGACTCTACAAACCACCAGAGGTAACGTTAACCGGTAGACTTAAACTATCTACCACCACTAACATTCACTGCACCTCCATTCACATGTTGGCATTAATCATCGGGGTTCCACTCCTATCTGCCCAGACTCTAGCATTAAAAATTGACTCTGCTCTGACCATGGCATGTAACTAAACTTCATGACCATCGGAGGTTAACACTAACTGCTCCTAGAATTTGCATATAATTTTGTTATATGGTTTTCGCCTTGTGTATATGGTATGATCTGTCGGTTTAAACTTTGGTTTAACCATATGATATATGGTTTGTATAATATGTAGTGTTTTGAATTTTCATAATGCATATATAGTTTGGGCTATGGTATATGTCACATACATAAAATTTTGGTCTGGGGTTAACCGCTGATTGTGGTTGGTGGACCAGGGTTTAGGGTTAACCTCGGTCCCCACCTCTAAACATGTCGAAAAAAAAGTTTAAATAGAAAATTTAGAATATAGGGGTTAAGAACAAAAATAGAGGATATGGTGGAGGTCTGGGTCGATATGTGTAAGGTCTTGTGTTTGAGTCTGGTGGGCTACTCAATCTCCATAAAAAAAAATTGGACTAGTGATGTGAGGCCACATGGCAGCCACTGATTGGTCCACGTGGCACTCCCTCATTAGGCTACCACCAAAAACCATTAACCGATAAAAATTCACCACGCCACAACCAATCAAATGATGCCAAATGGTGATCAACAACTGATCCATAGTCAAACTATTTAAATTCCTAGTCATGGTCCATTCAATGTATAGATAGCTAACTGGGCATCCTTGCAAACTCAATTTCAATTTTTTTAGTTGTTTCCCCATTCGAAAAAAATATGATATCAGGAGCATCCAATATCGAATTTTAGTGAAACAAGTTGATTTGGATTCAGGGAGACGATATCTACACTTTGGTACTAGTTTCAAGCCAATTTGAGCACTTTTAATTTTGAGCACTTTCTTGATCTACTGGATCAATGTCCTTCATTTCAAATTCCCTTGCAAGGTCATCCTTGCAAGATATGATCATCTTATCATCACCAGTTAAATTTAAATAATGAACATATAAGAGAATAATAAGAAGTTTACCTTCAACCAAGATATAATAGAGGTTCACATCCACTTCATGTTTAATGAAGCCTAAACTAGAGAGATAGATGTCAATCCTGGTGTACCAAGTACAGGGTGCTTGTTTGAGACTGTACAACACCCGCTTGAGTCTACGCACATGATAATCGTGATAAAATGTATCAAAACCTTCTGGTTGCTTGATGTACACCTCCTCCTCAATAATCCCATTGAGAAATGTTGTTTTTACATCCATTGGTGGATCTTCCACCCCATCTATGCAACTAGTGCAATAATTGATCTAATGGATGAGTACCTTTCTATAGGAGAAAAGGCATCCTCATAGTCAATTCCCTCAACTTGAGAGTATCCCTTGGCCAAAAATATGGCGTTATAATTATCTATGCTTCCATATGTTGCATGCTTAACCTTGAAGATCCATCTCGAACCCACAATTGATTTATCTATTGGTCTTGGGACCACTTCCCAAACATCGTTTTTTACAATGGATTCGTACTCTTCCACCATTTTATTAACCCATACAAGTTTCTCTACTGCTTCCTTAAAAGAGGATGGCCCAGTCTCTACAAGCTCAGTCAATAGAACCATGTAACTAGTATACCGATAAGGTGACCTTATCTACCTGGGAAAATTCTAAGGAGCTCCCACATTCTCCCTCGCATCTTTCACAAGTCTCTAAACTTCCTTGGTTATTTTTATACCTTCTCTGGATGGTTCTACTTGAGTGGATGTATATAATCTGTGCTCCTCAACTTCCTGAGGCTCCTCCTTTGGAACTAAAATCTCCTCCATTAGTGGGATCTGAAGCTCCCTCTCAAGAGAGTGCCACATCGCTTTCTCCTCATAAAACCTTACATCCCTTTACAAAACTATAATTCCGAGGGATGAAAAGTACACACGGTAGATGTGAGGAGTTTCTATGTAGCCCAAAAATACCCCAAACTCTGTGGTTGGCTCAAGATTCTTCCTTGATTCTTTGGAGACATGGTAGTATAGAGGGTCAAAAGATCGTGAAGTATGACACATCCGAATTTCTCCCCGAGAAAACCTCTTTCGGTGTAATCCTATAAAAAAACTAACGAGGACTCTAATTATATAAATATAATGTTGTGTTACATGCCTCTGCCTACAAATTTAGTTGTAGGCCTTGGTCATGCAACATAGCACTCGCAACTCCTACAATGCTACAATTCTTTCTCTCAGCCACCAAATTCTGCAGTGGGTTGTGGGGTGTTGTAAACTCTCTTCGAATGCATTCTTTCACACAAAAAATACTGAATTTATTCGACACGAAATCACCTCCATTATTTCTCATGAGAGCCTTCAACTGCTTGCTGGTTTCTTTTTCAACCAGTTCTATGAATTCTACGAACTTGGAGAATGTATTATCTTTCTTCTGCATGAAGATGATCAAACACTTCCATGAGAATTCATTAATAAAAATTACAAAATATTTTTTTTCTGGCAGTGGAGTCTATTGAGAAAGGTCCACATACATTAGAGTGGATCCTTTCCAAGTTTGAATGTGCCTTTCTGTCCTGATCATGGAATGCAACGGTTTTTGTGTACTTCCCCAAGGTACATCCTTTGCATACATCCTACTACTCAAGTGATTCTTTGTAGAGGCCAATGGTTATTTGTTGCATAATATTTAAGGTGCCATGATGCAAATGGCCAAGTCTTCTGTGTCAAATTGCATTGACATCACGGCGCTGCAATTTATCCACCTTAGTGCCTAATGCAACATAGTCTTCCACATCTAGCTTATACAAGTTCCTCACATGAAAACCGATCTGCTTCACCTATCCCTTGTCTATGTGCCCCAATAATGCCTTTACTTTGTTTAAGATCACATCATAACCATGATATTCCAAAACTACAAAAGTGATGATATTTTTCTTTAGGCCCAGAATGAACATGACATCCTTGAGTCTAAGATGGGATCCCAACTCCCTCTATAAGGTGGTTGTACCAATCATGGTAGCATTGTACCTTATGGAATCCCCTAGCTCAATGTGCATCTAGAGATATTTCTCCTTCAGGTAATTGAAAAAATCTCTACACCTTGTCGTGTGGAACAATGCACTGGATTCCAACTTTTTCAACTCGTATTTTCAACTTATCTCCCAATTTTTCAACTCGTATTTTCAACTTATCTCCCAATTTTTTTACTCAAATTTCGAGCGGGAGTACTTGTTTTATGCAAAGTTTAATTCCTCATCCAAGGAGTACCCATGTTGCATACTTTCGATGAACCCTGCTACATGAAAAATGTGATTGCAATCACGTTTTTTCATGTATTTCTCATTTTTCACATAGTAAGGTCCATCGAAAGTATGCAACATAAGTACTCCTTGGATCATGAGGAATTAAAATTTTCATCCAAAGAGTACTACCACTTGAAATTTGAGTAAAAACTTTGGGAGATAAGTTGAAAATATGAGTTGAAAAAGTAGTTTTATTATTTTATTATTTTTACCCTTTTAATTAAAAAATGGTGAATCAACCCCCATGGTTGACATCATCATCTTGAATCCTATTGGTTCTTACAAATTTTATTTTGGTTGTACATTTTTCTTATGAGGCCCATTTTAGACCTCAAAATTCCCCTAATGATCTGTCTTGATGTATTCTAGCAAGACATTTTCATCCAATACTGCCTTCATGTGATCCTTCCATGCAATGACATTAGATCTTCTTTCCAAGGTGTACTCTAGCCTAAACCCATTGAATGTTATCTTCCTAACTCTTTAGAGATCCTGTTACACTAAACTGCAAATTCGATTCTCCTGAGAAATAACTTCAAAATTCATTCTCTAACATGGATTTTTCTCTAATACCATGTAGAAATTGTGATTTAGATTTGAGACTACCCATGAAAATTTAAGAAAAATCACAAGACACAAACCTACTCTATTTCTCTGAGGAATTCAATTCACAATTTAGAACATCAATCACACACATGAAATGAGAAATAACACACATGCACATAGTATTTTTTCCAGGGGAAAGGAATATACTAAAAATCCCTTTTCTTGCTTGCAATAATTTGATGAATAAAGATGTATTGCAACTTCTTTGATCAACTGACCTCAACTTGCAAGTGAATAACCTATCTCTTTGCTCAATAAGAAGCTTTGACCCATACTTAGTTAATTTATGCCTCTACTTGAGATTCATGAGAAATTATGCCCCCATTATTTAGGAAATTTCTCCAAAATTCTTGCACAATTCCCAAGGTTTATCATTTGATTGCATGCAATACTTGTACATTAAAGAGTAGTTTACAACTGATGTTACACTTCCTTGGAATCTCCACCACAATTGGGGAACTTAAATTATCTACATGCACTAGATATTTTGGGCTGATTGATCAATTACCTAGATGATCACTAAGTTTGACTAAAGTCCCATTGCACAATTTACCTTCCACTAGTTCCTCCAACAATTAGAACGAGTTTAAATGAAAACAAATTAAAATTACTGATATTTATTTTTAAAAATTAGCAATCACACATTCGTAACTCAAATATAAATCCTTTAACTCAAATTTATTGATCTAAGTAAGAAGAGCCATGTCACACAATTTAACTGCATCCTCGTTGTCTACTAATGTGGAAATTCGAATTTTCTCAATTTAATCATGGTAAAATCAAACTGAGAATTTATTGCTGCATTTTTCAACAAAAATAGAGAGGATTTATGCATTATATAAGCCTATGGGCCATAGGTATTTTTTATTTTTATTTGCATCCCTTTCCATTTGGAGAGAGAGAAAGAACAGAGCAGCCTCACCTTTGGATGTACAGGCGCACTGTTCCCGTGCAAACTCAATTTAAACCCTGGTATAACTTACTCTACCACAAGAAAAACCCAAAATGACCCTTTAACAATGTATCACAATCCCCAATTTATATCGCAACTTCGAAAATTTAAGAATTCACAAATCGACAATTTTTATATATGGTGAATTAGCGATTTTGCAGTTTCGCAAATCAGAACAAATAACTTATTACATGTCGCAACAAATAACATATAAATTTAACAATAAACTTATAAATATTTGATTTTGATGTGCAAAATATTATACCGATGCAATGTGATATTTCACAAATTTTAACATTTGCGATGCGATATATGACTTAAGTTTGGGAATTGGCGATGCAAACATAAAAACTTGGGTTTTCGGCTGAAATCAAAACACACAAGTTTGCGATAAAAACACAGAACTTTTCCTAATTTATTTTAAGTCTTGGAACTTGAAATATCACACTGCTATGCCTTCAAATAGGTTTAATTCAGATCTTTGAGGCGAAGACAAGAAATTATAAATACATAGAAGGATTAATACCCAAATTGTAACTCCTTCCATAAGTGATACTTAGCAGGTTTTGGACGAATGCACACGCACAGGAAGAATAACTTGCACATCTATGCTTCAATAAATTACTCAGAAAATAAAAAAATAGAGTTATTTTCCCTTTTCGACTTGATTACATTCAGTTTGCGCTCTCTCTATCGTCTCTGTCTCTCGCTCTCTCTTCCTCTTGCTCTGTCCTTCCTTTATACTAAATGCACTCACTATTTTTAACAAACTAAAAAATAAATCCTTATTCCAAGATTCAATGCATTTCATTCTAGTAGTCTTATCTTTTTCCTCCTAATTTAGAATTTCTCTAACTATTACAATAATGAAATAAAGGAAAATTATTACAATAAATAAATAAAATTAAATTCGAGAGATCCAACCCTCTCTACTAAAAGATAATTTGACCACACAGGTTGGTGAAATTCATCTCATGCGATGCTCCTGCATCAAACTCCTGGGGAAGACAGGAATCATCCATCAAACTTTCAGGATTTAATCCATACTTCTGTAATTCTGCCGTTGTCAACCAACTAGCATCCTCCACTGACTGTTCCTTCCGTTTGACTAGATACTGAAAATAAATTTGTCCCTTCGTTCTTTTACCTACTCTCCTCTCCAAAAGAGCTTCCACCTCTTTCTTAACCGTCTTCGGCATTTGTTCTTCCCAATTCAAAGTCTGAACTTTGTCTTCTGCAGGTTCATCCTGTAGCTCTTCCTTTCACTCCTTGTATGGGTAGAAATCTGCAACATTGAAAATTGGAGATATACCAACTCCTTCTGGAAACTCAATTTCATAGGAATTAGTTGAATTTTTTTTTACAATTCTGCACGACCCTATCTTTTTCATCTTCAATTTGTTATAAGTCCCAATAGGAAACCTTTCTTTTGTCATGTACACCATGACGAGATCACCCACTTGGAATTATTTTTCTTTCCTCCTCATATCAGCTCTCTGTTTGTATTTTCTACTACTTTCCTGCAATCCTTCTTTGACATCTTCCTATAGCCTCTGCATATGCTTTTCAAACTCTTCTACTTTTGCGCTCCTTGTCTCCTGTTTGCCTAAATTTCTGAGCTCATACACACCTCTCAGGTTCATCCCAAAAACAATCTGGAATGGAAAAATCCCAATACTTTGGTTAGGAGTATTGTTATAAGAAAACTTGGCTTGAGCAAGTGATAAGTCCCACTGCTTAGGATTTTTATAAACTAATCTCCTCATTAGATTTCCCAAGTTTCTATTTACTACTTTGGTCTGTCCATCCATTTGAGAATGATAGGTGGAGTTGAAACTAAGGTTTGCACCTATTTTCTTCCATAGAGTCCTCCAGAAATGCCCACAAAATTTGTATCCTTGTCAAACACAATACTTATAGGTATCCCATGAAACCTTACAACTTTTGAAAAACAGATTAGAAATATGAGTTGCATCACTAATATTCTTGCATGCAATAAAATGAGCCATTTTCAAAAATCTATCTACAACAACATAGATAGAATCATTTTTCCTTTGAGTTTTTTGGAAAACCCAAAATGAAATCCATACTAACTGCATACCAAGGCTGGCTTGGTATTGGAAATGGCTAGTACAATCCAGGGAAAATTTTAAGAACCCCCCTAAATTTATATATATAATAAATAGGCGAATCCCCATGATACATAGGAAAAATGGAAGGCGAATTTATTAATAATATAATATTTATATATAATTTTTTGGCGAATTTCTCATGATATTATATTATCTTGTAAAATCATGGCAAATCACCAGTACAAATGGTGAATCACTACTACAAAATGGTGAATCGTTGTCTAGTGGAGTTCAGGGTGTTGGTTCCAATGAAGATATGGTAGTTGAACGAAGAGTAGAAGGAAGAGAACCACCGAGACCAAGCATGGCACATGGTGACTCGTGAGGGAAGTAGTTTTCGTGCAGTTTGGAAAACGTGTTCTTCTAGTTCTGCTAAGCGTAGTGTTGTTGCTCATGCTACTACTAGCACTGATATTGAGGTTGGAGAGGAGTTTGAGGAGAAATGAACAAAAACGGGAAGAAAAGAAAACATGCTATTAAAAAAGTGTTGATAAACATTGGATCTGATCTAGGTCCCATGGTACAATAACAATATCGCAAAATACTTCAGATGTTCAACTATGGAAACATAATTTACATTACAACACCATCACGACTCTTACACAACCATATTCATGGAAATTATTTGATGCTGGGAATCTCTTAAAGGAAGACCTAGCATGGTAACTATAATAAGGTGAACTGCTTCTCACTTCTTCAAAATATTATTCCTTCTCGTGCCTTCAAAATCTGGATATTGAAAGGAATATGTGCCAGTTGCAGGCACCCTGCTGAATCTGTTAAAATTATAACCATCAACATGAAGAGAACCATTAGAAAAACTCCATTTGGAATTCCCCATGTCATGCCCATGCCATGCCATGAATCTGTGTGTAGCAAAATCCCACAAGTAGTAGCAGTGGCACCCTATATTTACCTGATAGCTCCATTGATTGGAGAGGAGGTCCACTCTAGAACTTGCCAATGCTCTCCTAGTATTGTTGTACAAATGATGTCTTGTTTTAAATTTGTACAAGGAGAGATACATTTTCAGTATATGCATATTTTCAAATCTGGTATATATAACTTATAAGTCCAAATAAAATATAACCCAAAGAACCATCTTGTTCTATAGGCATGACAAATCTATCTAGATATCAATAGCTAGCAAGTTGTTCGTGGATGTGATGAAGTCAATTATGACTGAAACAGTTTTCACCCTGGATGAACCTTGACCTAATCTTACTTTCAATCATGAAATGTGGCCAGAATGGACAAGATAAAGGGATGAATTGGATCTGGATTATAAAAAAATCTAAGCATTGAACTGTGTATTAAAATCAATCCCAGTTCAGTGCCACACACAATTCACAACTGTAATAAACACCTGCACAACAAGGAAACCTATTTTGGTTAAGTTGTGCGTGAATTAACTAATCAGTGGGTTGTAAATTTATTTTTTGATTGCCTTAAAGAGAACATAACTGGTGGTAAGAGAACATAACTAATTATTAGATAGATGGCCAAAAATAAAGTGCATAAGGGTTAAAGTTAAGTGTTTTCTCGTAGGAAGTCTGTGTAGACTTTAACAGTAATACACCAATTGAATCCAATTTAATATCTGACTTGCATTAAAGATGAAGCATGTAATAAAACATGCCATATAGACACAATCTTTAGTGACAAAATGGAAATTACTCAAAGTTATTCTACTTCATACAATTCTTGGAGGTATCTTCACACTCTGGTAGGCTGTTTGTATATCCTCCTTTGATAGCTACTACTTTTTGTGGTTACAATTATTCATCTGCAGATGCCTAATTAAATGTTAAAATACACTACAATTCTCAATACAATAACTAGACAGCAAAGCCTCATGACTACCTTTAAATGATAGAAGAGATTTAGTGAAGTTACTGTCAATCATTCATCCATGATGTACCACATTGTTCTACATCTATTCCTTTGTCATCATCTCTTTGATAGAACAATCTCAAAATAGGCTACCCTGCATATGATGTTTCACAGTTGTGCTACAAAAATTCCCTATTATATACACTAAAGGGAATGTTAAACTCAACTTGATTCTTGTTTTGAAGGCTATGCTACAGAACAACAGCTCAGATGCGTGTTGCTATCGAGAGAGTGAGATTCAAGCTGTGTTATGACTTGTTACTGAATCTGGTTGGTGGATCTCCTGATGTCTTTGCTAAATACCCAACATGTTTATTATTTGTCTGCAACTTTTTTCTTGGTGATTTGGGGGATAACAACTGCTTCTTTGCAAGGGATTGGTGAAATGTTTGCACAGGGATAGATGTATCTCCTGTTTGGAACAAACTAATAAAGCCAATATAAGATAGAGATATATTACTTCTCTATGAATCAAATTCTCCTGTAGTTCAGGAAGGTAAAGAGCATCACTAAACAATGCTTTTAATATTGGCTATAAATTAAGGTAAAGGTCACAAGTCTATGCCACATTTATTGTCATTAAATGGACATGTGCTAGTGCATATAGAAGGGGAAGCATATCTAAAAGCACCGGGATTCCTCTTGAGATGGGGAGACAAAGTGGTAGTTTTTGCCTTTCTAATTCGTTCATCTGTGCTACAGGAAAGCCGCATTTCCACAACTTCCCTCATGGAAGGCCTGTTGATGGGCAGAGTGCTAGTGCATAACAGAGCCACCCTTAACACCATCATCATTTCTTCTTTATATGAGTTTGCTACTTGTGCATCCAGGACGTTATTGATATCGATGTGAATCTGATTCCGAACCCACCTAACAATGTATGAGTAATCTCCAAATTCTACAACATTGGGCTTCTTGCCAGTCACAAGCTCCAGCAGGACCACACCAAAGCTGTATGTCACTTTTCTCATTCACGTTGTGGGTGTACGCATACTATGCACACATGTCCACCAATTGAATCAGTTCATATAAAATTGTTTATTTTTTGTTGGCTGAGGCATATATATACACACATATATTCACATGCATTAACAATTCGGCTGTAAATTCTTACTTGGGGCAATATATCCATATGTTCCAGCAACCCTAAAATTACATTCATCTGACCCAGCTTCTCTACAATTATAGCTAAACCAAAATCAACAATATGGGACTCCAATTCAGAATCCAGCAATATATTATATGATTTAACATCCCTATGTACTATTGGAGGGGAACAACAATGATGCAGGTAGGAAATTCCCTTAGCAGCACCAAAAGAAATCTTATAATGAGTAGGCCAATCCAACATTTCCCCTTGAGAAATATGAAGTTGTTCATACAGGCTCCCATTTGGCATGTATTCATACACTAACAGATTAGAATATGAACTAGATATGCAGCAGAGTAGCTTGACAATGTTGGCATGCCTAATCTTCACTAGAGTCTCCACCTCTGCTTGAAATCCCTTGTCCTGGGCAGACTGCAGTTTCCTGTTGTTCCAGATCTGTTTCACAGCAACAATATTATCATTTCCCAGTGTTTCCTTGTACACTTTTCCTGCACCTCCACTTCCAATAACATTATCTTCTGTCAATCTCTTCAGAATGTCTGACTCATCAAATTCTACCTTGTGAAAGGCTGTGAGATTCCATGAATCTGTACTTGATTTAACCTGAACAAAATTCTTGTATGTATTATACAAGAAACCTATACCAATCAAGCAAAGTACTACTATCACAGCAATAACTGAAATTAATACCCTATATAGATGGCTTTCAGATCTTCCTTTATGCTGGAAACATGAAGGTAGGATTAATGGCCCGCCTCCACAAAGGCCCGGATTGTCAAGATTTTTTTTATCATAGGCCAGATTATTATAACCAAAAGGAACAGAGCCAGACAAAAGGTTGTCAGACACATTCAGAAAACTCAACTTGAGATTGTCTAACTCAGGAGGTATTTTCCCTGAAAGCAAATTGTTTGAGAGGTCAAGGCTGTTAAGAACAGGCAGCAACCCAAGTGATGCAGGAATTGATCTGGTGATGCGCTTGTTGGAAAGGTTAAGCTGAGAAAGACCTTTCCATGATATTATTGTCTCAAGAAGCTCCCCATACAACATATTGTGATCAAAAGAAATCCTTGATAGTGAGCATAAACTAGTGAGTTCCACTGGAATAGTCCCTGATATATTGTTGTGACTGGCCAAAAAGCTGCTGAGATTCCACAGTTGTCCAATGCCAGAGGGAATAGTTCCATTGAATTGATTGTTTGATATCTCCAACGCCCACAAATTTGCTGCTTTAGTGACTTGAGCAGGAATTTGGCCAGTGATTTGAACATAAACAACTTGTCATGCAATTGATATCCCACTTCATAAAAGCACCATAGGAGCGCTTATCAACATGTTTGCCAAAGACTGGAATGCCCCATCTTAAATAATTTTGGAGATTAATATATTTGCTTAGAAATACTCTGACACAACGTTCTCCATGGCCAGCGCCATGCAACCCTCTCTGAAAGTGTCTTGGCTGATGCGTACCATAACTGTGAATAGGAAATATTGCATAATTAGAACAGGAATACCACAGATCACTTCAAGGCTTGGAATACTTCTTTGAACTCCACAATCTTTGAGAAACACCCAAATTTTATACATATACCCCTTGAAAAAATGATGAATACCCCACCACGATGTATTTAGCTTATCTATGTAAAAATATATATACTTAGCACAAATCCATTTTAGCCCTGCTTCATTATGCACCAAAGATTTAGACAAAGGTTACATATGTAGACTTTCTCAGTATTTGATGCATTTATAACCTGGGCAACTTCAAGGACAAAAATTAATTGGATATGGATTGTTTCATATAGAGAAGATGTATGCACTCTGTTCTCTTTTCATGTTCACGATCCATCCTTTTTGCTGACTCCAATACTTCCAATCCAAAATTGATCTACAGTGCCCAAAAATATTAATAGAAAACTGACCAGCTTAGACATACTATTAGAAACTTGTAGCTAATTACTCTAAGAGTTTTTTACACACGTAAAGAGTAAATTTGAAAATTATAAGCCAGGAAGAGGTTTGCAATGTCAACTCGCATTCCTTTAGGTTTGGTATAACTACTGTCATCTTCTAGTGGCAAGAATGTACCAAAAAGCTTTTTATCCCCATTCTGTAAGGTAGGCATTGCAAGATTGAATGGCCCTGCACCATCTATGTGTACTTGAAGAGCTGAAATACCCCAATCAGTTTGATATATAGTTACCCCTCCAAATCGTAAAGGGTGGTTCACACTGATTGTCTTCCTTAAAAATTCCTTGCCATCCATATTCCATAGAGAAAGGTCTGAGTGAAATTGGGATACCTATACAAACAAAGGAGAGTTGTATCTTAATCCATTGGATACCTGCAAACCATGTCATAAAGAGAGAGCTGCTTCAACATTATTGTTTCAAAAAAAAAAATTACCCCATAAATTTTAGATTCTCAACAAAAAAAAGTCAAGTTACGTAAAAGGAAGAGAAATAGTGTGTTAACAATGCCAGGTAGCATGCCTTTCCTTTCCTTTTTCTTTCAACATTTTTTTGTGTACATGGTTTTTAAGAGGGGAAAGGGGTTGAAATAACACAAGCTCTATGTGATTCTCAATTGAGAAAGATAAATACCTCTCCATTTTCATAGTAATCAATGTAAAATTTGTTAACGTGGACTTCAGTCGCAAAAGCAGATATCAGCCTTGATAAAATCCCATTTGGATTAAGCACATCTTCCATCCTAAAGTTCAGGCCTTGAGGAATTGTAACTGAACCCCGATATACCCCCGTGGAACTAAAGGTTGCTCCTTCCATTATGAGCAAAAGAGCTCCATGGACACCAATAGGGGCAAGCCTACCAGCAAACCCTTTGAATCCATACAGAGCTGAATTACTCAAAAAGACCTGAAATCCATGAATGTTAAGAAACCAAACAAGATTAAATCATCCACAGCATTATTAAGAAAGCTAGTCATAGATCAAATGCAGGAATACATGAGATGGCCTCATTTCCCCCAATGGTATGACTATTTTAAAAATTTACCTCATATCCTGCATCCATCATGAGAACACCAAGATCTTGAATGCGAACTCTGGGAAGTGAATCTGCCACATCAAGCTTTAGGATGGCTGATCGAGACTTCATGAATGACCATCTACATGAAATCATCTATCACTGTTAGAGAAGACTAGATTTGAATATAATTTTTTTCAAGTGACAAGTCAAATATACTTTTATTCTCAGTTCAATATTAAAAGTAAACTCACAACTGAAAACCGAGTCTATGTGAATTTATGAATGTGAGAATAGGTGAGGTCAATGTATACAAATTTAAAAAGATAATCAAATCCAATTCAAGAACCTAGTAGTCATCAAAAGAGATTATGATAAAGGTGTGGCAAAGGAAGAGGGCATCCCAAAAATATTCCCATATCAACTTAAAATCTGTACTAGGCTGAGGTCCAGGCTTCACAGTCTTATCTATCACAACAAGAAGGTAAGAACAACAAAGTAAATGCACTTTTTAGACAAGGTATAAGAACCAAACAATGTTGCAATTTACGTTCAAATATCATCTTCCAAAACAGAGAGGCTGGTGCATGATGATACAACTCAAAAAGAGAGCAAACCTGCGAGCAACTTTAACCATTGGAAGTTGTGTTGTGGTAGTACAAGCCATCAATGATGCTGCCAACAAGATGCATATACCAAGAAAATAAGGTGCTGTGTGAACATGATCTAAGCAGAGCCCCAAGACCCAACGCCATGTGAGAAAGCCAAAAGCAGGATTGTCCTCTGGATGCTTATCAAAGTAGAATTGTGGACTTTCACCTTGCTCTATGAATGTGCCTGCATAGTATGAGAAGCATGATTGCACTTAAAAATTAAAATGACACGGAGGAAATGTAGGCAACAAATGCACCTATTAACATATTAGAAAGCAGAGGAACTTCCTCACTGCATCAGGCTTTATTAAATAACAAAAAAAAAGATCAAATACTAGCAATCAAAGAGTTCGGGAAATGACCTGTAAACAAAATATTCAAAGGAAATAGTGGAATTCATTAGTCAGAAAAGAATATAACATAGGGGAATAAGAAATAAAAAAATGGCTGACCCTCTGCTTTATCTATCTAAACTACCACCTAAAGGCTAAAGGTGTTTTCTATGGCTTGTTATGTGAAAGAATAATGGGGTAATAATGTACCAAATGAATCACCTATTACAGCAACATCAAATGTCAGTTTAGCATATCAAGCAATGGGAGTTTAAAATACTATTTTAGTTCAAAGGTCAACCTAAACAGCATGGAGAATCTAATATAAACGAAAGATAAAACCAATTAGTCCATGAATGGTTTGGAAGGATTCTAGCTTGTCACTCCTAAATTTGTACATCCAGTCTAGATGAAAGTAAGATAATTTGCTATATTTATAAAAAGGTGCGACTTAAAATTTTCATCCTTTATCAGGAAAACATAGTGTTCACCCAGAAAATTAAGTCTGGAATAAGAAAAGAGGACTTAAATTGAACTACCAAAAAACTTAGTGAAATCACCAAACCCATATTCTACAAAAATGGATCAATATGATTCTGATTTTTCATTTGACTTTTTATAGCTTTATCGAGTTAATTTTCAATTTGAATAAAAAAAAACACAGGTGAAATGGGCCTTGATAAGATATAGGGGAAAAAATTTTAGGAACAAGAAAACGTATATAAGTTCTAATCTCCAACCTTAATAATAATTCTTCCTCAATTCATGGATAACTAACACTTTATCAGACCTGGAAAAACAGAGTTTAGTTTTGCATTTTGCCTCACTGTATCCACATGAGTCACCACATAATAGAAAATTGTATTGGTTTAAGGACTAGACCCTATTCACAACTTGATGTACAACTTTACAAAACCATAACCCCTAACATCTTAACCTACAACATGATCTAGGCTAACTTTATAGTCTGTCAAAGGCTGTGGAATGTATTTTAAATTTTAAATCATTTCAAATGGTTGTGATTGTCCTGGATAGTTTCATCAATCTAGGAGTTTATATATATATATATATATATATATATATATACATATAGCCCAAGGGGTTAGCTCAACTGGTTGTTGCCAATGGTGCTAGGAGAAATTTGACTAGTTCTATGCCAGCAGTTACATGGCTCAAATCCCCCCTGGTTGAGGTGCACTAATCTATGCCAATGGCTTTACTAGGGATGCCATCTATAAATGTGGGGAAGCATTCCTTGGATTTCCCTATGAGATTTTCCTTGAAAAACAAAATACAAAAACACATATACATATATATACTTCTAAACCCTTGAGGGTTAACTCAATCAATTGAAAGCTCCACCCGAGGCATGTTGCCAATGGGAGGCCATACTCATAGGTTCAAACCCAATAGAGTCTCTCAAGGTCACCAACCACTATTGTAGCTAGCAGTTAAGTTGCCTTCCATCTAGATATTCCAAAGAAGAGGGGGGAATCCAACAAGGTTTCCCTTGGGGATATATATATATATATATATATATATATATATATATATATATATATATATATAGAGAGAGAGAGAGAGAGAGAGAGAGAGAGAGAGAGAGAGAGGAAAAAATCCCTGGATGCATCAAGCACTTCCTCCATGATCTTGCACCCCTTGTGCAGGAGCTCAAAGGAGATAAATCTACATGGAAGAATTTCTTCCTTTTACCTTACTTGATTATGTCCTACCTTTCAAGCGAACGCTACTTGAGGATTGTCAAAGTGCTTTCTGAGAAGAGAGATTCACTTCCTCCAAGAAAGGCATCCATACACACTCCCAACCCCAATGGAGGTTGTCCCCTCAAGAGTTATACAACTACCATCACCATAAGGAGATGATGATGAAGGGGCCTCCACAAGACAAGATGACTAATTGTCACTAGGCTAACCTTGTGAACTCCTAACCATTCACTACTCAGGTTGATGATGAAGCCATTGTGAATCTCAGCTGAGAGTAGTGATATTGAAACCAAAATTGCAGTTTTTTCTCATACACAAAGAACATATACCAATACCCACAGTCTAGATAACCCGCCCTCGAAACAACAAACCGTCTGCATCATGGATTGACCATAATGCTGGAGAAAGTAGATTAAGGGTGAGAGAAGCTTTTTCTATTGAAGCAATCCAAATACCAAAATTATCAACAAAGAGATAAATTGGTCCTCTAAGCCTATCTTTGTCACAACAAGATTAACCTTATCGATAATAAAGAAAGAATGGACTTTTGTAATAAGTTTGGAGAGATCCATGTGAAAGCATGCATCGGTATATCCTTCCCCTTTGTGATGAGACTTACCCCTTAAATCGACTCACAAAATTTTTCTCCCAAAGTATTTGGTACAATATATCCTACAATGTCATTGCCTCCCTTCATAGATCATAGAATATAATATGGAATCCCCATCAATGTTTTCCCAACAAACAATTACACCACTTGAACCCAATTAAAAATTATGGACCATTAACAACACAGTTCACCATTTAAACGCAAATTTGGTCTCCAATGAAAACCCAACAAATTGAAATCATGAAAAACACATGGCCATTTCATTATTAAATGAATTCACATATACATTATGCACAAATTCATCTTCATAACAGAGTATAAAGATTTAAATTCCAAAAATGAGAACAAAGATTAAACATTTATCTTTTAACAGAAGATATACCAAGAAAGTAGCTGTGTAGGATTGATTCACCACCCAAGCACAGGCATCCAATGCAGATGCCACCCTTAGATTGATATATGAGGTCACCAAGGTGAAGATCCAGCTACAATCTTACAACTCACTCAACCCAATCCATCGCTCTCATGGCTTGGCCAATCTCTTCATTACAAAGACTCCATGTACCTCATCTAGCTATCAATAAACCATGAAACTCTCTTCAATTTCCATATACAACATAAGGGAAGGTCTGAAACTCTCTTCCATTTCTATATACAACACAAGGGAAGATCTGAAACTCTCTTCCATTTCATATATAACACAAGGGAAGGTATTTCCCTTCTCTACTCAAGAGTCAACACTCCCTTGGGACTCCTTCCTCTCTAGTGCTACAATGGAGGTAGAAAGAGTCCAACTGTTGATTGCCTTTCAGGAATAACATGGTAGAGTAATATTATCTCCAAAATAATCAATGAGAAGCAATATCATTTGGGTGATGGTTTCCTAATTTTCCCAACCTCAATGTTCATTATAGCCATCTATCTCTCTTCTGAGGTCTGCAATTCAAACGGCATAAACTTGGAATGCTACAGTGTTCTGCACTCGCATGTAGAGAACAAATGAAGATTAATGCTTCAAAATTTGAACAGAACAAGGGATGCAGGTATGTTCTAAAATATAATTACGGTTGCAACCCAAGGGCAAACAACATTGCCCAAACTCCTGCTCGCTCGTGGGTTTACTCCATGGCACCAGGGAAATGGGCTATCTTGACCTTGAAATTCTAAATCCAGCTACTGTGGAACCAGTTGCCCTTGTAAATGCGTGAAACTGAGCAGATCCACCACATCTGAGCCTAAGGCGCCTATCCCTTGGTGAATCCAACCACCCCGCCGCTCATGCGTCATCATTGATTTTTCCATTTTCTGAATAGTGAAAAGATCATAGGTCCAAAACGAATTCGAACTATGGGAGGGCCCTAACGGACCAGAGAGGGTCGATCAAGTCCGTCACTAAGCCAGCAAGAATATCCGTGACTCTGTGCACAAAGCCCTAGCCACCTCTCCTAAATTCCGGCGAACCAGTGAAAAAAAAATGGGGCGAATCACTCTAACCCCGATGGAGGCCTCTATTTATCGGTACAAACAATTAAAGAACACTACATATGTAATCATATTAACATCAATGTTGCTTCCACAAACAAAACACTTTACTACTGGGAACTTTTCTCAACCACAGAAAAGAGAATAGTAATATCAGTTCTCACCAAGTGATTCTCTAGAAAACAACGGCAATGATTTGCAACCATTTTATCAATCTATAAAGGAATAAAGAACGCTTCCAAATCCCAAAATGACTGTTCTATAAAATTACCAGAGAATGCATGAATACACTGAAAAATATTTATATATATATAATATGATTATATACATGTATATATATATATATATATATATATATATATATATATATATATATATATATATATATATATATATATATATATATATATATATATATTTATATATATATATATATACATGTATGATTCCCCACGTACAAAAAACATGAAAAAACCAGGAGAACACTTTGGATTCATAAGAAAATTTGAGATTATCCTTCATGATACTCCAAATACAATGTAGGAACTGTACCTGTACCTAAAAAATGTGAGACCTTAACCCTTCGAAAGTTCAGATACAAGTTGAGAAAAAGTTAGAGACTTCACAACTACGTTACAAGGGAAAATCTCATGGCTTGGAGACGTATTATTAATAAATTATAAGAATATGGAGTTGTAAAAGAAAATGGCTGTCTTTCATATATCTTGGCCATTTGCAAGGCGTAAGTTCATGCAAAGGTGGCCATTTGCAAGGCGTAAGTTCATGCAAAGGTGGCCATTTGCAAGGCGTAAGTTCATGCAAAGGTGATTATCTGGCACCTGAAAAGAATTTCTCAACATAGAGGTGCCATAGAAAGAAGTTAACATCTCATGGTGTGCTGTTGCTCCAAATTCACACCTTGCAGATTACATAAATTCAGAAATGCCCAGCTCCTTTGGAAACATGGAATTTGTAAAACAACAGACAAAAGAATAATACTATTTATTTTTTAAATACAAGAGGTCTAAAAGACTTTACAGTATAATAGTCCAAGTTAATCTCTTTTTCCTTTTCTTAAAGAAAGGAGACTATAAAATGCAACACTGAAAATCTCTTTTCTTGAAGATAAAAAGGACATACAAAGGAAAGAGGAGAGTCAAAATACAACAAATTTATGATCAAAAAATAATTAAACAAAAATTATGACCATCAATAGCTCAAACAACAAAATCTTCAATCACTTATACCAATAGATTATAAAACGAGGTTTACAAAGTCTTAACTGAGAGTTTGTGTTTAGATAATGTGCCATTGGGCAGTCACAAGTTACATAATGATATTATGGGCAATATATAAGAAAATTTTGTCCAGGCAATATTTTCTGCATCTCACTTAAAATTTGCACAGAACCGTTCACATAAACTTTAAAGTTTAAATGAATTAACATATAATAAAGCCTTGTCATATTTCATGCTTTGCTTTAACCATAGAAGGCTGAGTATTTATCAGTTCTTAATTAAATAATTTAACAAAAAAAGTCTACTGGACGTTCTGTGCTTTTAAACAGTTAACAGATAATATCTCAATCAAACTTTCAAAGACTAGATACAGCCTTATAGCAGAAAAAACAGAGTCTAAAGACAAAAAGGTCATTTGTCCCTATCATTATGATTCATTAGTAGATCCAATAAAAGGAAAAATATACATCGAACGACAAATTATGATTATAGCAACCTTCTAAGCATGATTGAAGAAAAAGATATCGTCAATTTTGAAGAAATTATTTCTTTCTGGATATACTATAATCATTATGTTCATGACATTATTCAGGTCAGAATTAGTCCCAATGTGAAAGCTGAAAATAGGCACACCTAAAGTAATTAACTGAAGCCATTAAAACACTTATTGTTAGTGAATTAAGAAGGATCCATATTCACCAGTATGAAAAGGAACACATCCCCTGTATGAAAGGGAACACATACCCTTCCTTTCGTTGGAGATAAGAAGACACCTAGAAAGCATCCCTGGTCATCCATTTATTGCCTAGGAACTGTCCCTGTGACATTCCCTACAAAAAACAGGGCAGCCAGAATATCCCCATTCTTTGATTTCCCCCCTAGCATTTTGGAATAGTAACTGTTCGATGATCTAGTGCAGATCTTTGACATATCATCACCACAATTGTGGATCAAAACTGAGTAGAGAGAAAAAGGTAAGGAACTCAGAAAAAACATGTTATTAAGAGTTAGCAGACTCAAAGTACCTATTTGATATGCTAAATGAGAGGAGTGACTCCAAAGAAACCTGTCACTAAGTTACCAAACTTGAAGAACCTATTTTATATGATAAATGAGATCCATCAAAAGGCCATTGATGGGACTGTACAGAACGTTACAGAGAATGGTCAGAAATGGTATTAAGTGGTAGTTAATCTGAGAGGAAAGGATACTAAGGAGATATGAAAATTCTCAAGCTAAATCAATCCCAAAGATTCCAGGGTCAGGGGAACATTGATTTGGTTATAAAAAGTACAGGCAAAAGGTTCATAAAGCCATAACAGGGCTAAGCGAAAGAATGATTCATTATTAGGCTTATTATAGATTTTTCTAGAATGTTTTCCTTGGACTTGTTGCTAACGTTACAAATACCACACAAAATAATAAACTTCTACTGATGAGAGAAAAATCATGTGCTCCAAATCTGTGACACTTCCTTTTAAATATCCTGCTACACATGCTTTCTAGACAATCTCGGCAGAGTATTTCTTCTTGTTTTTTCATAATGGAAACTGTGCCCATCCTGAACATTTTCTTGTCATTCAACACATCTTCAGCACTCAGTTATTGTTGTGCACTTATTTTTTTATCTTGAAGCATATAATAAGAGTGTTTTCTTGCTGCATATATGGAAATGTCACCAACTACAATAGTCCCAAGGTCAAATGAATGGGTTCAATGATCCATCTGTTCTTGATTTTAGTGTTATCTTCCATATTGTTGAATTTTCCTTATATCCCGGATCTGGTCTATGTCTATACCAGATCAGAAACACACTGAAGTTACTCAATTGCAAGCACTTTGCATAGTGAAAATATAACAATGTTAAATCAATTATGCACCCAGGTCCCAGATCCATTTGGCCCAAATATTGAATTTTAGTATTCCATTAACACCTTGGACATTTTTCTAACCTTACAAAGACCACACAAAATAATCATATTAAAAGTATAATTCTACTTCAGTAGTTTTGAGTGTTGACATTTCAGATTGTTTTAGATACAGAAAGATTATCCCTCTTCCATATGAATTCTTGAACTTTAGTCTTTTAGATGGTTATTCCACAATAACTTATCAGGGTGACAAAGGACATGCTTAGAAATGTTATTTGCTTTGGATTGATGAGATTGTGTGAGCTTATGTGAATTGGTGGGGGTAGAAATTTATATAGTTGTGTTATGTATCAAGTACATGAGCACAACCAAAATAACACTAGACAATTTCACAGACCTCATCGAATAACAAATCACCAATAAACGGGCCAGAGAAGCAAAGAATGAAAAAAGGATTGATTGTAGAAATTTTGAAAATATGCTCTATATATGAATGTGCCATCTACAAAGACCACCTAAGAAAAAGAAATAAAGCTATAATTCTGAGGTATTACAACTTTCACACTTTCACCAGCTGCGGAAATAACTAGGTCAACTGAAAAACAGTAAAATGCATACAATGAATGTTGCTGAACCACTCTTGGGGACAAGGTTGGACACTATAAGGCTACAAAGAGTAGTTTGAAATGAAATATAATTAAAAAAAAACATAGAGACTACAATCTTACATTGAAGTCAACGAATATCTTGAGGATTTTTTAGGCCTTTGATACCACTTACTCCACTAAACAACACTCATGTTGTAGTGCTTGAAAGGATACAACCAATATGAGTACAATGTGGAACCTCTATTTTGTACTTTTCACATATTAATATTCTTCATTTTTTTTTCAACATGAGTGCCCTTTGGACATGAGTGCTCCCATGGACACATAGTGTTCTTAATATTCTTCATTATTAATATTAATGTGTTAATGGGACTGAAGGATACAACCAATATGAGTACAATGTGGAACCTCTATTTTGAACTTATGACTGTAATTGGTATATATTCAATTCCACCACAAGCATAACCACAAGAAAGGAAATGATTAGAATAGCCCCTTCTAGTGGCACTAAGAGTTTTGATGGTACTTTCACTTTGTACTAGGAGGTCCAAGAACCATTATTTCCAGAGGAGGAATCAATGTGGTTGTAGCAAACTTATAATTCAGGGAAAGGGCGAGAAGGGCATTCTGTTGGCAGTCATTACTAGGTTATATTTATTAAGAAGTATCATATGATCTCAAACTTGACTCTCGACATTATACAAATTGAATATTGTCCATTTTGGCTCATAATTTCATTCATGCACTAGGCCAATTTTGACATGAGTTGATAAGAACATATGAAATACCTCCATATGTTATTTTGAATTATATTCATTATTATGCTTTATCTTCATGTATAATCTAAATTAAATGGAAAACATAATTATTTTTCTTGAAAATCTATAATTTTTTTAAAAATCTCTATATGTTGAGGGTTGAGTTGAGTCTTTGCCAGGTTGACTCCTGGGCCAAAATGGGTCCCAAACAGAGTTGAGCCTGGTAACTTTGATTCATACCTTAGAAGTTAGCTTAGCTTTTTACTTTTTCAGGATAAATAAAAACTAAATTAAAATCCAAAAAACTAAGCACTTTATCAAGATTCATGTTGGTAGATTTGCATTCTTGCTTGATCTCAAAGCTGTCTATGTTGCTGAGTATTGTTTTCAACTCCGCTGCTCCCACGGACACACAGTTTTGGCCCAGGTTGACTCCTGGGCCAAAATGGGTCCCAAATGGAGTTGAGCCTGGTAACTTTGATTCATACCTTAGCTTAGCATTTTACTTTTTCCGGATAAATAAAAAATAAATTAAAATCCAAAAAACTAAGCACTTTATCAAGATTCATGTTGGTAGATTTATGTTCAAAGATGTCTATATTGCTGAATATTGTTTTCAATTTTTAACTCTGTTTCTCCCATGGACACACAATTTTGAGAGAACCCCATATCAACATCGGCTAAAATCTTTGAACAAGACAGCAAAATTAGAATGATCATCCAAAAGCAGCAAAATAGGAAGGACCCGATACAATGGTATTATTTTTTCGCAACTGGTGGATTTGTATTTATATTAGAAAAGTTTGCATCCTGGTGGATGCTACAGAAGTACAATAGCTAGTAGAATCATGCAAAAGGAGCCTGATCCAAATAGTAGGCTTTGTGATTTCAGCAGTTAGTTCTGAGGAGTAGAAGACATAATTCAGAAAAAAACCTTACAATATATATCAGGAGGAACAGTCAAGGACATAACCCTATACAATAGTTAAGAATGTATTGAGCTCCAGGATGTTATGGTCATGCTTCCAGGCTTATTAAAAATTATAAGCCAGAGGCTGCAGGGTTAAGGAAAGACACCAAAGCCATGAACTTACAAAAGAAATAATTTGAACCCATTTCATTTCACACAAAAAAGGTAGTGAAATTTTCAGGAACATCTCTACAAAAAAACATTTCAGACTTCAGTAAACTAATCCCTTTGGACAACATCTTTGAAGTTCACAAACACATTAGCTCTTGTTACCTGTTCAGGGAGCTGAACCTTTTGGATATCTGACTTGGCCCTGTTTTGTGAACTAACAGAATTTGCAGATAACATTCAACCAAACACATAATTTGCATACCGAATGGTATCATAGTATGCAACCCAATGAAAATTCAGTGAAAAATCATAGAGAATTTAGCATACCCATATAAGCATGTGATTCATACGAGCACAGGGCCTCTTCTCATCAGAACATTCACATCAACGAATCTACCATTATCAGGGCCAATGAAGCCTATTGTAGGTAGAGAAGTATCCATTACATGCTTGATTTAAATAAATGGAAAATCAAGCGTGCCAGTTCGCTTCAAGATGAAAATGAAAATTATGACAATCCATACCAACATAGATATTGCCCAGTAGTTATTAATACCCTGAATCAAACCCCATACAATAACATAACCAACAATAATCCCATACAAGTGCCCCAAAAATCTTTCCTACGGCACTATTGTAGATGTGAAGAAAAAGGATTCAAAACAGGAAAAACTGATGGGCAGGGAAAGAAATCCAAAAATATCCAATTTAGAAGATGGTTGCTTCACTGCAAGGATAGCCATCCACCCAAACACTACACATGAGTAACCCACAACAGTGACTCTGCTGAAATAATCAAGCTTGAATCTCTGGACCAAGATATGGTAAGCTCCAATGACTAAAAGGCTTGATAAGATGACAAAAACTAAAGTATAGTGAAGATAAAATTTAACTACCAAACCCAGATGTCCCAGGCTCTCTATAACACCTAGGCTCCAAAGGGCACTCATGTTGAAAATCAAATGAAGAATATTAATATGTGAAAAGTCTGAAGTTATTAGTCTCCACTGTTGCCACTCAACAGCTGCGTCATAATTCAAAACCCCATCTCCATATCAAATATACTTCCTTTGTATGTAAAACCATATTGCACTGCACAAACTAGTCACGCAACTCATTGTAGGATTCTTAAGAATCTGATAAAACAATGACCTACCCATTTCAGGCCCTTCTCAAAATCCCCCAGAAGTTCTTCACAGGTCTTATGGTACAGAAGCAGATGTGTGGAGCATCGGTGTTATTGTATACAACCTTATTTGTGGTAGGCGACATTTCTGGGCTCGAACTGAGTCTGGTATATTTCGAGCTGTTTTGAAGGCCAATCCAAGTTTTGAGGAAGCTCCTTGGCCTTCTGTGTCTGCTGAAGCAAAAGACTTTGTCAAACGTTTTCTTAACAAGGATATGCGTAAAAGAATTACTGCTTCGTAGGCTCTCAACAAGTATTGCATTTTTCAATAAGCTCCCATTATGTTGAGTTTATCTCTAAATATATTGTAATTTAGTACTGGATCTCTTTGACATTCAACAGCCAACCCCTAGATTAAAAATTCTCACAATCTCAAGATTCCTTTGGACATTCTAATCTATCGTCTTGTGCGGGCATATCTACGTGCATCAAGTCTTCGAAGAGCAGCACTAAAGGTATTTCTCTTCCATGTTTGAAGAGTGCAATAGTAGTGTTCTCTCTGTAAGTAGTTATATTCTGAAATTTTCTAAGGTCTAGAGTTTGCATGTCTTTTGCCTATCTCTCTACCATATAGCCCTCTCTCTAGTTGATTGCTAGTATAAGTGGGGTTTGAATGCATGAATTTTAGAGTTATAATAAGATAAGATAAAGATGAAATAAGATAAGGTGATTTTATTAATGTCCAATGAACAACCATAAATGTGTTAATGGGACTGAAGGATACAACCAATATGAGTACAATGTGGAACCTCTATTTTGAACTTATGACTGTAATTGGTATATATTCAATTCCACCACAAGCATAACCACAAGAAAGGAAATGATTAGAATAGCCCCTTTTAGTGTCACTTGAGAGTTTTGATGGTACTTTCACTTTGTACTAGGAGGTCCAAGAACCATTATTTCCAGAGGAGGAATTAATGTGGTTGTAGCAAACTTCTAATTCAGGGAAAGGGCAAGAAGGGCGTTCTGTTGGCACTCATTACTAGGTTATATTTATTAAGTAGTATCATATGATCTAAAACTTGACTCTCGACATTGTACATATTGAATATTGTCCATTTTGGCTCCTAATTTCATTCATGCACTAGGCCAATTTTGAGATAAGTTGATAAGAAAATATGAAATACCTCCATATGTTATTTTTCATTATATTCATTATTATGCTTTATCTTCATGTCTAATCCAAATTCAATGGAAAACATAATTATTTTTCTTGAAAATCTATATATATATTTTTAAATCTCTATATGTTGAGGGTTGAGTTGAGTCTTTGCCAGGTTGACTCCTGGGCCAAAATGGGTCCCAAACAGAGTTGAGCCATATGTTATTTTGCATTATATTCATTATTATGCTTTATCTTCATGTCTAATCTAAATTCAATGGAAAACATAATTATTTTTCTTGAAAATCTATAATATTTTTTAAATCTCTATATGTTGAGGCGTGAGTTGAGTCTTTGCCAGGTTGACTCCTGGGCCAAAATGGGTCCCAAACAGAGTTGAGCCTGGTAACTTTGATTCATACCTTAGAAGTTAGCTTAGCTTTTTACTTTTTCAGGATAAATAAAAACTAAATTAAAATCCAAAAAACTAAGCACTTTATCAAGATTCATGTTGGTAGATTTGCATTCTTGCTTGATCTCAAAGCTGTCTATATTGCTGAGTATTGTTTTCAACTCTGCTGCTCCCACGGACACAGTTTTGGCCCAGGTTGACTCCTGGGCCAAAATGGGTCCCAAACGGAGTTGAGCCTGGTAACTTTGATTCATACCTTAGCTTAGAATTTTACTTTTTCCGGATAAATAAAAACTAAATTAAAATCCAAAAAACTAAGCACTTTATCAAGATTCATGTTGGTAGATTTATGTTCAAAGCTGTCTATATTGTTGAATATTGTTTTCAAGTTTTAACTCTGTTGCTCCCATGGACACACAATTTTGAGAGAACCCCATATCAACATCGGCTAAAATATTTTAACAAGACAGCAAAATTAGAATGATCATCCAAAAGCAGCAAAATAGGAAGGACCCGATACAATGGTATTATTTTTCGCAACTGGTGGATTTGTATTTATATTAGAAAAATTTGCATCCTGGTGGATGCTACAGAAGTACAATAGCTAGGAGCATCATGCAAAAGGAGCCTGACCCAAATAGTAGGCTTTGTGATTTCAGCAGTTAGTTCTGAGGAGTAGAAGACATAATTCAGCAAAAAACCTTACAATATAGATCAGGAGAATAGTTAAGGACATAGCCCTATACAATAGTTAAGAATGTATTGAGCTCTAAGATGCTGTGGTCATGCTTCCAGGCTTATTAAAAGGTATACGCCAGAGGCTGCAGGGTTAAGGAAAGACACCAATGCTATGAATTTACAAAAGAAATAATTTGAACCCATTTCATTTCACACAAACAAGGTAGTGAAATTTTCAGGAATATCTCTACAAAAAAACATTTCAAACTTTAGTAAACTAATCCCTTTGGACAACATCTTTGAAGTTCACAAACACATTAGCTCTTGTTACCTGTTCAGGGAGCCAAACCTTTTCGATATCTGACTTGGCCTTGTTTTGTGAGCTAACAGAATTTGCAGATAGCATTCAACCAAACACATAATTTGCATACCGAATGGTATCATAGTATGCAACCCAATGAAAATTCAGTGAAAAATCATAGAAAATTTAGCATACCCATCTAAGCATGTGATTCATACAAGTGTAGGGCCTCTTCTCGTCAGAACATTCACATCAAAAAATCTACCATTTTATCAGGGCCAATGAAGCCTATTGTAGGTAGATAAGTATCCATTACATGCTCGATTTAAATAAATGGAAAATCAAGCTTGCCAGTTCACTTCAAGATGAAAATGAAAATTATGACAATCCATACCAACATAGATATTGCCCAGTAGTTATTAATACCCTGAATCAAACCCCATACAATAACATAACCAACAATAATCCCATACAAGTGCCCCAAAAAGCTTTCCTATGGCACTATTGTAGATGTGAAGACAAGGGATTCAAAATAGGAAAAACTGATGGGTAGGGAAAGAAATCCAAAAAGATCCAATTTAGAAGATGGTTGCTTCACTGCAAGGATAGCCATCCACCCAAACACTACATATGAGTAACCCACAACAGTGACTCTGCTGAAATAATCAAGCTTGAATCTCTGGACCAAGATATGGTAAGCTCCAATGAATAAAAGGCCTGATAAGATGACAAAAAATAAAGTATAGTGAAGATAAAATTTAACTACCAAACCTAGATGTCCCAGGCTCTCTATAACACCTAGGCTCCAAGGGGCACTCATGTTGAAAATCAAATGAAGAATATTAATATGTGAAAAGTCTAAAGTTATTAGTCTCCAGTGTTGCCACTCAACAGCTGCGTCATAATTCAAAACCCCATCTCCATATCAAATATTCTTCCTTTATATGTAAAACCATATTGCACTAAACAAACCAATCACGCAACTCGTTGCAGGATTCTTAAGAATCTGATAAAACAATGACCTACCCATTTTAGGCCCTTCTCAAAATCCCCCAATTTTTAATTATACCCTAAAAGTTATTGAAATACCCCTCCATGAATCCTGATCACATGGCATCCCCTTCAAAGCTCCAACTTTGTACATACCCTCGACAATCCAACAAATACAAAAATAGAAGTCTCCATTATAATCAAATCACTATCGAATATTCATCAAAACTCATCCAACTCAAACTATGGAAGTGTCATAACATGATAAATTAATTTTATTTTCTGGTACAATTTAAATAATTTTAAAAAATAAAATTTGTGCAGACCCTGCTTATTTTCACTCAAGGAACGACATTGACCATGATTTAGGCAAATTTTTGTAATCACTGCTTCATTTAAAGGCTAATAGCTAATAAATTGAATTATCAGATGGTTCTCAATGGAGAGAGGCTTAAAAAAGACAATTTGTACCTGGTTTTGACGATAGATTCATGGAAATTTTGTGCAGAGCACTCCTATGAAGTAACATAATATCAAAAGTTAAGCACCAAACTGCCCCTTCTCGTCATCTGATATTGAATCTCCAGTAGGTATGAATCTAGGCATCAAAAAACCCAAGTTCAGAAAGCTTCAGGTGAGCTTCCGCATAGTCAACAAAGAAAGCATCTTCATCCTGTTCATACTTCTTAACATAAACTGCAAAACTAGGATCAGCAAGCAGTGCGTTATCAGATGGCAGCTGAAGCAGCGCTTCCTTCTCTCCAGTCACAAGATCTCTGAAGTAAGAATTGTCAAAGAGAAGAGGGTTAGAGGTCCATGGTCCTTCAAAACTAGATCTCTCCTTGTGGCATCGCCCCAAGGTGTGGGCACCAGACGAGACCACAATTTCCTTATCACTCAACCCCATGTGACCAAAAACATCCCTCAGATGATCAAGTCCTTTTGTAGCATCAACAAAGTGACCTTCTTCTAGAGGCTCAGGCTTGTCTTCTCTTTCGGGATGGAATGGAATGTCAGGTCCTCCGATCACTTCAACAGCCACCACATCGTCCAACTGATAAAGACCAACATAGGTGATTATGGGGAACTATTCCTTGATTGAGTCCAGGAGCCTCACGGAAATGTCCAGACCGTTGTTAGCACCATGGGAAAGCTCGGCCCCGTTTTTGATCATCCCGAAAGGCCCTCTGGTCTTGGTCTTGACATCGTAAGTCCCAGCGTTGTGCCATGCGATTCGAACCATGATCGGCGCACAGTTCTTCTCTGCAATGAGACCATGGAGCTTCCTCTTGGCTTTGTCAATGGCAGCCTTGTACACCTCACTTACGGTGGTACTCCTCGCTTACGGTCGGATAAGCCTTCACCATGGTTTCTTAACCTGCAAATGAAAAATCCAGCAGGAAATCAAGCCTTCACCATGATTTCTACCTTGTTCTAGCCTAAAATGTAGCGAAAATTAATCTTTCAAGAACAAACTGCCAACGCCTGGGTTGCACTAAAATACAAATACAGGGCGAACTTGATATTCAAGGAACGGAGAGGGAAAAATACCTATAAAAAGTCTCCCATAACCAGTACCATTTGTAGAAATCGGGCGATTTGAAGAAAATTTTACAAACAAACATGGAGAAATCGGGCGATCTGAACGAAATTTTACAAACAAACAAGGCGAATAGGGCTGGGAAGGTTTATCCGCCCTATTTTTTAATGGACTAAAATATAATATTAAATTATTTATTGGATATTTTTTGGGCTAATTATTGAAACTATTTGAAATTAATGTAATTTAAAAATTCACCCCTTCAAAATAGGAAATCCCTTAAATTTCTCCCATGGGCTAAAATTCGCCCCTAAAATTTTCTATGGTACAATCTGGTATTTTGGCTTCTTCCTTTAGCGTGCTGAAAAATCTTGCATTCTCAACAAATCTCTTAACATCAGTTTGCATATTTGGCTAGTAGTAAAAATAATTTACATGAGAAAATGTCTTGTCTTGTCCAAAGTGTCTAGATAAGCCTCCGTTGTGTTTTTCTTTAATTATGTTTTCCCTCATAGAAAATTTGGGAATACACAACTTGTTATTTTTAAGCAACAAAACTCCTTGGATAAGATAATCCAACCATTGACTTCGATTGTGAATTGTTGGATTCTACACAGCTGCATAAATGTCTTTATATCCTGCATCTTCCTTATACATGTCAACCATATCTTCAAAATCCACAACACTAATTTTCAATTCCTGCATAATTAAATTAACTTTGCTTAAAGCATCAACGACTTTGTTCATATTACTGCTTGTATGCTTAATCATGAAAGTAAAAATCTACAAAAAATCCACCCACTTGGCATGCTTCTAGCTCAACTTCAGCTAATTATTGATAAACCATAATGCATGATTATCAGAATATAAAATAAATTCTTTTGGTAACAAATAATGCCTCCATTTTTCAATGCCTGCACAATAACATAAAACTCCTTGTCATAGGATGAGTATTTATTCTTAGCTTCATTCAATTTCTTGCTGAAATATGCTATTGGTCTCTGTTCTTGACCTAAAAATGCTCCAATTGCAACTCCACTAGCATTAGTTTCGACTTGAAAAACTTTTTCAAAATTCGGCAAGGCCAAAACTGGTTTTTTCCGTGATTTTCTTTTTCAACAGTCTGAAGTTTTGGTTTTCTACTTCTGTCCACTAGAATGACTAATTATTCTCCTTGATTGTTTCAATAATTGGTGCACAGATTTGACTAAAACTTTTGATAAATTTCCTATAGAAACTTGCGAGACCATGAATGATTCTTACCTCAAATATGTTCTTTCGATTCGGCCAATTGAAAATTTCTTGGACTTTTTATGGGTCCATTTTAAAGCCTTCTTTAGAGACTACAAATCCAAAATAAACTAGCTCTTCTTTCATAAAACTGTATTTCTTCAAATTTATTAGCAGCTTCTCTTTCTGCAAATTTTTTAAAACCAATTTAAGGTGCTCTAGATGCTATTATTTACTTCGACTAAAAACCAGAAAACCATCAAGATAAACAATTAAAAGCTTGCCTGCATACTCCTTCAAGACTTCATTCATTAATCTCATGAATGTGATGGGTGCATTAGTGAGTCCAAAAGGCATCACTAACCACTCATACAGCCCACAGTTTGTTTTGAACGCAATTTTCCATTCATCCCCCTCTCTTATTCTTATTTGATGATAACCAATTTTTAGATCTGTTTTAGTTAAATATTTTGAGCCACTCAAGCAATCCATTAAGTCATCCATGTGTGGTAAAGGATGGTGAATTTGTTTATGGCTCTAGAATCTGTACACATCCGTCATTCCCTGCTTTTCTTTGGGTTGAGTACTCCTGGTAAAAAACATGGACTAAGGCTCTCTCTTATCAACCCCTTATCCATCAATTCCTGCACTTGTCTCCCAACTTTTGCATTTTCCCGAGGAGTTAATATATATGATGTTTTATTTGGTATACTCGCACCAAGAATTAGATCAATATGATGACTAATACTCCTAATTGGTGGTAATGCATTTGGAAACTCATCAAAAATAATATCAACACAATAATTTAGTAGATTTTTTTATTTCTTCAGGTAGATCATCTAAATTTGTAGAAGTCAAAATTACCTTTGGTTTTTCCACAACAAAAAATTGTAATTCTGTGTCCTTCTCGACTTCTTGCAGCAGTTCTTTACCACTCATCAACATAACACTATTTCCAGGCACTTCTTTGTCTGCTTCGTTTTTCAAGGGAAGTAGTGTGTGTTTATTCCCATCCTTCTCTAGGGTATAAGTATTTCTTTGACCATCATGAAAAACTTTTCGATCAAACTGCCAGGGTCTTCCCAAAAATATGTAGCATACATCCATCGGCATTCCATCACATAATATAACATCGTTGTAGGTATGAATTTCTATCTCTACCTTGTATTGCTTTGTCACAAGAAGTTGATGTCCTTTTTGCACCACGACAACTTATATGGAGTAGGGTGTACCATTTTTACAAATTCTAATTTGTCCACCATCTCTGTGGAAACAAGGATATGAGTACTTACATTGTCAATTAACACTTTTCAACATTTCCCCTTGGACTTTCATATAGTCCTGAATATGTTATTCCTCTGAACTGGCTCTTCTCCTTATTTTTATGCTTTAAGCAATACTCTTTTTAATAAAAAGGATTCTCCCACTTCTGATGGTTCTTCTTTTCCCACAATCTGAGAAATTTCTTCCTTTTCTTCAGCAATATTCACATTTATCTGAGTTTTTTACTTATTGCGAGGACAGTCCCACGACCCATGTCCCCATTCACCACATGTATAGCACCGAATTTCTCTTCCTCAACCTTTACCTCTTGGTATGAGCCTTCCTCGACCAGAGTCTCTTCTCTGTGGTGGTCTACTACTAGAACCTCCTACTTCACTCTGCGAATTCTAAAATATGGGTTTGAATACTCCTCTTCCTCTTACTGGATTTTTCCCTCTATTTCTCGAGATTTTCTTCCTCTGTATCTTCTCCTCCACTTTTAAGGCTACTTGGTAAGCATCTTCAATTATTTTCAGATTTAATAAATTGATTTCATCCTGGATATCATACCTCAAGCCATTTATGTACTTGGCTACTTTCTCAACATCATATTCAACATGTCCAGCTCTGATATTCAGCCTATAAAACTCTTCTATGTATTCTTTAAATGTCATCCTTTTTTGCTTCAAATTATGTAATTGCTTAAAAATATTTAACTGATAATCCTTTGGCATGAACTTACTATTTAATTTACTAACCATTTTATCCCATTGTTTAATTTTTGGCTTTCCTTTTCTTTGTCTGGATACCTGTAACTCTTCCCACCAAATGGCTGCGTGGCCCTTCAATTTGGTAGCCACAAAGTTAAATTTATTTTTGTCTTCGATTTCTTAAAAATCAAAGTACTTGTCTAATGAACTGATCCAATACATTAATTATTCCACATTGAGATTTCCATCATACAAAGGCACCTCTATCTTCGGTCTTCCACTTGCCTTCATCAACATCTTGAGAAATTTTGTTGTCTCGTTCTCTTCATCTTCTTCTTCTTCTGAAGGTTATTTTGCAGTGCTGTCATCTCCTTCATCAAGCACTCTCCTTTGGGCAACTTCCACCATCTCCATCCTCGCACGAAGGCATTGAACCTATTCCAGTGTAATCACATTTGTTACTGGTCTTCCTCTCCCTATTCCAGCTTCTCTTCTAGGTGGCATCTTGTTGAATTAAACTGTATTTCAATCAACTGCTCTGATACCAAAAATGATGTACAGGTGCATTGTTCCCGTGAAAACTCAATTTAAACCCCGATATAACTTACTCTACCGAAAGAAAAACCCAAAATGACCCTTTAAAATTGTATCAAAATCCCCAATTTATATCGCAACTTCGAAAATTTAAGAATTCAAAAATCAACAGCTTTTATATATGGTGAATAAGAGATTTTGTGATTTCGCAAATCAGAACAAATACTTATCGCATATCACAAAAAATAACATATAAATTTAACAATAAACTTATAAATCGCCGATTGCGATGTGTGAAATATTATATCGATGCGATGCGATATTTCACAAATTTTAACATTTGTGATACGATATATGACTTAAGTTTGGGAATTTGCGATGCAAACATAAAAACTTGGGTTTTTGGCTGCAATCACAACACACAGGTTTGCGATAAAAACACAGAACCTTGCCTATTTTTTTTAAGTCTTGGAACTTGAAGTATCACACGGCTATGCCTTCAAACAGGTTTAATTCAGATCTTTGAGGCGAAGACAAGAAATTATAAATACATAGAAGGATTAATACCCGAATTGTAACTCCTGCCGTAAGTGATCCTTAGCAGGTTTTGGATGAATGCACATGCACAAGAACAATAACTTTCACATCTATGCTTTAATTAATTACTCATAAAATAAAAACACAGAGTTATTTTCCCTTTTCGGCTTGATTACATTAAATTTGCGCTCTCTGTTCTCTCTATATCTCGCTCTCTCTTCCTCTCGCTCTATCCTTCCTTTATACTAAATTCACTCACTATTTTTAACAAAATAACAAATAAATCCTTATTTCAAGATTCGATGAATTCCATTCTAACAGTCTTATATATTTCCTCCTAATTTAGAATTTCTCTAACTATTACAATAATGTAATAAAGACAAATTATTAAAATAAATAAATAAAAGTAAATTCGAGAGATCCAACCCTCTCTACTAAAAGATAATTTGACCACATAGGTTGGTGAAATTCCTCTCACGCGATGTTCTTGCATCACCTTTTAGCTAGGTTTTTCTCGAAAGGTTTTCCCATAGTATATCTTATGTTCCTATGGTTGTGACTAATTGTAATTTTTCCTATTATATATTTCTATATTTTACATATTACGTGCATAAAAAATATCTTAATAAATCCATACATCTAAGTAAAAATAACACTAATATTATAGCTTTCAAAATTTTAAGTATACTTTTATCATATCCATTGTGATGAGATGTCCAATGGAGTATCCATAATAATTTATGGGTCATATTGGTATCTTTAGGTATATTTTAGGTATTTTGTGAGGATTGAGATATGCTAAGCTGAAAGTCATAAAACCCCAGAGATGGCCAGCGAATATGTTAATAAACCTCAAAATCCTATAGAGGAGAGGATTGCATGATTAAAATTACAAGTCACTTATGTAAAATATAATGTGAACATTCTCATGGAAACCTTAACCCATAAGCTTTGAATATTTATATAAGGAGGAGTTTATAATGCCGAGGTTCGATTAGATGGGAAATCGACATATCAGGAAGAACAAGAGAGGGTGTTTAAGAAATAACCCAAAAAGGATAAACCCAATTTGAGTGTTGTGAACCATTCATAGTCCCTATTGAAGATGGAAGTAAAGGTTGGCATCAATCCATAATAAGGTGATATTGATCCTCTAAATTTAAATAATTGGTTGCAACAATTATAAGTTTATTTTAGTGTTCATCATATCGAGGAAGAATAGAATATTTCAGTTTCTTGCCTAAAATTAGAGGACCATGCCCTGACCTAGTGGGAAAGCCACACATATTCCTTGAGGTTAATCTTCCATCAAATAAGTGGGGGGGCTTAAAAACCTTCATAAACTCACACTTTTATCCTATCAGGTATGTAAATGACCGGTGTATCTAGTGGCATTATTTTAGGTAGAGATAGGGGGAGAGTGTAAAAGAGTGCACCACAATATTTATAAAGATGGCCATAATGTTGAGAATCTTTCCAAAGAAACTATATGTAATGCTCAAGTATATTGGGGGTATACAGAGCTATATGCGGAAGAAAGTGACATTGTTCAAGACCACTTATTAGTGGAGAAGGCTTGTGTACATGCATAGTACTTGGAGAGCATAGGCTCTAGGAAAATCAAGTGTGTCAAAGTAGAAATATCACAAATAATATTCAAAGGAGGGGAAGAGGAAGTGGAAGGGGGGAAGGAAAAAAATAAAATATCAAAAAAACACTAGTGAAAATATCCCAACAACCACTACAAACACTGTAACATTGATGGTCATATAGAGGAGAAGTGATGGAAGTTGTATCCAAAGCTCAACTTGAAGAACAAAAATAAATTTGTTAAGAAGAAAAAAATCATGGCCACAGATTTGACAAATCAAGTGGAAAGTATCTTTGACGTGGATGAGAAGATTGTATGTACATCAATGTAGAAGGGGGTTAATTTGAGTAGTCTTAAGAAATAGGAAAGAGAATTGAAAGACCAAACTCTTCCATATAAATATATAGGTCAAGAAGAAAAATAGTAATGTTTTGTTTGACTGAATATCATGAGAAAATATCATTGCACCAGAGCTAATCAAAAAATTGGGATTGGAAGTTTGTGATCATCCAAGACCATATCCATTAGGATGGGTAAATAAGGATGTGAAAAAAAAGGTAACCAATTACGGAAAAATGAAATTTGATATTAGTGTTGATTTTATTTATGAAGAAGAAATATATGTAGTTCCCCTTGATGTATGTGGAGTGGTGCTTTTAAGTCCCTATATGTACATGTTGGATGTAGTATTCATGTAGAAATCCATCCAATAGTGCCTCATCATAAACACACAGAAGGGAAAGTATAAAATTTCACTGGTAAGTTCCAAGCAAGGAAAGAAACTAATCAGTTCTATCAAAAATTATGCTCTACTATATTTGAGAGAAAATCAATCTATAGAAGAGTTAGTGAGAATAAATTCATCCCTAGAGGGGTGTAAAATGGAAAAAAAATAACAATTAGAATATTTGATACAAGCATATATGGGTTTTTTCCACGATCCTCGAGGGATACCACCCAAGAGGGAAGTGGAGCACAAGATCCAACTATTTCCATTCTTCTCGTTCCAAAAATTGGGCTATACAGGAAATCCATTATAAAAGTAAGTGAGGCAAAGAAGCATTGTAGAAACTATTGGAGCATGGTACCATTAAACCATCTACCTCACCATGTGGATCACCCATCATCACTCTGTCAAAGAAGGACGTGACTTGGAAAATTCTTATTGATTATAGGGCATTTAGCAAAATTATAGTCAAGAATAGGTACCCCATACCTAGGATAAATGATTTGTTGGATTAGTTGTAACAAGACAAATACTTCACTGAGATAGAATTAAAGTTTAGATATCTCTAGGTTTAAATCAGAGAAGAAGACACTTAGAAGAGATCCTTCAAAACTAGGTAAGGGATTTATGAGTGATTAGTCATGCCATTTGGCCTCTGCAATGCACCAAATATGTTTATGAGGTTATTGAATGATACACTATGCCCTTATATATATACATTTGTTAGTTTTTATTTGGATGATATTGGTATATAATGCTACTTGGGAGAAGTACATCTCACATTTGATGTAGGTCCTAGGGGCATTAATTTCTAGAAAATATCAAGAAAATTTATTTTACACAATAGTATTTGGTGTATCTATGATATGTTATTGGTGGGGAGAGATGAGGATATATCCTACGAAGATCAAGGAAATCATGAAGTGGCCAATTTATACTCATGTTTATGTGGTAAAGATCTTCATGGGGTGGCATAATACCTTCAGAAATTCATATACTTATTTTCAATGGTAGAAACACCAATCCATGCCATAAAAAATGAGTCGCAAGAGTGTCAAGTGGGAATTGGTCAATAGAGAACCTTTGAGGAGTTAGAGAAGAAGATGAGTGAAGTAGTCGTTATAACATTACCAAAATTGAAATATCCATTTGTAGTGGAGATAAATGTGAGTGGGCATGATATGTGAGTGGTATTGATTTAGGGAGGAAGTCTTGTATGCTACCATTGTAAAGTATCAATTCATGCTGTCATTTTCAATGACCCTACTTATGATAAGGAGATCTATGTCCCAATGAAAGTTGCGAAGAAGTAGAAACACTTTTGGTGGGAAAGGAGACAATAATGTGCACAAACCACAAACCACTATAGTATTTTTAGACCTAAAGTAATCTACAACAAACCAGAAATTACAAGTTGATGGGGGTTTTTACTACAATTTCATTTAGTAATCAAGTACAAGAAGGGAATCATGAAGAAGTTGGTAGAAATTATTTCAAGGCCACCCACATGAAAGATAATAGATTTTGGAGCTCTAATGGACACAGAATATTTCATTCATGATAGATATAGAGAAAAATATGCAGAATATGTGGAATTCAATCAGGTGTTTCAATAGTTCTAGTGCCATAGCCATTTACATGATGGTGACAACATAATTTACTATCTTCTCCACAATGGTTTACTCTATAATTTAGATAAGTTATGTGTTCCTAAAGGTGAGTGACCACAAATGATCAAAGAGGCTCACACCTCCAAGGTTGCAAGGAATTTTGGTGTAGGGAAGACAATGTAAAAAATATATAGGTATGTGTATTAGCCCAATATTGAAGGATAGGTAGTTAGGTTCATAAGAGGATGCACGATTTTTGTAGCAACAAGTATAGTAATAGGAAACAAGGTCTATACCATCCTTTACCTATACCCTCTCATCCTTGGTAAATACTTTCCATGGACATTGTGGGAGGTTTACCAATAAATAGTGACAACCAACACATGGTACTTGATAGGCTCAACAAGATGTGTCTTCTATTTCCGTATAAAAATACCATTAGTAGGAAATAAGAAACTAACTTTTTCTTTGGATAGGTTTGGGTGCACTTTGGGATACCAAGGAGCATTATTTATATAGGGACACAATATCTCTCAGTGCATTTTTGGAATAAATTGTGGGACAATATGGCTACAAGGTTAAAGAGGTCTATAGCATTCCATCTAGAGACACATGGAAAAGAAAAATTAACCAACATGAATTTGGTGTATCTTTTGAGGGGATAATTTTAGAAACTCCGAAGACCTAGGATGAAAATATGGTATATATATAACACTCTTATAACAGATAAATCCACACCTCTATTAGTAAGTCCCCATTTGAAACTTGTTTTTGATATTTTCCACCTTAACCTTTGGATATTGCATATGGGAAGAAAGGAGGAGTGAGGGAGGATCTCATAGGGGATGGCTTAAGGTAGAAATTTGTTTTGGGAAGATCAGGTAGATCCATATATAGGTATAGGATATGTTGTAGAAGTAATATGAAAAATACAAGACCAAGCATGATCAAGACATAGTAGAGAAGTCGTTCAAGGTGGGAGATAGAGTATGGTTATACTTGAAAAAGGAGAGGTTACATGGTCCTGGTATGAAAATCAAGGCTCCAAAATATGGTACCTTTGAGATATTGGAAAATATGGAGAGAATTCCCATAGACTCAGTCTATCCCCATACATATGCATTTATTCAATGGTGAATGTAGAGAATATGAAACTCTATGATCCTTTTATGATAGACCAGGAAGAGGAACATGTCCTCCATTATATAGAGGATTGGACACCAAATTTTTAGGTATAGTTGACAAAAGATACAATTTTGAAAAAAAATTATAGAAGTACAAGACAGGTGCAACATGGACTTTTGCATATTAGGTTGAAATGATAACTTCCAGGCAAGGCTAAATGGTACACTTGAGAGAAGATGGAGGAAAAATTTTCTCACCTCACTACTTGTAGAATATTTTTGGGACTAAAAAACTCCAAAAAATGGGAGGTATGCTCTATATCGAGTCATTATATTTTTTTCATCCATATTGATGATTTTAGAGTTAAAAATGTAGAGGAATAAGTGCACATGGCCATTTTTATTGGTGGTCATTTGGTAGAAAACTTCGGGTAAAAAGATTCAAGATATATTTTGGGGCCTTAAATGAACACTATTTTTGTCCCGATCTTACCATGGACCTAGATACCATAATATAAAAGCCTATACCTTTTCAATGGTGCAATAATAATCTCAATTAGAGATTGTATGATAAATTTATGCCTCCCGAAAGTTGACCTATCAAAATTTACCACCATAATTCGAGAGGATGCCACATCGGCTCCAATTATTCATGTAAAATGGGTTACCCACATGATCATTATGAAGAATAATATAGAATATTCAAGATTATAACTCTATTTAAGATTTTAAGGATTTGAATTGAACCACTAGTAGGCTATCAAACTATTATAACCGCACTGTTAGGAGGGAAATGGGTTCCATTCTATTCGAGAGATTTTTTTTCCATTTATGAAAAGAGTAGTTGCGAGTGTATAGAGAGAGAAATAAAATAGAGAGGAGTTGTGCACTATAACATTCCATGGGCCAGATATCTTACTTCTTTGTACTAATCCATCTCCATTCATAGAAAGAGAAAGAGATGATAAGCCTCATATTCTAGCTAGTTTTTCTCATGATATGGTTTCCTAGGGTATGTATTATGTTCTTATGGTTGTGAGTGATTGTATTTTTTATATTTATCTATTTTTTACATGTGAAATGTTGCAGGCATAAAACAATAATTTTATAAATCCAGAAGTACAAGGAAAATAATCCCTTGTAGTATGGATTTCCAAAATTTTAAGTATGATTTTATTATATTTGTTGTGATGAAATGTTTAGTAGAATATTCATGGTATTTTAGATCATTTTTGGTGATATATGTGGACCTTAGTTGGCTTTAGGTAGTATTTTTCCATAGAAAGATCATAGTCCTAGCTTGAGGTTGACCTAGTTCTAAGAGTACTGGTGTGGTCTATGGCTAGGTGGAGCATATGAGGTACGTATCTAGTTGGTATTTCATATTGAAGATAAATTTTCTAGTTTGTGTATATTATGCTTCAATTGTATATATTTCTTATGTTTACATGTTGGATATAATTTATGTGCGTATTCATGTTTAATTATGTTGCTTTGATTGTGAAATGTTGCATTGCATGCTAATGTGGATTAGACATATATGAAGAACATGGTTAAGATATGTGGTTTTCCATAATGATAGAATCATGTCTCATATAGTAACAAGGTTATGTTGCACAATAGTTAAATGTTAATCTAGTTGATGTTGGGCTTCAATGGGAATAATATATTATGGTATCAAATTATTTTTCTCCATATCAATATATTATCTAGTTTATCCCTTCAAGTTTTATTTTTGAATTTTTTTAATATTAGACTTAGAAATGCACCAAATTGGGTGGTTGAGGGAGTTATAAAGTGGTATTAGAGTGAATTTTATTGTTGGTATTAATGAATATTATTTACACTTTGGATACCAAAAGTAAAAATATAGAGTCAATTAGACATATAAACTAGAATAATGATCTCAATTAACAAAAAACTTAAAATTCACATGCCATAACTTAAATAAAATAAAATAAAGAATAGCACATGATAACGATTCACAGAAAAAACATAGATTTTATTTAGGAAAGCCATAACTTGAAAAACCAACCAATATTTTAGCTTCACCACTCTTATGTTTTTGATATAATATTAATGCTAGACTATAATGAAAATTGACCTTGGTCCACAACTAAGAGCAATGTGATCATACATTAGCCAATCTCTATCAATTGTGATCATTCATCATCTCCACATATGAAATAAAAATTACATCATTATTTATTTATAGGAATATAAAATCCTAATTTATAGCTTCTTGAATTAGCATAGGGGGATGAAGATCATTGGCCAAGATCTTGGGAATCTTGCAATTCCTAACCATTTTTTGATGCATTTTGACTATAGTCGATTTCCCTTCAACCACCAGTCGACAATTTGTTTTGGTCAATTACACGTGTCTTCTTGACTTTGATCCCTTCAACTTCTCTAGTCAATTATCAAATTTTGTTAATTTATTGAATTCAATTGAGATAACTATTTGTCAATTTAATTGTCTTAAATTGATTGCATAAATTATCGATCATGGCTTGTAAACTAACGAAGTTTAGCGCACTATATGTGCTAGAAGTATTTTCTTATTAAATTTAAATTAGGGGATTAATTTAGATGCTAAAACTTCTATCTCTTTTTGGAATATAAAATTAGCGCTCTCAACAAAATCCAAAACTCCTAATGAAACTAAAGCAATCTTCTCACTTGAAAAATGAAATTAAAACAACTTCTGAAATTAATCTAAAGTATTCTTACTTATACAAACTAGAATTCATAAGTAAATATGATTATTTACTAGATCAAATCATCACGTTACAAAATAAATATATTATCTATCCATTTAACACTCACATAATCACACTTTCTTCCTCAATATCAATCACTCTAAAACATAACTTGTAAATAAATATTATGAAATTATACTACAACTGCAAAGAAATTTGATGGAATCATTCTACAACTTTTCTATTGAAATTCAATTCAATTTATAAATATATGAAAGTAGATGGTTAACTAAATCGCTCCATAACTGCCTAGTCATTAAAATCAATACAAATATGAAACATGCAATGAACTAATGTAATGAGAAAAATAAAAGAAATTCGTAAACACAAAACCTTACTATTTGTAGGGGCCCTCCACAAATATGTGGTCACAAAATCCACTTGAACAATTAGCTACTCATTAAATATGTAAAGGATTTCTTCATAATATATTTAAAACAAAATTTTCAAAATATTATTGTCACATCTAATGTGTTACATTCACGATTTCTACATGGTATTTATAGAGCCTGTATCAATTAATTGTTCGAGGACTTTATGCCTACCATTTCTAACAAAATTCTAAATTTAACTTAAAAAGATAACATGATATCGTTGCTCACGATAATACATCAAATATTGAGGCATTCATTTCGAACCCTCACTTGCGTGTTACAGCCACTGTGTTGACTTTTTCCTTTGACTACGCATTTAAACCTTCCTCTACTGATCTGGATCATATAGATAGGAGGAAATTGTTTTAATATTAATCTCCACCTACCCATATATTTATTTCCTTAGCTGACACCTCGGATCTTGGTAAACCATGGAGTTGGCTACATAACCATGAATTAGATGCATAATCATGATAATTCAACAGCTGAGACAAATATTAACTTAATAATAAAGAACATTATAACAATGAAATATAAGACAATTAAATACCTTGCCATGCCAAAAATACCATAGCCTGATGCATGCTGAGTGACTATAGAGGGAAAAGAGAAGAAAATATGTAAGAGAGAGTGTAAAAAATGAAGCAATTATGAGGCACAACAATAACTAATATTGAATTGAATATCATACTTTCGACTAGACCACTGGATTCTCTTCTAATCAACTTTATTTCGACTATCCCAACAATTATTTATCCTAGTATTTTTTGCTAAATAGAATTGTTGATGTTCATTCCTAGTTTTCTTACTTCATCACTCAGTCAATCGAATAAAATCCAATTGACTGAGATTACATGAAAAGATCACAAAACCTCATTATTCTCTCAATTTTTTATTCTTTTCATGAATTTTAAATACCATTCTTTTAGTGAACTAGCTCCCCCAAGCTCAAGTCCTCTCTAGACCAAGATAATTTACCAACACTCACCAACTTTGCAAGAATTTCAACAACATTCTTCACCATGTTTAATTTATATCGCAAACACCTTATTTATTTACACCATGTCTCTAATGAAATGATATTATACATGAATATTTATTTTCCTTGAATGGTAAGCTAGTTTGTTTTCCTAGAAGATTGTACTCTGATTGTTACAACTTATTCTTATTTCTTGTTGAACAAGTCTGATTTCTAAACCTAGATGCTACAATCATACTACTTCCTTGCATCAGTCGATACTATGTATTCATCCTTCACTGTCTATAGTGGCATGACTAATTATTTATTTCTCACTTTGTTATTAGCTCCACTAAACAACATGAATAGATATCCACTAGTTGATATTTTTATCCATTTACTTTTAAGTGTTGTACTAGGAATACCTTTCATAAAGATAGTAATATCTATACCTGGATTTCTCAAGAAAATTTTCCATTCATCTCCTTCTATACCTCTTTTTTTTATCCACCTTTATCCGGTCCTTGGAAGTCTAGTTTCTTTGGTAATGAAATACTCTATCACAAAAAACTCGACGTCTCCAATTTCGACTTCCACCCCATTAAAAACCCGAGAAAATGATTTGGTTACCTCTTTTTCATAAATGTGAAACATTTATATGAATTTTAACCATTGTGATTCTTGCAACATCTGCTTAACATGTGGGTAAACCTCCATAAATTTTCTTCCATTTGGCTCTGTTCAGAAAATAACACCCATGATTGAGAAGTTTTACCTCAAATTTTACTTCTTGACAAGGTATGAGATAATGACATGGTTATGAGAGAATGGCTTTGGTGAGTGTGTGAATGAGAGTGAGAAGGATAGAAGTGAAATTCTCATTTATATGACAGTGTATAAATATTAGTTAGGTGGTTTTAACAATGAATTTTAAATTCAAAATTGGAGTGGTGTGTAATAATGAGCGATGAGTGAGATTTTCTGGCTTCATTACCGATATGACAAGATATTTATCTCAACTTGCAATAATGATTTTTTTGAAATGGTGGTACCAACATCTACATAATTTCATATATTAATGTTTTTGACCCCTATTATTAAGTTTAATATTTTCATACCTTTGATTTGGTGATTCTAACATTTAAATGCTCCTTTTTTAATTGTCTTCAGGTGCTCTCAGTGGTGGATTTGATCATTTATTTAATTACTTCAATTAGTAATTCCTGTCAATCATTAGTTGGAGAAACTTGTCAAAGCTGCAGATTCTTAGCAATTCTGGAGCTAGTTATTTTGAATGAAAAATAGGAAAGAGGGGAATAAAGAAAAATGGGAACTAGATTGGGGTAAAATAAAATTTAGAATGCCAAAAGAATTTGGTTTTTACCCTAGATTTATGCATAAACATGCCAACATTTGCTGTTTTTCATGTTTATAAAATTTTATTATTATTATTTATTTTTTAATTTTTTTATTATTCAGAAAGAAAAAGGTTTACAAGCCAAGTTGGAGGAGAAGGAAAATTCTTCTTAGCCAACTTCAAATCAATAGTATCTTAAAAATCCCTAAGAAATTCCTCCTTTTTCAATGGCTTATGATAAATTCTTAATTTATTACCATTTCAAAAGGAAGGTAACTTTTTCTTCAACGATAGTCCTGATTCTAACTGCACCATTATGAAAGACTATTTAAATCTCATAAGTCCCAAGCCATTGAGTTTGAAAATTTCCTTGAAAATATTTGAACTTTGAATCAAAAAGTAATGCCCAATCCCCTGGCTAGAACCAATACAAGAAAAAATGGACAGTGGTGAGGGGCAAAAAATGTCACCATAAGCTCATTGGTGATGGTCAAAAGAGCCTTCGTCACAAAAAACTGAATGTCGCTAAAGGTAGTGTCGCTGAAAGTATAGGTGTTGTGGTGCATACAACATAAAAATATTTATTGATCAATTTAAACATAGGTGCAACAATTTTAGTAAAATTTTCAATAAATCTCCTATACTACCATGCATGTCCCAAAAACATTCTTACCTTCTTTTGTGACGTTGGCACTAAAATGAGTGAAATTATCTCAATTTTGGCAGGGTCAAATTTTATCCTGGTTTGTGACACATGGTGACCCAAAAAAATTCCCTCCATTTTGCATCATTCTGCACTTCTCGTTATTGAGGGCCAAATTAGTTTCTTGAAAAAAAATTAGAACTTTTTTAAAGTTATCCAAAGTCTGTTAGAAGTCATTTCCATACACTTTGAAGTCATCCATGTATACTTCCACACAGTCATGTATTAGATCAACAAAAATAGCTAAGAGAACCCTTTAGAAGGTAGCTAGAGTGTTACATAAGCAAAATGGAAGAAATCTATAAGCGTAGGTGCCTTGTGGAGAGTTAAAAGTAGTCTTATATTGGTCTTTTAGAGCTATTTGGATCTGATTGTAGCCATTGTACCCATCCAGGAAGGATAAATATATTTTCCCTGATAGGGTGTCAAGTACCTAGTCAGTGAAAGGTAAAGGAATATATTACCTCATCGTTAGGTGAATTTTGAGGTCTAAAATGGGCATCCTAAAAAAATTATAAAATAATAATGGAAATAATAAAATAAGATTTGATTACATCATCAAATTTTAGAGGGAAAGAAGAAAAAACTACTTTTTCAACTCCTATTTTCAACTTATCTCCCAAAGTTTTTACTCAAATTTCGAGCGGGAGTACTCGTTGGATGAAAAATTTAATTCCTCATCCAAGGAGTACCCATGTTTCATACTTTCTATGAACCATTCTATACAAAAAATGAGAAATGCTTAAAAAAAACGTGATTGTAATCACATTTTTTTCATGTAATTGTCATTTTTCGTGTAGCAGGGTCCATCGAAATTATGCAACATGGGTACTCCTTGGAAGAAGAATTAAAGTTTGCATCCAACGAGTACTCACACTCGAAATGTGAGTAAAAAATTTGGGAGATAAGTTGAAAATACGAGTTGAAAAAGCCGTTTTATTATTTTATTATATTTTAACTTTTTACCCTTTTACTTAAAAAATGGTGAATCATCCACCATTGTTGACATCATCATATTGAATCTTATTGGTTCTTATAAATTTTATTTTGGTTGTACATTTTTCTTAGGAGGCCCATTTTAGACCTCAAATTTACCCTAATGAGTAGCTTTGTTCAATTCCCTATAATCAACAAAAATCCTCAACTTCTAATTTTTCTTGGGAACCACGACCAAGGGAGAGATCCATTTACTATCAGAGATGGGATAAATAAAATTCGCACTCAATTTTTTTTTGCAATTCATCTTTGATAATTTCTTTGAGTGTTGGATTCATTCATCTTTATGGCTGTCTTACAAGCCTAATTTCATCATTGGTATAAATGTGGCATATGCAAGGATCAAGATGAATTTCTTTCATATCGAGATAATCCCAAGAAAATTCCTGAGACTGTTTTTGGATCATGTTTATTACTTGTTGTATCTGTTATGTACTTAAATCTATACCAAATACAATGTTTTTACAGCACTGATTTCAATAGGTTGGGTAATTTATTATTCTTTTTCTTCTAAGGATTCCACGATAAATGATGCAAACACAATAGGGCAACAAGTTTCCTAAAATTCACAACTGAAGACATGGTGGTAGCCACTAAATGAAACATGATATTATATGCAATTTATATAAGATAAGAATTGTTGCAAAATGTATTCTTTTGATTGTTCTTGAAGCCCTCTTGATTTTCCTATAGTCAAGAAATGGAGAATGCAATCTTCTTCCCCATAAGTATTTTCCAACCAAATATGCACTTTAGCATCTAACTGGGCAGATGGAAATATAATTAATTATTGGATTTGTGACCCATTAGAGATAATCATTCCCTATTTATGCACCCAATAACAACATTAGTAGTAGACATCCAAGGACAACCTAAAATTATTGGGTGTCCAGGTTTAGTAGTCTTTGGAGAAATTAGTATAAAATCAATTGGATATTCTGAGGAAGCTATTGTTACCACCACAACTTCTAGGAACCCAACAGGTTTAACGATGGACTTATCTGCCAATTCCAACATAATGGGTGTGAGTATTATTTATTTTAATTGCAATAATTTGATATTATCAACAATCATTTCATTGATGGCTTCCCCCAGATCTACTAGAATATGAGGCAGAAAAGCTCCATTTATTTCTATGGTCACCACTGGGTTCCCTAGGTCATTATATTTTGGTGGTAGTCCATATATCATTTTTGGCATTTGGCTAATTAATTTGATGTTATGATTATTATTCCTATTTCTTCCTAGTTTTTTAATACAAACATCCCTAATAATATTAGTATAAATAGGAATGTCTCTAATGGCTTGTAACAAAGGGATATTTATACAAAAATTTCTTAGCTTAGACTCCAAGTAATATTCTATGGGTGTATCGATTTTATTCACAAGAAATATTTCAGGAAAAGGAGGCTCCTTGTGTTCTAAGAGATCCTCTAGGTCCTATACTTCCTTTTTTGTTTCATTTTCTATTTGTTGAATGCGTTTTTATTCATGTTATACAAGGGAATCCTCCTCTTGGATAACTAATACTAATTTATTTTTGTTAATAGTTTTTTAAGATCTCAGTTGCATTTCATTTAAATGAAAATCAGTGATAACATGAGTGGGAAAAGTTTGTAGGTCAATGTTCTGTACATGTTGAGGAGGTCTATTATTGGGATTAGATATCGGTTGTGCAAGAAATCGTGTTGATCCAGGAGGGTTGAATGGTTGCTACATTTTTTTGGGGAGATGGGTTGGTGTTTTGTGGTAGGGGAAAAGTTTTTTATTGTGGTAATGGAGGTGGTAGTGGTAATGAAGCTTATTTAGGGTAAGGTGAATTATACCCTTGTTGTATTTGGGCATATTCGATGCATAAGTGTTAGGACCCTATATTACTAGTTTAGTCCCTTATTGTTATTAGTGTAGCCCCCTTATTGTTATTGTTGTACCCATGTAACCCTAATATTGTTATTATTGTGCCCTTACATTATTATTTTTAGGTCGGCTAGGATTATATTGTGGTCCCATGGACTCCTATATATAGAAGGAGGTTTTGGTCATTTGTATCATCCACAAATTTTTCATTTATGTAATGTATTGGATGTTTCCCCCTCGAAGTGGCTGATTTATAAGGCTTTGATCTCTCTTTTCTTCTATTTTTAGAGTTGGTTTCATAACATTTGGTATCAGAGCTTTTGATTCTAGGGTTTCCCTGCTCCAAACGGGTCATCATGGAATTTTCTCTATAACATTTTTTCTACGAAGGTTCAAAAGATGAAAGTTTTAAAGAGCAAAGCCAAAATCCCGAGGAACATCGTGGAAAAATTTCAGATCTTGGTTTTCAATATTTTCGGAGATATGATCTGTGTAAGTTAGGGATTTTTGCAGGCTCCTGAATTTAACCTAAACAAGTCATCATGGATTTTTCACTATAACGTTTTTTCTACGAGGTTTCAGAAGCTGAAATTTTCACAGAGCGAAGCCGCAATATTGAGGAACGTCGTGGAAAAATTTCAGATCTTTATTCGTAATATTTTTGGAGATAGGGTTTGTGGAAGTTAGGGATTGTTCATGCTCCCGAATTTCATCTCAAAGAGTTGACCGTGGGAAAATCATCATAACTCTCTCTCTAAGCATTGGATTGAAATTCTGTAAAAAAATGTCCACATGTACACAGACTGTAGTTTCCTATGTATCAATTTCGGAGCTTAAGGACGAAAAAAATGACACGTGGCACACCGTACAAGGTTTCTTCGTTGAAACAGTCCATAATTAGGTCATTTTGGGAGATTTGGCTTAACTTTGACTTGAAGAATCCAAATCAGGTTAGACCTTTGGAATTTGAAAGAAGATTCAGAGGGCTACTACAAGACCCAATTTCAGATATTTAAGATCCAAAATCATAGAGATAATTCAATTTGAATATCAAGCTCCTCAAAAGCAAGAAAAAAGTGTGTATTTTTTTCGAATTACATAATTCTCATTTGAAAAAATTAGTTTGAATTTATTCAAAGGGAATATTGAAGAATAGATATCAGTATTGGTTTTTAAAATCCCACCTAAAAATAATTCAACACCTATTAATCCTTTAGAAGTCTCTACTATGACTCATGAAGACGAAGAAATGCAACATGAGATATCAAAATTACAAGAGCAATTGCACCAAATTTCGCTATCGCAAAGAGAAAAAAAAATGAAATTGAAGTTTTGAAGAAAGGTGTGGAAACTAATATGGATGGTTTGAAGAAAGGCATGGACGCTAAGATGAATGGTTTGGAAGCTAAGATGGAAGGAATGGAAGTTGGCATGGAAGTTAAGTTGGATGACATGGAAGCTAAGATCAATGAAAAAATGAAAGACAACGTGGAAAACATGAAGAATGATATAAAAGTAGACATCGAAAGTTTGGAAAATTTGATACAAGAAATGTTTCCTAAAGGCGAAAAGATAGTAGAGGAAACTCATGATGAGAAAAAAGTAAATGTTAATCATGATTTCATAAACTATAATGTTGGATGGAAGAACCACAATATTCCAAATATGGATATGAGGAAGTTTGATGGCAAGGATCATGTAACATGGATACTACAGATGGAGAAATATTTTGATCTCAATAATGTGCAAAACACACAAAAGGTATGCATTCCAACTTTACATTTATAAAAAAATACATTTGTATGGTATCGATGGCTTTTCTCCCGTAAATTTTTTTTCACTTGGTTAATTTTTACAGAGGAAATGATAGCACATTATGAGGATACAAAAAGCAACACCTTCTTTAGCCAATTGATAAATCTCAAACAAAAGGGTTAAGTGGTGGAGCACATTGAGGACTTCCAAAAATTTAATATAAGGGTAACTGATATTCTAGAGGAACAGAGGATTGATGTCTTCATAGGGAATTTAAAGGATAACATCCAACATGAAGTTTGCATTTGGGAACCTGATTCACTGGAAAAGGCATTTAGGTTGGCAAGAAAATTTGAATGTAAAATTATGGCGACAAGGAAGAATACCACGCACATATATAAATATGGAAGTGTTGTTACTCCTAGACTTCCACAACCTACAAGGTTGACTCCATAAAAATTGGAAGAAAAAAGAGAAAAAGGGCTTTGCTACAGTTGTGATATAAAATGCAGTAAAGGTCATAAGTGCGTTCAGAAGAAATTATTTTACATATATTGTGAAGAGGAAGAAGAAAATGAACAAGAATCTTCAAAATAAGAGGATATACACCAGGAACCAACCCTAGAAGAGAAAGAAATGAGTCTGACCATATCGTGTAATGCATTGGCAAGAATTACCACTCCTCAAACTCTTAAGATAGAAGGACATATCAAGAAGAAAAAGGTAATAGTGTTGATTGATTCGGGTAGTACCCATAGTTTTATTCATTGTAAGGTAGCCAAGGAATTGAATTGTTTCCTATACCCAACACCATAATGTCAAGTGATGGTTGCAAATGGAGTAACTATAAGTTACTCTAGAGAATGCCATAATATCAAGCTAACCATGGGTAAATATGTATTGAATAGTTCAATGCTTTCCATTCCAATGGGAGGTGTTGATGTTGTACTAGGAGTATAATGGTTACAATAATATTAGGGCACTATAGCTTTTAATTTTCAATAAATTTTCTTGATTTTTTTTTCAAAAGGAATGGAATTCAAATTACGGGGTATCGTAGGGAAGCCGGGAAAGATAATAAGATCTAATGTCATGAAAAATATTCTGAAGAAAGAACAACGAGGTGTAATTGCACAATTATGCTCACTAGAAGTTCCAACATCAAAATAATCTATTTCTACAGATCTCTAAAAAGTATTGGACAATAATTTGAAGGTGTTTGAAACTCCCAAAGGACTCCCACCTATTCGTGATCATGATCATGCTATTCATTTGATTCCAGGAAGTTTTCCTCCAAACATAAGGCCTTATAGATATCCTTATGTCCAAAAGAGGGAAATTGAATGTATGATTGCAAAAATGTTAGAGGCTGGTATAATTCAACCTAGTCAAAGTTATTTCTCTACTTCAGTAGAATTGGTGCACAAGAAGGATGGATCATGGCACATGTGTCTGAATTATAGGGAGCTCAATAAGCTCACCATTAACGATAAATTTCACATTCCTATGATTTATGAATTATTGGATGAATTACATGGAGAAATTTATTTTACCAAGTTGGATCTTCATTCAGGATATCATCAAATTAGAATGAAGACTGAAGATATTCTGAAAATAACATTTCAAACTCATGAGGGTCATTATGAATCTATGGTGATTCGTTTTGGCCTTACCAATGCACCTTCTACATTTCAAGGGTTGATTAACTCCATTTTCAAACCCTCCCTTAGAAAATTTGTGTTAGTATGTTTTTATGATACACTAATCTACAATAGGTCTTGGAAGGATCATGTTCAACATGTTGACAGGGTGCTCAAACTATTGTAGGAGAAACAATTATATGCAAAAACATCCAGATGTTTCTTTGGAGTACAAGAGGTGGAATATATGGGTCATATTGTATCTCATAAGGGTGTCAAGGTAGACCCTAAAGAAATTAAAGCCATTAAGGAATGGAAAGTCCCCACAACCATAAAGAAGTTGCGAGGATTTCTCAGGTTAACAGGGTTTTATTGCAAGTTTTTTAAGAATTATGGGAGAATATCAGCACCTCTAACAACATTATTGAAGAAAGATGCATTTTCATGGACTCATGAAGCAACTAAGGCCTTTGAAAATCTTAAAGAGGCAATGTGCCTAGCACCGGTCTTAGCTACGCCAAGCTTCACAAAAAACTTTATTGTAGAATGTGATGCCTCAGGAAATGGAATTGGTGTTGTTTTAATGCAAGAAGGAAGACCCATTGCTTTTGAAAGTCATCCAATAAAAGGAAAGTATTTACAAAAAGCTATTTATAAGAAGGAAATGTTAGCAATACTACATGCACTAACGAAATGGCGACCTTACCTAATAGGAAGACACTTCAAGTTAAAAACCGATCATGATAGTCTTAAACACTTTTTGGAACAAAGAATATCCTTAGAAGAGAATAAAAAATGGGTCACAAATATGTTGGGTTATGACTTTGAAATAATCTACAAAAAATGGAAGCTAAATGTTGTTGTAGATGCACTCTCAAGAAATAATGAAGAGGTGGAAGCATTGCTTTGTGCCATTTCTATAATCCAACCAGATTGGTTAACCGAAGCAAGGGATGAATGGAAGAAGGATGAATAAGTGTGGACACTCATTCAAAAGTTGCAACAAGATCCTAGTACATTTGATACATTTAGTTGGAAAAATGATTCCTTATGGTACAAATATCACTTATATATTTGTAAGAATTCCCAACTAAAACAAAAGATTCTTTTGGAATTGCACACTTCTCCTTTAGGAGGACACTCAAGATTTTTAAAAACTTACCACAGGATGAAGAAATAATTTTTTTGGGATGGCCTTAAATCTGATATTCAAAAGTTTGTGGTGGAATTTTTGGTTTTCTAGCAAAATAAAGTTGAGACAATTAAGACCTTGGGTCTTCTACAACCATACAAACAAATGTACCTCAAGCAAGATAAGAAGGATAATAAATTATCGCCAAAGTACTATGGCCCTTACAAGCTGTTACAAAAGATTGGTACTATGGCATAAAAATTGGAGCTTCCTACTTCTTCGCAAGTGCATCCAGTTTTCCATGTTTCATGCTTAAAGAAGGTTATAGGTGAAAATCCTCCAGTTCAAACAATATTTCCAGAACTTGATGAGGAAGGAAAAATCATATTGGAACCTAAAGTGGTCACGGAAACAAGAAATTGACAGCTGCGAAATCGATCAATTTCAGAGTATCTCATCAAGTGGAACAACTTACCCACTGAAGATTCTACATGGGAGGATGAGAATTTTATACAGAAGCACCCAGAGCTACTTGAGTGTTGATGAAAACACTTTTTTGAAGGAGAGGGGCATGTTAGGTCCCTATATTACTAGTTTAGTCCCTTATTGTTATTAGTGTAGCCCCCTTATTGTTATTGTTGTACCCCTGTAACCCCAATATTATTATTATTGTGCCCTTACATTATTATTGTTAGGTCGGCTAGGATTATATTGTGGCACCATGGACTCCTATATAGAGAAAGAGGTTTTGGTCATTTGTATCATACAAGAATTGTTCATTTATGTAATGTATTGAAGGTTTCCCCCTTGAAGTGGTTGATTTCTAAGGTGTTGATCTCTCTTTTCTTCTATTTTTGGAACTGGTTTCATAACAATAAGACATGTAGGGAGGATATTGTGGTTGAAAATGAGGGTATGAAGGTGTCTGGGGCTGATAGGTTTTTCCATAATGGTTCCCTCTCCACCCTTGGTTCCATGATGAAATTTGAGGTGGCTATGTGGGTAAAAGAGAGTAGGATGGTTGGGAGTTCCATGGTTGGTATTGAGGAAAACCGTTCATGTTAGGATCTTGATAAGTATTATTATTTGGAATCCTACATGAGGGTTTCCTAGATGATTGATAAAGCTCACTTGTTTTAGCCACCCCTTTATAAACAACTTGCAATCCTAGGAGAGAAGGACATAGGTCAGTGGGGCTCTCGTGGGCACAAATCCCATAAACTTCCACCACATTAATGGGACACTCTCTCTAAGCATGCTTTCTTCTATATTTAGGATAGAAAATAGCCAAAAAAACCTTTTATTGCTCTTATATTTTCTTAATTTTTAGAGTATCCAACTGATTACTAATGGTATTTAGGATGTATGTTTTAAAATTTTCCAAGAGTTTTCCTAGTTCAGTTCAAGTGACACCACCCTGCACTGGTTTAGAATTTCTAAACACATAATCCCTTGGGTTGTCATTTATTATCTTGCCTACCTTAGCTTGACTTCTAGAATAAGTTCTACACAATTTAGCCATTTCAGCAAAATATTTTCTATATGTATCTCCGAAACTCAAGATATTTTGTGTTTCAATGCAATATTTGTAAAGGTTCTCTCTTCCAATTTACCTATTCAGGATTTATGATAGTTATAAAGAAACCTTTTAATCTCTTCTTCCAAACTCCCATCCTCCATCTGGTGCATTCTAAAAATATCATTAACATCTCTTCTTTTACATCAATCCTGATATTTTTTAATAAAAACAAACTTCATATCATCCCATGAGTAAATAGTATCTTCTCCCAAACTCATGATCCATCTCAGGGCTAAATATTTTAAGGTAGCAGGAAAATTTTAAGTTTATGTGCATCATCATAATAATTGTAGCTTGTGCAAATAATATCAAATTCAAATAGAAAAAATTCAGGGTCTTAAGAGGACATACCGCAAAAAACTAGAAGAGATGGTAGATGTATAATTTTCATGGTGATGTTTCTGGTGATATCCATAATTGGAAATCAAAAAGTAGTATCTGAATCCTCCTCATTCTCCTCAGTCCCCCTCTTGGCCCATCTCTTCAATCATTTTTTCCACTGAATAAAGTATTGAATCTATCATTGTCCCCAATGTTGGCCCCACCATTATTTCTGTCATTATTTCGGTCATTATTTCTGTTCTCCTCACCTCCTCCTTTGTTATCTATCTTTGTCACAGGTTCAGAAGTAAGACCAGTTATAGTATTCCAACTAGAAGAAGATTCGTCTTGATTGGGCCTTATGTACCCAGGTCCCAAATCCCTTCGAGGTCCTCCAACTGCTAACTCTACCTATGATACTACCACAAGTTCTGTGCCCACAACAACTCCTAAGATAGTTTGTTGTGGTATATCTTGAAGTTTTACTACCCTTTCTTGATGTAATATTTCTTTTTATGAGGCCACCTTTTTGGTAGTAATTTCTCCATCTCCTCTGATACACGTGCAACAATTAATAGGGCTAGTTGGGGGTATTTTTGTAGGACCAAATAATTGTAAAAGTGATTTTGTACTTTTAATAAATCCCCCTTTACTGTCTCTAGGTCTACCTCTAATTTAGTGGATAAGAGAGAGAAAAAAACACTACAAAAATTTACTAAAGAAAAGCAGTCTTTCGAGAAATCGCACCATAGTGAATGCATGGCTCTTTACTTAGGTCTTATCGTACAATCTTTGCCCTATGATTTCCATACAAAAAATAATTATCACACAGAAATATAAAAAATATATTACTTGGACCGTTTTCAACTCCCCGACAACGACGCCAAAACTGTTAGGGTTTTTAGATATACTTGAATTCCCTAAATTTAAAATTTTCAATTAGAGTTCATAAGATTTGAGTTATAAGGAATTATGGTACGAATATAGATTTATACTATGCTGACTTAGTACAAAATTAAGTGATGAATAAAAAAACTCTGTTCCTAAATTAAAATGGGTACACCAAATTTGTCGAAGTTAAGAAACCTATTACATCTAATCCAAATTACTAATTTATTTTCGATTATGGTGCAACTAGATAAATATTCTTTCAAATAAAAACATAACAATCACCACAAACCATGTTCTCAATCCTATTCAACATTTCATTCTATTCAAAACTTGTTATGAAAACAAATCCCCAGGGTGCTACAAATCAAAAGATAAATTTAGCAATGTTCTTTAAAAATCTTTCATAATATTTCCTATCTCACAAATCTAATGGAAATTAGCCAAGTGATTTGGGGAAACAACATAGATATTTTCTAATTCTAAACTAACTGAATAATGAAATGACACACAATCACTTAACTACCTGATCAATGAAACAAATAACTTTTAGATCCTTAAATCAATAAATCTAACTCAAAATTAACTATGAAATGGAATAGTTGACATACTATTGCATTCAATAATTAACACACTATTTATTGATCACATTGTTCCTAATGACCCCTCACACCATCCTTGAACATCAATTATCAAATTTTCTTTCCATAAACATACAGATCCATTCATAATTGAGTCATTCCATTTATAATAGAGGATTTAATTTAAAACTCTAAGAACTTATCCTTCAGAAATATGTACTAATTGAAGTGCATTAGAGGATCTTGAAATCAACCAAAGAAATCAATAAATTGCAGAGAATATTTATGAAGATAATTTATAAACTTAGAAAAGACTCAATGAACATCTATCCTACTATCATAACCTTTAGATCTACAATAAATTTTAAACGAAATCCAAGTATTATTCTAAGTACAGAAATTATGAGAATTACCAACAAACGAAAACAAGTGTTAAGTGTATTTCTACTACATAAATTCAAAGCATGCCTTTTAATTAACCAAAAATCATTACAGAACTTGGCTGAGGTCTGTGGTTGGCCCTTTCCAAGACCTGGAACAATTTTAACTTAACTCAATAACCTACAGATCAGAAATACATAAATATATATAAGATAAGGTGATTATATTAAAACTTTCAATAAAACATAAGTCCAAAGGTTTCAATACTTAAATTAAAACATAGTAAAATGGTGTTTTAATCTCAATCCTCTCGTCACTGATTCACTTTGAGTGCATATCCATAACCTCTAATAAAAAAACTAGACCTATTTAAAGAGTTCAGGCCTAGAAAAAAAGTAAATACATATGTGACCTGAATTAATTTAATTTAATCTAAATCCCTAGGATCACTTCATCCTCATCATATCTGAATTGTTCATTTGTGAAACTATCTTTGGACTGCTATAACCAGCACCAAGCTCACTAACAAGAGAAGATATCTTCAGGATGCCGACAATTGACTAGTTGACTAGTACCAAACCTAGAGTAGAGTACTCTGTAGAGTACTAGACTAAGAACATTCGTTAAACTCAGTCCTGGGTCCTTGATGACCTGTCATGTACTAAAGCTCCATCCCTATATTTAAAAATCACATCTATAAATTAGTCAATTAACGAGTCAAGAAACATAAATTCATTTAACACCTACTTAAATCAACCAAATATATGTGAAAAAAACCTTAATTAATGATTCTTACCTCAATTGTAAAGTAACATAGTTTAGTCAACATAGAGGTGTTTTAGGGTCCAAAATATGTAAAATAGGATAGGTTGTAGAAAAAACAGTAGGATAGGGTGTGGAAAAGGGTAACAATAGTAGGGCCTAACATGAGCTGTATCAACAGTTGCAGAGTCAAATTTATGTGCATGATGGCGATAAAACCATTGAATACCATATTTAGGATGGGTTTCTTTAAAATATGGATAAGCTATGTGTTCCTAAAGGTGAGAAATTGCAGCTGATTAGAGAGGCTCACACCTACAAGTTTGCAGGGAACTTTGGTGTAGGGAAGACCATGGCTAACTTGCAAAGGTATGTTTACTAGTCCAAGATGCAAGAGTGTGTAGCTAGGTTTATAAGAGGATGCATGCTTTATTGTACCAACAAATCTAGATACATGAAACACATTCTATATCATTCCTTACCTGTACCTACTCATCCTTTGGAAAGCATTTCAGTGGACTTTGTGGGAGGTTTACCGAAAACTAGGAAGGCACATGACTACCAGTTTTTGGTAGTTGATAGGTTTAGCAAGTTATGTGTCCTAATGCCATGTAAAAATACCATCAATGGGAAAGAAGCAACAAACTTGTTCTTTGGAAATGTCTTGGTGCACATTTGGATACCAAGGAGCATCATTTCAGAAATGGATACATGATTTCTTAGTGCATTCTGGACTACATTGTGGGAGAATATGGACACAAAGTTGAAAATATCTACAACATTCCATCCACAGATAGATGGGCAGACAAAAGTAGTCAACATGAATTTGGTGCATCTTCTAATGAGATACAACCAAAAGCATCCAAAGACCTGAGATGAAAATATGGTATATATACAACATTATTATAATACAGAAGTCCACACATCTACAGGAAAGTCCCCATTTGAAACTTGTTTTGGATATTTTCCACCTTCACCTTTGGATATTGCATATGGGAAGCAAGGAGTGAGGGAATATCTTATAGGAGATGCTTTGAGGGCTGAAACATTTATATAGAAGATTATGCAGATCCATCTACAAGTAAAAGAAACATTGGAGAAGTTGCAAGAGAAGTATAAGGCCATGCATGATCAACACAGAACATAGATGTAATTTAAGGCGGGAGACAAATTATGGTTACAATTGAACAAGGAGAGGCTGCAGGGGGCTGGTAAGAAAATCAAGGCTCTAAGGTATGGTTCCTTTGAGATATTGGAAAAGGTGGGTGATAATTTCTATCGAATTAGTTTACCACCATATATGTGCATTTAATTAGTTGTGAATGTAGAGAATTCGAAACTCTATGAGCCTTCCATGTAGCTAGATCATGAAGAGGAACATGTCCTACCTTCTATGGAGGTTTTGGAACCAAATTCTCAGGAAAATTTGATAGAGGATACAATTTTTCAAAAGAGGTCCATAACTACAAGGTAGGGGTAGCATGACCTTTGTCATATTGGGTTGAAGGGACAACCTCTAGGCAAAGCTAAATGGTACACCAGAGAGAATGTGTAGGAAAATTATCCTCATCTCATTCAATAAATATTTTGGGGACCAAAAGCCTCCAAAAATGGGGAGTTGTGGTCATAATTTGATCATTATATTTCTTTTCATCCATCTCAATGCATTAAAAGTGGAAAAAGTGGAGGAATCAACTCACATGATCGTTTTTACCGGCGAGACCCAGTTTGGAAAAATGGGGTTTGAAACCTAATGGTATAATTTTGAGGTATCAAATGATGTTTTTGGGGGGTAAAAATTTACCGCTTAAGTGCTACACCATTTCATGTTATTCTACACACATAGATATTTCTAGCAACGCAAGAAGCATGCCAATTAGATTCTGTATGAAAAAGTTATGCTACTCAAAAGTTGACCTTCCTGTTTTCACACCTTTGAGAGGATGTTGCATTAGCCCCCATTATTCATGGAAAAGGGGCTATCCATGTGATTATGATGCAAAATAATATATAAGAGTATATATTGTAACTCTAGTTAAGAGTTTAGGTAGTCAAAATTAACCACTAGTAGGCTATCGGGCTATGTTATAACTAGGCCACTAGTAGGAAGACGCATTCCATTCTTTTGAGAGAATTTTAATCCATAGTTGAGAAAGGAAAGCCAGGAGATATAGGATGTAGAGAAAATAGAGAGGATTTGTGCACTGTAGTAGACCATGGGCCACAAGCATTACTTCGTCATACCTATAAACATGTTTCTAGACAAAGAAAGAGAGCCAAGCGACCTCACCTTCCACCTGGGTTTTCTCCTGAAAGGATTTCCCAGAGAGCATATATTGTGTCTTATGCCTATGTGTGTGAGCTTATTTTCTCATTTTATACTTTTCTACATAATTTCCATTCACATGCATGCAATAAGTACAATTAAATCTACAAATCTATAATTTTAATAAAAAAATACTATTGTAAAATTTCATTTTTTAAACATATTATTATCATATTTGTTGCAACGAACTATCTAATGGAATGTCTACGAGAATTTACGGATCAATGGATTGAGCACAAATGAAAATTTAAATATCATACCTTTGGGCTCATATGATTTCCTAATTGGTATGGATTAGCTGGAGAAGCACCATGCTATCCTAGACTACTATAATAAGGAATTCACTTTCCTTAATGAAGAAGTGTAACATAGAAAATTTGAGGGGATTTCAAGTCTATTTTTTGTCAAGGAAATATTAACCATGAAATTAAATACTATTTTTAGGAAAGGGTGTGAAATTTATTTATATTCCTGGATAGAATAGGAATCCAAGGATAAGGTGTAAATCATTGAATACCATTTAGTTCTAAAGGATTACGAGCCTTATGTTTGGTGAAACATTGAGCTTGCTATATAAACGTAATATTGATTTGGTACCTAGGACTACCCTAGTGTATACAAACCCATACACGAGGAACACACCTGAGTTTAAATTACTTTAAATGAAATTTTAGGAGATTTTGAAGAAGGGTTACATATGCCATGGTGTGTCACCTTTGGGTGCCCTAGTGCTCTTTGTCAAAAATAAGGATAACACATTGAGGTTGTGCATAGACTTAAAGAAGCTAAATAAGGTGGCTATAAAGAAAAAGTTTCCGTTTCCAAGGATAGATGACGTGTTTGATCAAATAATAGGAGCTAAGGCATTATCGAAGATTGATATAAGGTAATGGTACTATTAAATGGGAATTAAAGAGGAGGACATCAACAAGAAAACCTTCAAAACTAGATATAGTTATTATGAGTTTGTAGTGGTGTCAATAGGGTTATCAAATTCACTAGCTTTCTTTATGCGTTTTGTGAATGCCATTTTTTTAGAATTATTTCGATATGTTTGTCATTTTATTTTTGGATGGATTACTTATTTATTCAAGGTATAAGGAAGAACATGAGAAACAATTGAAGATGGAGTTGCAGGTACTCATAGAGAATCAACTTTATGCCAACTTGAGAAAATATTGTTTTTTCAAAGGAAGATTCATTATTTGGGTCACATCATCTTAGAGGAATATGTGCTTAGATACCTATTTGGAATAAAAGGCTACTATAGGAGATTTATTGAGTGGTTCTCAAGAATAACACACCGAATAACTTATTTTCAAAATAAGGGTGTGAAATTTGAGTGGTCTCATGAATGTGAAGAGGATTTTTAACATTTGAAAATGTTGTTAATAAGTACAACAATATTAAGGATAGTTGATTTGAATGAATATATTATATTTTGTACTAATGCATGTAAGGAAGAGTTTGGGCTCGTTTTTTTTGGGTTCACTATGTGAAAATTTTTGCTACAAAAATTTCAAACTTGACCTATAATACACAATCCATCTAAACGATAAGAAATATTAACTTGTAAAAATGAGATGAAAAGAATTAGTTAAAAAAAAAATCATCACTTCTACCAATATGTATGTAAAAGAAAAAAAATAAGAAATACAAGTTCAAAGTAGTAAACTAAGTAATAAAAGACATAAATAAAAGGTTTAAAAAAGTATTATTAAAAATACAACTTAACATAAATATTAAAATATTTATATAAATATAAAATAAAACTATTAATAAATGAAAACTAAAATAAATTATTAAGAATTAAATAAATATAAATATGAATTAAAATAATAAATTATGTATCAAATATTAAAATAATAAGTTATGTATAAAAAAAATAAAAAAATTAAATAATTAAAATATATACTTGTGTAGATAACTCCATATAATTGAAATATATATTCATTTATGTCAGTGCAAAACACTATGATATGAAAATTTAAAATAATATAAGGATTAAAGAGATATAAAATAGGAATATGATATAAATAAAATAAAATAAGTTTAAGGTAGTTGGATTTAATGATAAAGAGTAAGTAGTTTTTTTCATTTAATAAGGTTCAATTTCCACGAGGGCTTAACGTGAAGCCATGGAAAATTTTGAGGTAGTAGTCGAATGTGTGGTTGCACTTAAAAAGATTATATTAAATGATCTCGTGAGCATTTCATACATAAATGGATCAGAGATCACTCTCATGTCCTTCAAAAGAGACAACACCATAACCTGGTATGGTTCAATTCGCTAGAGGGCCTAACCTTTAGTCATGGGACCACCTTGAGATAGTGGTTGAAAATGTGGATGTACCTAGAAAGTATATTAAAATGATCTCATGACATATACACACATAAGTGGATCAAATCCCACATCCATGTCCTTCAATATTTCTCCCCGTAGCTCGACACTTGGAAAACCTATCAAAATATAAAGTAAATGTGAGTGAAAGCTCTCATGTTCAATTCCCTTGATGCCTAACATGTGTTCTATTCATGGAGGTGGGGCAGTACACCTACGGATATTAGCTGAAATCAATCCAATATCATGCAAATATGTGATCAACCCAATTTTTGATTCTTCACACACACACACACACACACACACATATATATATATATATATATATATATATATATATATAAACACCCTCTTTTAAAAATTAAAGTAAAAAAAAATCAAATACAATAGTCTCGGTTAAGAGACTATTGTAAACATGGTATGTATAGTAGTAAAATTGAAGTAAATATATATATTTTTTTCAATAAAATATTAAATAAAAGAAATGATACAAATAAAAAAATAAAAAACTAATAATAATAATAAAAATTAAAGGAGAAAAACATAAACACAAAAAAGGAAAAAAGAAAAAATAATCAATAAAAAGTAAAATAAATTGAAAAAACACACATATATATATATATATATATATATATATATAATTTGAAATAAATGTTAAATAGAGGAAGCTAGAAATAAAATAAAACATAGTTGGAAACCAAAAAAATAGGTGAATACCGAGAAACAAAATAAATAAAGATTGTGAAAAACATATTAAATTAAATAAATTAAGTTAATAAAAAAAAAAAAATCAAGAAAATGATTAATAGAAAAGAGAACAAAAAAATGAAGTAAAAAATAAAAGTAAAAATCACCAAGGAAATTGACTAAAAGAAATGAGAACAATAGAATATGAGAGAAGGAACAAGAAGGTAGGGGGATAAAAAGAATAAGAATCGACCCAAGAAGAAGGAAAAATGTAAGGGGTTAGGGGATGTGTGGGAAGGATTTTTCACGATAATATAGATGTCTATATTAGGACATAATATTTATATCAATCTAAGTGTTCGTAAACTTATAAACACAACACAATATAAAGAGAGCTAGGTTAGATTCATTGCCACGTCTAAATTAAGTACCAAATTTAGTTAATGTAGCTCAAGCTCTAGAATTATATATTAACAAAAGTTAAAGGGCTAAGCTAAGAAAACATGAACCAAAAATTAATTTAATCACACAACTTGAAATGTAAGGCACACACACTATGAACACTTTGTACTACGCATGCACTAGGACCTTTCATAGATGTCATAGTATTCTATGCAATCATGTTTAAGAATGTCAAGTTTTTCACACCCAAATGTTTGTAAATGACTAAAATCGAAACAATTATATTGAAGGGGTTTTGGTTAAATATATTTATATTTCACTAGGGTCTCTCTTGATAATAGAAGCAAGTGGACACTCCATTAGTCATTTAGTCAACCTAACATACTTTATCCCAATACCAATTGAAAAGATGAAAACACACTACAATATTCTCCATTATGAGAGTGAAAATGGGTGGTCACTCATAGTCTTATATTCATCTTCTTAACTAGTATGTACTCAAATCATTGATATACTTTAGAAAACCAATAAATGATTGAAATAAATGAGCTATGGTGCTGATGAATATAATGCTATATGAAAAATTTGCAAAAAGGGTTGGGGCCTTTTCCATTGAGAAGACTGGTGAATGGCACTACAGGTGCTTTGATAGACATTGTAAATTAGATTATCCTCATAAGAAACTGCTACCTTGTGATAAATAAAAATCATAAATCATACTTAAAATAAGAAAATGTAAAAAACCATATAAACTATAGACAACATTATGTCAGTGAATATACTAGTGAGCTCACACAAGAATATACATATAATATGAACAAGGAATTCAAAATATATAAAAGTATAAAGATAAAGGATCATATATACATAGTTCATACCAACATATACTAAATGAATGAACAACACATGGAAAGTTGTGCACAAGCTTTGGTTTTTTGGGTCTCTCCACACCTTATAAAACACACTAGATTGTCTATGAGAAGTTGAAAATCAGAACAAACACATATATTAAGTGAAATAAGCTTAGAGAAAGCTCCAAAAGATTGAAGTATGGGTTACAAAGATTTCCCCATGTATTATAATTATAAACTCGAAATCTCTTCCCTTTTGAAATGGAGAAGACACTCTTATTTATACATAAATTTTCTCTGAGAATAAGATAAGTAGCTAATATATTCAGATCTACATATTTCTCAAGTGGTTACAACCATTTACTAATAATTAGAAAATAATTATCTCTAAATATCTTCTCATCAATATCTTCAAGTTATTTGATAACAGATCTTACATGATTCTTATTTATCAAAATTTATTGAGTAAACATCCCAAATCCATGATTAATCTCCAAAGATTGAAGAAAAAATTGAATTTGAACCTCAATGCCAAAATTTAGCGTTGTTGCAATCTCTAATTTTAGCTATACACATTACCAAACTCACCAATCTTTAATAAGTTAGAATATATTATTTTTCTAACATATGGTCATAAATTCACTTAAAATACAAAAATAAACATATAAAAAAAAAATTAAGCCTAATACCATATACAAACATTAAAATGGAATAAAACATGGTTATGGGAAAGTGAGAAATGGATTAGAAATCAAGGTAAAGGATGTGAAATGATATTGCTAAAAAGTATGTGGAAAGATGACTATTCTAAGACTCAACAAGGGTGGTACTCAAATTAAACCTAAGGATATTTATCTTTTATTTAGAAGGATGGGGTGTCAAGCATTACAATCCTCTCCATTGATACACTTATGATCTTTCAAAATCTCACAACCTGCCTTATTTTTGTCTACGCTATGTCATCAACCTTGACCAAAATTTTAGTATTATTGATACAATTATCATGCTTGGAATTATTGGACTACTTAGCTAAGGCTAATAACCTAATATGATTTGAGTAATAGCATCGTTATGATCTTTAATCCAAACTTTAAAATATTTCGTAGTCTCACCAATATAGACAAGTCTATAGGAAGAAAGAAGTACAATAAAAACCTTTACAAAGATAGAGTTCCATCATAAGTTTTATGGATACAAGGAGGCTCCTAATAGTATGAGGGGGATTGAAAATAGTTCTAATATTCCTCTTTATTAGGGTTTTGGAAATATTTTTTGAGGTTCCTTGAACATAATCGAGCACCACACTATGTTCAACATTAGGAATTTTATAATGCTCATAGATCCCAAGAGTCCTTCTATCTTTCTAAAAATATTTTTCAACTTTCCGCTTTTTGTACCCCATATTTAAGAATATTTTGATTAGGTGGTCCTTTTTTTGGTCCAAATGCTAATCATTGGATATTCTAAGAGATATAGTAGAAATAATGTTTAAAATCCCTGCTTTTTGAGATGAGTGATGATGCAAATCAACATGAAGGTACTACTTAGTGTGAGTTTAAAAAAAAAATATTTAATGGCTTTAAAATCCATCATCCTTTCTAGATATGAGAATTTCTAAGAAAAGACTCAGGTCCTAGATATGGCCAAATTACTTTATCCCATAGGAACTTCATTTGCACGACGTGTTATTTTGATAGGCTACCTAAAAGTAAAGATCTAGATGATATTTTTGGAATGGAATATGGTGTAGTAATTATCAATGATTCTGCAAGGGTTTGGCCTCATAAAAGATATAATTTAATTGTGGTCGAATGGTAAGTTCATTTCAATTTATTTTTAGTGTCCAATCAAGAAATTATAATTGTTAATTTTTTTCTTTAAAAGTGGTGGTTAAAGATATATGTTACTGTTCCTAAAATTAAGATACTCCCATGTATAGTTACATGCAATATTTTCCCTATGGTAGGTGCCAATATGTATTTCTAGGGTTGTAATTGTTAGAAGTATATGTTTATGAGAAGCTAGATGATGGAACACTGATATCTTCTTTAGCGGTGAGATACTAAAAAATGAAATATAACACACATTGTGTTCATGACACAGAATTTTGAGAAATTTCATGAGTTGACATTGTATTGTTGCATTTCTAATGCATATACCCTTTTATTCAAACATTGGTAATTGAGAAAATTTCACCATAATTGTTTCTCAAACAAACAGTTGCATAAAGTGTATGTCTTGTAATTTCTTGAAGCTAGACAACAAAAAGTTTTAAAAATTTGTCAAGTGATTTTCAGTAGGGTTTTTCCATTTAGAGAAGCATAGCCACATTCACCCTTTGTGGGATATGGCTGAACAATTTGGTGGAGTATGCACAAAAAAAATTGATGGAAAAGTGTATCATGTTGTAGCCCTTGCCCCTAGGACCAACAAGGTATGCATTTTACCTTTTTACCTTTAATGCAACATGAGAAACAAAAGGGAAAATGAGCACAATAACATTAAAAATTGCAGATTCAACATGTATGATTAGAAAAGTTCGCATGAGTCTTTTCTATTATCAGTTTTTACTTCTTTTGATGCATGTGAAATAACCGTTTAGGTTGACCCTAAGTACCACCAGTAGAACTACTGAATTTACACCATAAGAAAATACTATACACTGTTGATGGAAAAGTATTTGCCTCTTTTATTATTTGAAAAATCAATTGTATCTATATATTGTTCATAAACATCAAAATTTTAATAATGGGAGTGAAAAAACATCTTGCACAATGAAATAATTAAATCATACTAGCAAGACAAGAACCTTCAAATTATTAATGACGCCATTGTGCAGAGATGTAGATAATGGGAATTTAAAACGCATAAATCTTAACAGAATATAAAATTTTGAATGATTGGTTTCTTGTAAATGTACTCCACAACATGTAATGTTCCAAAATTTGCACATAGCAATTTGGAACATTAGATTTTGCTACTTTCACTTAGAAGAGGAATAACTGGGTAAGGAGGCCCATGAATAATAAAATATGAATAATTTACACCTTAAAAAGGAAAGGGATCACTTCAGGAGCTGAATTTTACACTTACAAGTGTGAACAGGGGCAAAATAGATGAGGACATAGTCAAGTTTGACTAAGTCAACATGCATTCTTGAGAAGGAAGAGATCACCTAAGTAAACCGGTTCAATGTGAACAAGGATCAGCCTAAGGCACACATATGTAAACTTAGAACTAGATTGAAGATCCCTAGTGTGAAAGAGGAATTAGAGGTGGATTAGTTGACCAAGTCAACAATGCAGCCACAAAAGGAGGGAAGCAAACTAGGGCAGCGCAGTTTTGAAAGAGGAAGCTTCATGAAGAAGTCACCTCAACATTGTGTGGGGTCTGGGGTGAGGAGGCTCACCAAAGATAAAAGGAAGACATAGCATCAAAGGGAGATCATTCATGTATTCAGATATTTTGTTTTAGAGACCGTTTGCATACTTCAGCTATTTAGCCAGAGTTGCTGCACTGCTTAGTGCAAGGAATTCATGTGCAGGAATTCCATCCTCTCTTGAGATAAACTTGTTTAAGGGATCAAAGGGGAGTGATTTGAGCTTAATTTCAGTATTTGGCTTGAGGCCATTCCTTCACATTAAGCCACAGTGCAGTCTACTTTAGAAAACTGCATCCTTGATGTAGGGGCAGTAACAGCAGTGTTGCACCCTTTACTTTTGTGCTCATCTTGTAAGAGGAGGTGCTTATTTCCCTCCGGGAGTTTGTTAGAGAGGCCTTTGGCCATATTTATGTATTACTCAAAATTTATATTTCATATTTAGTTATGTTTAATACATTTTTGTAGTAAACTGCGTTATTTTCTGCAGTGTTGCTTTGTACATGCATTTTGCCGAAAACCTTGCCGGGTGTCTTGTTTTTACTGTATAAGTGATTAAACCTCCATTTATTTGCTGTATTACTCATATAAACTTCTGATCAGACTTATTCCATAATTTTCTGTAGAAGCCCTCATGAAAATTACGCTCTCATAGTATTCAAAAATTTCTGTTTAGCAAAGTCATGGGAAATCAATGTTTTCTAGCCTAGTCGGGAAAGGAGGAGCTATTTACCATAGCTAGAAGCATTAGTTTGAGCTGAAATTTGGAGCATAGGTCCCTCATGACCTAATCTATCATATCAAGTTGTTTTCCCTGCTTATTTTTCTGCTCATTTTTGAAAAAAAATCTTTTTAGGGCATAAAATCCCCTTTTTCCCCACTTTCCGGATCATGAAACAAAGTGCAAGTTTATGTTGTAGCTAAAAATGATGTTTATGTGTTTCTTATAAATATTTTCATCATAAAAATACCGTTATACAACTTATTCATTGCAGAGTTCCAGATTTGGAACATTACACAACATGCTATAATGTGATATGTGATATGTGTATGCACATATTTTCTCAAGCTCCACATACGAGAAGGTTTGAGAACTAATGAAGAATATTTATGATCTTACTTGTTTACATATTTGAGAAAGTCTCAAGGTTTATAGTAAAAATATGGAAATCCCGTTTCTTGGTGGAATGTGAGACATGCTTGGATTTTTATAGTGCTTCAATGCTTGTTTAGGATTTAGGTAAGTGTAAATTAATAAAATATTTCTGTCATTTTTCTACACTGGATTCCCATTCTCTCTTATTTATCAAAGGCAAGTTAAAAATTGATTAGATTAATGGACAACATATTCCATTGCCAAACTTTAACCTTATAGGGAAGTGCACTACACTTGTTTGATACTTCCACACATTTTGGGGGCATGCCAATAGAAATGTTAATGTTGTTGGATACAATGGCATTGGTTAGTTTTAGAAAAATTCTCTTTTTCAAATATGTTTTTTTCATGAAGTAATATTTCCAACCATGAGGATAAAGACTTCACATCCCTATCACATAGTGGTGTTATTTCTTTCCGGTATTTGTGATTTATTAGTATTCCACCACTAATAACTTCATTATGTAGTTATCTGTTTAGTAGTATATCAAGACAATGACTTGTTAAAGGAAAATGATTCCAGTTTGTTTGAACACCATAAACTGGAAGGAAATTTAGATTTGAATTAAAAAAATAAAATATATCCTGAAAAATATGTTTTCTGATCAAATATAGGCCAATAAGTAATTATATTGGACACGATGAATTACATAAATCTCCAACTCAAAAATAGGTCAGCATATCCATTTTTTTCTGCATTAGAGAAAAATGAATGAGTAACATTAAGTTTTCTTTGAATATTTATAGAATCATTTCATATATTGTAAATGGAAATTGCATTTGCTAATCTTGCTCAATTAATTACAGGGAAAACAAGGGGCATGCATAATTTATTGTATTATGGGAATTGGATTCCTTTTCCCCTGGAATAGTACACTGGAAATTGAAGATTACTACATTGAAGCTATATTATTGGTTAGTAAAGCAATTTACAAAATCTTGTTTTTATTCCTTTTTAGTTTCTTTTTGTAATCTCGTGTGAGTAATGTTTTTATCCACCCATTAGAGTTCTACTGAGCTGTTTTATTGTTGAAGTGTCATTGCTTCTTAGAGATAACTAGAAGAAACGATACAACTACAAAAGTGGAGCATGGGACATTCTTATTAGAAATTTCTAGCTCAGTTGTGTTTATTTGTGACATTTTATTTGCTTTGTTTATACAGGTCATTTGGCCACATGGAGGCCACTATTGGCCAAATAAAGAAAAATTGTTCAAGTTTCTTATTTTTATGGGGAAAATGGAATTAAAAATATCTTTGATGTTGAGGTATATATCGTATAAATCCTTTATAGTCTACTTTAGTTTATATTCGAGTGTTCATTGATTTTCATGTCTTATACTGTGCATTGTATCTCCCTCTCTCTCTCTCTCTTCATAAAAGTAACTCAACATTGATGGTAAGAAGTAGGGACTTAGGAGAGAGGAGAACAATAACACTAGAGAGACAAAATTCAAATTAAAGAGAGAGAATATTAGAATTGGTCTAGTGGTACCTGTAGATCCAACATCCGGCATAAGACATACATATAGAGATTGATGGTCAAGTCTTTAGAATTGGTAAATTCATCTGCAATGCCTTAGCAAGGCAATGCTAATGTTTTGAAGTGATGAAAAAATATTTCATGTATAAACTCTACTCCAACCAATATTAAGTTGGAAACACATATTGTAATACTCGACATTTTATATAATATAATTTATGTGGTTGGAATCATTTATAGTTGCACTTGAAATTACTTAGTATTGCAATTAACACATGTAACTTTGCATTTTCATATTAGATGAAAATGCATATTGTAGGAATTTTAAATTTAGTTGCAAGATCATACTAATTATTTTATGTTGATTGATAATGAACATAAAAAATCAATCTAAAACTACTAAATTAGTAGTTTATGTTTATTAATGATGAACAAAAAGTAAAATAAATATACGGCCAAATTAGTTTCTTATAACGATTGTTAATGAAAGTAAATGAAATGAATATAAATCACTAAAGTAGCCATTTATATAATTAATATGAAACTACCAAAAAAAGATAAATGACTACTGCAAATGATAAATTTGTGATTACAAATGATGACTAAATTTTACATATATACGACTATTAGTAGCTAATTTACAATATCTTATAACACGACCAAAATTTAGTCATATTTCTTTGGTAATTATTTGGTTTCAAACTATCACTAAAATTTGCATATATATGACTATTAGTAGCTAATTTATAGCATCTTATAACACGACCAACATTTTGGTCATTAATTGGTTTTCTCGTGTGATCATTTAGTAATATAATTTTTTCTATATTTGTTCATTAATTGTGGCAATTAATGACTAAATCAATGACCAAATAAATGACTAAATTAATGACTAAATATACTAATAGATAACAAAATTGAGACAATCAATTAATGACTAAGCTAAAAATGAATAAAAGTTGGTTGCATTATAAGATACTACAAATTAGGTACTATTGGTCATTGACCGAAAAATAGTCATTTATATGAAAATTTCAGTTATTTTTTGGTAACTAATTAGAAATTTTTTACTAGTGTTTACGATTCAGAGTATCATTACATTATAAAAATAATGGGGAAATCATACCAGGGGTGTCAAAAACCCCAACCCCTTAAATGGAACAACATCCTCGGTGTTCTTATAGGTAAACAACAAACAAAATTTTAGCTTCACGCATAACTCTTAGATCCACTTATTTAGAAATAAAAGAAAGGATGCATTGCTGACATCTGATCAACCACTTCCCAATGGCCTTTGTAGAATTTTGGTGCTTTTGATGCACCAAATTCAACTTGTATCCATTCCTTTTTCTATAGAGTGATGTATGCCTCTGATATCCAGTGTCACTATTGTTGTGCTCCTTACTCTATCAGTGAAGAACTCCTGACCCATTACTTCCTGAAACACCCCAATGTGCTTCTGCTTCTAATTAGCCATGCTCATGACCCTTTTCAAAATCAAAATTATTTTTTGACATCCCCATCTCTTCTTCCTAGTCACTTAGGTGATTCGATCCCTATTTTGTGCCGCCGTTCATCTTCCAAGTTTAGGCATCCCCTTCTCTTCTTCTCATTCCTTAGGGTGATCTATTCCTTTGAAAGGCTTCCTCGCATCGAAAGGATTTCATAATTGAGGCAAGTGCCTACTTCACACTTTCACACTAGTCATGACATGCTTCATGGAAATCGATGGATACTTTTGGGTGTTAGTGTCCCATAATGGCCCTGTTCTTGAAATATTTAGTTAGTGTGACGATGCGCACTCTAATATATTCAATTTGTTGCTATTCACCTTGTAGAAAATTCCATTCACCTAACTGGGAAATCTCTGTACTTTCCTTCATCATGGAACACAATTGTTCATGAGATTCATCATAAAGGAATCACAATAAATTTAAATCATACCTCATTAGCATTTCCTAGGATTGGTAACCCCCATTCCAGGTGGTCTAACTGTATGTATTGTAAATGATAACATATGTGTCACATCCTTTAACCAAGGATTCAATTTGTGGCTAATAGACCTACGGTTATACTGTTTCGCATTTCCTGTTTATGATGTAAACATAGGGAAAATGTAGAGATATAATCACATGATATTACATCATAAATAATCTAGGGCTACTTCATGCCTAATTGATTCCTCACATAACCAGGAATTTCCTTGGACAACTTCTCATGCCAACGTTACTCACATTAAATAAATACAAGCTATCATTCTTTGACAATAATGAATCCTATTAAAACCCGCCAGCCGCAATGAAACACACACACAAACACACAAACAATTGCATATATTCATAAAGTACATGAACACATTATAAATTTACATATGTAAATAGAGTCAAGGTCAAGATAACCTACTATGCACCATTTTCATGGCTACCATATCACTGTACATTATCCCCCATGGGCCAAACCAACCCATTATGGAAATACATATATATTTTCATATTTCCCCATCTTGATCCCACCATTAGCGAGGTTCAGATAATATTTTCTTATGTTTCTATTCACACAGGAAATTTCCAACTTGTACACAATTTCATTTATAGTTGCTATCTTGATTTAGGAGTGATGCTTCTGCATACACAAATGACGCCTCTTCCTATTCCATGAGCCAATTTGGAGTTCCTTATTATGTGTAACTTGGTCCACATATTACCATTTATGATAAGCATGTGTTTCCCCATTTTATTCATGGGTGTGCTTACTTTCTCACATAGTCCCTTTTTAATATTATAGGTGGCTTATCAAATGTGACAAGAACTCTAAGAGTGGTTTATCATCCTCCTCAACAAGCACCCTATAGCAAATCCTTGCAATATTTTCATTATGGGTGGTTTATCAACCTTATCGATAAGCACCCTGTAGAAACTCCTTGGAATATTTTCATTATAGGTGGTTTATCATCTATAGAAATTACTTTAATACTGGTTTATAAACCAAAAAAAAGGCACCTTGGGTGGTTTATGAGCCTCCACTACAAGCTCCCCATGGAAACTCCTCACAATCCTTTCATTACAAGTGGTTTATCAATTGTTGAAAGCACTCTAAGACTGGTTTATCATCCAAACAAAAAGCACCTTGGGTGGTTTATCAAGTATACTACTAATGAAGCACAAGATAATTTCCCAATAACATGTGGGTTATCAACTGTGTCAAGCAGTATATGAGTGGTTTATCAACCCAAAACAAGCACCCTGAGTGGTTTATCAACTAGTCAATCACAACAAAGTTCACAACAACGGGTGGTTTATCATCTATGTCAGGAACTATAATAATGGTTTATCAGCCCACAAAAGACAATGTGGGTGGTTTATTATCTCTCTCTAAGAAAGAACCCTTCTGCAGGTGGTTTCTTAGCAGTATCTAGCACCCTTTTGCATGTGGTTTCTCAACACTAGCTAGCACCATCTTCATACATTGTAGATTCATGTAAGTTACATGTTCCAATAATTAGCAAGTCAACATGTCTACAATTTTTTGAAATAAACCTTCTACCAAGACTAACATCATCAAATTAAAATCATTCTGTAATATTCCTAAATTAGCATACAACTAATGGGAATATTAATTTTGTTTCCAACACCTAGTTACATGAATAAATGGGTAAGGAGGCCCATACATATCTTAAACAGGCATAAAATCCCTCTTAATTTGAAAAGGGATCATAATAATAGCTGGATATAGCACCCTCATGTGTGAACAGGAAAAAATACATGTGGACAAGGTCAAGTTTGACCAAGTCAATAGCATTGGTATGGATGGAGTAGCTCACCCATTGAGACAGTGCAGTGATAGTGGGAGGAAGATTCCTTGAAGGTGGAAACCCTAATGAGTGGGACCCAAGGTAATAAGGATCACATTCATTTATAAGGAGGGCAAGGCAGCCATAGTGAGGCATGTTATTGATTATTGATTTTATGGTCTGACTATTATATGTGCAAATTTTTTTAAGTTGATTCTTCCTGTTGCTTGGGTGTTCCGGCGGGAATCCATCTCTTTCTTGAGAGGCCTCATCAGAGATGCTTCTTCATTTTCCCTGTCATTCATTCAGCCGATGTTCGCTACAATGCGGTTACAGAAGAGTTGTGTTATGTGGGGTGTTAGGTGGAGGTTGAAGCGACTTTTTCTGAGGCCAGTTTTGGGGAGGAAGCATTCTTCTCTTTGGGAGATTAGTGAGGAATATTCTGGAACATATTTCATATTTTTGTACTAGGCCAACCTATTTTCCATCTCCTAAAATGCAGTATCCCTCTTGGACTACGTTATATTAGTAAGCATTTGCAGTGAGGGGTTGCAGTGTTTGATCGGAGGGTGAGATCTTCAGTGATTGGATCAACCTTTCACCTGAAGGATTTATTGGAGGAGATCCAATCTTAATATGTATAATATACAACCATCTTCATCTAGTTCTTGAGTTGCAGCTGCTTTTCAGTCCTAGGGCTGCATTCTGGCATTTTTGTATTTTTGCATATTTCAGGAAATCCTTTCTGGGTTGTATTGAAAATGTATTTGGGATCTTATATCTTTACTCCCTGCACTTTTTGAGCCATACATTTGCAAATATATCCTATTTTACATTTTTGGTAGTATTGTACCATCTAAAACTGTGTTGTACTTGTTCTTGGGCATTTCTTTATGTAGCAACATTTCACTTTTGGCATATGTATTCATGGGAGGCTTGTTTGCCTTGATTATTTGAGTTGTGCCTGCTTCTATTGTACCTATTTTCTGCTAATTTACATAATAAAATAGCTCCATGTATTTTATACATTTTGGTGTAATATTATTCAATGCTATTTCTAGTTTTATGTCTTGTATTGCTGCTATTTCCATTTTGGAATATTACAATGGTATAAGAGCATAATCTTGGCTCAGCCCATGGATCTCAGACATTATGCTATTAGGAGAATAAGAAGAAGAAGAGAAATATCAGAATTATAGAGAGAATGAGTTTTATCTCATCTCTTTTTCAGATCTAGGAAGGACCTCACCAAATAGGTCAAGCAAACAAGAGTGGAAAGAAGCAATGGAACTATGCCCTTTTCTTTTGAAAAAGGAGACAAAGTGCATGGAGATGGAGGACACTTGGATCATGATATTATAAGTGAATACCTTGCTGATTATAAATCTCAACCTGTAGATTTCAAGGAGATTCTAACTCTCCCACAGTTCATCCATCTTGAGGAAGAAAGGAGACCTTGTAGCAGTAGGAGAATCAAGGGCAATAGATTTCTATTGTCTAGTTTTGATGGGTCATCGACATGTACAACAAGGGCTTGGGAAAGAAAGCTATATTTATTCTTCCTACTACATCTAGTGGTAGAAAGAGAGGTTTTAGAGATTGTAGCACTGCGCCTTGAGGGTGAAGCAAACAATTGGTGGTTCAACCATTTGAGTCATGCAAGAGTGACTACTTTTGTAGAATTTACTCAAAGGGTGATTAAAATATTTGGCAAGGAGAAATCAGAGGAGGAGAATCCCTCACCACCACTTGAGGAGACTTGTACCAGCGCTGATGCAACTATGGAGGAGCAGCCAACAAAAATAACAGTTGGGGGAACCATCATATTGGAGGAAGGAACTCTTGTATCCATACAAAATGATCCCAAGCTTCACCAAGGTATGCCTAAGTTTTCATTTCTTATTATTTCAACAGATCTTATGGAGGGTTGTATGCCATTGCATGACCTAGGGTCAAGATACACTATTGATTTGGAGCAACACACTATCACTGCGCTAAGGAGCCTTGATAGGCTCAAGGAAGATAAAAACATTCATCCTGGTCACTCATTGTTTTGCTGCACACAACTCTTGGGGTTGGAGTGTATATTTTTGGAGGATGGGATGAGAATTGTCCTAGGAAATGAAATGCATAAATATATGTTTAGCAGTGAACACATTCTTGAAACAGTAGGTGCACCATCATGGAGATCAAAAATGCTTTCCTTGAGTAGCAGTGATGAGTTGGGGGCCCAACCATTAGTGGGGCATTCCAATGACCATTCCACATGTGTAGCTGAGGATAGAAAAATGGTTGATGAGATACCTCTTATCTCCCATTACTGTGATGGTATTCTTCACTGGAGGGATGCCAATGTTGGGCATGATGATAGACACTCACCATTGGTTGGATGGGTGATGTTGATGAGAAAGAGGCTGGAAAGCCCCTTGTAGATCTATGACACAGGGCAGTAGGATGCAAGGCTACGCTGGCTACTCTTAAAAGAGTTTGGCCATCATGTGACATACTCTTTGTCAAAAGGTATGTTATGGATTGAGGCATTGCATGGTACCCATATATTATGGCAGCAGAAGATTTGGTTGTATAGGGAATTCTATAAGTCAACCATCATGATATTACTCCATGACTTGTATGAGGGAGAGATAAGGGAGCAGTAAGAGATGTTGTTACCTTGGGTTTTCTTGAGAGAGTATGGGTTGATCCTCTCCCATACTTGGCATGATGTTGCAGGAGTAGGTGATGGCACTATCATGGTGCAAAGGGGCTACTCCTTAGCCTTGGAATATTAGAAGGTACTTCCACTTTGGAAGGAATCTCCCATATGCAACAATATTATGGTAGAAGACTTTGACAATGGACATGTCCAAGTGGAGCTATGAGGTGACTGGAGCCTTATTGCAGAGACCAACAACGCTGTCACTTGGGAGCTGGGGTTTATTATTGGAGTGTTCCCAGGAGCACTTCACATATGATGCACTTGGTGGACAAGGAGGAGGTGAGAGTGATGGAGTAGTGGATAGAGACATCTATTACTATGATATGCCCTTTTTGACTTGGATTTGCAAGCATAAGGAGAAAGATCTTCATGAAACATATGGTTCATTCCTCTTCATGGAAGTATGTCATACCACTATGGAGGGCTTATTCATGGATATTATCATCATATTACTCTCATTACATGGTAATAATTTAGTTTTTGCATTTATTTATTATCTAACACAGTATTTGCATGCTCTTACCATTTCTATACAATGCATTGCTCCACAAGAGGGCAAGCCTCTCATTGGGCTTCATGGTCAACTTTGGGAAAACTTCTATGATGGAGACAACCATCTCCTATATGGACTTGGGTAAGTGTTTTAGCATTTTCTGTATGCTCAGTTGATACGCAAAGGAATTTACTATTCACTAGTAGATGTGATAACATACACAACTAGCAATTTGTTAAGAAACAACTTGCCATGTTATTTTTTGACACAACAATTAGAAAAAATGCGCCGTGATCACTTGGGAGACTATTGGTACTTTCCAGCACCATGAAAAATATTCAGTACCTCTCTCATTTGGATCCCATATGATGATCATGTCACATTCACTTTATATGGGATGGTATGGGAAAGAACCAAAGAGTGGATCTTTGAAGATCCAACAGCCTTTTTGCTTCATGAAGGCAACATCATTTCAGCCCAAATTCAACAACAACTCTACACTTACCATAAGTGGAGAGGGATAAAATATGGGATGGGTAGTTTTAACCATCATGTTTAGTTATGAAGCCCACCTATTCTTTAGGAGCTTCAGGTGGATGGAATTTTTCAGGAGTTGCCATGTTGGGAGGTGACTCATTTTGTATGGATGATAGCTTGGGGATGGAGATTTCACATGGGAATGATAGTTCCCAATGAATTTCAGATTCCATGCCTCAAGAGGACCTCTAGACAACACCTTGTTGCCTCCTTCGATATTTTAATTATTCATGATGATAGCTATTTGGGATGGTCACCAAAAGCTAACTTGCATACTTGGGAGGGGAAATATGGAGATTTACTGATGAGAAAAAATCTTATTCCTTAGAGGATTTTGTTTTATGGGGATGCTACAGAAGGAGGAGAGGAGGCTCTTTAGTTCTATCCTTGTAGTTTCTTGAGGAGAAGCAAAATTTGGGAGGGGAGGACTGTAATATTCCTAAATTAGCATACAACTAGTGGGAATATTAATTTTGTTTCCAACACCTAGTTACATGAATAAATGGGTAAGGAGGTCCATACATATCTTAAACATGCATAAAATCCCTATTAATGTGAAAAGGGATCATAATAATAACTGGATCTAGCACCATCATGTGTGAACAACAGAAAATACATGTGGACAAGGTCAAGTTTGACCAAGTCAACAACGTTGGTATGGATGGAGTAGCTCATCAATTGAGACATCGCAGTGATAGTGGGAGGAAGATTCCTTGAAGGTGGAAACCCTAATGAGTGGGACCCAAGGTAAGAAGGCTCACACTTTTTTATAAGGACGGAAAGGTAGACATAGTGAGGCATGTTATTCATTATTGATTTTATGGTCTGCATGACTATTGTGCATTCTTCATATGTTTAGTTGAGATTGCTGTGTTGTTTAGCACCGGGTGTTCCCGAGCGGGAATCCCATATCCTTTCTTAAGAGGCCTCTTAAGGGATCTTACACTTCATTTTTCCACACTCAGGCCTAAGGCCAAAGCTTCAGTATTCAGCTATAGTGCATTTTCTGTAGAGGATTGTGTTGTGTTGCAGGGTGTTGCAGTGGAGGGTTGAGAAACCCACTTCTGGAGCTAGTTTTTTAGAGGAGGAAGCATTCTTCTCTTTGGCAGATCAATGAGGAAGATTCTGGATCATATTTTATATCTTGGCACTAGGCCAACCTATTTTCCATCTCCTATAGCACAATATCCCTCTTGGATTGTGTTATTTCAGTGAGCATTTGCAGTGAGAGGTTGGAGTGTTTGATTAGAGGGTGAGATCTTCAGTGATTGGATCATCGTTTCACCTGAAGGATTTATTGGAGGATATCCATTCTTCATATGTACCATATACAACCATATTCATCTAGTTCTTGAGTTGCAACTGCTATTCAGTCCTAGGGCTGCATTCTGACATTTTTGTATTTTTGCATATTTCAGGAAATCCTTCCCGAGTTGTCTTGAAAATGTATTTGGGAGCTTAGATCTTTACTCCCGGCACTTTTTGAGCCATACATTTTCAAATCTATCTTATTGTACATTTCCAGTAGCAGTGAACCATCTAAAACTACGTTGCACTTGTTCTTGGGCATTCTACTATGTAGCAACATTTCACTTTTGGAATATGTATTCATGGGAGGCTTGTTTGCCTTGATTATTTGAGTTGTGCCCGCTTCTATTGTACCTATTTTCTTATGATTTACATAATAAAATGGATCCATGGATTTCATATATTTTGGCGTAATGTTATTCACTGCTATTTCCAATTTTATGTCTTGTATTGCTGCTATTTCCATTTTGGAATATTACACAATCTTTTACCAAGACTAGTAGCCATGACATAGTCTGAAATCAACTCATATTTATTGGCCATAGTGCTACAACTAGCACCCACTTGGAAAATCAAGCCATAGATATATAGCCAATAACATAATTAAAAATCATCCTCCTTCCTAAGACCACAATTACCATTTTAGATTAGAATTTAAACATTTTAGAAGAATTTTGATCTTCTTATCAAGGCAAGTAGTCATGGAATATGCAACCTCAAGGGGGTTAATATGGAAACCACATGTATCTATCATAATGATCATTTTTCACATTTACAAAATGCATCCTAGGACTTGCAAGAAATCCCAAGTTATCACATAACAATTCATTATGTTGTTACACCCAACATTTACTTTGCACATGCAGATAATCAATATATAAGCCATGATAATATTGCTATAACCAAAACCTAAAAAACCAATTTCAAACCACTTGACTCTCTAATATTGTCACAAATAATATACCTTGATTTCCTTTGTGATAGAGCCCATCTAGTCCAAGTGTTGAAACTGAAGGCTCTGATACATTTTGCAACACATCCCCTGCTCTCTGTAACCCCTACTAAGTGTAGAAGGAGGTAGTTAACTTAATGCTATGATATCTAAGGTACAATTATAGAAATGGTGTACAACATTTTTCGATTTTTTCAAACTCTTCAAAACTTAAAATGGAAAACACTAATGCAATAGTCTCCTTGACACGTTTCCAATGGTAATAAATTTTATCTCGATCCGACCTCTAGATCAAAAGATATAACCATTTAAAAATTTGGCCTAAATTATATTAATTCATGTTGGCTAGAAATGTGGTGCTCACATGTCCCCCATTTGTCCATTTAAATTGGTGCCATGTCACCATAACAAGGTTTTTGTGGAATTTTTTCCAACAATTACTAAATCATTCATGTCCTTTACCTACCTACATGACCCCCCTTATCGATGAATCAATACATATATGTAATATATTTTCATAATGTGTAAGGGTGGATTTTCGAGGAATAAATGTTGCGTGAGCCCCCTATTCCACCTTACCTTGGAAATAATATCCTAGGGATTTCCTTTGGGTTTCCCCATTGGAACCACTAGGGAAGAATACTCTGGGTTATGAGGGGGTTACACATGGCTGTGCCACTAATAAAACCTACCGAGACTAGTGCTCAACCGTTCATATGGGTCAAAAATGAACATATCCACATTGCTACATCGTCCCATGAATAAAATCCTAGAAGTTTTCCTTCGAGTCCCATTTTCAAAACCCTGGGGTGATTTTGATGGAAATAACTAAGGTGATGTGGATTATCCCATACATGTACACTATATCATGGTGTCATGTGGATTCTATGTCTAAACATAATGGAGGAGCCCACTCCTGCCACATAATCCCAATGATTTTTCCTCATACCCTTACTAGAATATGTTGGGGTTACGTGGAGTGTCCTCATTGCAAAATGCACATATATTTTGGAATTTTCCTATTGGTCATTCAATTTTTTGCATGCACCACTTGGTATTGACCTACATGATTCCCATATGCCCACAAGATCCACATACTTTTGGGGGTATAATATTTGGAGTTTCCCTTGTGGTCCCTCATCGAGATTGTTAGGAAAGAACCTTTGAGGTGACATGGAGACTCCACTCTACAAAAATCCATGTCAACCTACTGGGGTTCATTTTCAATCTGATTTCTTGAGGTTCAACCTACATAGTGGAACCCTCATCCTATGAATTATGCCACCTACCTTATGACTGGGCACATGGGATTCACCACTATGACATGATTCGAGGCTTCTCCCTTGGAAATTCATTCAATTACCAAGGTGATCTGGTATCCTTTTGAAACTCTAGGGTGGGGTGGATGAATGAGAAGGTTCCATATTTCTCGAACGAGACTTGAAAGTTGTCTCACTAGGCCATGTCCTCCTAGAAATAAAATCTTGTGACATTTTTACCTAGCACCATAGTTTGCCTTCGGGGAATAAATTTTGGGGCAATGTCACTTATCTTTAACACCAGGATGGTGTGTCCTACCCCTGATCGCTATGTTGCACTAACATAAACCTTCACTTGAACTATTAATCATTTTCATGTTCCTCCTAGCTACAATGTCTGTTAGGCTGGCTGTGGGTTGCACAAGACCCTCCTATCCATGGTTAGATGTATATATCACATTATAAACAATTTTTGGTCGTCTGCCTCAATACAATGAATGAACCAACTCCCGACCCCACTACACCAAGTCATCTTGATGGGATATGACCATGAATTCACTTGAATTCTTCGAGTAATTCCTATGGTCTATGTGGATGGTATCGATGCTTCTTCCCATCCAATGAATCATATATCCTATCCTCTGCACTTGGTCGTGGATCCTTTCCTTATGGCCATACAATATTCAAGGTTTGTTTCCTCTAGAGCTTAGTGATTTCAAATCCCACACATTTAACCAAATGAATGCTTTTATAATTATATATGACCAATCCTTTTCTTGAGGCCTTCATAGCCACAACACATCCAAACATGTTAGTGGCCTGACTAGCCATCCATCATGAGATTTTAGGGAGACTTGAACTAACTCATTTCTTGCATGCAAGGGTTTACACAGGTGCATAGGTGCATATATATATATATATATATATATATATATATATATATATATATATATATATATATATATATATATATATATATATATATATATATATATATATATATATATATATATATATATATATATATTCCCTGTGCTTTCCCTTCTAAGATTTTTGCATAGCCTTAACCCATATTAGCACCCAAAAAATAAAAATACATAAATATTTATATAAAAGTTGGTCTACCCTCCTAATTTTACAAGTTATCAAATAAGGCCTAATGGCCAAATTGTGAGTTTTATCTCAATCATGATAGATACTTTTTAATTCAATTAAACTTAGATCCATTAGACCTAAATTTTATGTCTATTCATACATTTCTTTACAAGTTAGAGCCATCCTTCTTGAACATGTAGTTCATAGATTGTGTCCTAATGTTCAAAATGAAAGCATTCCAACTTTGTTTACAGATGCATTTTTCTAGAGATTTCTCTATCATTTTTGATACTCAGGTCATCTAGATCAGTTTAGATGTTCATAAAGAAAATAAGGATAACCCATTCTTGAGATGACTAGTCAGTTGCCATCCTCTCACTTCTGTATAGGAATAGGGCATCCCTTCTTGGTAATCAAGTGATTTATAAGTGCATTAAACACAAAATTAAATCCATACATATTAAATAGGTAACTTCAGGAATTTAAATTATAATTTTATGAAAAAAATATAAGAAAAACTGCAAAAAATTCAAGCATTTCAGTTACTAAAAATCATGCACTAGCATCCTATAGTCATGTACCATTTCTCATAATCATACAATTAATTTCCACAAGTAAAATCTTTAATTTCATAGTTCCCAACTAAATGCACTTGATTGAAATAAAGAAAATGACCATATTGAAGGCGGGACTCTGATTTTCAATCCAACCACTATAGCCAAAATCATTTGCAGTAGTAACCCTTGAGCCATATCCATGATCTAATGGGAATTTCCCAACAATTTTCAACATGAGATCACACTCAACTCAAGGAGGACATGGATTATTTATAAAATAAGGTGGTTTATCAACTGTTTAACAAGCACCTTGAGTGGTTTCTCAACAAATTCTTGAAAGCACTCATTCCCATTTTCCTCAAGGTTTTCTTGAGCTCATCTAGGCCACAATTCAACTTCCTAGAGAATTTCATTCCCTCCACTTTGCATGTATTTCCAAAATTTCTCATGTGCTTGCACAAGAGGAAAATACAACCTTTACATTGTGGTACAAATTCCATTTTATAATTTCTTAAGGGTGCCTCTTCATGTTTCTCTTAGACTATTCCTCTTTTTTTTTTTGTTCACACCATAAAATTAATTAATGGTGTAGTCCAACCCCACATGGGTACATGTTTCCTCTTCCCTCTTAGATCATGGATATGTGCTCACATTCCTTAGTATATTATAGAGAAATATACACATTTAAAATCTCAAGTGTCATTACATTAGAAAATTTAGGGGGAAAAATACTAGGGTTGTCACAAGAGGAGTAAATAAAAATTAAATAAAAACTCCCATGTAATAATTGGATACAATAGGGAATGTGGGAATCCCATAGAAAATCCACATATCTACACATATAATTCACCTTGGAAGTTAAATAAAGTATATATAAGATAAATCTCTACTATAAATGTTATCGAAGGATCAATGATATGCTCAATAATATTAATGAAATCATTACCAAGGATATTAATAAAAGGGGCCACAACATCAAAAATAAGAAGGATGCCATTATTAGTCACCTTAAGATTCTTTATCCTATCAATAACAAGTAAAATATTTGATATATGGATCACTTCTACCTACAAAATTTCTAAAATTATTAGCCATGAATTTGGCTTGGAGACTCAATTATATTAAGAATGGATTTAAAAGGGTGTTTTCTTTATAGGTATTAAATAACCCATAAATAATGTTTACAATAAGGAAATTTGATATAATATTTCCCTTGTTTTTTTCATCCAAGGATGATTTTTTAATGCTTTTGGTGATTTCCATGATGTCCTTCATGATTTTATTAAGGCGATTTTTACTGAGTTTCTTATACTAATTTCTCAAATTAAAATTTTAATACATTTTATTGATATAATTACCTTTTTCCATTACAGTTATTGAAATATAATAACACAGACATAGGAAGACCATTGTCTAAAAGTACATATTATGATTAATATGGTGAGCCAAAATGTGTTGGGTTTGTGTGCCCATGGGTATATTAATATTTTTAGTCCAAGGTGCTTAAGTGTATATGTTTTGAGGTGAGAGTTCTTGTGTGATTTTAGGTTGGTGAGCCTATGTGCTAAAAGGCCATCTAGCCTAGTTATACAAATATTTAATGATACTAATGTTAATAAAATATACCAGGACTATAAACCAAGTTAGAGAAGAGAGTATGGGGGGTTTTTACTCCACAAGTGGGAAAGGGGGCTAAGAGATAAGTGATGGGATTGAGCCAATGAGCTAAGTCAAACATTATATAAAAAATACTAATATTTCTTTTTTATCCCAAGTATCCAAAAAGTGGATTCATGAGGTTCCTCTTGTCAAAATAAGAATAATTGAAGAGAATAATATAAATTAAGTACTTGCAAAAATATACTAAATCATGGACCAACAAAACAAAAAAAAATCACTAACAAGCAAAATGATCCAAATAAAAGGGAACAAGGGGAGCATAAAAAATGAAAGGGGCTTCATGAAAGAGGACTGACAACCCTTTTCATCTACCAAAAAGTTACACATATTGAAAATATTCTTCATAATGAAATAACACGATCAATTTTACCTAAGAAAAATGACAAAATATTTGATATGCTTTGTAATAATATATATTAGTATATATATATTCTAATCCTAGATTTGTCAAATATCAAGATGAATAAAATATATTGAGGTACAAGTGTTTATTTAATTAAATTTTTCACTATAAGAGAGATTTTCATTTTAAGTGATTTAATATCTCTCAAGGCTTGATAAATATGCATTTAAAATGGAATTATGATGAAGGCGAAATTATTTTACAACTCGATGGATTTCTACTATAGCTTAAAGAAATTAGATCGAATGTACTAAAATTTTCTTAACAGGGCCTATCTACTAAACCTCCAATTTATATTGCAAGGCTTCAAGTTCGAGTTATTGAACCCCTTCATGGGGTGATACCATTATGGAATAGTTTATTTTATGGATGGGTTTATTATTTTTTTTACATTATATAGGTTTCTAAAATTTCGCTTTTTATGGGCTATCATATGTTATTTTTGGTTAGAAAACTTCCTTAGTTTCTTTGTTATCATGAAAATAAAACATACTCTTTGGATAGGGGACTTTGTATAATGCTCTTGGTTTGGTTTCACAAGTGGTAAACCAACAACACTAAAAAATTGTATAATATTTAAAATCTTTAATAAAAATGAATTTTGTGTGTGTGTGTGTGTGTTCATATATAATTATATGATTAACAACTTAAATAAATAGAAATATATATTCATTTAGGTCACCACATCAAGGAAATATTTCTATATATAGAAAATTATAGTAATAAAAAATATGATGCATTATACAATAAGATAAAAATATAAAAAAGAAAGTTGGGAAAGAAATTAAAAATCACTACCATGGGAAATAAATAAATAAAAATATTAAATAAACAAAAAACAAAAAACACATAAAAAAGTAAACATAATGAATAAATTTACTCAATGAAAAATAATTACATAAATAAAGAAAAAAGAAAAGGGAACACAACTAGAAATAAATAAAATTTTTTGAAGGGAATAAAATAAATGAACTAGTTGCAAAATGATACTAAATGACATACTAACAAAACAAAACAAAATGACTAACAAGGGAAATGATCCAAATAAAAGGGAACAAAGGCGGTGCAAGAAACCAACATCAAGGAAGAGAGGATTGAAAAATAGGAAAAATAGAATGAGAAACAATCCAAGAAGAAGGAGAAAAATAAAGTGAAGGGCGAAGAGAAACAATCTAAGAAGGAGAAAAAGAGAATGAAGGGGGAAGAGAACAAAACTTAAAATTAATTATCCCAATTAAAAAAAGGGGGCGTCAATCTTTATTCCACTTAAGATTATCCTATTTACTAATAAGCTTATACTCTTTCATGCTCTCCATATCCTCCCTTACTTCCCGTTTTTCTAAATTGATCAACCTTGGTCAATATTTTAGTATTCTCTAAAAATATTATTCTTGGTCTTATTGCAATAATTTTCTAATATTGAGGATGTAACATGGTTATGGGTAATAATGTTCATATTCTCTTTAATCATATCTTGAAAAGGCCTCACAGTCTCACAAATATAGGTAAGGCCACATGAATAAGGAATACGGTAAACACTTTTATGAAGAGGAAATTATTTTACAACTCGATGAATTTCTATTATAGTTTAAAGACATTAGATAAAATCTACCTATATTTTCTTAGCAGGGCCTATCTACTAAACCTCCAATTTCTACTGCAAGGCTTCAATTTCTAGCTATTCAACCCCTTCACAAGGTGCTAACATTATGGACTAGTTTCTTTTAAGGATGTGATTATTTTTATTTTTTTTACATTATATAGGTTTCTAAACTTTCTCTTTGTATGGGCTATTAGATGTTATTTTCGGTTAGAAAACTTCCTTAGGTTCTTTGTTATCATGAACATAGCACATACTCTTTGGATAGAGGAGTTTTTATAATGCTATTGGTTTGGTTTCACAAGTGGTAAACCAACAAATAAAAAAATTGTATAATATTTCACATATTTAATAAAATTGAAATAGTGTGTGTGTGTGCGCACACACACATGTACGTGTGTGTGTGCATGTTCATTCATGCCTGTAATGATTAAATTCATATATGATTATATGATTAACAACTTCAATACATAATTGAAATATATATTCATGTAGGTCACCCCATCAAGGAAAATTTTCTATATATATAAGATTAGAGTAATAAAAAATATTATGCATTATAAAATAAGATGAGAATATAAAAAATAAAGTTGGGAAAGAAATTAAAAATCACCAACACGGGAAATAAATAAAAAAATATTAAATAAATAATAAAAAGTAAACACATAAAAAAAGAAAACATAAATAATAAATTGACTCAAAGAAAAATAATTACATAAATAAAGAGCAAAGAAAAGGGAACACAACTGGTAATAAATAAGAATAAATGAAGGGCATAAAATAAATGAACTAGTTGAAAAAAAGATACTACATGACATACTAAAAAACAAAAAAAAAGGAATAATAAGGGAAATGATCCAAATACAAGTTAAGAAAGGGGACACAAGAAACGAACAACAAGGAAAAAAGGATTTAAAAACAAGAAAAATCCAATGGGAAATAATTTAAGAAGAAGGATAAAAAGAAAGTGAAGGGGGAAGAGAACTAAACTTAGAGGTAGTTATCCCTATTAAAAAATATGGGGTGTCGATCTTTATTCAACTTAATATTAGCTTATTTACTAATAAGCTTATACTATTTCATGCTCTCCATATCCCCCATTACTTTCCATTTTTTCTAAAATGATCAACCTTGGTCAATATTTTATTATTCTCTATAAAATATAATGCTTGGTCTTATTGCAATGATTTGCTAATATTGAGGACCTAGCATGATTATCATTAATAATGTTCATATTCTCTTTTTTAATATCTTGACGAGGCCTCCAAGTCTCACTAATATACGTAAGGCCACATGAATAAGGAATACGATAAACATGTTTATGAAGAGGAAATTATTTTACAACTCGATGTATTTCTACTATAGATTAAAGACATTAGATAAAATCTACCTAAATTTTCTTACCAGGGTCTATCTACTAAATCTCCAATTTCTATTGCAAGGCTTCAACTTTGCACTATTCAACCCCTTCATGGGATGATACAATTATGAACTAGTTTCTTTTATGGATGGGATTATTATTATTTTGTTTACATTATATAGGTTTCTCAACTTTCCCTTTATATGGGCTATTAGATGTTATTTTTGGTTAGAAAAATTCCTTAGTTTTGTTGTTATCATGAAAATAGCACATACTCTTTAGATATAGTACTTCTTATAATTCTCTTGGTTTGGTTTCACAAGTGGTAAACTAACAACACTAAAAAAATTGTATAATATTTCACATATTGAATAAAAATGAAATAATGTGTGTGTGTGTGCGTGCACGCGAGCGCGCGCGCACATGTGCATTTATGTGTGCATGTGTGTGCATATGCGTGCATACGTGGGTGTAATGAATAAATTAATATATTGTTATATGATTAAAAAATTAAATAAATAATTGAAATATATATTCCTATAGGTCACCACATCAATGACAAATTTCTATGTATAAAAGATTAGAGTAATAAAAAATATGATGCATTATACAATAACATAAAAATATAAAAAAGAAAGTTGGGAAATAAATTAAAATTCACCACCAGGAGAAATAAATAAAAAAGTAATAAAAAATAAACACATAAAAAATAAAACATAAAGAATAAATTGACTCAAAGAAAAATAATTACATAAATAAAGAACAAAGAAAATGGATCACAACTGGAAATAAATAAGAATATTTGAAGGGAATAAAATAAATGAAGTAGTTGCAAAAACATACTGAATGACATGCTAACAAAACAAAACAAATATTACTAACAAGGGAAGTGATCCAAATAAAAGGGAACAAAGGGGAATAAACGTACAACAAGGAAGAGGATTGAAAGACAAGAAAAATCCAATGAGAAACAATCTAAGAAGAAGGAGAAAAATGAAGTGAAGGGGGAAGAGAACTAAACTTAGAGGTAATTATCCCAATTAAAAAATATGGGGTGCCGAGATTTATTCAACTTAAGGTTATCCTATTTACTAGTAAACTTATACTCTTTCATGCTCTTAATATCCCTCCATACTTTCTATTTTCCTAAAGTGATCAACCTTGGTCCATATTTTAGTATTATCTATAAAATATAATAATTTGTCTTATTGCAATGATTTTCGAAGAATGAGGACCAAAAATGGTTTTGAGTAATAATGTGCATATGCTCTTTAATCCTATATTGAAAAGGCCTCCAAGTCTCACTAATATAGGTAAGGCACACATGAATAAGGAATACGATAAACACTTTTAGGAAGAGGAAATTATTTTACAACTAGATGAATTTCTATTATAGCTTCAAGACATCAAATCAAATCTACTCAAATTTTCTTAGCAAGGCCTATGTACTAAACCTCCGATTTCTACTGCAATGATTCAACGTCAAGCTGTTCAACCCCTTCACGGGGTGCTACCATTATGGAATAGTTTCTTTTAAGGATGGGCTTATTATTCTTTTTTTAACATTATATAGGTTTCTCAACTTTCCCTTTGTATGGGCTATTAGAAGTTATAAGTTATTTTTTAATGAAAAAGTCCTTAGTTTATTTGTTATCATGAGCATAGCACATACTCTTTGTATAGAGGACTTTTTATAATTCTCTTGGTTTGGTTTCACAAGTGGTAAACCAACAACACTAAAAAAATTGTATAAGATTTCACATATTTAATAAAATTGAAATAGTGTGTGTGTGGCACATGTGCACGTGTGTGTGCATGTCCATGCATGCATGTAATGATTAAATTCATATATTATTATATTATTAACAACTTAAACAAATAATTGAAATATATATTCATGTAGGTCACCACATTAAGGAAAAATTTCTATATATAGAATATTAGAGTAATAAAAATATGATGCATTATACAATAAAATAAAAATATAAAAAATAAAGTTGGGAAATAAATTAAAAATCACCACCATGGGAAATAAATAAAAAAATAACAAAAATTAAACGCATAAAAAAACATAAAGACTAAATTGACTCAAAGAAAAATAATTACATAAATAAAGAACAAAGAAAAGGGAAAACAACTGGAAATAAAAAAGAATATTTGAAGGGAATAAAATAACTGAACTAGTTTTAAAAAGATATTAAATGACATATTAAAAAAGAAAACAAAAATGAATAACAAGGGAAATGATCCAAATAAAAGGGAACAAGGGGGCACTAGAAACGAAGAACAAGGAAGAGAATATTGAAAAAACAAGAAAAATCCAATGAGAAACAATCTAAGAAGAAGGAAAAAAATAAAGATAAGGGGGGAGAGAGCTAAAATTAGAGGTAACTATACCAATTAAAAAGTATGGGGTGTCAAGCTTTATTCAACCAAAGATTATCCTATTTACTAGTAAGCTTATACTCTTTCATGCTCTCCATATCCTGCCTTACTTTTTGTTTTCCTAAAGTGATCAACCTTGGTCCATATTTTAGTATTCTCTATAAAATATAATGCTTGGTCTTATTGCAATAATTTTCTAAGATTGAGGACCTAACATAGTTATGAGTAATAATGTTCATATGCTCTTTAATCCTATCTTGAAAATGCCTCCCAATCTCACTAATATAGGTAAGTCCACATGAATAAGGAATACGATAAAAACTTTTATGAAGAGGAAATTATTTTACAAGTAGATGAATTTATATTATAGCTTAAAGACATTTGATTGAATCTACCTAAATATTCTTAGCAGGTCATATCTACTAAACCTCCAATTTCTATTGGGAGGCTTCAACTTTGAGCTATTCAACCACTTCACTAGGTGCTACCATTATGGAATAGTTCGTTTTAAGGACAGGCTTATTATTATTTTGTTTACATTATATAGGGTTCTCAAATTTCCCTATGTATGGGCTATTATATGTTATTTTTGGTTAGAAAATTTTCTTAGTTTCTTTTTTATCATGAACGTAGCACATACTCTTTGGATAGAGGACTTTTTATAATGCTCTTGGTTTGGTTTCATAGGTGGTAAACCAACAAAACTAAAAAAATTGTGTAATATTTCAAATTTTTAACAAAATTGAAATAGTGTGTGTGTGCACACACACACACACACACACACATGTGCGTGCATGTGTGCATGTAATTATTAAATTCATAAATAGCTGAAATATATATTCATGTAGGTTACCAAATCATGGAAAACTTTATATATATAATATATATATATATATATATATATATATATATATATATATATATATATATTTTGATGCAGGAGCATTAGCTCAGAAAATTACTTTGTATTTTATTAAAACATAGGGGTTTTTTAAGTTTTAGAGGAGTTAGATTTTTATGAATGATTTGACTGGGTTTTATGTAATTTTAATTAAATATTGTAAATAATTGAGAATATGAGAGAATTTGGTTAGTTGAGGATGTAAAGGGATGAGAGATTTTTCTAAATATTAATTTAGAAATTAGTTTCATTAATTATGGGTGAGAGAGGATCCTTAGGGATTCAAGAGTGATTTTAGGATTTTGTTGAGAAGTTGAAGGGATTGAAATTAAATTAGATAATTTTAAAATTGTATAAATTATCAAGCCTCAAAGGCATTGAAATCAGAGAGAGTGTGAGTAAAGAGCAGGGGTTTCTACTTGGAAGCCTTAGGGCAGTTTGTAAAGGGCCAATGATTTGGAAATAAGGCCAAGGAAGAAGATTATTATGTAAGTGCTGTGTGAATTAAAATAGAATTTAATTTTCTGGAGATTACGCCTTCTTTCTGAGTTTATATTGTAGGAATGAATTGGGATTCAATATCAATTAATTTGGTGCATGTTGCTGGGTTATAATAAGAACTGTAATGAATGCTCTTCCAGTGATAGTAATCAATTGCTGCGTGTTTATGAAAGAAATTCTAAATCAAAGTGTGTTTTCAGTCTTGGATAAGATGAAGTGATTTCTATATTAAGAGATTGCAAGCATCGATTTTAAATGAGTATCAATTTATAATTTGAATCGAATTTAATATGCATATGTTAAAGAGGGCGGAAAAGGGGATCGATAATCTTGGAAAAGGATCGACTAAATTTCAAATTCATTCTCGCATTGGCATATCGGCTTTGTTAAGTTGAATTGAGTGAGGGAGCGCCCTGTCTTCGATTAAAGAACATACTTGAATTAGTGAAGGCTCTAGGTTTAATAACCTTGGAATCGAATATCATTCGAAGGTCGAAAGGAATGGTGTGAAACTGTGTGACCCAAAAAAAATTTTCAATTAATATTCTGAAACTTTATGATTAAATAAAAAGCCATATGTTAAATTCGGTCAAGTAGAGATCGATTGGGAGTCAGCACAGAACCCTGAATGGAGCAAGACTACCCAAATTTAATATTCTATGAAGTATCGATTAATGGATGAATTATTTACTAGAAGATGGTACCAGAGTTGCGTGGGCCGATCTAAGACTAAATTACGTTGAAGTTATGGCTGAATGGTTGGCGCAGAGATTCAGAATCGATGACAACACAGAGAAATCGTGAGAGTGAAGGTTTAATAAACCCTTGAGTCAAAGGCGAAATTGGGAAATGGAGTTCTGAATGAAGAACAACAAAAAGCACGTCAATCCGTCTCAGATCCGACTTGGGATTGATTCTAATACACAACATTACAACCATTGTTCTCAAATCCGATTTGATGAATTGGGTTTAGAATTGGCAATGGAGTAAATGACACCCAGCATTTGTAGAATCGATAAGATACTTTCGGCTGATGCAACAAAGTTGAATTCAATAGCGTTGGATGGGAAGGTAAGCCAATTTCATGTTGACTTGGCACTTTACTATAATGCCGTGAAGACTCCATTCATTAACGCTGGAATGCATAAGAATCAATATGTGTTAGTTTGCTAAGGTTCGAAGTTTTAGATTAGAAGCATGGTGAATATGCATAGATTGTGCGTCAATAAATAGTATGGTGAACACTTAGGACCTTGAACCAATGTTGGCGTTTTAAAATGGGGTCCTACTGTGTATTAAAGGAGTCTATTTATATTAGAGTGATGGAAGGTGGAACCAATGGGGTTTAACTATAGTCTTTTTCTAAAGACCTTTGGAAAAGGAATTTCTGTTGAGAAACAACCTTGAATATGAGATTTAATTGGAATTTGGGTTGTGTATGGGTTCATAACCATGAGGTCATTATTGAAAGAGAAATTTCATTTATTGAATGATTGTTATAATCATCAGATGTGAGACTATCAGCTTCTGCATGAGTTTAAATTGCCAGACTTGAGTCTTAATTGGGGCATTTACTGAGATGCATTTTTATATGCATGATATTGTAGAGATTCTGGGAATTGCAAGGTTTCCCTGCATCATATCTATATATACTCTCTCTCTCTCTATATATATATATATATATATATATATATATATATATATATATATATATATATAGAGAGAGAGAGAGAGAGAGAGAGAGAGAGAGAGTAATAAAAAATATGATGCATTAAACAAAAATATAAAATATAGAAAAGAAAGTTGGGAAATAAATTGAAAATCACCACCACTGGAAATAAATAAAAATATATTAAATAAATAATAAAAAATAAACATATAAAAAAGAAAACATAAATAATAAATTGAATCAAAGAAAACTAATTACAAAAATAAAGAAAAAAGAAAAGGGAACACAACTGGAAATTAATAAGAATAATTGAAAGGAATAAAATAAATGAACTAGTTGCAAAAGGATGCTAAATGACATAGTAAAAAAACAAAAAAAAAATTACTAACAAGGCAAATGATCCAAATAAAATTGAACAAAGGGGGCACAAGAAATTAACAACAAGGAAGATAGGATTGAAAAACAAGAAAAATCAAATGAGAAACAATCCAGGAAGAAGGAGAAAATAAAGTGAAGGGGGAAGAGAACTAATCTTAAAGGTAATTATCCCAATTAAAAAATATGGGGTGTCAAGCTATATTCAACTTAATATTATCCTATTTACTAATAATCTTATACTCTTTCATGCTCGCCATATCCCCCCTTACTTTCCATTTTTATAAACTGATCAACCTTTGTCAATATTTTAGTACTCTATAAAATATAAAGCTTGGTCTTATTGCAATGATTTTCTAATATTAAGGACCTAACATGGTTATGAGTAATAATGTTCATATGCTCTTTAATCCTATCTTGAAAATGCCTCCTAGTCTTACTAAAATAGGTAAGGACACATGAATAAGGAATATGATAAGCACTTTTATGAAGATAGGGGTCCACAGGATCATGTATGAATTTAAGGAGGTCTGTTATGGTTTGAGGGGGTTAAAATATAGCATTACTCTTGAACCTCTTACTTAGGAGTTTGTCATTTTTATTAAATTACATTGTACATAAGGGATTACCATGCTATGTTTAGTGTCATGTATCCTATTAGAATTATGGATCATATGAGTCTTTGTAGCTTTCTAAAAATATTTCTCAACTTGCAATTTTGTTTATACACTATTTAGAAAGTCATTCATTAGTTCGTGACTTTCTTAGTCCAAATGCTTATCATTAGAGATTCTAAGGTCCCTAGTAGAAAGAGTATTTAAAATCCCTACCTTTTGGGGGGGTGGATGATGAGAATCATCATGAATGTATTCATTAGTGTGGTTCCTTTTCCAAAATAATTGATTGCGTAAAGACCTATCATCCTTTCTAGATATTGTAAAATCAAATAATGGAATGGACATGTCTTCTAATTCCATAGTGAATCAAATATGTTTTGGCCTACCATTGAGAGGCCTTAAAAATTCATTGAGTTCATTATTACCATGAGGCCACTTCACATTAGTTTCACAAACAAGTCTCACCTTGAAATCTAGTTTGAGAGGACAAAGTAAAGAATAATTAACTCAAAATATTTCATGTAATAATTGGCTACAACAGGGGATAGGTGGGATACCATAAAAATTCCACATATCTACTCATATAATTCACCTTGGTGCAACTGAAGAAAGTAGATATAAGACAAATATCTGCTAGATAAGTTGTTCATGGATTAATGAGATGCTAAATAACTTTAATGGTATCATTAACAATGGTCATTGTAAAAGAATAATTGTGGCACAACATTAAAACTAAGAAGGATTTCATTATTAGTTACCTTAATATTCATGATCATATCAATAGAAATCCAAATCTTTGATATATGAATCACTTCTACCTATGAGAACTCTAATATTATTAGCAAAAAATTTGGCTTGGAGATTTACTCATATCAACAATGGAATTAAAGGGGGTGTTATATTTATGCATATTAGGTAACCCATAAATAATGGTTACAATAAGAAATTTTGATATAAGTCTGCCAATGTTTTCTTCATCCAAGGATATTTTTTTAATTGTTTTGGTCATGTCATTGATTTCCTTCCTGATTTTATTAAGGGGGTTTTATTGAGTTCCTTATAACAACTTCTCAAATTAAAAATTTTATGCATTCCCTTGATATGATTTTCTTGTCCCATTAGAACTATTGAACTTTAACAACCTAGGCCTAGGATTCCCATTATGTAAATGGTTAATATTATGATTAATATGGTGAGCCAAAATGTGTAGGGGTTATGTGCCCATGCATATATAAGTATCTTACGTAAAATATTCCTATGTGTATATGTTGGTGATCCTATGTGCTAAAAAGTCAGGTACATACTAGATACATAAATATGTAATCATACTAATATTAATAAAAATACACCAAGACTATGGGAAAAGTTAGAAAAGAGACTATGGGGGCTTATGAATCCACATGTGGGAGAGGGGACTAAGGGATAAGTGATGGGATTGAGCCAATGGGAAAAATAAATCATGATATGAAATCCTAAGGTCACAATTTTATCCCAAGTATCCAAAAAAGTGGGAAAGGGGCTTCATGAGGTGCCACTTTTCAAAATAAGAATAATTGAAGGGAATAAAATAAATGAACTAGTTGAAAAATATACTAAATGATGGACCAAAAAAACAAAGAAGAAATCACTAATAATGGAATTGATCAAAATAAAAGGGAATAAAGGGAGCACGAGAAATGAAACAGAATTCATGAAAAGGGGTTGACAACCTTTTTCATTTTCCACAAAGTTACACATTCTCAAGAGATTCTTTGTGATGAAATACCATGGTTATTTTTTATTTTAGAAAAATGATAAAATATTTGACATGCTTTTCAATGATATATTTTTATCATTGATATTATTTTTCACAAAATATATTATTATAGATATACTTTAATTCTATATTTATCAAATATCGATAGGATAAAATCTTTTTAGGTGCAATTTTTTTTATTTAGATTTTTCACTTTATGAGATATTTTAACCTTAAGTGATTTGATATATATTTAGGCTTGATAAATACACACTTAGGATGGAGTTATGCTGATTCTTTACACCCACACCCACACCCACACATACACACACATAAACTCCATGTTGAGTATAGAAGTAATAATACATATTCTTCATTTTGAGAAATGCACAAGAATATATGGGAGTTCAAGGGTCCATGGTATAAAATACTAGAAGATTTTTTACTTTTAGTAGAACTTCTAAAGGTTTTTGGGAGACTATTCGTGGATCACATCAAGGCCAAGGAGGAATTTATACTAGAGTTGAACGAATTTCAGCTATAGCTTAAAGACATTAGATCCAAGCCACCTTTTTTTTCTTTAGCAAGGTGTATCCACCATACCTCCAATTTATACTCCAATGCTTCAACTTTGAGTTTTTCAACCCCTTCACAGAGTGCTAATTTTCACATTATAGATTAATTTATTTTATGACTAGGCTTATTGTTATTTCTTTTACATTTTACACCTTTCTCGATTCACTCTTTGTATGGGATATTAGATGTTATTTTCAGTTTGCAAACTTCCTTTGATTTTTTTTTTTTTAATCATGAACACATCAAAAACTATTTTGATAGAGGAATTTGGCCAATGTTGTTGGTTTGGTTTCTCAAGTGTTAAACCAACAACACTGAAAATTTAATATAATATATCATCCTCATAATTACTATAATTAGAATACTAAGAGTGTGTGTGTGCGATGATTAAATTCATAAATGAGTATATGATTAAAAAATTAAATATATAATTTAAATATATACTCAAGTAGGTCACCACATCAAGGAAAACCTCCTAATATAGAATATTAAAGTAATAAAAATCTAAAGCATTATACAATAAGTTAAAGATATTAGAAAGAAACTTGGTAAAAAAATTACAAATCACCAACAGGGGAAATCAAATAAATTATATTAAATAAAAAACAAAAAAACCAAACACATAAAGGAAATAAACCTAAAGAATAAATGGAGTCAAAGAAAAATGATTAAAAAAATAAATAAGAAATAAATGGGAACACATTTGGAAACAAATAAGAGTGATTGAAGGGAGTAAAATAAAATGAATTAATTGCAAAAACATACTAAATCATGGAATAAAAAAAAAAACAAAAAAAAACACACTAACAAGGGAAAGGATCGAAATAAAAGGGAACAAAGGGAGCATAATAAAGAAACAACAAGGAAGGGAGGATTGAAAAAAGAAGAAGAAAAAACCAATGAGAAAAAATCTAAGAAGAAAAAGAAAAATATAAGGAAAGGGGAAGAGAACTAAATTGAGGGATTATCCTAATTAATTAATACGGGGTATTGATGTTTATTAAACTTAATTTTATCCTCTTTATTAAGAATCTTATACTCTTTCATTCTCTCCATAGCCTCCCTTGCTTTCCATTTTTCTAAAGTGAATTGGTCAATATGTAAGTATTCTCGACAAAATCTAAGTGCATGCTTTGTCTTATTCCAATGATTTTCCAAGATTGAGGATCTAACATGGTTATGAGTAATAGTGTCAATATGTTCTTTAATGATAACTTGAAAATTCCTCCAACTCTTGAAAATATAGGCAAGGCCACATGTATAAGGAATACAATAAGAACTTTTATGAAGATAAGGGTCCATATGATTTTATGAATTTGAGGAGGTCCTTGATGGTATAAGCGGATTAAAAAATAGTTGTACTCTTCCTCTTACTTAGGATTTTGACAGATTTTCTGAAGGTAAATTGAACATAAGGTACTATCATGCCATGTTTAGTGTTAGGGATCCTAAATTAGGCTTATGTATATATTTCCGGTTGAAAATGTCTCGCTAAAAGTAAGGGGATATCCCCAGTGCAGAACCCAATTAGACTCCACACCGTTTGGTTTGGTGTTTCCATTCGGTATATAGGCCTGATTGCCATTAAATTGGTGAAGATATTTTTTAGATAGTGAGGGGACTCACTGAGATGGAGAATGCACAGATGTTAAACCAATACAAGTCAGTGATTGATTAATGCCCTGTGAAAAATAATACCATGAATAGCAAAGTGAAATTTAAAGCATGAAACTTATAAAAATCATTGTTAGCAAAAATTTACCAAGATCATACTTATTACCAGATTTAATTAACAAACGAGAAACAATTCGCAATGGTTAAGTGTTTCATTTATCAACTATGCACATCCCAATAAATATTTAAAGCAAATATCGAGAAATCATTTCATCAACATTTCTTCAACTTAGAACATCATATACCATCCACGTGTTGCAAGGAAGCTCATAACACAAGGGAATACATGAGTAGAAATGTGCACCAATATTTGAAGGAAGCATTCATTCATTCAAATAGACCATATTCATATCATAACCACACAGGAGACTTCCATCGGATTCAATAGTGAGATCCAATAACACTTTTTTTTATTCATAAAGAGGCATCCATTCAATAAAAAGAAAGGTGTCTCTCTCAAAAGTCCACAACCCAAAAGTCCCGCACAAAATCACTAGAAGAAGTACATATAGGTTGAGGTGACTCTTGGGATTCCCGTGATCTTTGGTCTTCCTCGAATCTTGGGATTACTTGTGACTAAGGGTAAGTTGCAACCTAAGGGAGATTGTGACCTAAGGGAGATTGCGACTTAAGGAAGATTGCGACTTGGGGGAGGTTGTTAGCTAAGAGACATTGCGGCCTAAGGGATATTGTGACCCAGGGTTGATTATGACCAAGGGTGGATTGTGACCTAGGGTTGATTGCGACCCAAGGACTCCCTCATGTTTCTCTTAGGTTTTGATTTAATTTTCCCTAAGCTACCATGTTGTTCAAAAAAAAAATGAGATAGTATTTCTCATGTATTGACCATGTGCTAATGATCTGCTGATTGATAAGGCCAAAGTGGAATATGTTGATGCTCCCTGAGATAGGTCTTCCATCCTTTGTAGTCTGTATCTATCATGACCAATTGAAGCATGTCTTCCCCGTGTATATGCATGCACTCGAGGGCATATGGATTCAACATGATTTTCTGGTCGTTGACTTAGTCTCACAAGGTAGAAAACTTGGTGTGAATCCTAACTGGCTCAACCACATACTGCGTGATTCTCTCTCTTGTCACCTGCAAGTCATTGGAGTTGGAAGCTTGTCTGATTGGGTTGAGAAATCCTTGCATTTCATGTAGTAATTCCTCCCATTCCTTAGGTGCTGCTAGTGACCTGATGGAAGGAGTGTGATGGACTTTGACCATCGATATAACCCACTGAGGAGATGATTATATGAATATACGACCTTGTCTACATCCTTGGACATCTTGTCCTGAGATTGGATTCTCATGCGTAGATGTACTTTATCATTTTGTGTCGTAATCCAATCCTTCCTTGGAAGAGTATCTGGAGCTTCATGACATTTGTTGGCTGAGACAAGGATGTTGTTTATTGTCATTGAAGCCTCTCTCAAATTGGATGATTTCTCCCTTTTATAGGAGTGACTTAGTGGCATAATGTGACCAATGTAGCCTATGCGAATTTGTGACTTTGAGACTTTACGACATTTGCGACCTATGTGACTTTGCGACCTACGCAACTTTCAAACTTTGTGACTTTGTGACCTATGTGACTTTGTGACCTATACAAGTTTGCGACTTTGCAACCTAAGTGATTTTGTGACCTATATGACTTTCCGACTTTGCGAGCTTGTGACTTTCAGACCTATGTCACTTTGCGAAATATGCGACTTTACGACCTTGAGACCTTATGACCTTATGACTTATGCAACTTTGTGACTTTGCGACCTTGAAACTTGACGACCTATATGAATTTGCGACTTTGCGACTTTGTGACCTTGCGAATTTGTGAACTATGTGACTTTGCGACCTTGTGCCCTTGTGACCTATCATTAGGGGAATTTTGAGGTCTAAAATGGGCCTCATAAGAAAAATGTACAACAAAAATAAACTTTATAAAAACCAATAGGATTCAAGATGATGATGTCATCCATAATGGATGATTCACCATTTTTGGAGTAAAAAAGTAAAAATATTAAAAAATAATAAAATAATAAAACTACTTTTTCAACTCATATTTTAAACTTATCTCCCAAAATTTTTATTCAAATTTCGAGTGGGAGTACTCGTTGGATGCGGAATTTAATTCCTCATCTAAGGAGTACCCATGTTGCATAATTTCGATGAACTCTTCTACACGAAAAATGAGAAATACATAAAAAACGTGATTGTAATCATGTTTTTTTATGTATTTCTCATTTTTCGTGTAGTAGGACCCATCGAAAGTATGCAACATGGGTACTCCTTGGATGGGAAATTAAATTCCACATCCAACGAGTACTCCCGCTCGAAATTTGAGTAAAAACTTTGGGAGATAAGTTGAAAATATGAATTGAAAAAGTAGTTTTTTCATTTTTCCCTTTAAAATTTGATGATGTCATCAAATCTTATTAGATTTTTTCCACTATTATTTTATAATTTCCTTAGGAGGCCCATTTTAGACCTCAAAATTCCCCTAATGGCAACTTTGCAACTTTGCGACCTTGTGACTTTGTGACCTATGCGACTTTGTGACTTTGCGACCTTGTGACCTTGCGACTTTGCAACCTATGTGAATTTGTGACTATGCGACTTTGAAACTTTGCAACCTATTCAACTTTGCGACCTTGTGACGTATGCAACTTTGCGACTTTACGAATTATGTGACTTTGCGAATTATGTGAATTTTGGACGTTGTGACCTATGTGACTTTGCGACCTTGCGACCTATCCGACTTTGCAACCTTGAGACCTTGCGACTTTACGACCTATGCGACTTTGCGACTTTGTGACCTATGCGACTTTGCGACCTATGAAACCTTCTTACTTTGCAACCTTGTGACCTATGAAACTTTGTGACTTTGCAAACTATGTGAATTTGCAACTTTTCAACCTATGCGACCTTGCGACCTATGCCACTTTGAGACTTTGCGGCCTATGTAGCTTTGTGACTTTGCGACCATGCGAATTTGCGACCTTGCGACCTATGCGACTTTTCAAATTTGCGACCTATGCGACTTTGCAACCTTGTGACCTATGCGACTTTGTGACCTATGCGTTTATTTCCTCGAGTACAAGTGTTTCCATTTTGGATGTAGATTCAAGCTACGTTTTCTTGGTGTCCTACAAAGAATATGAAACAAAAAAAATATTTTACCAAAGAGATACTTTTCATGTGGAATCAATGAATAGATAAAAGACAAACATTGATTACTTTTCATGTGGGATCAATGAATAGATAAAAATACAAGCATTGATTCACTCTAGTAGCATGAAAATAATCCAAATTAATTTTTTATAAATTTCATGGATGGATCAACTCATGCTTCACTTTGGAAATTGAATTCAAATTTAGACATTTAATGGAACCACCAATCGTGAATTTGATATTTTTTGTTTCCCATGATGATTATGTGATTTTCGAGAAATTTCCTTGAAGCACTATGTGAAAAGAGTTATAGATAGTGAAGGTTAATTCAAGGCATGGTCAGATTCTTGATCATAATAATTTAGGATTTTAGAGGTAAAAAGTAGAGCCAGCCTTTTCTATACCCTATTTAAACTCAAGTCTTGTCATAGTCATCAACACAAGATGTCTCCACTTTGTTTCAATGCACATGCCATAGAAAAGGGGTTTGCAGGTGTGTAGGACTTGTAATGCCTCATTAAAACCTTGAAAACCTTAATGCACATGTTGAGATGAGGGAAAAAAATCATGAACCCTAGGGAAAATTATATTCGATGATTTTATCATGAATTCATGCAATGGATATCAGAATGTGCCCCCGGGGAATATGAATTAGGTAAAATGGGAAAGGGATGACTTTCTTGAGAAATTAGGGTTTCTCCCGAACCCTAGCATGACCAGCATAATTCAAGCTAGACTGAAGCCTTATCTGTCTAAACTCGGCGCCCCCAGTGATAGGTGATGACTACTATGGGAAACCTAGCATCGAATCCATGGAGGAAATCTCAATGCCCTTTGTAGCAACAAACCCCACAAACCCTACTATAGTCATAAGACAACAAGACAAGTGGGTGTGGTGTGAATCGTATGAATGGGAACAACGAGAGGGTTTGGTAGGAATAGGTCATGGGGATATTAACTGACCAAAGGCCGCATCAAAACCTTAATGGGCTTAAGCGATCAGAGGGGGAATTGAAATTTTGAATATGCCCAAAATTTTGGGTGGCGTTGTAGTAACTACAACAACTAGCAAATCACTGGTAGAATCCAACATCTTTGCCAAAATCCCTACAATAGTCTGAGTCTGGATAGTGATGCAAGGGAGTATTGAATAGGCACTATGGGTACCTCTTGTGTTTCTCTTACCTTTACATATATGCCTTTTTTTTGTGCCTCAACTAGGCCTTGTTGTTCAGTAAACACCCAAATAGAAATTCACACATGCTAGTAGTCAACGATGATGCAAAGAAAAAGGAAGAGGGGTTATTATATTAAGAATTTTAAAATACGTTTCTAGTGTTGCTCCACTACCAGCAAGTCTAGATATCACCCTAGTGGAGTCACTTCAAGAAATCAGAGACGTTGCTTCACTTCCAGCGAGCCTGATTAGTACTTCGGTGGAGTCGTTGCGTTACCTCTTTGCGTAGGAAGCCTTTCTCAATCCTTTACCCTTAATTTAATTTCAATATATTTTATGTGCACATTAGCACTTATTACTTGGCATTCATTGCGCCAGGGCGGATGAGGGATCCTAACTTATTCTACAGGCAAGAGAGATTGTTTCTTGTTTGACAAAAACTGAAAGATATTATGTTTTTTTTAGGTTTTCCCCCATGCCAAGCCTTCACACCCCATATCCATTTAACACGTGAAACATGAAAAAAATCCATTAAGATATTCAAGACCATGTTGAGCACAAGGTTCAAGTTATGGATATAGGTCACTCGAACTAATTAGAGTTCCCCATAAGCAACATGTTCACATTTCCCTGGCTAATGAATTAGACTTGTAGGAAAGATGCTCAGGATGTGACTCTGATGACCAGTTCTAAGAGAAGCTGCCTCTTGGATTAACCATCAAAACCTCACACAAGCATTAGGTTTAGGGTTTCAACATTAGGGTGAGGTGTCTGGGGAAACTACTCTAGGGTTTCAGCGTGCACAAAGAGGTTAAAGAAATCCCCAAGGCTTCGAGCATGTGTAAGCAGGTGTAAGAAATATAGCCATGGCACCAAAGGTTTGAAGACTCCAGGTTCAATGAAGGCTCATGCAGTGCTATGCATCAAAGAGGAAAATGCAAGTCTAGGCCAATGACAAGTGTATGCTATGCAATAAGTAAAATGTATGATATAGTACATAGGGCAGGGATTATGATGTAATGCAATGTTATGCGTGAAAGAAATCAACTAATTGCAGATAAAGGAAAATGCAATGCATGTGTATTGATTTTATGAATTCCATGCAACAACGAGAAAATGCAAATTAGTGCAAAAACCATAATGCATAAAACTAAACTACTTATATTGAAGAAAATATAGGGGACATAATTTAACCATAAAGAAAATCCTAACAGGTAAAGCCTAATTAACCACATGAACAAGTAAAATTTAATTAAAAAACCCTAGCTAGCCTAAACCTAAAACCCTAGTTTAACCGTAGATGCAGTCGACTCATGTGAAATCAGATTTCCAGTTCAAATATGGCATCAGTTCCCGCCCTGCAAGAACAAGTATGTACACAATTAGAACCAGCATAAAAAATTGTGCACCAACAACAAAGATTACTTGTAAAAGATGTATAACAACAAGAAGGTCATGGCTACTTCCTAGAGAACGTGCTAGAAAATTTTGTTTAATCCGAACTACAATCCCATCCTGATAGACACGAAGATGTACTTGAAACCTATAATCATCTAGCCATGACACATATCTGTTCATGCTTAACCCTAAATCTAGTGCAAGTGAGGTAAGATTTTGTCTGCTTATAGAGAAATTTCTCAGATAAAATCCTTCAAGTAGAGCATCAATACTATCACAAGAGTGGGGATGATGAATTTGATGACATGGAGGAAATATTCGTTTTACAGGTGAAATTGAGACACTAAAGTGTTTAAGTGCAGAAACCCTAATTTCTAAAACCCTCATTTGAAGTTGTCCATGGGTTTTTTCGATGATGTCAGGACCTAACATAACCTTTAGCAGGAGATGCAGTGCCTCACTGCTCTAGAAAAACTCTGAACCTTCGAATGGGGAGCTATCAAACTTCAGAGGTTTTGTAAGATTAACTAGCGAATCATTATTTGTCGTAACTGGATAACTATCAATGAGAAAATTATTAATTTGTTTAGATGTTTGCACACTGATAGAATGATATTTCAACAGATCAGATTCTTTATATTCCCAAGGATGATATGAATTCACCACGAGCATCTCAGGTAATAGAGAGGTTCGGTGATTGGATTGTAAAACATCATCTTCTTGTACTTGACTGCAATCTGTACTGGTGTAATATTCCCAAATGGGGAATGCAGCAATACAATGCAGAATAACAGAAAAATAATGCAAATCATCATAGAAAAATCAGGAGGCCAATATGGAGACCCTTCATTTACATTTACAACAACAAAATAGATGTACAAGATGGCCCATAAAATGTATAACAGGAAATAGAAGTCTCTAATAGAATAAAATCCTCGAAATGAGGTGCTGCAACCATGTATTAAGACTGGAAAAAATATTACAGCATTATTTTATTGGTTTGCAAAAACTGTATATTACACTTTAGATCTAGATAAAATAAGTGCATGAAAAGTCAGATCTATAAAATATCCATACATTATATAGGCTCTTCTTCAGAACCCCCTTGGGGTTTTCAACATTACACCATGTACAACTTATAGATCTGAGTTTTAAGACTATAGATCTATATAAATATTCAGATATGGAACTGGATCTGATTTGATATGAATATGAGAATGATCTCCTCCAATGGATCTCCAAAGTGAAGGGCATATCCCCAACACTTGAAAACCAACTCTCTAGATGGTGTGCTAAAACACCCTACAACTGCACGTACAGGAATAATGCAGATCTGGAAGTAAAACTGCTCTGTAGGGATTAAAATGTGGTTGGACACCTCCCAAGATTAGAAAATGAAGCTCAATACATCCAATACTCTCCTCCCAATGGAATAGAATCCTCCTCCACTGAAAAGGAGCATTGAAATGGCCTAGATCTGAAAAGATCTAGCCTCCACTTGCTGCAGCTTGCAAATAAAACAAAACCCTCAACAGGATCTGCATTGTAGTTGAAAGAAGAAGCTTGGCCTTCAGCTAGATAGTGGTCAATACAATACAAACTCTCCCAAGAGATACTCTATGGGAAGAGGTGGGATTCCCGACCAGGAACACCCAATGCTAAACAACATTAATTCTTAGCTAAACAACAAGAGAATGATATATGTCTAAACAGACAATATATTCAGAAATATAATCTCATCAAAAACCTTCTAATGCTGCCATCCTCTTCCTTTTATAAGTTAAGAGCTTGTAAACCCTAAAGCACTTCCAATGAGATCACTCCTTTCACACAAGGCATCTCCATTCAAAACTGCACTGTGCCTCATTGATGGCCACTCCTCCAAGACATTGTTGTAGATTTGGTCAAGGTTGACCCAGTCAAAATGTCCAGCTCCTTTCACACCTAAGGGTGCTTGATTTAGTAGTCAAGACTCAACCTTTTTACATTTGGCATTGATTTATTCATTATTTAGGTGTATTATGGACCTCCTTTACACTTGTATTCTTTAAAAAAATAAATAAAACAAAAATGAATATTCCACTTAGCTTAGGAATCATTGGGAATATTATAGTCCTCCCCTCCCAAATGTTGCTTGTCCTCAACCAACTGATAAGGTGAGCGCTGCAACTCTTGTCCTCCTCCATTGGTGACACCAACATGTGATAAGCTTCCTCCATAAGCTAAGTGTTCACCAATCCATCCCTCCATGAATTTCTCCTCCAAAGTTCTCATGAGATGTAAATAATCCATCCCATAAGGAGACAATAGCTCAAATGAAACAAAGATGGCTTGCCCAACGTTCTCCCTAAAACATGTAGCATAAGATACATGGAGAATCTCCATCCCATAGGGCACATACATACCTCCCATCCTCCCTTCATACATTCCCATAAAAATTATAAGTACATCATCAATGTATGGGATCAAAATAAAATACATACAAATATAAATTTGTGCATATGGAGGTGGGTCATAGTCCCACATGTGGAACCAGCGCAGTGCATCTCCTACCTGCATCAGATCAAGATGTGGTAAGTGGGTTCACCACTACTTACTTACTATCCAAGTCATCTCACCATGGCTGAAAGTGTGAGACATATTTGGTGCCTTAGGAATGCACCCATCATGAAACAAAATCACCCTTTGTCCTCCAAGGGAGTGCCCAGGTTCAAAATTTTTTGTGGCCCAAGGTTGGCCATGAAGTTTATAAGGTACAATAATCCTCCTTAGAGTCATGGCCTGCAAATACATGGTGAAGTAATGCAAACAATAATCAAATGAAACATTATTTACATGAATATGTTCTCCACCAAAATTCCTCCTTAAACAAATGTAGTGGTGCATAGATATATCCCCTTCCTCAAAAAGAGAAAGAGATGGTTGAATTAACTCTTCCATAGAGTTATGTTGATGCCCCCTCTCCACATGGTACATGCATCTTTGAAAATTATGATATAGTTCTCCTTCAAAGCCCTTCCAAGTGTAGCTCCTCATGATGATGTTGTAGAATCTCATGGGATATGTGTGGCTGAAACAGAACTATTCATAGGCCCTTTGTAGTAACTTCTCTTTGAGATTGGAGGCTCTAGATAAGAAGATCCTACCATGATAATAGATGACTCCTTCAAGGACTAGATAGCCCTCTTCATGGAGCTGGTCATCAAGTATCATGCAAGTGTGAAGATCCTTGGAATAATCCACCAACACCTGGGATTTCCAATATGGATCAATCTCCCCAGTGAGGATGCTGATGATCTATCAAAAAAAATTTATGTCATATGATTGCTCTCCTCTTTCACATCTCTCATGCCAAAGGTACATATTGGAAGGCCATCCCTTCCATGCTTGTCCTCCCACGGTGCAAAAACTGAAATGAGAGTGGGTAATGATGATGTTGGGAGAAAGTCTCCCTCCTCCTTAAGCCTACCCAAGACTCCCAACACTATATCATTATCTTACAATGCTCCCATCCGTCCTGGATCTATTCTTGGAGCATAATATTGTGAGAAATATCCCATGAAATCTGAATCAGGTGGCCTCCCATGTGGTTTTCCACTAGATAATAGTGTCCCATACAAAAATCACATGAGCATGATATATGGGACTGTAAGGTCCTTGCTCCCGCTGCGCAAATCCATATATGTTATTTGTGTGGAAGTGGTATGTGAGGGATATGTATGCATGCCTTTGATCATTTGAGTCTCATCACTCTTCTTATCCACCCATTCCATTTTCAAATCCTCCCAATCAATGGTGACTTTCCCCAATGTAATCAACCATTGAACACCCAAAATGACATTGGTGTCAGGTATGTCAACCACAAATAAATGATAAATCAATGTATATGTCCCCATGGTGACTAATAAGGATGGTACATAATGCATGCATTGCATTGTTCTATCTCCTGGGACCAAAATAGAAAATCCCTCAAAAGCATCAATGGGTATTGCCCTGCTTTGCACTAGTTGGGCATGAATGAAATTGTGGGTAGCCCCACCATCGATCAAAACAGAAACCCTCAGATTCAAGATGGAACCTTGAAATCTTAAGGTCGAGTACTTAGGTACTCATCTCAAAGATGCAAGAGCCCCTACAATAGGAGAAAATGCTCCATTCCCATCTCCTGATGGTGTTGGCTCTCCTCCTACAGTGTCAGCATTGTGACCTCTTCTTGGTTCATCTTATTCTTCCTGCTCATCATCTGAGAAGACCTCTATGTAATGTGATTTTCTAGTAGCACATCTATGTCCAGGTGCCCATGATTCTTGGAAAGTGAAGCAAATATTCCTTCTTCTTAGATATTTCCAGACATCATCATTAAGAGGTTTCTTGTATGAGCTCTCCTTTCAAGGAGTAGCTTTTTCTTCCTTTCCCTTTGAAGGAAAAGAGGGATTATGATGAAAAGTTTCCTTTGATTTTCACAAGGCATATTAAGGGTCTCCAACCATTTCAATATTATCATGTAGGTTAGTGGGCATGGTAGATTTAACCAATCCATGAAGAGGTTTGTCTAAACCATCAATGAACATGTACACCCTTCTTGCTGTAGAAAAATCAGGAACTATAACAGAAAGTCTTAAAAATTTAGAAATATAAGTTTATGTATTACCTGATTGTTTCAAATTTGCAAGGCTCATGAATGGTCCCTCTGGATCTCTTATATCAAATATTTCCACCAGCTTTCTAGTGAAATTTGAATAAGCAGTTACATTGGCATGACCCAATGTAGACAAGCCATGGAACCACCAGTCATGTGCTTCACCTTCAAGGTGTAGTGCTGCAATCTGGATAGCCTCCATCTCTAGAACCTTGTTCAATTGGAAGTAGATGTCAAGTTTTTCTACCCAAGATTTGGCAAAACACTTGGATGACCCATCAAAATTGGGTAAAAATAATCTACCCATAGTGTGGCGTCGATCATGATTCTGAATGACTCCACCACCTCTATGATGATGCCTTGGTATTATATTGTCCTTGATGTGATAGAACTCTTGAAAACTCAAGTGATCTTTGAATCTTTGATTTTGAGACTCATATTTTTCAAAATAGTCTTCAAGGGATTCATGCTCTTGAAACCCTTCATTTCTCACAACCAAAAAGGTCGACATGGTAGAGTGTTGGGAAACTTGTGGCTGATGCACTGGTTGATCATTCCAGTGATGAGACATGCTAGAGCCTTCTCCAATATGGAATCCTTTAGGGGATTTTTTGATTATTTCCATTCTCATATCTTTGATCTCTCTAGCAAGATCTTGCATGGCTCTAAGAATGATCTTAGGAAAATTATTTTCTCCATCTTCACCTCTAGCTAAAGAGGCTTTACCCTTGTCTTCATTATCATTTGTGTAATAAAATTTCTTTTGCCTTCTCTTTAGGTACCTCTTCTCTCTGTGTTAAGAGGCTCCTCTTCTTTAGAATACATATTGGCTTCTTAGAAAGCACAGGCTATGCCAAGATGATGCTCTAATACCACTGTAATATTCCCAAATGGGGAATGTAGCAATATAATGCACAATAGCAGAAAAATAATGCAAATCATCGTAGAAAAAGTAGGAGGCCAATATGCAGACCCTTCATTTACATTTACAATAGCAAAATAGATGTACAAGATGACCCATAATATGTATAATATGAAATAGAAGTCTCCAATAGAAGAAAATCCTCAAAATGAGGTACTGGAACCATGTATTAAGACTGGGAAAAGACTTACAACTTTATCTTATTGGTCTGCAATATTTGTAGATTACACTTTAGATCTAGAGCAAATAAGTGCATGAAAATTCAGATCTATAACAGATCCATACACTATATAGGCTCTTCTTCAGAATCCCCTTGGTGTTTTCAGCATTACACCATGTACAACTTGTAGATCTAAGTTTTAAGACTACAGATTTGCAGAAATATTTAGATCTAGAACTGGATCCGATCTAATATTAACAAGAGAATTATCTCCTGCAATGGATCTCCAAAGTGAAGGGAAGATCTCCAACACTTGAAAACCAACTCTTTAGATGATGTGCCAAAACACCCTGCAACTGCACCTACAGGAATAACACATATCTGGAGGTAAAACTGTGCTGTAGTGATCAAAATATGGTTGGCCACATTCCAAGATCAGAAAATGAAGCTCAAGACATCTAATACTCTCCTCCCAATGGAATAGAAGCCTCCTCCACTGAAAAGGAGCACTGAAATGGCCTAGATCTGAAAACAAGATTTGCGTTGTAGTTGAAAGAAGAAGCTTGTCCTTCAGCTAGATAGTGGACAATACAATGCAAACTCTCCCAAGAGATACTCAATGGGAAGAGGTGGGATTCCCAACCAGGAACACCCAATGCAAAACAACATTAATTGTCAGCAAAACATCAAGAGAATGATATATGTATAAACAAACAATATATTCAAAAATATAATCTCATCAACAACCTTCTAATGCTGCCATCCTCTTCCTTTTATAAGTTAAGAGCTTGCAAACCCTAAACCACTTCCAATGAGATCACTCCTTTAACACAAGGCATCTCCATTCAAAAACTGTGCTATGCTTCATTGATGGCCACTCCTCCAAGACAACGTTGTAGATTTGGTCAAGGTTGACCTAGTCAAAATGACCAACCCCTTTCACACCTAAGGGTGCTTGATTTAGAAGCCAATATTCAGCCTTTTTACATTTTGCATTGATTCAATCATTATTTAGGAGTATTATGGACCTCCTTTACACTTTTATTATTTAAACAAAGAAAGAAAACAAAAATGAATATTCCAATTAGCTTAGGACTAATTGGTAATATTACAACTGGCTGGGCAACAATAAAACAGATTTGAGACAATGGCTGGTGTCCTCCCTTCAACAAATAAATTAGGGTATAGAGGTTGATGCATATCAACTGATATAGGATTAAAATATGTGCTTAGGGAAACATCACTCAGATTACGAGCTTTCCAAGATGAGCTGGCATTCGACGAGATTATTTCGGGAGGAGTGTGGTGCATGGAAACCCTAATTTAAAAAACCCTAATTTGACTTAGTTTAGGGGTCTCATGAATATCGTGAGAACCTAACATAACCATCAGTGGAACCTGAAGTGCCTCAAATTCCTGATGAGTCCTTGAATCTTCGAAAGGTGAATCGTCGAATTCGGGTGGCTTCATCAGATCAAAATATAGATACGAGTGAAAATCAACAGAGGTGTGAGTGAATAAATTTTTGGAGAAATTACAAGCATTGAAGTGACCAATTTGATCAGGTCAGGTAGCCAAGTCTTCTTGGATTTAAAATGAGGATGAAACAGTGAGAGAAACATCTTGAGATTGCCGAGACATAAGGTCTCTTTCTTGACCGATTAGGGATTGTGGATGGAAGAGATCAGGAGTAAGATATTCATCATCCTTGTAGTGCGATTGTGAAACATCACCCTTGTGTTCATCACTACCACCAACACTAGTAAAAGAAAGTTCTGAATTATTTGTAGAAATCACATGTGTGGCAGACTCAAGAAATGTATCAGGGAATAATGGATGAAATGATTTAGATGAGGGAGTACCAATCATACCAGGAATTTGATCTCGCACATTATGTTCATCCAGAGGGAACAATGAACTTGCATGCATTTCATGGTGCATGGATTTTACAGGACAATCAAATTCATTCGAGACAAATCCCAAGTCATTGTCGATAGGTGAATGAAATTTAGGACTAGACCCAGGCTTATGTTCAATGGACTTGAGATTAGTTTCATTAACATGGACAGATGTTAAATCAACTTGTTTTTTGAGTCTTGATTTGACAGGGAGTATGAGATATGCGGAGGCGATACAACATGGTTCATTTCCCTGCAAGCATATTTCATCACTTAAACTATTTGCAAACAAAACTCCCTTAGGTAGCAAATCAGGAGGAGGATGAGAAATATCACAAATAGTAAGTTCCTCCTTAGAGGCTTGAAGTTTTTCCTAACTCATAGAGATGGGAAAGAAAATATTCGGGACTGAATTTGGATAGTTATTAACTTGAGGATTATCATCACAGCCATAAGGATCAAGATTTATTTCAGATCGAAGGTGCTGGAAAGAAAAAAAAACCAACTGTTGAAACTGTTCGATTAAATATGCCCAATCGAAATCTCTTTCAGGGAACTCAAAACAAGTATGAAAAAATATAATAGAAAAATCCTCTATAGATTCATGAGGTTTCATTCTAATCTCATTTATCCTTATTAATACATCTTGAAAATCATATTGTGAAAATCTTGTTGAAGCTCACTAATGAGTTGCTCAAACGAATGGATGGAAGTTGCTAGCAGCGTGCAAAACTATTTCTTGACGTGTCCTTCAAGGGTGAGGGAGAAAAGCACACAAGTGAACTCATCATCATCAATTATGTAATATTCGCAAAACTCAAGAAAATCAGATAGGTGGTTGGTTACAGAAATTCCATTTTCACCATCGAACTTCAACTGAGACAAGTGATAGAGAGGTTCGTCGGGGATTAAGCATTTAAAAATAGATAAACCTGATAAAAATCTTAGGAGTATGATTTTGGGATGAGCTGTTTAAATATATGAGACTAAATTGTAGGCTCCAAGGGCTCATCTTGTCATTTGGCCCTCCTTCTAGTGCCAAATCTATTGATGGTTGAAAATGTCTCGCCAAAAGTAAGGCGATCTCCCCAGTGAAGAATCCAAATTAGACTCTACACCATTTGGTTTGGGGATCCCATCTTGTATGTAGGCCCGGTTTCCATTAAATTGGTGAAAATGTTTTTTGGATAGAGGGGGGACTCACTAAGATGGAGAATGCACAAATTTTGAACGAATACAAGTCAGTGATTGATGAATTCCTGTGAAACATAATACCATGAATAACGAAGAAGAATTTAAAAAATGAATCTTATGAAAAGCATTGTTAGAAAAATTTTACCAAGATCATACTTATTACAAGATTCACTTAAAAAAAAAGAAACAATTCACAATGGTTAAGTGTTTCATTTATCAAATATGCACATCCCAATAAATATTTAAAGCAAATATCGACAAAGCAGTTTATCAACATTTTTTTAAGTTAGAACATCATATACCATCCACGTGTTGCAAGGAAGCTCATAACACAAGGGAATACATGAGAAGAAATGTGCACCAATATTTTAAGGAAGCATTCATTAATTCAAAGAGGCCATATTCATAGCATAACCAAACATGAGACTTCCATCGGATTTAATAGTGAGATCCAATAACACTTCTTTGTATTCATCAAGAAGCATCCATTCAATAAAAAGTAATGCGTCTCTCTCAAAAGTCCACAACCCAAAAGTCCCTTAAAAAATTGCTAGAAGATGTATATATAGGCCAAGGTGACTCTTGGGTTTCCCATGACCTTTGGTCTTCCCTGACACTTGGGACTACTTGCAACTCGGGGGAAGTTCCGACCTAAGGGAGATTACGACCTGAGGGAGATTGTGACTTAAGGGAGATTGCGACTTGGGGGAGGTTGCGACCTAAAAGACATTGCGGACTAAGGGAAGTTGCGACCTAAGGGAGATTGTGACCTATGGTTGATTACGATCTAGGGTGGATTGCGACCTAGGGCTGATTGCAACCCAGGGACTCCCTTATGTTTCTCTTAGGTTCTGATTCAATTTTCCTTAAGCTACCATGTTGTGCAAAAAAAAATGAGATAGTATTTCTCATACATTGACCATGTGCTAATGATCTGTTGAATGATAAGGCCAAAGTTTCAATATGTTGATGATCCCTGAGATAGGTCTTCCATGCTTTGTATTATGTATCTATCATGACCAATTGAGGCATGTATTCCCTATGTCTATGCATGCACTTGAGGGTATATGGAATCAACGTGATTTTATGGGCATTGAATTAGTTTCACAAGGTAGAAAACTTGGTGTGAACCCTGACCAGCCCAACCACATAATGCGTGATGCTATCTCTTGTCATCTACAAGTTGTTGGAGTTGGAAACTTGTATGATTGGGTTGAGAAATCCTTGCATTTCATGTAGTAATTCCTCCCATTCCTTAGGTGCTGCTAGTGACCTGATGGAAGGGATGTGATGGACTTAAAACATCGATATAATCATTGAGGATATGATTATATGAATATATTACCTTATCTACATCCTTGTCCATCTTGTCCCGAGATTGGATTCTCATGCGTAAATGTACTTTATCATTTTGTGTCGTAATCTAATCCTTCCTTGGAAGAGTATCTAGAGCTTCGAGATATTTGTTGGTTGAGATAAGGATGTTGTCTACTGCCATTGAAGCCTCTCTCAAATTGGATTATTTCTCCCTTTTATAGGAGTGATTAAGTGGCAGAATGCGACCTTTGCGACCTATGTGACCAATGCAACCTATGAAAATTTGAAACTTTGAGACTTTGCGACCTTTGTGACCTATGTGACTTTGAGACCTATGTGACTTTGCAACTTTGCGACTTTGCGACCTATGTGACTTTGCAACCTATGCGACTTTGAGACTTTGCAACCTATGCGATTTTGCGACCTATAGGACTTTGCAACTTTGCGAGCTTACAACCTTGTGACCTTGCGAGTTTGAGACCTATGCAACTTTGCGAACTATGTGACTTTGTGACCTAGAGACATTGCGACCTTACGACCTATGTGACTTTGTTAGCTATGTCACTTTGTGATTTTGTGACCTTGCGACTTTGTGACGTATGCGAATTTGCGACTTTGCGATTTTACGACCTTGCGACCTTGCGAATTTGTGAACTATGTGACTTTGTGACCTTGCGACCTTTCGACCTATGCGACTTTGCGATCCATGCGACTTTGTGACTTTGCGACCTATGCGAATGTTAGAGTTTACAACCTTGCAACTTTGCGACCTTATGACTTTGTGACCTACGTGAATTTGTGACTATGAGACTTTGGGACCTATGAAACTTTGTGACCTATGCGAATTTGCGTCCTATGTGACTTCACGACCTTGCGACCTATGTGACTTGGATACCTATGCAACTTTGTGAGTTTGCAACCTATGCGACTTTGCGACCTTGCGACCTATGCGACTTTGCGACCTTGTGACCTTGCGACCTCGCGACCTTGCGACTTTTCGAATTATGCGACTTTGCAAACTATGCAACTTTGGGACGTTGCAACCTATGTGACTTTGCTACCTTGTGACCTTGTGACCTATGCGAATTTTCGACCTTATGACCTTGCGACTTTGTGACCTATGCAACTTTGCGACTTTGCGACCTTGCGAATTTGCAACTTATGCGGCTTTGCGACTATGCGAACTATGCGACCTTGTGGCTTTGTGACGTTGCGACCTATGCGGATTTGCAACTTTCCAACCTATGCTACTTTATGACTTTGCGACCCATGGGACCTTGCGACCTTGAAACTTATGTGACTTTGTGAACATGTGAATTTGTGACCTTGCGACCAATGTGACTTTGAGACTTTGTGACCTATGTGACTTTGCGACCTTGCGGCCTATGCGACTTTGCAACCTATGTGAATTTGTGACTTTGTGACCTATTTATTTCTTTCCTCAAGTACGAGTGTTTCCCTTTTGGATGTGGATCCAAGCCACATTTCCTTGGTGTCTTGCAAATAGTAAGAAACAAACTAATTAGTTTACCAAAGAGACAATTTTCATGTGGGATCAATGAATAGATAAAAAGACAAACATTGATTACTTTTCATGTGGGATCAATGAATAGATAAAAATAAAAAAATTGATTCACTCTAGTAGCATGAAAATAATCTAAATTAATTTGTTATAAATTTCATGGATGGATCAGCTCATGCTTCACTTTGGAAATCGAATTCAAATTTAGATATTTAATGGAACCACCAATTGTGAATTTGATATTTTTTGTTTCCCAGGGTGATTATGTGATTTTAGAGAAATTTCCTTGAAGCGCTATGTGAAAAGAGTTCTAGATAGTGAAGGTTAATTCAAGGCATTGTCGGATTCTTGATCATAATAATTTAGGGTTTTATAGGTAAAAAGGAAAGCCATCAATTTCCATACCCTAATGAAACTCAAGTCTCACCCTAATTTTCAAAAAAAGATGTCTCCACTTATTTTCAATGCACATGCTAGAGAAAAGGGGCTTGCAGATGCATAGGACTTGTAATGCCTAAATAAAACCTTGAAAAATTTAATGCACAAGTTGAGATGAGGGAAACCAATCATGAACCCAAGGGAAAATTATATTCGATGATTTTATCATGATTTCATGCAATACATATTAAAATGTGCCCCATGGGAATATGAATTAGGTAAAATGGGGAAGGGATGACTTTCTTGAGAATTTAGGGTTTCTCCCGAACCCTAGCATGACCAACATAATGAAAGGCAGACTGAAGCCTTATTTGTCTGAACTCGGTGCCCCCAGCGATTGGTGATTACTACTATGGGAAACCTAGAAACAAATCCATGGAGGAGCTCTCAATGCTATTTGCGGCAAAAAACCCCACAAACCCTACTATAGTCATGAAACAACAAGACAAGTGGGTGTGGTGTGCATCATATGAATGGACACAACGATAGGGTTTGGTAGGAATAGGTCATGGGGATATTAGTTGACTGAAGGTTGGGTAAAAAACTTAATGGGTTTAAGTGATCACAGGGGGACTCAAAATTTTGAATATGCCCAAAATTTTGGCTGGCATTTTCACAGGTAAAACACTATCCTGGGAGTTTTTGTAGCTTTTCGAGCATATTTCTCAAGTTTCCATTTTTTGTATTTTCTATTTTGAATTTTTTTTATTAGATAGTGATTTTCTTGATCCAAATTCTTATCATTTGATATTCTAAGGTCCGTACTAGAAAGAATATTTAAAATACCTACCTTTTTTGAGGATTGATGATGGGATTCATTACTTGGTGTGGTTACTTTTACAAAATATTTGATTTCTTAAAGACCCACTATCCTTTCTATAGATTAGAACATCTACGAAGGGAATGGACTTGTATTCTAATTAGATAGTGAATTGAATATGATTTGAACTACTGTTGAGAGGCCCAAAAAATTCATTGAGTTCATTATTACCATGAGGCCACTTTAGATTAGTTTCATCAACATATCTCACCTAGAAATATAGATTCAAAGGAGAGGAGTAAAGAAAAATTAACTCAGAATGTTCCATGTAATAATTGGATACAATAAGGTATAGGTGTGGAGCCCATAGAATCTCCACATATATATTCATAAGATTCACCTTGGAATATAAAGAAAATAGATCTAAAACAAATCTCCCCTCGAATTGTTTTCCAAGGATTATTGTGATGCTTTGTGACATTAATGTCATTGTCAATGAGGATCATAGTAAAAGGGGGGACAAAATTAAATATAAGAAGGATTTTATTTTTATTCACCTCAAGATTCTTGATCCTATCAGTAACAAGTCAAATATTCGATATATGAGTCACTTATACCTACAAAAAATCAAATTTTTATTAGCTAGAAATTTGGCATGGAGACTTAATCGTATTAACAATTAATTTAAAGGGAGGATATCTTTATGGATCTTAGACAATCCATAAATCCTTGTTATAATAGGGAATTTTAAGATAATATTTCACTTTTTTTCTTCTTCCAAGGATGATTTTTAATGGTTTTGGTGGTGTCCTTTATGGTTTTGTTAAGGATATTTTTACTGAGTTTGTTATAACAACATCTCAAAATCAATTTTTTATACGTTTTCTTGATATAATTTTCTTTTTCCATTACAACTATTGGACTATAATATCATGGGCCTATGGTGACCATGGTTTAAATGGAACCTATTATGATTAATATGGTGGTCCAACATGTCTTTGACATGTGTGCCCATGTTCATATAAGAATTTTTGAGCCAAGGTGCCTATGTGTATATGTTTCAAGGCTAGTCTGCTTGTGTATCTTTAGGTTGGTGAGAATATGCGCTAAAAAACCAACTAGTATAGAAATTTAAATATGTAATATTATATATATTAATCAAAATACACCAATACTATAGACCAAGTTAGAGAAGAGTGTACGGGGCTTATGACTCGAGAAGTGGGAAATTGGGCTAAGGGATAAGTGTTTTGATTTGGCCAATGGGATGAATAAAAAATGATCTAAAATAAAAGGGTCATTTTTTTATACATAGTATCCAAATAAGTGGGAAAGAGGCTTCATGAGGTGCCACTTGTCATAATAAGAATAATTGAAGGGAATAAAATAATTGAAGTAGTTGCAAAAGATACTAAATCATGGACCAATAAAACAAAGAAAAAATAACTATCAAATGAAATGATCTAAATAAAATGGAACAAAGGGAGCACAAGAATTTGGATGGGATTCATGAAAGAGGATTGAATACTTTTTTCATTTACCACAAAGTGACACATCCTCAAAATATTTTCTGTAATGAATTAATAAAATTAATTTTTATTTAAAAAATGTTAAAATATTTGATATGCTTTGCAATGATATATTTTATCATTTATATGCTTTGTAACAGTATATATTAGTATAGAGCTACCCCAATCCTATATTTATCAAATATCAAGACGATATAATTTCTTGAGGTACACATTTTGTTTTATAGATTTTTCACTTCAAGTGATTTGATATATCTCGAGGCTTGATAATTTTGCACTTAAGATGAACTTATACCGATTATTTACATACATACATTCATGCTTTCATGCATACATATATACACAAAAACACATATCAACTCTTTGTTGAGTATAAAAGGAATGATACATATTCTTCATTTTGAGCAACACACAAGTATATATGGGAGTTCAAGGGCCCATGGTATAAAATACTACAATATGTTTAATTTTTAGTAGCACCTAGAAATATTGTTGGGAGGTTGTTGATGGATTACAACAAGGCCAAGGAGGAAATTATTCTACAATTGGATAGAATATATGATATGATTTGAAATTCTATATTTTATCATTGATATTCTTTGTAATAATATATCTAATTTGTATAGATCTATCTTAATTCTAGATTTATGAAATATCAAGAGGATAAAACCTCTTGAGGTACACATTTTTTTATATATATATTTTAATCTAAGAGATATTTGTACAATAAGTGATTTGATATTTCTCGAGGCTCGAAAAATATGCACTTAGGATGGACTTATGTGGATTATTTACATATAGAAATACATACATACATAAATATGCACACACACACACAAAATCCATGTTGAGTATAGAAGGAATGATACATATTATTCATTTTTATCAACACAAAAGTATATATGGGAGTTCAAGGCCCCATGGTATAAAATACTGGAATATTTTTCATTTATAGTATCAACTCAAAAGCTTGTTGGTAGACTATTGATGAATTACAACAAGCCCAAGGAGGAAATAATTCTACAATTGGATTAATTTCATCTATAGCTTAAAGACATTATCTCTAAGCCACCTTCCTTTTCTTAGCAAGTCCTATCCACTAGAACTCCAATTTATCCTCTAAGGATTCAACTTCGAGTTGTTCAACCCCTTCACCGGGTGCTAAGTTTCGCATTATAGACTAGCTTCTTTTATGTCTAGTCTTATAGTTATTTTGTTTACATATAGAAGTTTATAAACTCTCTCTTTGTATGGGATTTTAGATGTTATTTTTGGTTTGAAAACTTTGTTTTGTTTTTTTTATAATAAATGTATCAAAAACACTTTGGATAAAGGACTTTTCCAATGTTTTTTGTCTAGCTTCACAAGTTTGAAACCAACAACCATAAAATTTTTATATAATATTTCATCCTCATAATTAATAAAATTTGAAAACTACGAGTGAGTGTTAAGGCCCTATATTACTAATTTAGTCCCTTATTGTTGTTAATGTAACTGCCTTATTGTTATTTTTGTACCCTTGTAGTCCCCATATTGTTATTATTGTGCCCTTACATTATTATTTTTAGGCCGGCTAGGATTATATTGTGACCCCATGGACTCATGTATATAGAAGGAGGTTGTGTAATTTGTGTCATCCAAGAAATTTTCATTTATGTATTGTAAAAGAGGTTTCCAACTCGAAGTGGCTGACTTCTAAGGCATTTATCTCTCTTTTCTTCTATTTGGGAGCTGGATTCATAACATTTGGTATCAAAGATTTGGATTCTAGGGTTTCACTGCTTCAAACATGTCATCGTGGAATTTATTCTATAACGTGTTTTCTAATAAGGTTGAGAAGCTAAAAAAAAACCATTTTCAAAGACATCCTAAGGAATGTCTTGTAAAAATTTCAGATTATGGTTCACAATATGTTTAGAGATATGATCTGTGGAATGTAGGGTTTTTACAAGCTACCAAATTTCATCTCAAAGAGGTGACCTTGGGAAAATAGTCATAACTCTCTCTCTCTGAGCATCAGATTGGAATTATGTAAAAAGTGGCAGAAATTACACCAAATTTAGTTTCATATGTATCAATTTTAGAGCCGAATAATGAAACAATGACACGTTGCACATTGTACAATTTTGATCTACTGAACCAGTCCATAATTAGGTCATTATGGGAGATTGGGCATAACTTTGTCTTGAAGAATCCAAATCAAGTTTGACCTATGGAATTAGAAATACAATTTAGAGGGATACTAAAGAACTAAAGATAAAATCTTAGGGATTCGAAATTATAGAGATACATCAGTTCAATATCGACCTGCTCAAAAGAAAGGAAAAAGTGTGTATTCTCTTAAAAATTGCATAAGTTTTGTTTGAAAAATCAGTTTGAAGTGATTCCAAGGGAATATTGAAGCATAGATATCAGTATTGGTTCTAAATTCCCCCTAAAAAGAGTTCAACACCCATTAAGCCCTCAAAAGGCTCTAATATGACTCATGAAGAGGAATAAGTTCAACATGATATATCAAAATTAAAAGAACAAGCATAACGAATTTCACTCTTGCAAAGAGTAACAAAAAATGAAATGGAAGCTAAGATGGATGGTTTAAAGAAAGGCATGGAAGCTAATATGGATGGTTTGAAGAAAGGCATGGAAGCTAATATGGATGGTTTAAAGAAAGGCATGGAAGCTAAGATGGATGGTTTGAAGTATGGCATGTAAGCTAATATGGATGGCGTGGAAGCTAAGATGGACGGAATGGAAGCTAAGATGGGTGGTATAGAAGGCAACATGGATGGTTTGAAGAAAGGAATGGAAGCTAAGATGGATGGTTTGAAGAAAGGCATGAAAGATAAGGTACAAGGTTTTAAGAATGGCATGGAAGATAAGATGGATGGCATGGAATCTAAGATGGATGGTATAGAAGGAAACATGGAATATTTGAAGAAAGACATGGAAGGTTTGAAGGAAGGTTTGGAAAAGTTGCTACAAGAAAAACTTCATAATGGCGAAAATGTAGTAGAGGAAACTCATGATGAGAACAAAAGAAATGTTAATCATGATTTCATAGACTCTGATATTGGATTTAAAACCCACCATATTCCAAATATAGATATAAAGAATCTTTATGGAAAGGATCCGATAACTTAGATACTACAAATGGAGCAATAAATTGAGATCCATAATATGAAAAAAAAACAAAAGGTACTCATTGCAAATTTATATTTAGAGCAAAATCAATTTGTATAGTATCAATGGATTTGTTCTCATAAACCGTTGGTCACTTGGTCAACTTTTACGGAGGAAATGGTAGCATATTATGAGGATACAAAGAACAACACCTTCTTTAGCCAATTTATATGTCTGAAACAGAAGGATTCAATAATGGAGCACATTGAGGACTTCCAAAAATTGAATATAAGGGTAAATAATATTCCAGAAGAACATAGGATTGATGTCTTCATAGGGACTCTAAAGGATAACATCCAACATGAGGTTCACCTTTGCGAACCTAATACATTGGAGAAGGCATTCAGGTTGGCAAGAAAAAATGAAAGAAAAATTATGGCGACAAGGAAGGCTACAACTCACAATTATAAAGATGTAAGTGTTTCTACTCCTATACTTTCATAACCTATAAGGTTGACACCACAATAATTGGAAGAAAAAAGAGAAAAAGGGCTTCGCTATAGTTGTGATAGAAAATACACTAAAGGTCATAAGTGTGCTAAGAAGAAATTATTTTACATAGATTGTGAAGAGGAGGAAGAAAAGGAACAAGAAACTTTAAAATAAGAGGATATACACCAAGAACCAATCCTAGAGGAAGAATAAATGAATCTGACCATATCATGTAATGCATTGGTAGGAATTACCACTAGTCCTAAAACTCTCAAGATAGAAGGACATATCAAGAAGAAACAGGTAATAGTTCTTATTGATTCAGGTAGTACCCATAATTTTATTCATTGTAAGGTAGCCAAGGAATTGAATTGCTTCCTATAACTAGTGCTAGAGTGTCAAGTGATTGTGGAAAATGGAGGAACTATAAATTGCTCTGGAAAGTGCCATAATATCAAGCTAACGATGGGGGAATATGTATTGAATAGTCCAATGCTTTCCATTCCAATGGGTGGTGTTGATGTTGTACAAGGAGTAAAATGGTTAGAATATTTGGGGACGGTAGCTTTTAATTTTAAAGGAATTTTGTTGATTTTTTTTTTTTCGGAAGGAAAGGAAGTTGAATTAGGGGTATCACAGGAAATACATGAAAGATAATAAGCTCTAATTTCATGACAAATATTCTGAATAAATAACAACGAGGTGTCATTGCACAATTATGCTCACTAGAAGTTCCAACATCAAAATCATCTATTTCTCTAGATCTCCAAAAAGATAGACAATCATTCCAAGGTGTTTGAAACTCCCAAAGGACTCCCAAATATTCATGATCATGATCATGTTATTCATTTGATTCCAGGAAGTGTTCCTCCAACCATCACACCTTACATATATTCTTATGTCTAAAAGAGAAAAAATTGAACGTATGATTGCAGATATGCTAGAGGTTGGTATAAGTCAACCTAGTCAAATTTATTTCTCTACTTGAGTAGTATTGGTGCACAAGAAGGATGGATCATGGAACATGCATCCATATTATAGGGAGCTCAATAAGCTCACTATTAAAGATAAATTTCCCATTCATGTGATTAATGAATTACTGGATGAATTACATGGAGAAATTTATTTCACCAAGTTAGATCTCCGTTCATGATATCATCAAATTAGACTGAAGACTGAAGACATTTTGAAAACAACAATTCGAACTCATGAGGGTCATTATGAATTTTTGGTCACGCCTTTTGGCCTTACCAATGCACCTTCTACATTTCAACGGTTGATGAATTCCATTTTCAAATCCTTCCTTAGAAAATGTGTGTTAGTATTTTTTGATGATATAATAATGTACAATAGGTCCTTGATGGATCATATTCAACATGTCGACAGGGTGCTCAAACTATTGGAGGAGAAAAAATTATATCCAAAAACCTCCAAATGTTTTTTTGGAGTACAAGAGGTTGAATACCTGGGTCATATTGTATCTCAAGAGGGTGTTAAGGTAGACCCTAACAAAATTAAATCAATTAAGTAATGGAAAGTCCCCACAACCATAAATCAGTTGCGAGGATTCCTCATGTTAATAGGGTATTATCTCAAGTTTGTTAAGAAATATGGGAAAATAACACTACCACTAACAACATTATTGAAGAAAGATGCATTTTCATGGACTCCTGAAGAAACTAAGGCCTTTGAACATATTAAAGAGGTAATGTGCCAAGTACCAGTCTTAGCTACTCCATAATTCACAAAAACCTTTATTGTGGAATGTGATTCCTCAGGAATTGGAATTGGTCTTGTTTTAATGTGAGAAGGAAGACCCATTTCTTTTGAAAGCCATCCAATCAAAGGAAAATATTTACAGAAAATTATTTATGAGAAGGAAATGTTGGAAATACTACATGCACTAAATAAATGGTGACCTTACCTAATGAGAAGACACTTCAAGGTGAAAAATGATCATGATAGTCTTAAATACTTTTTGGAACAATGAATATCTTTAGAAGAGAAGAAAAAATGGGTCACAAAGATGTTGGGTTATCACTTTGAAATCATCTACAAAAGAGGGAAGCTAAATGTTGTTGCATATTCACTTTAAAAAAAGGATGAGGATGTGGAAGAATTGCTTTGTGCCATTTCTATTATCCAACTAGATTGGATAACCAAAGCAAGGGAGGAATGGAAGAATGATGAGGAAGTATGGACAATCATTCAAAAGTTGCAGCAAGTTCCCAGTACATCTGATAGATTTAGTTTGAAAAATGATTCCTTATGGTACAAATATCACTTATATCTTTGTAAGAATTCCCAAAACAAAATATTATTTTGGAATTTCACACCTCTCCCTTAGGAGGACACTCGAAATTTTTAAAAACTTACCGCAGGGTGAAGAACAATTTTTTTTGGGATGACCATAAATCTGATATTCAAAATATTATCACGGAATGTTTGGTTTGCCAGAAAAATAAATTTGAGACAATTAAGATACTGGGTCTACTACAAAATTTATCCATTCCAAAGCAACATTGGGAGGAGGTTTCAATGGATTTCATCATAAGTTTAACTAAGTCTGAAGGAAAGAGTGTCATCATGGTGGTAGTTGATAGACTTACCAAGTATGCACACTTTTGTGCATTATCTCATCCATTTAAAGTGAGCACAAGTGATATTACATTTATGCAAACAATTTAAATGCTACATGCAAACCCAAAGGTTATTGTACGTGATAGAGACCCCATTTTCATTGGAAATGTTTGGAAGAAATTATTTTCTTGTTTGGGTACTCAAATAGCCCATAGCTCATCTTATCATCCTCAATCCGATGGGAAAACTGAGATAGTGAAAAAATGTTTGGAAGGATATATTCATTGCTTTGTATCTCATAAAAAAACACAATGGGTCAATTGGTTACCTCTGACTGAATGGTGGGATAACACTTCCTTCCACACTACAACAAAAATTACCCCATTCATGGCACTTTCTCGATATCATCCGCCATCTATCACATAATCTTTAAGAGAAAATTTTAAGGTTCAAGAAGTGGAATATCACATCAAGCATCAACTAAAATTTCTCCAACTCTTAAATGATAACCTAAATTTGGCATAGAATCGAATGAAGCAACAGGCATATCAACATCGGAGTGAGATAAGTTTTGATGTAAGCGACTGGGTATTTTTACGACTACAACCATACAAAAAAATGTCCCTCAATAAATCTAAGAAGGATAATAAATTATCATCAAATTAATAAAGTCCTTACAAGGTGTTGCAAAATATTGGTACTATGACATACAAATTTGAGCGTCTTGCATCTTCCTGAGTGCACCCAGGTTTCCATGTTTCATGCTTAAGGAAGGCTATAGGTGACAAACTTCTGGTTCAAACAATATTGCCAAAACTTGATGAGGAAGGAAAAATCATATTGTAACCTGAAGAATTCATGTAAACAAGAACTCGAAAGCTACGAAATCAATCAATTTCAAAGTATCTCAACAAGTGGAAGAACTTACCCACTGAAGATTCCACATGGGAGGATGAGAATTTTATACAGAAGCATCCAAAACTACTCAAGCGTTGAGGACAACACTTTTTTGAAGGAGAGGGGCATGTTAGGGCCCTATATTACTAATTTAGTCCCTTATTGTTGTTAGTGTAGCCCCCCTTATTGTTATTGTTGTACCCCTGTTGTCCCCATATTGGTATTATTGTGCCCTTACATTATTATTGTTAGGTCGACTAGGATTATATTGCAACCCCATTGACTCCTATATATAGAAAGGAGGTTTTTCATTTTTTTCATCCAAGAATTATTCATTTATGTAATAGAAAGGAGTTTTCCCCATAAAAGTGCCTAATTTATAAGGCGTTGATCTCTCTTTTCTTCTATATTGGGAGCTGGTTTCATAACAGTGAGTGTGTGTGCAATGATTAAAATTATATGTGTGTATGATTACAACTTAATTAATAATTAAAATATATAATCAAGTAGGCCACTACATCAAGGAAAAATTTCTCTATATATAGAGGATTAAAGTAATAAAAACATAAAGCATCATACAATAAGTTAAAAATATTACAAAGAAAGTTGGAAAAGTTATTGAAAATCACCACCAAGGGAAATCGAATAAATTACATTAAATAAATAATAAAAAGAATAAACACCTAATAAAAAGAGAACATAAAGAAAAAATTGAGTAAAGAAAAATAATAACATAAATAAAGAATAAAGAATAAATAAAAAGGGACAAAACTAGAAACAAATAAGAACAATTGAGGGGAATAAAATAAACAAAGTAGTTGCACAAATATACTAAATCATGGACCAACAAAAAAAGAAGAATCTAACGAGGGATATGATAGAAATAAAAGGGAACAAAGGGAGCATAAGAAACAAACAACAAGAAAGAGATGATTGAAAAAAAAAAGAGAAAAAAACAATGAGAAGCAATCTAAGAGGAAGAAGGAAAGGAAAATGAAAGAGGAGGAGAGCTAAACTAAGGGATAATTATCCTAATTAAAAAATATGAGGTGTCAAGATTTATTGAAATTCATATTGTCCTCTTTATTAATAAGCTTATAATTTATCATGTCTCCATATCCTCCCTTACTTTCCATTTTGCTAAAGTGATAAACCATTTTCAATATTTAAGTACTCTCGATAAAGTTTAATGCTTGGTGTTATTGCAATAATTTTCTAAGATTGAGGACCTAACATGGTTATGAGTAATATTGTCCATATTCCATTTAATACTAGCTATGTAAATATGTAATAATACTAATATTAATAAAAACACTCTAATACTATAGACCAAGTTAAACAAGAAAGTATGATGGGTTATGACTCAACAAGTGGTAAAGGGGGCTAAGGAATAATTAATGGGATTGAGCCAATGGGATAAATCAAATTTGATCTAAAATCTCAAGGTCAAATTTTTATCCCAAGTATCCAAAAAGCGGGAAATGGGTTGATGAGGTGATACTTGTTGGAATAAGAATAATTCAAGGGAATAAAATAAATGAAGTAGTTGAAAAAGATTCTAAATAATGGACCAACAAAACAAAGAAACAATCACTAACAAGGGAAATAGTCCAAATAAAAGGGAAAAAGGGGAACCCAAGAAATTAAAGGGGATTCATGAAAGAGGACTGACAACCTTTTTAATTTACCACAAACTTTCACATTCTTAGAAGATTCTTCATAATGAAATAACATGATTAATTTTTATTCAAAAAATGTTAAAATATTTGATATTCTTTGCAATTATATATTTTCTATTGATATGCTTTGTAATAGAATATATTCGTATAGGTCTATCTTAATTATATATTCATCAAATATCAAGAGGCTAAAATCTCTTGAGGTACACTTTTTTTTTTAGAATTTGCACTTTAAGAAAGATTTGCACCTTAAGTGACTTGATATATACTGGGGATCAATAAGTCAGCTCTTAGGATGGACTTATGTTGATTCATTACATACATACATTCATCCATGCATGCATGCATGCATACATACATACATACATACATACATACATACATACATGCATACTTACAAACATACATAAATATACACACACATAGACACATCAACTCCATGCTGAGTATAAAAGGAATGATTAATCACCTTCATTTTTAGAAACACACAAGTATATATGGGTGTTCAAGAACACATGGTGTAAAATAATAAAATATATTTTATTTGTAATAGCACCACGAAATCTTGTTGGGAAACTGTTGATGGATTACAACAAGGCTAAGGAATAAATTCTTCTACAATTGGATGAATTTTAGCTATATCTTAAAGACATTATCTCCAAGCCAACTTCTTTTTCTTAGTAGGGCCTATCCACTAGACCTTCAATTTCTACTACAAGGCTTCAATTTTGAGTTGTTTAACCCCTTCACAAAGTGCTACTTTTTGCATTATACACTAGTTTCTTTTATGGCTAGGCTTATATTTATTTTGTTTACATTATGCAAGTTTCTCAAGTTGCTCTTTGTATGGGATTTTAGATGTTAATTTTTGTTTGCAAACTTCCTTTTTTTTTGTTATAAAAAACATAATATAAACTCTTTGGACAAAGGATTTTTTCCAATCTTGTTGGTCTAGCTTCACAAGTTGTAAGGCAACAACATTGAAAATTTTGTGTAATATTTCATCCTCATAATTAATAAAATTATAATACTAAGATTGAGTGTGTGTGTCTGCATGTAATGATTAAATTCATATATGCCTATATGATTAATAAATTAAATAATTAATTGAAACATTTACTCAACTAGGTCACCACATCAACGAAATATTTCTATATATAGAATACTAAAGTAATAAAAATATGAAGTATTATACAATAAGTTAAAAATATTTGAAATGAAGTTGGAAAATAAATTAAAAATCGGCTCCAACGGAAATAAAATTAATTACATTAAATAAACAATAAGAAAATAAAAACATAAAGAATAAATTAAGTCAAAGAAAAATGATTACATAAATAAAGAAAAAATAAAAGGGACAACAAATAGAGACAAATAGAATATTTGAAGGGAACAAAATAAACAAAGTACTTGTAGAAATATACTGAATCATGGACCAACAAAACAAAACAAAAAAACTAACAAGGGAACTAATCGAAATAAAGGGGAACAAAAGGGTCACAAGAAACAAACATCAAGGAAGAGAGGATTGAAAAACAAAATAAAAAACCAATGAGAAGCAATCTAAGAAGAAGAAGGAAAAGAAAAGGAAAGGGGAGGAGAACTAAATTAATGGATAATTTTCCTAGTTAAAAAATATAAGGTGTCGAACATTATTGAACTTAATATTATCCTCTTAATTAATAATATTATAGTATTCATGTCTCCATAGCTTCACTTACTTTCCATTTTTCTGAATTCATAAACCTTAGTCAATATTTAATTATTCTCAATAAAATCTAATGTTTGTCTTATTGTAATTATTTGTTAATATTGAGGACCTAACATGGCTATGAGTAATTATGTCCATATTCCCTTAATCCTAACTTGAAAAGGCCTTCCAATATCACCAATATATGTAAGGCCACATGAATAAGCAATATTAAAAACAATTTTATGAAGATAAGTGTCCATAGGATTTTGAATATAAGGAGGTTCTTTATCGTATGAGGGGTTTAAAAAATAGTTGTACTATTCCCCTTATTATTTTGGTGGTTTTATTAAGGTACATTGAACATAAGGGAGTGTCATGACATGTTTAGTGTTAGGGATCTTATTAGGTGTATGGATCCTAGGAGTATTTGTAGCTTTTCGAAAAGTTTTGTCAACTTGCCATTTTTTGTATCTGCTATTTAGAAAGTTGTTGATTATATGGTGATTTTCTTTGTCCAAATGCTTATAATTAGATATTATAAAGGCCCTAGTAAAAAGAGTGTTTGAAATCCTACATTTTTGTAGGATTTATGATGGGATTCAACGTGAATATACTACTTGGTGTGGGTGCTTTTACAAAATATTTGATTTCTTAATGACCCATTATCCTTTCTTTAAATTAGAACATATAAGAAGGGAATATACTTGTCTTCTAATTCCATAGTGAATATAATATTATTTGACCTACTATTGAGAGTCCCAATAAATTCATTGAGATACTTAGTACCATGAGGCCACTTCACATTAGTTTCATCAACATATCTCACCTATAAATCTAGTTTCAAAGGATAGGAGTAAAGAGATATTAATTCAAAATGTTCCATGTAATAATTGGCTACAATAGGGGATAAGGGTGTATCCCATAACAACTCCACATATATACTCATATAATTCCCCTTCGAAGCTAAATAAAATAGATCCAAGACAAATATCTACTAGATCTATTGTCTAAGGATCATTATGATTCTCAATAATATTAATTCCATCATTAACAAGCATCATAGTAAAAGGGTGGACTGCATTCAAAATAGGAGGGAAATCATTGTCGGTCACCTCATGATTCTTCATACTCTTAATAAAAAGTCAAATATTCTATATATGAATAAATTCTACATACAAAAGTTCAAAGTTTGATGTCTAGAAATTTGGCTTGGAGACTTAATCATATTAACAATTTATTTAAAGGGGGTGTTATTTTTATGGATCTTAGGTAAACCATAAATCTTGGTTACAATAGGGAATTTCGACATAATATTTCACTTGTTTTATTATTCCATGGATTTGGTGATGTCCTTGATGTCCTTCATGATTTTATTAAGGATATTTTCATTGAGTTTCATATAACAACTACTTAAATTCAAATTTTATACATTTTCTTGATATAACCATATTTTTCCATTACAACTATTAAACTATATAAACTTGGGCATAGGGTTACCATGGTTTAAATTATACATATTATGACTAATATGGTGAGCCAAAATGTGTTCAACAAGTGTGTCAATGTGTATATAAGCATTTTGGTGTCAAGGTGCCTATGTGTATATGTTTCGAGGCTAGATTGCCTCTTTAATTTTAGGTTGGTGAGCCTATGTGATAAAAGAACAACTAGCTTAGCTATTTAAATATGTAATCATGCTAATATTAGTAACAATACATGAAGACTATAGACCAAGTTAGACAAGAGAGTATGGTGGGTTATGATTGCACAAGTGGGAAAGTAGGCTAAGGAATAAGTGGTGGGATTGAGCCAATGGGAGAAATCAAACATGACATAAAATATTAAGGTCACATTTTTATCCCAAGTATTGAAAAAGTGGGAAAAGGCTTGATGAGGTGCTACTTGTCGGAATAATAATAATTGAAGGGAATAAAATAAATGAAGTAGTTGGAAAATATACTAAATCGTGGACCAAAATAAAAATAATCCAAATAAAAGGGAAAAAGGAGAACAAAAGAAATGAAAGGGGCTTCATGAAAGAGGGCTCACAACTTTTTTATTTTGCCACAAAGTGACACATTCTCAAAATATTATTTTTAATTAAAATAACATGACTAATTTCTATTTTAAAAAGTATAAAATATTTGATATGCTTTGAAATGATATATTTTATTATTGATATGCATTATAATAATATGTATCAGTATATATCTATCTTAATTCTAGATTTATCAAATATCAAGAGGATAAAATCTCTTGAGGTACATATTTTTTTCTTTTTTTAGATTTTTCACCTTAAGTGATTTGATATATCTCGAGGCTTGTTAATTCAAACTTAGGATGGACTTATTTTGATCCTTTACATACCTACATTCATGCATTCATGCATACATACATACATACATAAATACATACATACATACATACATACATACATACATACATACATAAATACACAAAAACATATGCATATCAATTACAAGTTGAGTATATATGGAATGATACATCTTCTTCATTTTGAGTAATACACAAGTATATATGGGAGTTCAAGGGACCATGGTATTAAATACTAGAAGATTGTTGATTTGTAGTAACACCTCAAAAGCTTGTTGGGAGACTATTTATGGATTACAACAAGGCCAAGGAGGAAATTATTCTACAATTGGATGAATTTAAGCTATAAATTAAAGAAATTAGCTATAGGTCATCTTATTTTTATTAACAACGCCTATCCACTAGACCTTGTATTTCTATTCCAAGGCTTCGACTTTGAGTTGTTCAACCCCTTCACAAGATGCTACATAGACTAGTTTCTTTTATGACCAGGGTTGTAGTTTTTTTTTTTACATTATGTAGGTGAAATTAATTTTTGTATGAGATTTTAGATGGTATTTTTGGTTTGCAACCTCCCCTTTTTTTTATCGAAAACATGGAACAAAGTCTTTGGACAAAGGGCTTTTTCTAATGTTGTTGGTCAAAATTCACAAGTGTTAAACCAACAATATTGAAAATTTTGTATAATATTTCATCCTCGTAATTACAAATACTAAGAGTGAGTGTGTGTGTAATTATTAAATTCAAATATGTGTGTATGATTAACAACTTAAATAAATATTTGAAATATATACTCAAGTAGGTCACCACATCAAGGAAAACATTCTATATATTAAAGATTAAACTAATAAAAATATGCAGCATTATATAATAAGTTAAAACTATTACAAGGAAATTTGGAAATGAAATTAAAAATCACCTCCAAGGGGAATCAATTAAATTGCATTAAATAAACAATAGAAAAACACATAAAAAAGGTAAACATAAAGAATAAATTGATTTAAAGAAAAATTATTATGTTTAGTCCCTATATTAATAGTGTAGTCTCTTATTATGTTAGTGTAGCCCCCATTATTGTTATTGTTGTACCCCTGTAACCCCCATATTGTTATTATTGTGCCCTTACATTATTATTGTTAGGTCGGCTAGGATTACATTATGGCCCCCCTAGGATTACATTGTGGCCCCATGGACCTCTATATATAGAAAGGACGTTTTGTCATTTGTATCATCCAATAATTGTTCATTCATGTAATGTATTGGAGGTTTCCCCCTCGAAGTGGCTTATTTATAAGGCGTTGATATCTTTTTTATTCTATTTTTGGAGATGGTTTCACAACATTTGGTATCATAGCTTTGGATTCTAGGGTTTCGCTACTCCAAAGAGGTCACCGTGCAATTTTCACTATAGATTTTTTTCTATGAAGGTTCAGAAGCTGAAAGTTTTAGGATGCGAAGTTGAAATCTTGAGGAAATGCGTCACAAAATTTCAGAGCTTGGTTTGCAATATTTTAGGATATTTGGTCTGTGGGAGTTAGGGATTTTTCAAGATCCCGAATTTCATCATAAATAGGTGATCATGAGAATATATTCATAACTCCCTCTCTGAGCATCAGATTGGAATGTTGTAAAAAGTGGCTGAAAGTAAACAGATGGTATTTTTTTTTCTATAAATTTCAAAGCCGAAGGAGGAAACAGTGATACGTGGCAAGTCATACAAGTTCGCTCTACTGAACTTGTCCATAACTAGGTCATTGTGGGAGATTGGACATAACTTTGCCTTAAAGAATCCAAATCAGGTCATACCTATGGCATTAGAAAGAAGATGCAGAGGGCTACCTTAGGGAAAAATTTCAGATATTGAAGATCTAAAATCACAGAGATAATTCAGTTTCAATATCGAGCTCCTCAAAAACAAGAAAAAGGTGTGTATTTGGTTTTTAAAATTACATAACGTTTGTTTGAAAAAGAAGTTTGAAGTGATTCCAAGGGAATATTTTAGAATTTTTATTAGTATTGGGTTCTATAATGCCTCAAAACAATAATTCCATACCCATTAAGCCCTCAAAAAGCTATACTATGACACATGAAGAAGAAGAATTGCAGTATGAGATATCAAAATTACGGTACCAAGTGCAACAAATTTTGATCTTAAGAAGAGCAACCAAAGATGAAATAGATGGTTTAAAAGTAGAATTGGAGGCAAATTTGGATGGGTGTAAGGATCAAATAATAGATAATATGGATGATAAATTAGTGGAAGATCACATCAAGCATCAACAACAAGTTATCCAACTCTCAAAGGATAACCTAAATTTGGTGCAGAATCTAATGAAACAACAGGAAGATAAACATAAAATCCAAAGAAGTTCTGAAGCAGTCACATAAACAAGAACTAGACAGGTATGATCAATTTCAGAGTATCTCAGCAAGTGGAAGAACTTTCCTGTAGAGGATTCCACATGGGAGGATGAGAATTTTATATAGAAGCATCAAGAAATAATCAAGCATTGAGGACAACACTTGTTTTAAGAAGAGGGGCATGTTAAGTCCCTATATTAATAGTGTAGTCCCTTATTATGTTAGTGTAGCCCCCCTTATTGTTATTGTTGTACCCTTTTAACCCCCATTTGGAGCTAGTTTCACAATAAATTAAATAAATAAATATATATATATATATAAGGGAACACAACTCAAAACATATAAGAATAATTAAAGGGAATAAAATAAACAGAAGTAGTTTAAAAAAGATACAAAATCATGGACCAACAAAAAAGACAACAAGGGAAATGATCGAAATAAAGGGGAAAAAAGGGAGCACAAGAAACAAACAACAAGAGAGAGAGGATTGAAAAATAAAACGAATGAGAAGCAATCTAAGTATAAGAATGAAAATAAAATGAAAGGGGAGAAGAACTAAGCTAAGATATAATTATCCTAATTAAAAAATATGAGGTGTTGAGCTTTATTAAACTAATTAATATTATCCTCTTTATCAATAATCTTATAGTATTTCATGTCTCCATAGCTACCCTTACTTTCCATTTTTCTAAAGTCATAAACCTTGTTCAATATTTAAGTATTCTAGATATAATCTAATGCTTGGTCTTATTGCAATGATTTTTATGAAACCATCTCACAAAATAGAAGAAAAGATAGATCAAAGACTTAAAAATTATCCTCTTCGAGGGAGAAACCTCCTTTACATTACATAAATGAACAATTATTAGATGATAAAAATGATAAGACCTCCTTGGTATATATAGGAGTCTAAGGGGTCACAATATAAGTAGAGCCTACATAACAATAATAATGTAAGGGCATGAAAATAATAATAGTGTGCTTCTATGAGGCACAACAATAACAATATGGGGGATACATGGGCACAATAATAACAATAGGGGGCTACACTAAAAATAAAAGCATGGGGGATACATTTGTATTATAGGGACCTAAGCCCCTCTCCTTCAAAAAAGGGTTTTCATTAATGCTTGATGTTGTGAAACCAGCTCCAAAAATAGAAGAAAAGAGATATCAACGCCTTAGAAATAAGCCACTTTGAGGGGTAAAACTCCAATACATTACATGAATGAACAATTCTTGGATGATACAAATTAAAAAACCTCCTTTCTATATATAGGAGTCCATGGGGCCACAATGTAATCTTAGTGGGGCCACAATGTAATTCTAGCCGACCTAACAATAATAATTTAAGGGTACAACAATAACAATATGGGGGTTATAGGGGTACAATAATAACAATAAGGGGGTTACACTAACAACAATAAGGGACTATACTAGTAATATAGGGACCTAACATGCCCCTCTCCTTCAAAAAAGTGTTGTCCTCAACGCTTGAGTAGCTCTGGGTGCTTCTGTATAAAATTCTTGTCCTCCCATGTGTAATCTTCAATGGTTAAGTTCTTCCACTTGATGAGATACTCAAATTGAATTATTTTGTAGTTGTCGAGTTCTTGTTTCCGTGACCGCTTTAGGTTCCAATATGATTTTTTTCCTTCCTCATGAAGTTCTAGAAATACTTGCTTGAACTGAATATTTTCACCTATAACCTCTTTAAGCATGAAACATGGAAAACTGTGATGCACTGGGGAAGAAGTGTGAAAGCTCCAATTTGTATGCCATAGTACAAATCTTTTGCAACACCTTGTAAGGACCATAGTACTTTGGAAATAATTTATTATCCTTCTTAGCTTGCTTGAGGGACATTTGTTTGTATGGTTGCAGCCGTAAAAATACCCAATCTCCTACATCAAAACTTCTCTCACTGCGATGTTGATCTGCCTGTTGTTTCATTCGATTTTGTGCCAAATTCAGGTTATCCTTTAAGAGTTGGAGAACTTCTTTCCGATGCTCGATGTGATCTTCCACTGCTTGAACCTTCGAATTTTCTCTTAAGATGATGGGATGATATCCATAAAGTGCCATAAATGGGGTCATTTTTGCTACAGTATGGAAGGAAGTGTTATACCACCATTCAGTGAGAGGTAACCACTTGACCCATTGTGTTTGTTTATCAGATACAAAAAAATGAAGATATCCTTCCAAACATTTATTTACTATCTTTGTTTGACCATCAGATTGAGGATGATAAGATGATCTATGAGCTAATTGAGTACCCCAACAAGAAAATAACTCCGTCCAAAAATTTCTAGTAAAATGGGATCTCTGTCGCTCACAATAACCCTTGGGCTTCCATGTAGCTTTTGAGTTGTGTCCATAAATGTAGTAGCAACTGTACTTGCTTTAAATGGATGAGATAATGCACAAAAGTGTGCATACTTGGTAAGTCTATCAACTACTACCACGATGACACTCCTTCCTTCCTGACTTAGGTAAACCTATGATAAAATCCATTGAAATCTCATCCCAATGTCGACTGAATGATAAAGGTTGTAGAAGACCTGTGGTCTTAATTGTCTCAACTTTATATTGCTGGCAAACCAAACATTCTGCCACAAACTTTTGAATATCAGATTTAAGGCCATCTCAAAAAAATTCTTTCTTCACCTTATGGTAAGTTTTTACAAATCCCGAGTGTCCTCCTAAAGGATAAGTGTGCAATTACAAAATAATATTTTTTTTTAGTTGGGAATTCTTACAAAGATATAAGTGATCCGTGTACCATAAGGAATCATATTTCCAACTAAATGTATCATATGTATTAGGATCCTGCTTCAACTTTTGAATGAGTGTTCACACTTCTTCATCCTTATTCCATTCATCCCTTGCTTCGGTTATCCAATCGGTTGGATAATAGAAATTGCACAAAAAAATGCTTCCACCTCTTCGTCCTTTCTTGAGAGTGCATCTGCAACAACATTTAGCTTCCCTTTTTTGTAGATTATTTCAAAGTCACAACCCAACATATTTGTGACCCATTTTTTCTGCTCTTCTGAAGATAGCCTTTGTTCCAAAAAGTGTTTAAGACTATCATGATTAGTATTTACCTTAAAGTGTCTTCCCATTAGGTAAGTTTGCAATTTCTTTAGTGCATGCAGTATTGCTAACATTTATTTCTCATAAATATATTTCTGTAAATGCTTTCCTTTTATTGGACGACTTCCAAAAGAAATGGGTCTTCCTTCTTGCATTAAACCAACACCAATTCCATTTCCCGAGGCATCAAATTCCACAATAAAGGTTTTTGTGAAGTCTGGCGTAGCTAAGACCGGTGCTAGGCACATTGACTCTTTAAGATGTTCAAAGGCATTAGTTGCTTCAGGAGTCCATGAAAATCCATCTTTCTTCAATAATGTTGTTAGAGGTGCTACTATTCTCCCATAATTCTTAACAAACTTGCGATAATACCCTGTTAACTCGAGAAATCCTTGCAACTGATTTATGGTTGTGGGAACTTTCCATTCTTTAATGGCTTTAATTTTGTTACGGTCTACCTTAACACCCTTGTGAGATACACTATGACCCAGATATTCCACCTCTTGTACTCAAAAGAAACATTTGGATGTTTTTGCATATAATTATTTCTCCTGCAATAGCTTGAGCACCCTGTCAACATGTTAAACATGATCCTTCCAAGACCTGCTGTAGATTAGTATATCATAAAAAAATACTAGCACAAATTTTCTAAGGAAGGGTTTGAAAATGGAATTCATCAACCCTTGAAATGTAGAAGGTGCATTGGTAAGGCTAAAAGGCATGACCAAAAATTCATAATGGCCCTCATGAGTTCGAAATGATGTTTTCAGAATATCTTCAGTCTTCATTCTAATTTGATTATATCCTGAATGAAGATCCAACTTGGTAAAATATATTTCTCCACATAATTCATCCAATAATTCATCAATCACAGGAATGGGAAATTATCTTTAATGGTGAGCGTATTGAGCTCCCTATAATTTGTACACATGCGCCATGATCCATCCTTCTTGTGTACCAATACTACAGGGGCATAGAAATAACTTTGACTAGGTTGAATTATACCAGCCTCTAACATTTCTGCAATCATACGTTCAATTTCACTCTTTTGGACATAAGGATATCTATAAGGCCTGATGTTTGGAGGAACACTTCCTAGAATCAAATGAATAGCATGATCATGATCAGGAATAGGTGGGAGTTCTTTGGGAGTTTCAAAAACCTTGGAATGATTGTCCAAGACTTTTTGGAGATCTGCAAAAATAGATGATTTTGATGTTGGAACTTCTAGTGAGCATAATTGTGCAATTACGCCTCGTTTTTCTTTCTTTAGAAGATTTTTCATTTCATTAAAGCTTATTATCTTACCCAGCTTCCCTACAATACCCCATAATTCGACTTCCTTTCCTTCTATTTTTTTTTTAAAGAAAATTCCTTGAAAATTAAAAGCTACCATCCTCAAAGATGTAACCATTGTACTCCTAGTACAACATCGGCACCTCCCTTAGGAATGGAAAGCATTGGACTATTCAATACATATTCCCCCATGGTAAGCTTGATATTATGGCATTTTATAAAGCAATTTATAGTTCCTCCATTTGCAACCATCACTTGACATTATGGTGCTGGGTATAGGAAACAATTCAATTCCTTGGCTACCTTACAATGAATAAAATTATGGGTACTATTTGAATCAATAAACACTATTACCTTTTTCTTCTTGATATGTCCTTCTATCTTAAGATTTTGAGGAGTGGTAATTCCTGCCAATGCATTACACGATGTCAGACTCATTTCTTCCTCTTTTAGGGTTGGTTCCTAGTGTATATCTTCTTCTTGTTCATTTTCTTCTTCCTCTTCACAATCTATGTAAAATAATTTCTTCTCAACACACTTATGATCTTTAGTGTATTTGCTATCACAACTATAGCAAGGCCCTTTTGCTATGTTTTCTTCTAATTTTTGTGTGTCAATCTTGTAGGTTATGGAAATATAGGAGTAGAAACACTTCCCTCTTTATAGAAGTGAGTGGTAGGCTTCCTTGTCGCCATAATTTTACATTCAATTTTTCCTGCCAACCTGAATGCCTTCTCCAATGAATCAGGTTCCAAAACGCGAACTTCATTTGGATGTTATCCTTTAAAGTACATATGAAGAGATCAATCTTGTGTTCTTCTAGAATATCAGTTACCCTTATATTCAATTTTTGGAAGTCCTCAATGTGCTCCCCCACTAAACCCTTTTGTTTGAAATTTATCAATTGGCTAAAGAAGGTGTTGCTCTTTGTATCCTCATAATGTGCTATCATTTCCTCCGTAAAAATTGACCTAGTGACAATTTTTTTATGGGAGCAAAGCCATCGATACCATATAAATGTATTTTGTTCTAAATGTAAAGTTGCAATGCATACCTTTTGTGTTTTTTGCACATTATTGAGATCAAAATATTGCTCCATCTGTAGTATCCATGTTACAAGATCCTTTTCATCAAACTTCCTCATATCCATTTTTGGAATATGGTGGTTCTTCCTGCCAACATTAGAGTTTATGAAATAACGCTTAACATTTATTTTTTTCTCATCATGAGTTTCCTCTACTATATTTTCACCATTAGGAAACATTTGTTGTATCAAATTTGTCAAACCTTCCATGTCTGCTTTTAGATTATTCTTCATGTTTTCCATTTTTTCATCGATCTTAGCTTCCATGTCATGCATCTTAGATTCCATGCCATTCTTCAAACCATCCATCTTAGATTCCATGCCTTTCTTCAAACCATCCATCTTATTTTCCACTCCTTTCTTCAAAACTTCCATGTCATTTTTTGTTGCTCTTTGCGAGAGAAAAATTTGTTGCACTTGTTCTTGTAAATTTGATATGTCATGTTGCCATTCTTCGTCTTCATGAGTCATAGTAGAGCCTTCTAAAGGCTTAATGGGTGTTGAATTATTTTTAGGAGGCATTTCAGAACCCAATACTGAAATATATTCTACAATATGCCATTGTAATCAATTCAACTTGATTCTTCAAACAAGACTTATGCAATTCGGGGAAAAAAATACACACCTTTTACTTGCTTTTGAGGAGCTCGATATTGAAATTGACTTATCTCTATACTTACAAATCCTAAATATCTGAAATTCACCCCTGTATTAGTCCTCTGAAGCTTCTTTCAAATGCCATAGGTATGACTTGATTTGGATTCTTCAAGCCAACGTTATGTCCAATCTCCCACAATTACCTAATTATGGACTGGTTCAGTAGACCAAACTTGTATGACTTGTCACGTGTCACTGTTTTCTCCTTTGGCTCTGAAATTAATAGACACGAGACTACAGTATGTGTACTTCCAGTCACTTTTTATATAATTCCAATTTGATGCTCAGAGAGAGAGTTACAAAGATATTCCCACGATCATCTCTTTGAGATGAAATTCGGGAGCTTGAAAAAGGCCTAAATTCCACAGATCATATCTCGAACAATATTACGAACCAAGCTCTGAAATTTTCCAAAGATGTACCTCAGGATTTTGGCTTCACTCTATAAAATTTCAGCTTCTGAAACTTCGTAGAAAAAACGTTATAGAAAAAATTCCGCAATGACCTTTTTTAAGTGAAATTGAGGAGCCTGTAAAAAGCCCTAACTTCAACAAATCATATCTCCTAAATTGTTGCGAACCAAGCTCTGAAATTTTGCGACGATGTTCCTTAGGATTTTGGCTTCGCACGTTAAAAATTTCATCTTCTGAAACTTCATAGAAAAAATGTTATAGTGAAACTTCCACGATGACCTGTTTGGAGCAGCGAAACCATAGAATCCAAAGCTCTGATACCAAATGTTGTGAAACCAGCTCCAAAAATAGAATAAAAGAGATATAATTCCTTATAAATAAGACAATTTGAGGGGGAAACCTCCAATACATTACATGAATGAACAATTCTTGGATGATACAAATTACAAAACCTCCTTTCTATATATAGGAGTCCATGGGGCCACAATGTAATCTTAGTGGGGCCACAATGTAATCCTAGCCGACCTAAGAATAATAATTTAAGGGCACAATAATAACAATATGGGGGTTACAGGGGTACAATAATAACAATAAGGGGGTTACACTAACAAAAATAAGGGACTATACTAGTAATATAGGGACCTAACACTTGAGTTGTTTTAGATGCTTCTATATAAAATCCTCATCCTCCCATGTGGAATCTTCAACGGGTAAGTTCTTACACTTAATGAGATACTCTGAAATTAATTGATTATGTAGTTTTCTAGTTTTTATTTCCATGACTGATTCAGGATGAAATATGGTTTTTCCTTCTTTTTCAAGTTCTGGAAACACTCTTTGAATTAGGAGCTTGTCACATATAACCTTCTTTATGCATGAAGAATGGAAAATTGGGTGTACTCTGGAAGATGAAAGCAACTCCAAATTGTATTCCATAGTACCAATATTTTGCAACACCTTGTAAGGACCATAGTACTTGGGTGATAATTTAGTATACTTCTTAGCTTGGTTGAGTGAAATTTGTTTGTATGGTTGTAGCCGTAAAAATACCCAGTCACCTACATCAAAACTTATTTCACTGTGATGCTGATCTTCCTGTTGTTTCATTTGATTATGTGGCAGAGTGAGGTTATCCTTTAAGACTTGGAGAACTTGTTGTTGATTCTCAATGTTATATTCCACTTCTTGAAACTTAGAATTTTATCTTAAACATGATGTGATGGATGGTATCTTAAACATGATGTGATGGAATTATATCTTTATTTTCTTGAAACTTAGAATTTTATCTTAAACTTGACCCATTGTGTTTTTTTATCAAATACAAGAAAATAAAGATATAATTCCAAACATTTGTTCACTATCTCAGTTTTTCCATTAGAATGAGGATGATAAGATGAGTTATGAGCTAATTGAGTACCAAGACAAGAAAATAATTTCGCCCAAAAATTTCCAGTGAAAATGGGATCTTTGTCGCTTACAATAATCTTTGGGTTTCCATGTAGCTTTTGATTTTTTTCATAAATGTATTAGCAACTAACTGGATTTAAAAGGATGAGATAATGCAAAAAAGTGCACATACTTGGTATGTCTATCAGCTACCACCATGATGACACATTTTCCTTCAGACTTGGGTAAACCAGTGATAAAATCCATTGAGACCTCCTCTCAATGGTGAGTTGGAATGACTAAAGGTTGTAACCAACCTGAGGTATTGATTGTCTCAAATTTATTTTGTTGGAAAACCAAACATTCTGTAACAAAATTATGAATATCATATTTAAGGCCTTCCCAAAAAAATTCCATCTTGACCATGTGGTAAGTTTTTTAAAATCCTAAGTGCCCTGTCGAGGGGGAGGTGTGCAATTTCAAAATATTAATTTTTTTGAGTTGGGAATTCTTACAAAGGTATAAGTGATATTTTTACCATAATGAATCATTTTTCCATCTAAATGTATCAGATGTACTGGGATATTTCTACAAATTTTGAATGAGTGTCCACACTTCTTTGTCATTCTTTCATTCATCCTTTTCTTTGGTTATCCAATAGGGTTGGATAATATAAATGGAAAAAAGTAATGCTTACACATCCCCATTATTTATTGAGAGTGCATCTACAACAACATTTTTCTTCCCTTTTTTGTAGATGATTTCAAAGTCATAACCCAACATCTTTGTGACCCATTTTTGCTTCTCTTTTGAAGATAATATTTGTTCCAAAAATTATTTAAGACTATCATGATCTATTTTTACCTTGAAGTGTCTTCCCACTAGGTAAAGTCTCCATTTCTTTAGTTCATTTAGTATTTCCAACATTTTCTTCTCATAAATAGGTTTATGTAAATAATTTCCTTTGATTATATGATTTTCAAAAGCAGCGATTCTTCCTTCTTGCATTAAAAAAACACCAATTCTATTTCCTGAGGCATCACATTCCATAATAAAGGTTTTTTTGAAGTATGGCATAGATAATACCGGCGCTTGGCACACTTCCTCTTTAGTATGTTCAAAACCCTCAATTTCTTCTGGAGTAAAAAAAAATGCATCTTTCTTTAGTAATGTTGTTAGAGGTTTTTCCATTCTCCAATAATTCTTAAAAAAATTGTGATAATAACCTATCAACCTGAGAAATCCTCGAAGATTGTTTATGGTTGTGGGGATTTTCCATTGCTTAATGGATTTAATTTTATTAGGGTCTACCTTAACACCCTCATGAGATACAATATGACCCAAATATTCCACCTCACGTACTCCAAAGAAAAATTTCAATGTTTCTGCATATAATTATTTCTCCAACAATAGTTTGAGCACCTAATAAGCATGTTGAACATGATCCTTCTAGTACTTACTATAGATTAGTATATCATCAAAAAATACTAACAAAAAATTTGTAAGGAAGGGTTTGAAAATTGAATTCATCAGACCTTGAATGTGGGAGGTGGATTAGTAAGGCCAAAAGGCATGATAAAAATTTTGTAATGAACCTCATGAGTTTTTAATGTATTTTTTAAGAATTATTCACTATTCATTCTAATTTGATGATATCTTGAATGGATATCTAGTTTGGTGAAGCAAATTTCTACATGCAATTCATCCAACAATGCATCAATGACAAGAACAGGAAATTTATCTTTAATAGTGAGCTTGTTGAGCTCCCTATAATTTGGACACATATGACATGATCCATCCTTCTTGGGCACTAATAATATTGAAGTGGAGAAAGAACTTTGAATAAGTTGAATTATACCACCCTCTAGAATTTATGAAACCATACACTTAATTTCACTCTTTTGGGCATAGGGATATTTGTAAGGCATGATGCTTGGAGGAATAGTTCCTAGAATAAAATTAATAACATGATCATGATCATGAATAGGTGGGGATAATTAGGGAGTCTCAAATACCATGGAATGGTTATCCAAGACTTTTTGGAGATCTAGATAAATAGACAATTTTCATGGATTACCTTGTCACCACTGGGAAGCCTTTCTTGTAGCAAGTTTTTTAACCCTTACATCTTGAAATTAATCATTTCTTCCACTTCTAATTTTAAACCATCCTTAAAACCCTTTATTTCAGCTTTTAAACTATCCATTTCCCCATTTAAGCCATCCATTTAATCTTTGGTTTGTATCTGTGACAATGAAAATTGTGGCACTTGGTCCCGTAATTTTGATATACCATGTTACAATTATTCCACTTCATGAATTATAGTAGAGATTTCTGAGGGCTTAATGGGTGTAAAATTATTTTGTTTGGGAGGAATTTTAGAATCAAATACTGATATCTATGCTTCAATATGCCCTTGGAATGACTTCAATTGATTTTTCAAACAAAATTTACGTAATTTTTAAAACAATACACACCTTTATATATATATATAGATATATATTTTTCTGTGATATCTCTCTGAGTCTTCTTTCCAACCCCAAAAGTTATATTGATATTTTATTCTTCAAGAAAACATGCCCAATCTCCCACGACGCCTTGATTATAGACTAGTTCAGTATAGGGAACTTGTATGGAATGCCATGTGTCATTATTTTGGCGTTCAGACCTGAAAATGGTACAAAAAATACTAAAGTCCATGCAATTTCTGTAAATTTTTACGAAATTCAAATTTGATGCTCAAAGAGAAAATTATGATGATTTTCCCTATTTCCCCCATCTGAGATTGAATTTTGGAGCTTGCAAAAACCTTAAATTCTTTGAACCATATGTCAGAAACTATAGCAAACCAATACCTGAATTTTTTACATGAAGTTCACCAAGATTTGGGCTCCGTGTGTTCAAAATTTTAGCTTCTCAAGCTTCGTAGAAAAAAATCATACAAAAAATTCCAAGATGTGCTGTTTACCACAACGAAAGCCTATAATCCAAAGCTCTGATACCAAATGTTATGCAACAAGCTTAGAAAATAGAAGAAACGATATATAAATGACTTAAAAATTATCCTTTTCGAGGGGAAAGCATCCTTTACATTAAATAAATGAACAATTCTTGGATGATACAAATGATGATACCTCCTTGGTATATATAGGATTCTAAGGGGTCACAATATAATCAGATCCTACATAACAATAATAATGTAAGGGCACGACAATAAAAATAACGGGATTCTATGGGGAACAATAATAACAATATGTGGGATACATGGGCACAACAGTAACAATATTTGGGATACATGGGCACAGCAAAAACAACAAGGGGGCTACACTAACAATAATAATCAGGGGATACAATACTATTTTAAGTACCTAACAATGATTTTATAAGATTGAGGACCTATCATGGTTATGAGTAATAGCATCCATATTCCCTTTAATCTTAAATTGAAAAGGACTTCCACTTTATCAAATATAGGTAAGGCCACATGAATATGGAATATTATAAACACTTTTATGAAGATAAGGGGCCATTGGATTTTATGAATTTAAGGAGGTCCCTGATAGTATGAGGGGTTTAAAAAATAATTTTACTCTTCCTCTTACTTAGCATTTTGGCAGATTTTATTAAGGTACATTGAACATAATGGAGTATTATGCCTTGTTTGGTGTTAGCGACCTTATTAGGCTTATGGATCCTAGGAGTCTTTGTAGTTTTTCGAGGAAAAAATTCAACTTGCAATTTTTTTATCTAATATTTAGAAATTTGTTGATTATATGGTGGTTCTCTTGGTCCAAATTCTTACCATTATATGTTCTAAGGGCCCTAGTAGCAAGAGTTTTTAAAATACCTACATTTTGGGAGGTTTAATGATGGGATTCATCATGAATATATTACTTAGTGTAGGTGGTTTTACAAAATATTTGATTTCTTAAAGACCCATTATCCTTTCTATAAATTAGAACATCTAAAAATTATGGAATATACTTCTCTTATGATTCCGTAGTGAATCAAATGTTCTTTGACCTACTATTGAGATATCCAATGAATTCATTGAATTCATTAGTACCATGAGAACACTTCACATTAGTGTCATCAAGATATCTCACCTAGAAATATAGTTTCAAAGGAGAGGAGTAAAGAGGAATTAAATCAAAATGTTCCACGTAATAATTGGATACAATAGGGGATAAGGGTGCATCCTATAACAACTCCACATATATACTCATATAATTATCCTTGGAAGCTAAAGAAAGTTTATCTAAGATAAATCTCCACAAGATTTGTTGTCCAAGGATCAATGTGATGCCTAATAACGTTAGTGTCATCATTAATAAGGATCATAGTAAAAGGGGGAAACATTAAAACTAAGACGGAATTATTTGTTAGTCCCCTTAATATTCTTTCTCCTATAAATATCAAGTCAAATCTTCTATATATGAATAAATTCTACCTACAAAAAGTTTAATATTATTAACCAAAAATTTGTCTTGGATTCTTAATCGTATTAACAATTGACTTAAAGGGGGTGTTATATTTATGTATCTTAGTTAACCCATGGCTCTTGGTTACAATAGAAAATTTTGACATAATTTTCACTTTTTTTCTTCTTCCAAGGATGTTTTTTTAATGGTTTTGGAGATGTCCTTCATGTCCTTCATGATTTTATTAAGGATATTTTCACAAAGTTTCTTATAACAAGTGCTCAAATTTAATTTTTTATACATTTTATTGATATTATTGTATTTTTGCATTACACCTATTAAAATATAACAACCTGGTCCTAGGGTGACCATGGTTTAAATGGTACATATTATGATTAAGATGATGAGCCAAAATGTTTTTGACAAGTGTTCCCATGTGCACATAAGCATTTTGGCTCCAAGTTTCCTATGTGTATATATTTCAAGGCCCTATTTCCTCTAAAATTTTAGGTTGGTTAGCCTATGTGTTAAAAATCTAGATATCCTATCTATGTAAATATGTAATCATACAAATATTAATAAAAATACACCAATACTATAGACCAAGTTAGACAAGAGAGTATGGGGGGTTATAAGTCCAAAATTGGGAAAGAGGGCTAAGTGATAAGTGATGGGATTGATCCAATGGGATAAATAAATCATGATATAGAGTCATAAGGTCACATTTTTATTCCATGTATCGAAAAAGTGGGAAAGGGATTCATGAGGTGCCACTATTCAAATAATTGAAGGGAATAAAATAAATGTAGTAGTTTCAAAAGATATTAAATCATGGACCAAAAAAAAGAATCACTAACAAGTGAAATAATCCAAATGAAAGGAAGTAAATGGAACAAAAGAAATGAAAGGGTATTTATGAATGAGGATTGACAAACTTTTTAATTTACCAAAAAGTTACACATTCTCAAAATATTCTTTGTAATGAAATAACATGATATTTTTTTTTTAATGATAAATATTTGATATGGTGTGAAATAATATATTTTATCATTTATATGATTATTAATAATATATATTAGTATATATATATCTTAATTGTATATTTATCAAATATATAGAGGAAAAAATATCTTGAGGTACACTTTTTTATTTTTTAAACATTTTTCACTTTAAGAGAGATTTGCACCTCAAGTGATTTGCTATATCTCAAGTCTTGATATATCCATACTTAGGATGGACTTATGTTGATTATTTACATATTTTTTGTATAGAATGAATGATACATATTCTTCATTTTAAGAAATGCACAAGTATATATGGGAGTTCAAGGGCCCTTAGTATAAAATACTAGAATATTGTTGATTTGTAGTAGCACCTCGAAAGCTTGTTGGGAAACTATTGATGTATCAAAACAAGGATAAGGAGGAAAGTCTTCTACAATTGGAATAATTTAAGCTATAGATTAAAGGCATTAGCTCCAAGCCACCTCATTTTATTTAACATGGCATATCCACTAGAAATCCAATTTCTAATCCAAGTCTTCAACTTTGAGTTGTTCAACCCCTTCATAGGGTGCCAATTTTTGTAGTATAGACTAGTTTCTTTTATGAGTAGCCTTATAGTAATATTGTTTACATTATACAGGTTTCTTGACATGCTCTTTATATCGGCTATTAGATTTTATTTTTGTTTTTCAAACTTCCTTTGGTTTTTTTTATTATCATGAACATAACACAAAAGCTTTGGATAGAGGAATATCTCCAATGTGGATAGTCTGGTTTCACAAGTGTTAAACCAATAACACTGAAAATTTTGTATAATATTTTATCTTCATAATTAATAAAAGTAGATTAGTAAGAGTGAGTGTGTGTGTGTGTGTGTAATGATTAAATTCATATATGAGTATATGATTAACAAATTAAATAAATAATTGAAATACATACTCAAGTAGGTGACCACATCAAAGAAAAAATTCTATATATAAAATATTAAACTAATAAAAATATGAAGAATTATACAATAAGTTAAAAATATTAGAAAGAAAGTTGGAAAAGAAGTTAAAAATCTCCACCAAGGAAAATCAAATAAATTATATTAAGTAAATAATGAAAATACAAACACATAAAGAATAAATTCAGTCAAAAAAGAATAATTATTTAAATAAAGAAAAAATATAAGGGAACACAACTAGAAACAAATACGAATGATTGAAGGGAATAAAATAATGAAGCAGTTGCAAAAAAATACTAAATCATGGACTAAAAAAACACTAAAAGGGAAATGATCAAAATAAAAGTGAATATAGGGAGCACAAGAAAGAAACAACAAGGAAGAGAGGATTGAAAAGAAAAAACCAACGAGAAACAATCTAAGAAGAAGAAGAAAAAGAAAATGAAAGGGGAAGAGAGATAAACTAAGGGATAATTATCCTAATTAAAAAATATGGGGTGTCAAGATTTATTCAACTTAAAATTATCCTCTTTATTAATAAGCTTACACTCTTTCATGGTCTCCATAGACTCCCTTACTTTCCATTTTTCTAAATTCATAAACCTTGGTCAATATTTAAGTATTCTTGATATAATCTAATGTTGGGTCTTATTGCAATGATTTTATAATATTGAGGAACTAACGTGATTATGAGTAATAGTTTTCATATTTCGCTAATCCTAACTTGAAAAGGCCTATATTTTACCAATCTAAGGTATTTCATGGGGTAGTTTTCAACTACCCTATATATGAGAAGGAGCTTTATGCCTTGGTGCATGTTTTGAAGAAGTGGAAACATAATCTAATGGGAAAGGAAAAAATAATCCACACATATCACCAACCACTATAGTACGTGTAGGCAAAGAGTAAGATACAAAAAACTAGGCATTACAAGTGGATGGGGTTTCTACAATAATTTCAATTTGTAATCAAGTATAATAAGAACACCAAAAACAAGTCGGCCAACATGCTATCAAGACCATGCACATGAAATATCATAGCTTTGGGAACTATGATGCACATGGATCCTTTCACCTATGATGTATACAAAGAAGCATATACATAGGATGATGACTTAAATGAGGTGTAAATAGTTTTAATGCTAGATTCATCTGTGCAATATTGGTGACAACACAACTAAATACCATATCCACAACGAGTTACTCTAGAAGTTAGATAAGTAATGTGTCTCTAAAGGTGACTAAGATAATCACAGAGGATCATTAATCCAAGGTTGCAAGGATTTTAGGTTTAGGGCAGACAATGGCCAACTTACGTAGGTGTGTGTATTAGCCCAATATTGAAGAAGAGGTAGCTAGGTTCATAAGAGGATGCATTCTTTTTTGTACCAACAACCCTAGTAATAGGAAACAAGGTCGATACCATACATTATGTGTATCCAATCATTATTGGGAAATAATTTCCATGGAATTTGTGGGAGGTTTACAAACAAGAAATAAGGGAAATGAATACTTATTCATGATAATTGACATAATCAACAAGATGTGTGTGTGTGTTTTTTTTTAAAAGAGAATCCCTACAGGTAAATTAGTTTTCAAAATAGAGGAATAACCTGTTCCAAGTATTTGGGTTATTAAAATACTTGGAACGGGTTTTTCCTCTATTTTGAAAAAGATGTGTGTTCTAATTCCATATAAAAAGACAAGCACTAGGAAATAAGCAACTAATTTTTTATATGAATAGGTCTGGATGCACTATGGGATATTGAGGAGAATTGCTTTAGATAGGGGCACAATATTTCTTGGTGCATTTTTTGACTACATTGTGGGTGGATATGGACACAAAGTTTAAGTTGTCTATATAATTAAATCCACAAGAATATGCATAAATAAAGGTACTCAATAAGACTTTGGTGTAGCTTTTGATGGGATACAATCAGAAGCGTACAAAAAACTAGGAGGAAAATAGAGTATATATATAACACCCTTATAACAGAGAAATGAAAACTTATACTAATAATTCCCCATTTGAAACTTGTTTTGGATAGTTTGCACCTTCCCCTTTAAATATTGCATATAGGAAGCAAGGAGGAGTGCGTGAGCATTTTACATGGGATTCCTTAAGGGTAGAAAAAATTATTGAGAAGATTAGGTAGATCCACATATAGGTGTAGGAAATGATGTATAAGTCACATGAAAAGTACAAGGCTAGGCATTATCAACAAAAAATAGAGAAGTCATTCAATATGGGAGAGATAATATGCTTATAGTTGAACAAGGAGGGGTTGTAGGATTCTAGTAAGAAAATCAACGCTATTGTGGCATGATCCCTTTGAGATTCTGGAAAATATTGGAGATAATTCCTATTGACCTAATATACCCCCATACATACACATTTTCTTAGTGGTGAATGTAGATAATATGAAACTATATGAGCCTTCCATGATAGAATAGGAAGAGGAACATGTCCTCCCTTTTATAGAGTTTTTTCCCTAGATGCTCAAGTTGATTTGATAAAAGATAAATTTTTTCATAGGAGGTACAAAAATACAAGACATTGGCAACATGCCTTTGGAAAATTGGGTTGAAATCATATATTCCAAGCAAGGCTAAATGGTAGAGGAAAATGCAGAGGAAAATTTTCCTAACCTCATTAAGTAGAAGTTTTTTGGGACCAAAATCGTCCCAAAATGGGGAGTTATGATCCATATTGGATCATTATATTATTTTTCATCCGTATTGATGATTTGGAAAAATTGGAGAAACCAATGCATGAGACTATTTTCACTGAAAATCCTTGTTTATAAAACTTCAGGTCAAAATATTATGACCCATTTTGAGGCCTTAAATGAATGATTTTTGTGATCTCGACTTTATTATGGAACTATCTCCATAATACACATGTCGTTATCTTTCCAATGGAATATAAATCACCTCAATAATAGCTCATATGAGACATTTATGCATCCTAAAAGTTGACATATAAAAATTGAAAACCATACATTGAGAGGATGCCATGCGAACTCCTGTTATTTATGGAAAAAGTGGCTATCCATATTATAATTATGAATAAGACTCCAAAATATTAAATATTGTAACTCTTGTTAAGAGTTAAAGGATTTGAACATAACCACTAGTAGGCTATCAGGTTGTTTGATAGTTTGGACACTAGGTGTTGAAAAGTCAATAAGAAATGTGTGTCTAATTTATTTTTCCCTTAATTTAATTGGACAATAAATTTTAATTTCTTATCTCATAATCACTTGTAATAGTTAACTGAGTCTGATAGAATTATTTAGCTCATGAAATTCAAGTTGAGGGTGGTTGGTGAGGCATGTAGAGTGATTCTATTTGTTTTAGAGTCCAAGTTGTAGTTAGTGTATTAGTTTAACGCATGAGAAATCAATTAACTCAATTAATTGAGTTAAAATCAGTTTAACTAATTGTAACTAATTGTTGCTCTAGTGAGAGGTCAAGTGAATTATATTAGATTTAATTCACATGTAGTGATCTATAAATTAAATAATGATTTACTATTAATAGCTGCATGCATGTCAGTTCTTATGAGGACCGAGTTGAGACAAAGGTTAAAGGGATGTTAACTATCAATTGTATTGCTAGCAAACTGCCCACATGTAGTAATAAACACATAGGATTTCCCATGAGAATTGCACAGATTTGGAAGGCTGAAATTCCTCAATAATAGGGAATTAATTCCATAGGAATTGTGCAATCAAGGGAGGCTGAGTAGAGGTAGGAAATTGGCTAAGTGTTGGTCGATTTTGTTCGGATCAATGTGAGACAGTTAGTAGAGTGCAACAGACTCTTGTGAGAATAGTGCATTGTAATTGTTTCATGATTCCTTGGTTGAATATACAATAGAAGATAGAGGGGTTTTGAGGAGCAAGCCCTCCCCAGGAAAAATACATGTATTGTGGATTGATTTTCTTCTTTCTTTTACTTGGTGTGATTGTGCAATCGTGTTTATTTTCCACAATTAATTTGTATAAGGATTCAATATATTTATTTAACATATCAAATGATCGGATTGAATACATTAGCATACATATTTTTTGTATAATTTATATATGGTATCAGAGCATAGGAAATCACTATAGTGGAGAAGAAATTGAGTTTGTGTTGAACAAAATTCGAATTTGCAAAATTGTTTTTGGTACGACAAGCAGATCAAGATGGATTTCAGTGGATTAAGATTGGAATATGCACTCGAGGGCAGTTCTAATTATATTGCATGGAGAGATAGAATGGAGGCAGTTCTGGAGGACAAAGGGTTGAAAGAAGTCATTGATAATGATATTCCCAATCCCGCGGTAGCATACACCGCCATTCTTGATGCTTGGAAAAAGAAGGTTGCAAAGGCAAGGAGGATCTTATTAGAGGGATTTTGAGATCACATTGTCTTGAGTCTCCATGGAAAAGTGACTCCATATGTAATGTGGAAGGCTTTGATAGATCTGTTTCAGAATAGAAGTTACCACCGAAAATTAGCACTGAAGGATAAGCTTAGAAAAATCAAAATGGAGAAAGGTGACACTAATCCGAAATACTTAGCCAAGTTCATAAAATGTCGAGATGAGATTGGAAGTGTCGGGATTACTGTAGCGGATGATGACTTGGTGAGAATATCACTTCTAGGCCTTCCCAAGAGCTAGCATAGTTATCAGTACTCTGTCAATGGGAGGGAGAAGCTATGAGATTGGGATCGACTTTGGTCGGATTTGGTACAAGAAGAATTCAGGTGGAATATCAGGGATGGATCCTCATCCAAGGTAGATGATGAGGAAAATTGTGCCTTGGCTGATAAGGAAAAGAAGGGGTAGGGAAAGAAACCCTATTACAAATTTGATACCGGCAAAGAAGGCAAGAAGCGTGACATTTTGAGAGTGAAAATTTTTCACTGTCATGAGCGTGGAAATTATGCCACTAATTATCCACAGAAGAAGAACAAAAACAATAAGGCTTCAGGATCTGCAACGGGTGAAGCTTTGGCTTCACAGTTTGAGTTGGACTTCTCACTCATCGCATGTATGGTTTCTAGTGTGATGGGATTAATGTGGTACTTGGATAGTGGTGCATATTTCCACATGATGGGAGACAAAGAACTCTTTAGTAGCTTGGCAGAGAAGGATCTTTAGATGCACATAGAGATGGGTGATGACAGTAGGTATAGCACTACCAGGATTGGTACAGTTACTTTCCAAAGATAGTTAGGTAAAACTTTCTTATTAAAATATGTAATGCATGTACCAGGCTTGGAAAAGAATTTAGTTTCAGTTGCTATGTTAGAGGATAGAAGATATGATGTGGTTTTCAGTGAAGGGAAAGAATTCCTTCGTCATAAAGCCGCATGAAAAGTTAATAATATTGGGATTCATGTGAAGAATCTCTACAAACTTGATGTAGATGGCTACACAACATTAATGGGTAAAGTAGATAGAGTGGTGAGCTGGGATGAGGGTGAGTTATGGCACAAGATATTGGTCCATCTACACCATGGTGCTTTGAAGGTCATGCAACAAATTTCTATGGGGCTTCCAAAGGGTACTCTTGTGTAGATAGACACATGAAAGGGATGTACCATGGGGAAGTATACAAAGGCCACTTTTCACGAGAAGGAGAACCGAGTAGCGGAAATACTTGAGAGAGTTCACTCATATGTGTGTGGACCATTCTCCACAGATTCTACAACAAAGCGCAGGCGTTATGTGATTTTTTTTTATTATATTTCTAGAAAGTGTTAGATCTACGTCATGCAGAAGAAAGATCAGACGTTCCCAAAAGTTTGTGAGTTTAAAGCACTAGTTGAGAAAGATACAAGGAAGCATGTGAAGGCTTTGAGGAGGGACAATGGTGGTGAGTGTTATCAGTATGCAAGATCTCTAGATATCCCAACAGAGGTAACCACATACCAATATTTTGGCTTGGTATCTAGCTTTACCAAACTGGAGAGGTCTTTCTCCACATAGTCATAGCCGAGAGGGCTGGATGAATTAGGGTTTTAGGTTAGGTATGAAATGCAGAAGGGGTTTTGATTTGATTTGATTAGGTTTGCTGGATGAGGATATTAGGTCAAAGAGGCTAGGTCAGGGAAAATAGGATTAGGGTTATAGTCCATTCAATGGGGCAAGGTAGGTAAGAAGGCTAGCACTTTAGCGTTCTTGGGATGTAATGATTCAGATGGGTGAGGAGCTAGGAAGAGCATGAAAGATGAATTCTTCCTAAATTGAAATAGCGATGAAATAGACTACGAAAAACTTTCCCAAAACATAACATGTGAGATGAATTATGTTTATCTAACTTGAAAGTGATCATACAATAGACATGAAATGGAAAATGGACCAACAATACATTCATAGAAATTAAACAAGAGAAGAAACAATGCTAGACAACCATACCGAAATTATCCCAAAGAAATGGCTGCAACAGTTTTATTAAGGTCCTGCCAAAATGATTACAATAGAGTCTCTTATCAATATTCCAACATCCAATTGTTTCCAACCTGTGAAATGATTGAAAAATTACATGATATAGGCCTAAAAAAACCTCCTCCCAGCCTCAGGGGTCAAATCCATGAGAGGAGGAGCAGTTCCACCAAAACCTGAGTTGAATACCTAGAGTGTAGGGTGGTCAAACTCACTCATCCCTCACTTTTTGCAAACTGATTCATTACACCTCATCATGAGTTTTGATCTAATGTATTTACCCTAGGTAACAGTAAAAACATGATATTTACATTTCCTTCCATCAATTACATAAGTAAAATCATCATTTTTCCAAGTGAAAATCAAATTTGCAGTAAAAACTTAGAAAAATCAGACATATGTCAAGGGTGCAGTGCCAGTGCCGAGGGCGTAGCACCAGTGCCAAGGGCAAATCACCATGTTGCAGGCCACTTTTTGAGACCTTCCCAATGTCCAAATTAGGCTAAGGATGGCTTGTTGGAAAGCCTATCCTATGTACTTTCCAGATCTACCTTTATTTTTCTAAATGGAGTTGAGTTTCCCTATTAAAAAGTGATTCTCCCACATCTGGTCAAGGGCGTAGCGCCAAGGCAGAGAAGGAGGTAGAACATTGATTTTTTGTGTGTTTTTTCACCTTTTCACATACCAGTTGTCCAAACCAATCTTATAAACATGGTTTTATGGAATTTATTTGTCATTTTTCATCTTTTGTTAGTCTTTTTTTCGTCAAAAAGTGCCTCAAACAAGGGCGCAACACCCTAGTCTATCATAAGATTGTCTAGGTTTGCAGAAAAACAAAAGAAAAAATTCTAAATTTGACCCAAAAAATTCTAAAAATTTGGTAATTTGTTGCTGATGATGTGTTTAGGCATGGAGTGAGGCTTCATCCAATACCTTAAGCCTCCTTTCCTCTTCTTTCATAGTCAAGGATTCAATTTTTGCATTGGCTCTTTTGAGCTTGGCCCTTGCAATTCTATCTCTTTGGGCATAGTTCTTGGCCTTCTTTCTCAATATATCATTATCTCTGTTTTCTTTCTCCACAAGCTTCTCTAAGTGTTTGTTAGCTCTGTGAAGCCATTTCTCCTGGTATTCATTGATTGCCATTGCAAATTTTTCATTCAAAGTGAGATGATTAGCAAGCTCAACCTCTTTTTTCCTTTCTATTGCTATAGCTCTTTTTAGCCCTCTAGTCCTAGGACTTCTCCTTGGCACTTGTTCTTCTGGCTAATCTGTCACATCATATGTTTCTAGTTTCTCTTCAAGAAATATAAGTGCTGGTTAGCTCTGTCAATTCATTGCTCCCAGTTCTCATTGATTACCACTACAAATTGTTCATTCAAAGTGAACTGATTAGAAAGCTTAGCCTCTTTTTTCGTTTCTGGTGCTAGAGATCTTTTCAGCCCTATAGTCCTAGGCCTTCTCCTTAGCACTTTCTCTTCTGCCTCATCTGTCACACCATATGTTTCTAGTGTATATTCAAGCAATACTTTGGCTTTTTCTACTTCTCCTTGAGCTTTTATGAATTTCATCTCATCAATGACATGTTTTGTTTTCATTTGTTGCTTCTCCTGCTCAAGAAAGTCAATGGAAAATTTAGACATATCAAGATTAGTTTTTAGCTCCTTAATCTTGGCTTCTTTCTCCTTTATGACTGTGTTAGTGATCTCATCATCATCATGCTCATCAAGGTCAACAAGGTCAAAATCCTGTTCTATCTCATGGAGGTCCTCCTCCTCATGTTTGATCTCTACCTGAATCTCTGCCTCTGTCATATTTTTCTTCCCTTTGTGTACCTACTTTGTTTATGTAGAAGGCAAGGCCGCTTCCACTATGTGTGGAGAAAACACATGCCTATGACCTCTCTGGTATGTTTTTTCCAATGGCTCTATCTCAGCCACATTAGCCTTTTTAGGCTCATTGATCCTAGCTCTGCTAGGTGACCTAGTCTTAATTTGAAATGGAGATGATGGTGGTGAAATGGGTGACGAAGACTGATATGATAATTTTGCATGACCTGTGGGCTAAGAAGGAGGAATAGATGTGCCAGAAGGATGAGATGATGAAGGCACATATTGGGCATGCTAAATATGTGGAGCAGTGAATATGTCATTAGCTATGAAAGTACTCCATGAAATGTTCAATTGTTTGAGGTGATGGAGGACTATGATTTTGATGAGGGAATGGTGAAAATTTTTGTTCATTTGGTGCTCATATTATCTCCTTTGGACAATATATGCCATCTTTTCAATGATCCAGAAGAGGTCATAAGGTATGTTGAGCATCCTCTCTCTTGTGAAGTGCATGAGTAGCCAGATATGATAAGCGTAAAGTCTTGAAAACTTACCTTCACAAGAAAAGTATCTCATGATGATTTTCATTATTGGGGCATATCTCTCTAGGAATTAAGAGAAAGGAAACTTCCCCTTTCTTTCTTTCTTATACCTAGTTTTGATGTATGGCTCAAAATAATGTTCCTCCAAGTCTTCTTGCTTGAACAATTTTTCGACAAGATTTGGTATTTCGGTGGTAGCTAATATAATGTCAGTGGACAAGGTGAAAGTGACACCAGCAAGGGTTACTTGGTTGTCATGGATATTGGAGATGAATAGCCTGCTCAACATAGGATGATGTTGGACCCTTTGTATTGTCTCACAAAATTCAAAACATCCTAGATGCTTAAAACATGTCACAACCATGGGAGATGTTGTTAGGTCCCTATATTACTAGTATAGTACCTTATTGTTATTAGTGTAACCCCCTTATTGTTATTATTGTACCCTTTTAACCCCCATTTTGTTATTATTGTGCCCTTAAATTATTATTGTTAGGTCGGCTAGGATTACATTGTGGCCCACTAGGATTACATTATGGCCATGGACTCCTATGTAAATGAGGTTTTGTAAATTGTATCATCCAAGAATTTTTCATTCATGTAATGTATTGAAGTTCCCCCCCCCTCCAGAAGTGGCTTATTTCTAAGGCGTTGATATCTCTTTTCTTCTATTTTTGGAGCTGGTTACACAACATTTGGTATCAGAGCTTTGGATTCTAGGGTTTCGTTGCTCCAAACAGGTCATCGTGGAATTTTCGCTATAAATTTTTTTCTACGAAGTTTTAGAAGTTGAAAATTTTAGGGTGCAAATATGAAATCGTGAGGAACATCGTCAAAAAATTTCAGAGCTTGGTTCGCAACATTTTTGGAGATATGTTCTGTGGAAGTTAGGTCTTTTTTCAGGCTCCTAAACAGGTCATCGTGGAATTTGCGCGACAAATTTTTTCTACGAAGTTTCAGAAGCTGAAATTTTTAGGGTACGAAACCGAAATCCTAAGAAAAAATCTTCAAAAAATTTCAACGCTTGGTTCGCAATATTTGCGGATATATGATCTGTGGAAGGTAGTGCCTTTTTAGGCTCCTGAATTTCATCTCAAAGAGGTGATCGTGGGAAAATCTTCATAACTCTCTCTCTGAGCATCGGATTGGAGTGTCGTTAAAATTGGTCACAATTAAATGAACTGTAGTTTCTTTTCTATCAATTTCATAGCTAAAGGATGAAACAGTAACACGTGGCAAGTTATACAAGTTTTCTCTATTGAACCAGTCCATAATTAGGTCATTGTGGGAGATTGGACACAACTTTGTCTTGGAGAATCCAAATCAAGTCAGACCTATGGCATTCAAAAGATAATTTAGAGGGCTATGTTGATATTGAAATTAAAATATTGAAGTGCTGCAATAACATAGATAATCCAATTTCAATATCGAGCTCCTCAAAAGCAAGAAAAAGGTGTGTATTTTTTTTTTTCCCGAATTGCATAAGTCTTGTTTGAAGAATCAATTTGAATTGATTCCAAGGGCATATTGTAGAATACATATCAGTATTGGGTTCTAAAATATGCCCTGTAAAAATAATTCAACACCCATCAAGCCTTCAGAAGGCTCTACTATGACTCATGAAGATGAAGAATTGCAACATGATCTATCAAAATTACAAGAGCAAGTGCAACAAATTTCACTCTCGCAAAGAGCAACAAAAAATGAAATGGAATTTTTGAAGAAAGGCGTGGAAGCTAAGATGGATGGCATGCAAGCTAAGATGGATGGCATGGAAGCTGGCGTGGAAGCTAAGATGGATGGCATGGAAGCTAAGATGGATGACATGAAATACAACATGGAAAACATGAAGAATGATCTAAAAACAGACATTGAAGGTTTGACAAAGTTGATACAAGAAATGTTTCCTAATGGTGAAAAGATAGTAGAAGAACCTCATGATGAGAAGAAAATAAATGTTAATCGTGATTTCATAAACTCTAATGTTGGCGGGAAGAACCACCATATTCCAAAAATGGATATGAGGAAGTTTGATGGAAAGGATCCTGTAACATGGATACTACAGAGGAGCAATATTCTAATCTCCGTAATGTGAAAAACACACAAAAGGTACACATTGAAACTTTACATTTAGAACAAAATACATTTGTATGGTATCGATGGCTTTTCTCCCGTAAAAAAATTGTCACTTGGTCAATTTTTATGGAGGAAATGATAGCATATTATGAGGATACAAAGAGCAACACCTTCTTTAGCCAATTGATAAATCTCAAACAAAAGGGTTTAGTGGGGCAGCACATTGAGGACTTCAAAAAATTGAATATAAGGGTAACTGATATTCCAGAGGAACACAAGATCGATCTCTTCATAGGCACTTTAAAGGATAACATCCAACATGAAGTTCGTGTTTTGGAATAGGATTCATTGGAGAAGGCATTCAGGTTGGCAAGAAAAGTTGAATGTAAAGTAATGGCGACAAGGAAGCCTACCACTAAATTCTATAAAGAAGGAAATGTTGCTACGGCTCGATTTCCACAACCTACAAGGTTGACACCACAACAATTGGAAGAAAAAAGAGCAAAAGGGCTTTGCTACAGTTGTGATAGAAAATACACTAAAGGTCATAAGTGTGCTGAGAAGAAATTATTTTACATAGATTGTGAAAAGGAAGAAGAAAATGAACAAGAAGAGGATATACACCAGGAACCAACCCCAGAAGAGGAAGAAATGAATCCAACCATATCGTGTAATGCACTGGCAGGAATTACCACTCCTCAAACTCTCAAGATAAAAGGACAAATCAAGAAGAGAAAGGTAATAGTGTTGATTGATTCAGGTAGCACCCATAATTTTATTCATTGGAAGGTAGCCAAGGAATTAAATTGTTTCCTATACCCAGCACCAGAATGTCAAGTGATGGTTGCAAATGGAGGAACTATAAATTTCTCTGGAAAATGCCATAATATCAAGCTAACCATGGGTGAATATGTATTGAATAGTCCAATGCTTTCCATTCCTATGGGAAGTGCTGATGTTGTACTAGGAGTACAATGGTTACAATCTTTGGGGACGGTAGCTTTTAATTTTCAAGAACTTTTCTTGAAATTTTTTTCAGAAGGAAAGGAATTCGAATTACGGGGTATTGAAGGGAAGCCAGGAAGGATAATAAGCTCTAATGTCATGAAAAAGCTTCTAAAGAAAGAACAACGAGGCGTAATTGCACAATTATGCTCACTAGAAGTTCCGACATCAAAATCATCTATTTCTGCAGATCTCCGACAAGTCTTGGACAATCATTCCAAGGTGTTTGAAACTCCCAAAGGACTCCCACCTATTCATGATCATGATCATGCTATTCATTTGATTCCAGGAAGTGTTCCTCCAAACATCAGGCCTTATAGATATCCTTACTTCCAAAAGAGCGAAATTGAACGTACGATTGCAAAAATGTTAGAGGCGGGTATAGTTCAACCTAGTCAAAGTTCTTTCTCTGCTCCTGTAGTATTGGTACACAAGAAGGATGGATCATGGCGAATGTGTCCGGATTATAGGGAGCTCAATAAGCTCACCATTAAAGATAAATATCCCATTCCTGTGATTGATGAATTATTGGATGAATTACATGGAGCAATTTATTTTACCAAGTTGGATCTTCGTTCAGGATATCATCAAATTAGAATGAAGACTGAAGATATTCCAAAAACAACATTTCGAACTCATGAGGTCATTATGAATTTTTGGTCATGCCTTTTGGCCTTACCAATGCACCTTCTACATTTCAAGGGTTGATGAATTCCATTTTCAAACCCTTCCTTAGAAAATTTATGCTAGTATTTTTTGATGATATACTAATCTATAGCAGGTCTTGGAAGGATCATGTTCAACATGTTGACAGGGTGCTCAAACTATTGCAAGAGAAATAATTATATGCAAAAACATCCAAATGTTTCTTTGGAGTACAAGAGGTAGAAAATTTGGGTCATATTGTATCTCACGAGGGTGTTAAGGTAGACCCTAACAAAATTAAAGCCATTAAGGAATGGAAAGTCCCCACAACCATAAAGCAGTTGCGAGGATTTCTCGGGTTAACAGGGTATTATCGCAAGTTTGTTAAAAATTATGGGAGAATAGCAGCACCTCTAACAACATTATTGAAGAAAGATGCATTTTCATGGACTCCTGAAGCAACTAAGGCCTTTGAACGTCTTAAATAGGCAATGTGCCTAGCACCGGTCTTAGCTACACCAGACTTCACAAAAACCTTTATTGTGGAATGTGATGCCTCAGGAAATGGAATTGGTGCAGTTTTAATGCAGGAAGGAAGACCCATTGCTTTTGAAAGTCGTCCAATCAAAGGAAAGTATTTACAGAAACCTATTTATGAGAAGGAGATGTTAGCAATACTGCATGCACTAAAGAAATGGCGAACTTACCTAATGGGAAGACACTTCAAGGTAAAAACTGATCATGATAGTCTTAAACACTTTTTGGAACAAAAACTATCTTCAGAAGAGCAGCAAAAATGGGTCACAAAGATGTTGGGTTATGACTTTGAAATAATATACAAAAAAGGAAAGCTTAATGTTGTTGCAGATGCACTCTCAAGAAAGAATGAAGAGGTGGAAGCATTGCTTTTGTGCCATTTCTATTATCCAACCAGATTGGATAACTGAAGCAAGAGATGAATGGAAGAAGGACAAAGATGTATGGACACTCATTCAAAAGTTGCAGCAATATCCTAGTACATCTAATACATTTAGTTGGAAAAATGATTCCTTATGGTACAAAGATTGCTTATATCTTTGTAAGAATTCCCAACTAAAACAAAAGATTCTTCTGGAATTGCACACTTCTCCTTTAGGAGGGCACTCAGGATTTTTAAAAACTTACCACAGGGTGAAGAAAGAATTTTTTTGGGATGGCCTTAAATCTGATATTCAAAAGTTTGTGGCGGAATGTTTGGTTTGCCAGCAGAATAAAGTGGAAACAATTAAGACCCCAAGACTTATACAACCTTTATCCATTCCAAGTCAACGTTGGGAGGAGATTTCAATGGATTTTATCACAGGTTTACCTAAGTCTGAAGGAAAGAGTGTCATCATGGTGGTAGTTGATAGACTTACCAAGTATGCACACTTTTGTGCATTATCTCATCCATTTAAAACAAGTATAGTTGCTACTACATTTATGGACACAATTCAAAAGCTACATGGAAACCCAAGGGTTATTGTGAGCGATAGAGATCCCATTTTTACTAGAAATTTTTGGACGGAGTTATTTTCTTGTTTGGGTACTCAATTAGCTCATAGCTCATCTTATCATCCTCAATACGATGGTCAAACTGAGATAGTAAATAAATGTTTGGAAGGATATCTTCGTTGTTTTGTATCTGATAAACAAACACAATGGGTCAAGTGGTTACCTCTCGCTGAATGGTGGTATAACACTTCCTTCCATACTGTAGCAAAAATGACCCCATTTATGGAATTTATGCATTTCATCCACCATCTATCACATCATCCTTAAGGGAAAATTCGAAGGTTCAATCAGTGGAAGATCACATCGAGCATCAGCAAGAAGTTCTCCAACTCTTAAAGGATAACCTGAATTTGGCACAAACTCGAATGAAACAACAGGCAGATCAACATCACAGCGAGAGAAGTTTTGATGTAGGAGATTGGGTATTTTTATGGCTACAACCATACAAACAAATGTCCCTCAAGAAAGATAAGAAGGATAATAAATTATCGCCAAAGTACTATGGTCCTTAGAAGGTGTTGCAAAATATTGGTACTATGGCATACAAATTGGAGCTTCCTGCTTCTTCGCGAGTGCATCCAGTTTTCCATGTTTCATGCTTAAAGAAGGTTATAGGTGAAAATATTCCATTTCAAAAAATATTTCCAGAACTTGATGAGGAACGAAAAATCATATTGGAAACTGAAGCGGTCACAGAAACAAGAACTCGACAACTACGGAATCGATCAATTTCAGAGTATCTCATCAAGTGGAAGAACTTACCCACTGAAGATTCTACATGGGAGGATGAGAATTTTATACAAAAGCACCCAGAGCTACTCAAGCATTGAGGACAACACTTTTTTTAAGGAAAGGGGCATGTTGGGTTCCTATATTACTAGTATAGTCCCTTATTGTTATTAGTGTAACCCCCTTATTGTTATTATTGTACCCTTGTAACCCCCATTTTGTTATTATTGTGCCCTTAAATTATTATTGTTAGATCGGATAGGATTACATTGTGGCCCACTAGGATTACATTATGGCCACATGGACTCCTATATATAGAAAGGAGGTTTTGTAAATTGTATCATCCAAGAATTGTTCATTCATGTAATGTATTTTTGGAGCTAGTTACACAACAGATGCCATGAGTTCTCTAGTATTTTTTGGCTCAAGTCTAAGGATTTCCCCTCCTTTGTGTGGCCTCCTCTCCTCTCTTATTCTCCCTCACTATAGCTTTTGTTTTTTTCTTATTACATAGTGTCTTAGAGTAAAAACCCTAGGGAGATGGAATGATAGTGAAGAATGAATTATGGGAAGTGGAAATGGGATGGGGAAATTTAGGGAGATGTGCGAAAGGATTTACGAAATGAGGGAAGTGACGGGGACTATTACTGTTATGGGGTTTGGAATAGGGAATTTTATTACATGTTAGAGATTTTGGGAGCCTAAGAAAATGAGTAGCCTAGGTCTTAGTGTTTGAAATAAAAAGGGCTGAGTGAAAGGGGATTATGATATAGGGGGAAAGGATAGGGTAATTATGATGTGGGAAGGGAATGAAAGTGATAGGGAGTGAAATTGAAATGAAATTGGGATTTAGGGGATCATACTAGGGTTTCATGCTCAAAATAGACACCAAATCTCTAAACAAGCTCAGACAAAAAAAAAAAATGACTTCATAAGGAGAGGGATGGTGCAAATGGTAGCTTACCTAATCGTTGGAGGTTGTTGAGTACTGTTGCTGAAGATTTGAAGGTGATAGAATGAGTTTTCGATCTCCTGAGTGTTTTTGGGCAAGGGCACAATGCCAATAAGAAGGGCACAACACATAAACCAGGGGCGCAACGCATAACCCAGGGGCGTAGTACACAATGTAGGGGCACAACACCTAACGCAGGGGTGCAACACACAACACAAGGGCATAACGCCTGTCTCTTTTTTACAAATTTCACCTTCCTTCTTGAATTTTCATGCTTTTGCAGAGGTTAATTGATGATGGAAAGAGAAAATGAAGTTTGTATTGATTTCCTTTGGATTTAAATACTTCATGGGATTTAAATTTGATGATTTTAAAACCCACTTTTGCAATGTTCAATTTCACTTTTAAAACTTTGCAAAATACCTTTTAACTCTTTCTTGTTTGCTTTGCAGTTTGATCATGCCAGAGTAGGGACTCTTCATATTTTGAAATTTGATGGGTTTGGAATATAGAAATAAGTTGGAAGCTTTGGGAAACTTAGTACTTATTACATATAATGAACATAAAATTACATAAAATAAATAAAATTACATCTTTATTTTTTGGAAATAAATTACATTTCGGAATGAAACTCGCACCTAAATAAAAATTACAACTTTGGAAACCATATTTACATGCTTGAAAATCCTCTTTATATGGTAAAGGGATATTATTTGGATCACTTTCATACTTTTTTTGACCTTATGGAATGAACTGGTGTTTTATTTGGACCTTGGAAAAATGAAACCTAGAGACCTAATGAAGACTTTGACGGACCAGACTTCATGATGACCTGACTGACATAATCACATGATGAAAAGGAAATTCATGACTGAAGTATGCTCAACAAGATATGAAGGTGGGCCAGAAAGTATGAATTTTCGAGGAGGAGTGATGTTTTTTGGACTAGGACTACCATTAGTGAGTAAAATTTTGCATGACCTAATGGTATGAATAAAAATTTCTGAGTGAGACTCCTAAAATGATATGAAAATATTATTTTTGATCACTGATGGTAGTATGAAAATACTGACACTAACAGTGAGTACATCTCCAATGAATTCAATATATTAGGTGCCAAATAAGGAATTCAGAGAGATTTGATTGCGCCTCATAACCGACAACAGAATGGGGTTGCAGAAAGAAATAACAAAACAATTGTGGGTGCGGCATGATCTATGTTACATGATCAGGGGCTACCATTGCATATGTGGGCAGAGGCATGAAACAAACTGGTATTTTTGCAGAATCGTAGTCCTCATCGGATACATGGAATGAGTACACCAGAGGAGGATTTTTTCGGTAAGAAACCTGATGTTTCATATTTTAAAATTTTTGTCTCATCTATCTATTTCCATGTGACCAAAGATTCCAGAAAGAATATAGAACCAACAAATGATATTGGGATATTTGTGAGGTACACTGATACTCCTCACAAATATCGGGTGTATTTTCCGAACAAAAAGATGACAATTGTCAAACAAGATGTAAAATTTAATGATGAGAATGCCATGTGATTGTCCCTTGAGAGGGAGCCTGATTTGCATGCAGATGAGGAACTCTTTGTTCCAAAGGATCATGGATCATGGAGTGTTAGAAACCACTCATGCAGAGCCATCCACCAGACATGGTAGGAGGCGCACTAGAGAAGCTGACATATTGAGACTTGATGCGATAGAACATGTGTGAGCACATACATCACTGTGTATATAGAGACAGTCACCAGACAGGTTTACTAGATACATGGATTTTATGAGTAGGTGTATTGCTACAAAACCATCCTTTTTTGAGGAATTAGTGCAACAACCAACTTGGGTTGATGCCACGGTTGAGGAGTATGACTCCATCATCAGGAATAGTGCATGGGAAGTTGTCCCAAGACTAGTCGGGAAATCATTGTTTGGATCTAGATGGATCTATAAGGTGAAGCAGGAAACAGATTGGATTTTGGAGAAGTACAAGGATATATTTCTAGCCTGGGGATTCTCACAAGTTGAGGGGATTGAATATGAGGAGACTTTTTCACCATTTGTAAGGTACTCATTGATTAGATCTACCATTGCACTCTTAGCGCATATGGGGTGGTAGATACATCAGATGGATGTGAAGACTACATTTATCAATGGAGTTATTGAGGAAGAAGTGTACATTGAGGAGCCAGAAGGTTTTGAGACCCTTTATAGTGAGTCACATGTGTGTAGACTCAAGAGTGCACTGTATGGGTTGAAGCAAGCACCCTGTGCTTGGCACACCAGGATTGACAACTATTTCACTGGGTTGGGCTTCACAAAGAGTGAAGCGGATGCAAACCTGTACCAAATTGTGGTTGATGGAAAGCTTTTGATTATCGTACTTTATGTTGATGATATTATTCTGACAGGTGATGAACAACTCATAAATTCTTGCAAAGAGGATCTTGCAAGTGAGTTTGATATGAAGGACATGAGACTCCTTCACTATTTCCTTTATTTGGAGTAATGGTAGCGGGATGGGGAGCTATTTTTTTCACAAGGAAAGTATGCCAAAGAGATTATGAGGAGGCAGCACATGGATAGCTGTAAACCCATGGAGACTCCTCTTGTAGGAAACTTGAGGAAGGAGGATGCTACTTCAGGTGAGGTAGTGGACGCTATTGTTTACAAGCAGCTTGTGGGTTCACTCATGTACTTGGTGAACACACAACGAGACATATGCTACACAGTTAACCAACTTAGTCAAGATATTGTTAAGCCAACCAAGATCTTTTTGAAGGTGGGGAAGCATGTCTTGAGATATCTCAGAGGCACTGAAAAGTATGGATTATGGTACAAAAAGACAGAAGGAGTGAAGCTTGAAGGCTTCACTGATGCAGATTGGGTAGGCAGTCCATCAGACAGGAAGAGAACATTAGGAGGGATCTTCAACATAGGATCAACAATAGTTTCTTGGTATAGCAGGAAGAAGAGATCAATTGCACTCTGTTTAGCCGAGGCAGAGTAAATGGCAGCCAGTCAGGTGGCATGTGAGGTCATCTGGATGAGGAAGATACTTTTTGTTTTTTTTGGTAGTTAGATGGATCCGACGGTGATACATTGTGATAACTAGAGTTGCATAAAACTCTCAGTTCATCTAGTATTCCTTGACAGGTCCAAGCATATCAACATTTGGTACCACCATCTCAGAGATTGTGTTTAGAGACACATTATGTTACTTTAGTACATTCCTACGGAGGATCAAGATGTAGATATTTTGACAAAGGTGCTCACCAAGAGAAAATTTGAATACCACAGAGGCCGGATCAGGGTAGATGATAATCCATTTATTATTGAAAGGGAGTGTTGAAAAGTCAACAAGAAATGTGTGTCTAATTTAATTTTCCCTTAATTAAATTGGACAATAAATTGTAATCTTATCTTATAATCACTTGTAATAGTTAACTAAGTGTGATAAACTCAGTTAGCTCATGAAATTGGAGTTGAGGGTGGTTGTTGAGGCATGTAAAGTGATTCTATTTGTTTTAGAGAAAAAGTTGCAGTTAGTGTATTAGTTTAATGCACGAGAAATCAATTAACTCAATTAATTGAGTTAAAATCAATTTAACTAGTTATAACTAATTGTTGCACTAGTGAGAGGTCAAGTGAATTAAATTAGATTTAATTCACATGCAGTGATTTTCCATGTAACTGGTGATTTACTATTAATAGCTACATGCATGTTAGTTCTGATGAAGACCCAATTGAGACGGAGGTTATAGGGATGTTAATTATCAGTTGTATTATTATCAAACTGCCCGCATGCAGTGATAGACCCATAGGATTTCCCATGATAATTGCGCAGTTTTGGAAGGTTGAAATTCCTAAATAATAGGGAATTAATTCCATATGAATTGTGCAAGCAAGGTAGAATGAGCAGAGGCAGGAAATTGGCTAAGTGTTGGTCAATTTTGTCCGAATTGGCATGAGACAGTTAGCAGAGTGCAACAGACTCTTGTGATAAGAGTGCATTGTAATTTTTTCACGATTCCTTGGTTGAATATACAATAGAAGGTAGAGGAGTTTTGAGCAGCAAGCTTTCCCCAGGAAAAATATTTGTGTTGTGGATTGATTTTCTTCTTTCTTTTACTTGGTGTGATTGTGCGATCGTGTTTATTTTCAGCAATTAATTTTTATAAGGATTCAATATCTTCCTTTAGCATATCGCATGATCAGACTGAATCCATTAGTATACATATTTTTTGTATAATTTCTATACTAAGAGGGAAAGGGGTTCCATTATATTCCAATGCATTTATTCCATAGATGAGAAGAGTATATTAGATTATATAAAGAGATAGAAAATAGAGGGTATTTGTTCACTCTAGCATCCGACAGGCCACACACCTGTTTTTTACTTGAATCCATTTCCATTCAGAGAAAGATAGAGAGCGTAGTAGCCTCACATTCTCATTGGGTTTTCCCCAAAAGAGTTTCCTAGGGTATACATTGTGTTCTTATAATTGTGATTAATTGTACTTTTTCCTATTCCATATTTTCTAAAATAATAAATTAAATCTAAATGTCTAAAGAAAAAATAACCCTCATAGTATAGATTTCACATTTTTAAGTATATGTTTATGAAATGTTTTTTGATGAATTGTTGAGTGGAACATTCATGGTAGTTTCAAAATAATTTTTGGTGATATATGTGGACCTTAGTTGGCTTTATTTAGTATTTTTCCCTACTAAATTATTATCCCTAGCTTGATGGTGATCCAATGATGAGAGTATTGGAGTGGTGTGGTCTATGGCTAGATGGAACATATGAGGCATGCATCAAGTTGGTGTTTCATTTAAAATATATGTTTTATAATTTATGTATATTATGATGCTTTTGCACATATTTCTTATGTTTACATGTTGGTAATAACTTATGTGTGTCTTCATGTTTAATCATGTTTCTCTTATTGTGAAATGCCACATTGCATGCTAGTGTGAATGTAATATTCCTAAATTAGAATGTAGCCAATAGGAATATAATTTTTTTCTTTCAACACCTATTAGATGAATAAATGGGTAAGGAGGCCCACAAATATCTTAAATAGGAAAAAAATCCCTCATGATGTGAAAAAGGGATCATAATAATAGTTGGATCTTGCACTTTCATGTGTGAACAAGGGAAAATACATGTGGACAAGGTCAAGTTTCACCAAGTCAACAGTGTTGGAATGGATGGTGGAGATCATCAATGGAGACAACGCAGTGATAATAGGAGGAAGATTCCATGATGGTGGAAACCCTAATGAGTGGGACGCAAGGTGAGAAGGCTCACACTTATTTATAAGGAGGGAAAGGCAACCATAGTAAGGCATGTTATTGATTATTTATTTTCTGGTCTACATGACTATTTTTCATTCTTCAGTTGTTTAGTTGAGATTGTTGTGCTGCTTAGCACCGGGTGTTCCCCAGGAGGAATCCCATCTCCTTTATTGAAAGGCATCTTGGGGGATATTTTCACTTCTCTCAGGCTTAAGGCCAAGATACCTCCTTCAGCTACAATGCAGTTTTTGTTTAGAGCTGGGTTGTGTTGCAAGGTGTTGCAGTGGAGGGTTGAGAAACCTACTTCCAGAGCTAGTTTTTCAGAGGAGGAAGAATTCCTATCTTTGGGAGATCAGTGAGGTATATTCTGGAGCATATTTCACATATTGGCACTTTTCCAATACATTTCCCATCATCTACAGTGCAGTACCTCTCGTTGACTACATTATTCCAGTGAGTACTTGTAGTGGGGGTTTTAGTGCTTGATTTGGAGGATGAGATATTCGGTGTTAGGATCATCCTTTCACTTGAAGGATCTATTGGAGGAGGTATATTCATCACATGTATCATGTTCAACCATCTCCATCTAGATATTTATTTGCAGCTTTTATTCAGTGCTAGGGCTGCATTTCGACATTTTTGCACTTTTTCACATTTCAAGAAATCCTTTTCGGGTTGTCTTGAAAATGTGTTTGGGAGCTTAGATCTTTACTCCCGAAACTTCTTGAGCCATAAATTAGTATATCTATACTATTTTACATTTCCAGTAGCAGTGTACCATCTAAGACTGCATTGTACATGTTCATGAGCATTCTTCTATGTAGCGGCATTTCATATTTGGCATATGTATTCATGGGAGGCTTTTTTCCTTGATTATTTGAGTTGTGCCCACTTCTATTGTACTTATTTGCTACTGATTTACATAATAAAATGGATCTATGGTTTTCATACATTTTGGTTTAATTTTATTCATTGCTATTTCCAGTTTTATGTCTTGTATTGCTACTATTTCCATTTTGGAATATTACAGTGGTATCAGAGCATAATCTTGGCTCAACTTGTGGATCTCAGCCATTATGCTATCAAAAGAATAAGAAGAAGAAGGAAAAGATTAGAATGATGGAAAAAATGAGCTTTGTCTCATCATTTTTCAGATCTATGAAGAACCTCCTTAAGGAGGTTAAGCAAATGAAAAAGGAAAGTTGCTGTGAGACCTCTAGAGGGTTTCAAGAGGAGGAAGGACGATGTGCTTCCTATGATTAGAAAAGAGAACCAGTGTTGCAGACAGCTTCAAATTATTCCACTATGCCCTTTCCTTTTGATGAAGAAGACAAGAAGCATGGAGATGGAGGGCACTTGGAACATGAGATCCTATGTGGATACTTGGCAGAATATAGGTCTCAACCTATAGCTTTTAAGGAAATTCTAACTCTTCCATAGTTTATTCAGCTTGAAGAAGAAAGGAGACCTTTCAGCAATAGGAGAATAAAGGGAAATAGATTTCTATTGTCTACTTTTGATGGATCATCCACATGTACAACAAAGGCTTGGGCAAGGAAGTTAGATGCATTCTTCCTACTACATCCAGTAGTGGAGAGTGAGGCTGTTGAGATTGCAGCACTACACCTGGAGGGTGAAGCAATCATTTGGTGGTTCAGCCATTTGAGTCATGCAAGAGTGAAATATTTTACAGATTTCACTCAAAGGTTGATCATAAAATTTGATAAGAATAAATCAAAGGAGGGAAGGCCTTCACCACCACTTGAAGAGACTTGTACCAACGCTGATACAACTATGGAGCAACCATCATCATCAGTAGTTGGGGGTGCCAACACATTGGAGGAAGGAACTCTTGCACTCATACAAGATGTTCCCAAGTTCCACCAAGGTATGCCTAAATTTCCACTTTCTATTATTTCAGAAAATATTATGGAGGGTTGTGGAAATATGCCTTTGCATAACCAAGGGTCAACACATACTACTGATTTGGAGTAACATAATTGTACTGCGCTATGAAAACTTGAATTGTTAAAGGAATGGATGAACCATCATCCTAATGTGCCATTGTTGAGCTGCACACAACACTTAAGGTTGGGGTGTGGATTTTTGAAGGATAGGATGAGCTTTGTCCTAAACAATCCAATGCAGAACTCTATGTTAATCCCTGGGTTGGAGGATGAGACAACAAATACACCATTGAGGAGATTAACAGTGTTGTCATTAAGCAGTAGTGAGGAGTTGAGGGCCCAGCTATCATTAGAGCATTCTGATAACCATTACACTTGTATGAGATTATATGAGCAGTTGTACAATGAGAGACACTTAGTCTTTCATCATTGTGATGGATCTATTGGGATGAGCATTGTGCAAGCCTATGAGGAGGTTTTGCATTCAACACAATTGGATATTTATGGATTCATGAGGGTCATTGGTGTGGAATATTCTCTAGGAGATCTCCAAGGGGTTGCATTTCAACATTCCATGAAATGCAAAGGAAGAAATATGATTTAGGAAGATGGCAGTCTTCATTGGAAGAGTACCAAGATGACGCATGGTGGGAGGCACCCACAGTTGGATGAGAGGGTGTGGATGGTCAGAAAGAGGCTTGAAATCTACTTATAGATCTATGACACAGGGCAACAGGAGGTAAGGTTGCGCTAGATACTCTTGAAAGATTTTGGCCATCATGTGACATACTCTTCTTCAAAGGGTATGTGGGTGGAGGAAACTTGGTAGGACACTTGCATCATATGGCAGCAAGGAGTATGGATGCATTGTGTTGATATGAAATTCTTCATATCAATCATTATGTTTTCACCTCATGATTTGTATGATGGAGGTGTGAGGGGGCAACAAGAACTATTGTTGCTTTGGTTACACTTGGGAGAGTATGGGCAGATTTTCCCCCATGCTTTTCATGATGTTCCAGGAGTATGTGATGGCACTATCATGGTGCAAAGGGGCTACTCCTTAGCCTTGGAAGAGCTGGAGGTACTTCCACTTTGGGAGGAATCTCCTATATACAACAGCATTATGGTAGATGACTTTGACATGGGACATGTCAAAGAATGGAGCTATGAGATGATAGGAGCCTTATTACAAAGGCCAACAACACTGTCACTTGGGAGCTTGGGTTTATTGATGGAGTGTTCCCAGGATCACTTCACATATGATGCACTTGGTGGAAAAGGAGGAGGTGAGAGTGATGGAGTAGTGGATGGAGACATATATTACTATGATATGATCTTCTTGACTTGGATTTCCAAGCATAAGAAGAAAGATCTTCATGCAACATATGATTCATTCCTCTTCATGGGAGTATGTCATACCACTGTGGAGGGCTTATTCAAGGATCTTATCATCATCTTCCTCTAAGAACATGGTAATAATTATGTTTTTGCACATATTTATTTTCTAACACTGTATTTGCATTCTCTTACCATTTCTATATATTGCATTACTCCACAAGAGGGAAAGCCTCTCATTGGGCTTCATGGTCAATTTTGGGCCAAATTCTATAATGAAGAAAATCATCTCCTGTATGGCCTTGGGAAATTTTTGTACTATTAATTTCATGTTCAGTTGATGAACAATGCCATTTAATGTTTACTAGTAGATGAGGTGACATGCACAACTAGCAACTTGTTGGGAGATAGCTTGCCATGCTATGTTTTGCAACAACAGGTAGAAAAATTGCGCTGTGACCACTTGGGAAACTGTTGGTACCTTCCAGAACTACATGAAACCTTCAGTATTTCTCTCATTTGGATGCCATATGGTGATGATTTCCTATTCATCATATATGGGATGGTTTGGGCCAGCATGATTCATGACATTGGAGAGAAGATCTTGGGAGATCTAGTCTTCTTCTTGCCACTTGAAGGCAACATTATTGTAGCCCAAGATCAACAGATAATCTACACTTATCATAAGTGGAAAGAGGGACAGCATGGGGTAGGATATTTTTTCTACCATGATCAATTATTCAACCCACCTACATTGCAAGAGCTAAAGGTGGAGGAGAATTTTCATGAGTTACCATTTTGGAGGGTGGCTCATTTTGTATGGATGATAGCTTGGGGATGGAAGATTCACATGGGGATGACAGACCCCAATATATATCAGACCCTATGCCTCAAGAAGGCCCCTAGCCATCACATTGTTACCTCCATGGATGTTTTACTTCTACATGATGATAACTATTTGGGATGCCCACCAAAAGCTAGCTCACATACTTGGGAGGGGAAATTTGGAGATGTATTGATGAGACATCATCTTATTCCTTGGAGGAATTTATCATATGAGGATGCTACAAGAAGAGGAGAGGAGGCTCTTCAGTTATATCCTTGCAGTTGCTTGAGGAAAAGAAACATTTGGGAGGGGAGGACTGTAATATTCCTAAATTAACATGCAGCTAATAGGAATATAATTTTTTTCTTTCAAAACCTAGTATATGAATAAATGGGTAAGGAGGCCCATACATATCTTAAACAGGAATAAAATCCCTCATGATGTGAAAAAGGGATCATAATAATAGTTGTATCTTGCGCCCTCATGTGTGAACAGGGAAAATACATGCGGACAAGGTCACGCTGGAATGGATGGTGGAGATCATCAATGGAGACAACGTAGTGATAGTAGGAGGAAGATTACATGATGGTGGAAACAAAAATGAGTGGGACCCAAGGTGAGAAGGCTCGCAGTTGTTTATAAGGAGGAAAAGGCAGTCATAGTAAGGCATGTTATTGATTATTGATTTTCTGGTCTACAAGACTATTTTTCTTTCTTCAGCTGTTTAGTTGAGATTGATTTTTTGCTTAGCACCAGGTGTTCCTGAGCGAGAATACCATCTCATTTCTTAAGAGGCCTCTTGGGGGAGATTTTCACATCATTTCTCCACACTCAGGCTTAAGGCTAAGCTACCTCCTTTAGCTACAACGCAGTTTCTGTTTAGAGCTGGGTTGTGTTGCAGGGTGTTGCAGTGGAGGGTTGAGAAACCTACTTCCAGAGCTAGTTTTTGAGAGGAGGAAGCATTCCTTTCTTTGGGAGATGAATGAGGAAGATTCTAGAGCATATTTAACATCTTGGCACTTGGCCAATACATTTCCCATCATCTACAACAAAATACCTCTCTTTGACTGCATTATTTTAGTGAGTATTTGCAGTGGGGGTTTCAGTGCTTGATTTGGAGGGTGAGATCTTCAGTGTTAGGATCAGCCTTTAAATTGAAGGATATATTGGAGGATTTATATTCATCATATGTATCATCTTCAGCCATGTCCATCCAGATATTGAGTTGCAGCTACTATTCAGTCCTAAGGCTGCATTCTGGCATTTTTTCACTTTTGCACATTTCAGGAAATCCTTTCCGGGTTGTCTTGAAAATGTGTTTGGGAGCTTAGATCTTTACTCCTAACAGTTCTTGAGCCATAAATTATCAGATCTATACTATTTTACATTTCCATTAGTAGTGTACCATCTAAGACTATGTTGTACATGTTCATGAGCATTCTGCTATGTAGCAACATTTCATATTTGGCATATGTGTTCATGGGAGGCTTGTTTGCCTTGATTATTTGAGTTGTGTCTGCTTATATTACACTTATTTGTTGGTGATTTACATAATAAAATGGCTTTATGGTTTTCATACATTTTGGTGTAATGTTATTCACTGTTATTTCCAGTTTTATGTCTTGTATTGCTACTATTTCCATTTTGGAATACTACAGCAAATTAGAAATATATGAAAGACCATGGTTAAGGTATGAGGGGTGCCATTATGATATAATCATGATTCATATGGTAACAACGCTATGCTACACAATATTTAAATATTAATCCATTTAATGTTGGGCCTTGATGGGCATACTATATTATGGTATTAATTTTATTTCCTCCATATTAATATATTATTTAGTTGATCCCTTGGAGTTGTATTTTTTTAAGTTTTGAATCATAGAGCTAAAAATACACCAAAATGAGTAGTTTGGGGAGTTATAAATTGGTATTAGAGTGAAGGTTATTATTCAACTTAATGTACCCTATTTACACTTGGGATACAAAAATTCCTAATATAGTCAAACAAACATAACCAGACTATAAGCTCAATTAACATAAACATTGAAATTCACATGAAAGAACTTAAATAAAATAAAATAAGAAATAACAAACTAAAATTATTTAAGTAACACATATATATTTTACTCAGGAGACCCTTAACTAAGAAAACCAACTAATATTTGAGCTTCACCACTCTTACATTTGTAATCAAATATCAAAGCTAGATTGCAATGAACATTGACTTTGGTCCACACCTAATACCAGTGTGCTAATATATCACATGATCTCTATGGAGTCTAATAATTCACCATATCAACATATCCCACTAGACTTACAACATTATTTATTTATAGATTCGTTTCTTAGTATATGTGGTTGAGTACCATTGGTCAATACCCTAGGAATATTGGGATTCATAACCATTTTTTGACCAGTTTTGACTATAGATGATTTCCCTTCAACCACAAACAGATCAATATTTTTGGTTAATTAAGTGTGTCTACATTTTTTTCATCCCTTCAAGTACTATAGTCAATTTTCAAATTTAGTTAATTTCTCGACTTCAATTGAGGTTACTACTATTTAATTAACTATTATATTATCGACTAGACCATCGAATTTTATAATCATCAACTCGATTTTGACTATCCCATCAACTCATTATCCTAGTCAATTATTCCCAAATAGAACTGTTAAGGTTCATTCATAGTTTTCTTACTTGACCAATAAATTAATCGAATAAACTCTTTCCGAATGAGATTACTTGCAAAGAGTAAAACACCTCAAAATTATCCCACCTTTTGTGTTCTTTGCATGAATTTTTAATACCATGATTTTAGTGACCTAGTCCCCTAAAGCTCAATTCCTCTCTACACCAAGATATTTGACCAAAACTCACCAAATTTCTTAGATTATCTACAACATTCTTGAACATTTCTACTTTTATCCGAAAAACATTCTTACTCTAAACAATGTCTCTAATGAAATGGTGTTATACATAAATATGTTTTTTCCTTGGATGGTAAGTTACTCTAACTCTCAAAACCTATACTTATTGATTTTTGAGAAAATATAATTTATAAACATCTATACCACAATCCTTACTTACATCAGTGGCTACTATGTATTTATCCTTTGTTTCAATAGTGTCATGACTAACTGCCACTCACTCTCCTAGTAAATAGCTCCACCAAACAACTTGAATAGATATATGCACTAGTTGATATTCTTCTATCCATATTTCAATCTTGGTCGGAATCGATAAATAATTATATATTTGTTTCACCATCATGCTTATATTTTCCGATATCATATCACATGATCTCCAGTGCCATACAAGTACTTGAATACTATTTTGAAAACATACTAGTGCTCTTTTTCGAGCATTTTCATTTATTTTTTCAATACTCCCATTACGTGAGAAATAATTGGTTGAGTGAATAATGTTGCATACATCATAATACCTATAACACTTGAATATGGAACACATGTTGTTACCTCTCTTTATTTTTATCTATTTGGAAAATAATCAATAATTATTCTTTCCTCAATATGAATCGGTACATTCACTAGCTTACAACCCTACATTTTGAAACACATTAGAATTTTCTAAACACACTTCTTCTAATTTACTCCTAATTGTATATTCTCTATTGATTTTCATTTCAATAATTAAATTTCTAGCATCAATAGCCTTCCAGTCAAATTTGGATGATAATTTCATCTTCACCTCCTTTATTACACCCATGTTATTCCAACCAACAACATACCATCAAAATGCAACACTATACATATGAATTGCTTTCCTTTTGATTTGATATATACATAAGGATTAGCTTGGAATATCAAAAATACCAGTCCCTAGATGTTGTTATCAAACTTCTAGTACCACATCATGGGTTATTGCTTTAAAACATAGAGGTAATTCCTCATCTTATGGACTAGCTTCTCACTACCCTTTATTCCAAAAGCTTTAGGATGTTTCATGTACATCTCTTCATTCAGGCCACCATGTATAAATATTGTCTTAAAACCCAATTTCTCAATATCTATATCAGATGAAAAATATAGATACACTAGTACTCTAATGGAAGATAATTTCGAAACAGGGGAAAATATTTCAACAAAGCCAACAACTCCCTCAACTTGGGAATAACCTTTCAATAATTTCACTTCTCAATATAAGCTATTGCATTCAAATTTTTCTTGAACACCTAGTTGCAACCAAGATGCTTCCCTCCATAGGTGATTTGACCAAATCCCATGTTTCATTCTTGTCCAAAGGATCCATTTCTTCATCCATGTCTTTTAACCAATGTTCACCTTTTTACTGAATCAAGTGCCTCTTTGATTGATCTTAGTTCATCATCAATGGAAGTTAAAAACATGTATACTTAAAACCAAGTGGGGTGTAAATTTTAGGTTATTTCATTACTCAAAAAAACCTCCTCATAATTAAATTCTATTGTTGCACCTCTTCGACTAAATTATTTGACTCATTTGAGTCAAATTTTGTAGAAATTACCAGAGAGAATATAAAATATTTAGAATGAAAATAATTAAATTAAACAACAACAAATCCATACATGTAAACACAAACAAAATGCACAATATTTACCCTAGTAAAACCTAACTATGGGGAAAAATCCAACATAACAGAATTCTGTTACATCCCTTGGAAAAAACCATGCTTAAGTTGGCCAAGTAAGCCTTCACCACTCACATTCATGACCCCATTACAATGAATTCATCCCAAAATTTTAATTCCATAGGGAAATTACCATGGACCACCAAAAAAATATGGGCCCAAAACCACTACCATAACCTCATCAACTTTGAGTTTGTCCCTGAGTCAAGTTTACCTAGAATTCCCCCCTTAAAAATTGGCTTGGGGTTTCCTTGATTAAATTTAGCCAAACTTGATAAGTGATTCAACCATGCTCACTCTAGCTCTTGCCCTATTCAAATTTTTTAACCAAGGTATATGTTAACTTTACATTCCCCCTATCACCTAGGTCTAACCCCAAAATTTACTAGTAATTTCCCATGGGTACACATGCCTTACTAGGTCTTATAATAGTATGCCCATTTACATGAAATAATCAACACCAATATAATTTTTTTTATTGCTCCAAAATTTATGCTCCCACCTTCTCACTTGATTCTTTCCTCTCTAAATCTAATTTCTATACAACCTATTCTTCTACAATGTCTTGGTGCTTTCCTCACTTTCATTGAGACCACCAAACACATCGCCCTACACTATAATTTCCATCAATATTGAAAAAAAGAGAGGAATCTCATTACTTATAGTGATCGTTAAATTTAAATCACTCTATGAAACTAGACTTGATTATATAAAAAAATCTAGCCATTAACATTTCCATTCACTAACATTATCATAGGCACAAGGGTCATTCTTTCTCACAATGCATCTTAATTTTTTATTTACCTCTACCATAATAGACCTAATGAACATATATACCTATTAATGGGGCATCTATCGATAGCTGTGGTGAGCCTTTAATCATTTCCCCAAAATTCTATTCATGCATGAAACATAACCCAATGAACATGTTACATTGACCACCAACAACCTCATAAACCAAGAGATTTTCTTGTCCTCCCTACATAACCCACAAAATCTCTTTCTAGATATTTACAACCACTCCCATGCCTCTTGTCGTTGATTGGACTTCTAATTTTCATTCCTTCTTGTGGCATCCAAATAAAAACCACAAACTTCATAAAGTCCATGTTGATCCACCCATCCAAAAAAACAATAATATGGAAAATATTGAGCATATTGTCAAAGGACAGTTGCTAGTTCACATAAACATGCCGACCAATGAGTCGGTGAATTGTTATCATTTCATTGGGTGCTCTGAGGTAAGCTATAGTGGTGACATGTAACAACTTTAACAAACCTAGTAAAAAAATCATGCAAATAAAGTTAATAAAGGAAAAATAATAACCATGGACATGGAACACATATTCCAAGATGAATTTTCAAAAAAAAATCCTAGTTTGGGTGTTAATTTGGTTTATTATGGCTAAGGAAATTGGAAAAGGATTTGGAAAGACAAAGTGGTATTTATTGGCATTTATTTATGAAAGTAATGGAAAATAGGAGAAAAGGGAGGTGAAGGATCACAGGTTGCATGTGAGGATGAAAATGAAGGAAAATAATGGAAAATTGAAGTAAATAGAGGCCTCATTAATAAAAATTCTTATGAGCATTAGGTGGTACCTTTTTTGGGTCGAGTTTTGGAGCTCTCTCTATTCTCTCTCTCTCACACTCTTGGACGCTTAGAGTCTTCTTGGAGAACTATAGCATTAGATCAAGAAAGGAAAAGGAAAAACCAAGAAGGAAAAGGAAAGAAAATATCAAGCAAGGAAGAGCAGGATCAATTGGCTACAACGAGATTAATTGCATGTATCGATTTTCATGTGTGATTTCCTTGCTAGATTTGGCATGCATGGTACATGCATGTGTGTATTTTTTTTTCTTTCTTTCATTGGCATCAGATTTTCCAAGTGTGACATTATTCTTCAACCTATCCTTGCCATTTATGGATAGCCATGATGTGATGAGTTCTATTGTATGTGGTTAAGATGGATTGTTGGATAGTTTCGAAATTGAGTGAGGTGGTATTTGAAAGAAAGCAATCATGGCCTAGGAATCCATGAACTAGACTGGGATTATGGTAAAGCTATATTTAGTATGCTTCGGTAGGCATAGGAATCCTTGACCACTGAATTATGGAATATAAGGTAAATCCTAGATGTTTTTTCTAAATTATTGTATATACAATTTATTCAATAGTTTTGTAAAATTTTGAATCAATTTTATATTGGAAAATGATTGTTAAATTATAAGATTTGAATAAAAAACCAAAATGTAACCAAGTTAGTGTTAATACTAAGCAAGCAGTAAGATTATTTAGAAAACCATTTATTCAATAAAATGATGCTTCAGGCCTAGGAATCCTTGACTGGTGTATGGCGATATATACAGTAAATATTGGAGGGTGGAGTCTTGGTTAGGCCTAGGAATCCTCAACTGGTGAATGGAGAAATATACAATAAATCATAGAGACTAGGAGGCAAGAAAATTCCTCATAGTGCAGGTGCAGAAATTGGGTGGCATCCATGCTTGTTTAAGGCCCAGTGATCTGGTGGGGATTGCGTTAAAGTATTAGGAAACCTTGTTTGGTTTTGTTTTGAGTCCCACATTCATGTTTGGAATATGGCACAGGGGTGATTGACTAAAAGAAATATTTGGTTCAACCAATCTATGGTCGGGTGGTTCATGGAAGTCCCAAACCTGGTTTGTATTTGAATTGATTAATAAGATATTATTCTCCTTGGTATTTTATGTGTAAATGTATTGGCTTATATGTGGATTTTATGGTTGTTATATCCTTGTTATTTATGTTGGTTATGAGTATGTTTTATGACAGACTTGATGTATGGTTCTCATCATGTTTAGATTAAAAAATGAATGCACAATGTATATAAGTCCTAATAGATGATAATACAAATATTGTGTTAAGGCAACACTGCTTCATTATGATTCTCAGATAAGTATGAGACCCCTATGCTAAGATCTGATTTTATAACCTACAGATTACATATTTGTGACAATGTTTGACAAAATTCATGTCATGGCTAATAGGGGTTAGATCAAGTAATTGTATCAAATTTTGCATTAGTATATTTTTTCCCATGTTATTTATCATTTCAGAAGTTTTCATGAAGTTATGGGTAGTGGCTTGATTCCTAGCCTTGAAAAATTGGCACAGAATCTAGGGTTGCTGAAACAGAACTAGATGAAAAATTCCACAATCATTGAGATGCATTACTATGAGAGAGACTAGAAGGCCTCATTCACATGCATGGATTTTCATGGGAGCGGCTAAGGGCCTAGGTCAGTCAATTGATTAGTTATCTTAAGGGTTGGCAACCTGGAAGGGTTGGTTGGCTCCTAAAGGTTTTGTAGTATGCATGGAAGGTCTGATTGGTTGGGTTATGTCAGTTCAACTTCCTTACGGTGACCTAGGAGGTTGAATCACATCATAATAGCCTCTCCTCACATGTTTACCCCAGTTTACCTATTAACTTTGGTAAATGTGCGAGGAGGGTGTTGCAACATCGTAACTAAAATCAAAAATAGTTTTGATCTATGTGGGTACCACAAATCAATATTTTTTCCAAGGTCGCCACCATTCCCATTGATATTAAACCATTGGTTCCATTGCTTTATTGATTAATATTTTTGTAGCTCAAAATAATATCAATATGTGTAAGTTTCAACATTCTTGGAGCTCGGTCGATCCATACTATGGAAGCATATCCTTGTCATTTGGCCTTGATAAATTGCAATATTGTCTTATGTGTGAATTTCATACACATGTCCAAACTTAATTTCTTAATATAATTTACAATCAACTCATTAGGGTCACCCTCATCAAGCCTATTGAGGTTCAAGGCAAGGTGCTCTAGAGCGTTTTTATCCATTAGGTCTTCCAAGAGAACTTGATCTACCTCCTTGATCCATTAGCATGTAAAAATTAGAGTTCTATGCCGTATTATTTTGTGAGAGTGAACCCCTACATAGTTCCATGACCCATTGACCTTGCTGCTCAAACATGCTACCTATTCGCAGATAAGATATGTGAACAAACTTTTCATTTATGTCCTCATCCACAACACTTTATTCATTGGGCCATATACCCTAGGAAACAAAGGAGTCTTGAATACATTATTTGGATCTGATACCAAATGTAGAAATTACTCGAGAGAAAAAAAAATATTTACCATGAGTATAATTAAATTAACTAGAAACAAAATTAAAACATATAAACATAAATAAAATGCATGGTAATTACCCTAGAAAAACCCTAATCCAGCTAAGAACCCAACCTAATGAAATTACATTAGATCCCTTGGAAAAAACCCTAACCAAGTCATGCAAGTGAGCCTTCACACGTCACATCATTGGACCCATTACAGTGAAGTCTAAATAGCCTTTTAAAGGATCTATTACATGAATTCCACAAGAAAATTACCATGGAAAACCAAAAAACCATGGACCCAAAACCACAACTATAACTCAGTTATATTTAAATCTATCTCCAAGTCAAGTTTACCTAACACTTTTTCTCGACTTCAAGTCAAACACCAGATTTGTTTTTATTTATCCTTTTTTGAGGTCTCTTCAGTCCTAGAAGTACACCTCACTTCCCTAAATATCACAGATTTACTATAAATTATATTCCTTTTCATTGGATCCATAGCTTATATATTTTCATTCCATCGTTATGGCCAATGAGAATACATTTGACTTCCTTATTCTATGGCTTTCTCCCCTTATCCTTTGGAACATAGAAAAATGCCTGAAAGGAAAAATCTTTTAGATGTGTGAATGATGCATTTTTACCAAACCAGACTTCATATGGAGTCTTGTTGACTAACATTGATGATAGATACCTATTTAGCACGTAGAATGCAAAGTTGACGGGTATATGAATGGATTTGGGTTACACTTTTTTGTAAGAGAGGGCACATTTTGGGTGAGAAACAACAGCTTGATCGAGCCATTTTAAGCACCCAAACGAGCAATATTTGAGCCCTCGATCGAGTTGTTTGAGAGGTTAAACAATGTAACCCAAGGTTATCTAGGAGCTCGATCAAGCCATGTTTTTCAAATTTCTTGCCAGTACAACCTAGGCATGGAATTAAGAAATTTGCCTTGATTTAACTATGGGCTCGATTCAGCCTTAAATATAGATCTAGTTATAGGCTAGATCTAGCCTTAAAGTTAGATCGAGCCTTAAAGCTAGATCAGGCTATAGGCTAGATTGAGCTTTAAAGATAGATCAAGATTTAAAGCTAGATCAAGCCTTTATTTAACCACGCTAAGGGCTCGATCGATGGTTTTTTAAACCCTTGATAAATCTATTTGAATTTTTAAATGAAGCACTCGATCAGGCTCATAAGGTCTTAAAAATTATAGCTTTAGCGTCCCTTCTGCAGATTTCTCTTCAAACCTCATTTTGTGCCCTAGGGGATTTAGCGATGAATTTGTCCTTAAGTGTCAAAGTTGATCATTTTGGACTCATGAAATAATCCTCTATCCAATGGCATATGAGTTTGACACTTTAGGATTCATGTGATATTTTTCATCTAATTTCTTTCAAACATAATGCTTGATATTTTTTGCACAATTTCAAAGGGGGTGAATGAAAAATCAATAACATAAAATATACATAGGATTTAAAAAAAATACAACTATCTTCATTTATGAGTCTTCTTCAAAAGGGTACTCTTGGTTTTTAAATTTATGTAAATATTTGAAAAAAATATTACCTAAACACATGTGTTTCCAAAATGTAATTGAAAGATTACTTAACCAACTTCAAAAAATAATAAAAAATATAATTTCAAATAAAATAATATTTGTTTTAATATGAATAACTTTTTATCTCTGTGTATATCATATATATATATATATATATTGCAAAAAAAATTAGTGTTGTATTATCTCTCAATTTTCCATCAAATGTAATACTTGTCCTTGCAAATTTTCACACATATTAAGAGGTATATGTGTGTTCACGTAGCACAAATTTGTATAAAACGTGTAATTTTGAATATATATATATATATATATATATATATATATATATATATATATATATATATATATATATATATATATATATATATATATATATATTCAAATTACGTTTTATAAGCTTTGCTGCGTGTATACCTCTTAATATATTGTGAAAATTTAAAGTAAATTTTGATGGAGAAGAATAATACAACACTAATTTTTTTGCAAAAAATATCATTAGGATAACAACATAATTATCCACATATTATCTTTTTACTCCAAATAAAAATTCACAATGACTATATGAATTTTTAGGGCTTAAATTCGATAAAAGGGGAAAAACTTGGAATTTCATCACCACATTTGGCCCAAAAGCATCTTCGTGCATTAACCTTGATTACGTCTACCTATAATTCTTGTGCTAAATCCTGCAATACTAAGCATGCTCCTTGCCTTGTCCATCAACATCCTATTCATTCTTTAAGTGACTCCATTTTTCTAAGAAGTGTATGGAGTAATTGTTTGGTGTACCATCCCATGTTGTTTAAAAAAATGATCAAACTATTTACCACATAATTCACCTCTATTGTAACTTCTCAAAGCCTTTACTTTCCTATTTTTTCAGTTCCACAAGAAAATTGAACTCCTAAAATTTATCGAAAAGGTCTGACTTGTTCTTTAGGAAATAAAACCATGCTATCTCAAAGAAAGGGAAAAATGATATAGATTCACCTAGTGGTTATACTGGTACTAGCCCAAATATATCACTATGATTAAGCTTCAATTTATTTTTCCCTTGTAGCACCATATGCGAATCTAACATGATTTTTTTTCTCATAAATACAATGTTCATAGAAATTGACTTACAAAGGGTTACTAGTTAAAACTTCAACCATACCTTTTCTTTGCATACCTTGAATTCCTTTCTCTCCAATGTGTCCCATCCTCTAATGCCACAACATGGTTTCATCAGTTAGATAGGAGGATAACCCCTCAATTTGAGGAATCAATACACTATTTTAGCCACTTGGGTCAACATGGCCTAAAATGTTGTACAATTTCCGAATGAAAACACTAGTCATCAGCATCATTGTGCCAAAAACCATATTACATGAATCCTTTTCAAATACAATATGAATACTTATATCACCCAATTGACCGATAGATATTAGATTCCTAGTTAAAACTATAATATGTAAAACCCATGCCAATGTTCTGCTCAAAATGTGTTTCAATACTAGTTTAGCTCAAACTATATTGATTGTATTGGTTATTGATTTGTGTCCAAATAGACATCCCTCCATCATATTATTTATATTTAGATAACCACTCCTTTTGAGGCTTCATATTTCTCATAAGTTAATTAACCATGCCCCGTGATCTGACCGTATGCTTTTCAAATCTAAACAAACATGCCCTACTTCATCTAAATAAGTTCTCCCTTTTGTCAACGTCTCATTAGATCCATTTATTTTATCATCAATATTTTTCTTATAGTCTCTTTGGCAATGCCCTATTTTGCCACATTTCCAACATCTTCTTACTAACTTAGTAGCATACTTATATCCTCCTTTTGACCTAGATATACTTTTGGATAATTTAGCTTTACCATTATAAACCCATCAACCTCTTATTAATAACACGTCTTAGGTCGATTGTTCCTTATTTCTTTACTTTGTCTCCTCCAATAATAAATATGCCACCTCATTACAAGAGTTAGTGTGGGCATATTATTCCCAATAGACACAACTAGAGTACACATGAGTCTAGAAAAGGACCCAATAGGTTGATAAACTTTTCCTCTTATGTAAAAATGGTATACATACTCAATATATCACTAATAATAGTAGTAAATGCATGTAGGTGTTTTGTGACTAAATAAACCTCTCTCATTCTTAGAAGGTAGAGTTCCTTTTGAAGTAACAACTTATTGAATAATGATTTTGGCTAGTACAATTTTCCCAACTTATCATATTTTATTAGTAGTCTCTTCTCCTAAGACATTAAAAAGCATTAAATCTCCAAAAATAAGTTGAAACACACTCACTTTTATTTCTAGTTTCTCTCAATCCTTCATTGATGTAGTATTCATAGCTGCTATGGGATGCCCAAAATCTAGTATTCTTAATATAGGAGGAGATTGGCCATTTTAATATTTCAAATATTGAAGTTCTAGCCATTAAACTTCTCAATCTTAATTCTTGTACTATTATTCATCCATATTTCACTAAAATTATATCTTGAGACTCCCACTTGAATAGGCTTATCTCATATCTAATAAAAAATTTCTTTCTTAAATAGATCCAAATTAACTATCCAAAATATTTTATACTATAAACATCCCTCTAAAACAAAATATGATCTTTGGTACCAAATGTTGGGCTTAATTTTTCGTGTAGCAAGGTCCATCAAAATTTTGCAATATGGGTACTCGTTGGATGAGGAATCAAATTCTGCATCCAACGAGTGTTACCACTCGAAATTTGAATAAACCCATAGGGAGATAAGTTGAAAATACAAGTTGAAAAAATAGTTTTTTCTTTTTTCCCTTTAAAATTTGATGATGTAATCTAACCTTATTTTATTATTTCCACTATTGTTCTATAATTTCCTTAGGAGGCCCATTTTAGACCTCAAAACTCCTCTAATTCTTACATCATGTTTGATTTACAAGCGCTTAAAACCCTAATTTGTAGCTTTTCAAATTAGTACAAGTGGATAAATATCATTGGACAAGATCATGAGGATCTTGGGATTTATAGCCATTTTTAACACATTACAATTGTATTATATTTCCTTTAAACCACTAATCGACCATTATTCTTAGTCAACTATGCATGTGTGCTTGACTATGATACCTTTGATTACTCTATCTTATTATTAGGTTTTGTTGATTGTTGAAATTCCCATGAAAATTGAATCAAACAAATACCCTTGACCTAACCATTTTATTATCGACTTGGACATGACTAATCTTCTCATCAACTTTGTTTTGATTGTCCCTTTAACTTTCTATCCTAGTCTACTGTTCTTTACTAGACTTGTTGAGGTTCACTACTAGTCATCTTACCTAACCATTCAATCAACTGACTAAATTTCAGTCGACTTAGATTACCTACAAAGAGTACAATAGCTCAATATTTAAAACACTTGAGTTTTATGGGCTAGAACTTTGTTGTAGAATAAAATATATATGTAGTATGCTATTTATTTCACAAAATTCCATGAGGAAATGTCTAAATTTTCAAAAATATTGATCACATATTAGGAATGATAAAATTTAAATAGTAGGTAGAGTAAAAGAGGCGCAAATTTAAGAATTCCTAGATATAAAATTATAATATATAGTTGTGATATCAACTTGCAAAGTCAACCATGGATGGAAGGTTTAAAATGGGGCAAAATCCCCGAACTTATTTAAAAATTCAGAGAAAAAATCACTAAAAATAATGAATGGATAGACATAGGAGTCAAATTGATAATTTTAATATCTAAATGAGCAAAAATGTGGGTTAAATGGTAGAATATATTATGAAAACTCAACTAGGTGGTAAATTTTACAAAAGGGAGCTTATTGATAGAAATTAGAAAATTTTGGAAATTTTAAAAATTTGGAATTTTCATAGTATGACATTAGTAATGGTATGAACATACCACATGGTAGCTAATATTATATGTAGTGGATAGTTTTATCATGAAGATAATTAAAAATGGAGGGATCTAGTTATTGATTAGGCACATCCAAGCCTAAATTCAATCTAAGCTTTTATATCAAAGGAATGCCCACCATTAGATTTTTTGGATATAGGGTGATGCATTATCATCTTTAAGCCCAAATTATATTTGGATTAACCCCAAAATTTAGATATATTGGGGTTACACTATATTACTAGGGGTGATAATATCTAAACCCAAATTGAATATACATTATCATATATTAATTAATTAGCCATTGGATCCTTTGGGGTGGAGTGACCTCATTATGAGTTAACAACTTTAAGCCTAAATTTGATAAAAACCATTAGATGAGGTAATATTTCAATAATTGGATTTTTTGGAATTAAGTGATTCCATTAATTGCCTATCAAGTGAAATGAACCATATATTTGACTTGATATTAGTAGTATGATACTTCGGAGGTAAAGATTTTGGTTATGGTTTGAGAATCTATAAGGCCAAAAACTGCATGTGGGTAATTGATATAGAAAAGTTTGAATTTCTAGATCTAGTAGGTGTGCAGGATATGTCGCCATGAATAAAGGTATCAAATTGGACCTGCCCCATCACCAAAACTTATGATAGGGAGCCACATGGATTGATGTTATAGGAGGTGCGACGTTTCCATATATGTGTATATTAGTAAGGTACAACATGGACCATGGGGCCCACGTGGAATTGAAAAAGAGAGAGAGAAAAAAAAAATCTCAACAAATTAGTAGAACCATGTTATAGTAGTACAAGAGAAAATTGGGAAAAATAGGACAAAATTTAGTAGGGCATAAATTTCATGTTAGAGGTTAGATCGTTGGATGTGGAGCTCGATTATCTTCCTAATTTAGAGGACTTCTTTCAACTTCATTTTGATCCCAATCCATGACGGGGGGTGTGTGGGGGGGATTACCCCCCTCACTATTGTTGATTGGGGGGTCCAGGGGGGACAACTACATGTTTGGAGCCCCCCCTTAGCAGGGGTTTGGGGGAAGTTCCACTGAAGAAAAAAATAGATGAAAAATTTCCTTGTAAAATATTATAATTTCATAGTCAATCTTGGCCATTCATTAGGCATATGATATAATGGTATAAGTTTTGTTAATTTAGGTCTTTTTCCCTAGAAGGAAACCCTCAATTAATGTGAGGGAATTGTATTGTGGTTGGGTATTATTATTCTAAATGAGAAAGAGAGAGGAGACTGTGTAGGTTGTATCTCTTCATTTTTCTCAATAATATAAAAGGAAGGACTAGACATTTCTCCGTGGATGTAGCCCAAGTTGGGTGAATCACATATATCTGTGTCTCTCTTGTTCTATGCATTTTTATATTTTGTATTTTCATAACATTTTGTGTATTTCATTGCTCCGTTAATTGATTTCTAACATATATTTGGACATATGAGGAGTCAATCAAAAGTTATGGATGAAAATTCATATATCAACCCAAAACATTGAATTGAACCATAAATTTTCATAGGAAATAAAAATCAAGCCTATGGTGGCCTATAGGAGTAGAAAATGTACATGGTAACATAAAAAAGAAAATTTTTGTATATACCTAAATTTTTATTTATGCCTAAGAGATTTGTTTCATACACACTAATTAATATATTCATATGCATAATAGAGCAAAGACATGATGGGGACTGAGAGTATGGACGACGCTTAGGGTTACTTGATTTATGAAGAGAATGTAAAGGGAATGAACACTAATAGAGAAATTTTGATATAGAATCAAATGGACATGGAAATGGAATATCAAAGGACATAGATCTAGTGGATACCATGTGGAGTCCCAATATGGAGGTAGTCAGCTATAGGGATAACAATGAAAGGATATTTGGAGCCCAAGAGGAGCATAACCATATTAAGACCCAAATAATGCAAATTCTAAATCATTTGTAGAAGTGGATAGATAAGGTATTAGATTCAAGGCATGCAAAGGAACATATATCTTAGGTTAAGAGGGATGATGCTAGAAGTTAAAGGAATTATAGAAGTGCAAGTAGTAATCAACATCACTTACCTATGCATTCAACTAGGAGGGATTATGCATTATCAATATCTAAAAGTATCTCAATTTTATCACCAATAAAACATTATAGAAGGAGGTCTAAATTAGATGAATTGTAAGGAGAGTTGAGGAATATGAGTCTAATATTTTCAATTGTGACCATAACAATGGAGAAAAAGCTAAGGCGGAGATGTTGAGAATGAGAAAATATATTCAATTTCACAATTATTTATATACTTTGGTGGATAGAATAGTTATATATCAATTTCAAAAAAATGAATCCATGTATTGGGACCATCTCAAGTAGGTAAAGAATTTGTATGAAAAGAAGATATACTAGAAGAAATTCAAGAAGTACTTCCACAAGAAGTATCTATATGATCACCATTATGATCAAAAGATGTAAGAATTATTTGGACTCAAGCTTGGGATTAAAATGGATGAATTTTAAAGGGAATTATTTGGAGTTGATAAAGTATGTTTAATTTATTAAATATGAGAAATTCATGATCGATATGTTCTTGACTATTTGGAACCATAATTTAGTGATACAATCAAATAAATTGAGCTCAATACCTTGGAGGAAGTTGTAAGGAAGAAAATATATCTATATTAGGAAAACAAAAATAAGGTAGTCTACAAAAAAATTCAGGATTAAAAGAAGAGAGACTATATGGAGAAGAGAAAGAAGGGATACAAACCTTCAGTTTTCAAGACCAACTCTCAAATAAATCGAAAAACTTAGCCACCCTAAAGTGAACCAAGAAAATCAATATAATTGGGAATAAGGACAAGATATCGACCTATCAAATGTTGGGGTTGTGAAGGTTATCATATGTATCAAGAATGTCTTTATAAAGGAGACATGGGAATAATTATGCCTAGAACTTATGCAACATTAGGAAATAGGTGAGATAATCATCCAACTCATATGATTGAAGTTGAAGGTAAGATAAATAATGATCACACTTTCATTTTAAATTATGATGGAGCTAGCCATAAATATATTAATTGTGAACTTATTGAAATATTTTATTTGAATAAAACCAATCATTGCAAGAATTGGTTGGTTCATATAGCTAGAGGATCTAAGAGGAGTAGGAGTGAATTAGTGAAAGAACTTCAAATTAAAATGAATGACTTAAGAGAAAAAGATAATTTAAATATCATACCTTTGGGATCATATGATTTCCTAATTGGTATGGATTGGTTGGAAAAGAACCAAGCTATCCTAGTATACTATAATAAGGAATCCAATTTACTTAATGAAGAAGTGCAACAAAGGGGATTTCTAGTATTTGTCAAGGAAAAATCAACCATGTAATTAAAGAAGAGATTTAACAAAGGTTGTCAAATGTACTTAGCCTATATATACAAGAGGTATACAAGGATAGGTGCCAAACATTAAAGATCATTTAGTGCTAAGGAATTATGAGGATGTGTATGGTGAAATCTAGTTTTTTCCACTTAAGCTAAATTGATTTGATAGCTAGAGTCATCGTAGTGTCTAACAAACCATACAAGATATGCTTACCTAAGATTAATGAACTTCAAATGCAGTTTGAGGATATTTTTAAGAAGGGGTAAATATGACAAGGTGTGTCACCATCGGGTTCCCTAGTGCTCTTTATCAAAAATAAGGATGACATATTGTCAGGTTTTGCATAGACTTTAGGCAACTGAATAAGGTGGCAATACAAAACAAGTTTCCTTTTTCAAGGATAGATGACTTGTTTATAAGATCATAGGAGCTAATGTGTTCTCCAAGATTAACCTAATTTCATCCTACCATTAGATGATAATTAAGGAGGAGGAAATTAACAAGATGACCTTTAGAACTAGATATGGTTATTATGAGTTTGTAATGGTGCCATTTGGGCTATCAAATGCACTAGCTTTCTTATGTGTCTTCTAAAAGAAATTTTTTAGAATTATTTGAGTATGTTTGTCATTGTATTTTTGGATGACATATTTGTTCAAGGTCCGAGGAAAATCATGAGAAATAATTGAGGATGATGTTGGAAAATACTTATAGAGCATCACATTTATGCAAAGCTGAGAAAATTTTCATTTTATCAAAGGAATATTTATTATCTGGGTCACGTCATCTTAGAGGAATATGTGCTTAGATTCTTGTTGGGAATAATGGGATACTATACGATATTTATTGATTGGTTCTCAAAAATTGCACATCCAATTACTTATTTTCAAAATAAGGGTGTGAAATTTGAGTGGTCTCATGAATATGAAGAGGGTTTTCAACATTTGATGATGTTGTTAACAATTAGATGAATCTTAAGGATATTTTATTTAAATGAAGATTTTATTTTTTGGTTTAATGCAGGTTCGGAAGGGTTTGGGCACTCATTATTTTTGGATTCACTACATGCAAAGTTTTTTTGAAAATATTTTAGACATGCACAGATAACACACAATCCAGATCGAAAATAGTTAAGTTATTGCACTGAGTTTTTTACGGGGCGAAGCAAGATGAACCCTAGCCTTTTCTTTTCTGCTCCCCTGTCCGTCGACGCCGTCAAGCCGCCAATTGGTTTTGGAGATCTCTGCTCTTAGTCGCTTGAGGAATTACCAGACTTACATTCGGCATTCACCAGGCCGCCATTCACCACTCACATACTCGTTCCAGCAAGAGGTGTGATAGTAGTCTGTGTCGAATTGAGGCTATGTCCCTTTGGCTTCACCGTGACTGATATAATGTTAGACGAGAGAAGAAATTGGCCATCGATAGGGTTATGTTCAACTATGATGCCGTCGTCAATGATTCTGCAGGTCCTGCTCCTGCTCAACTTCCCCCTACAGTCTTTCCCTGCTATCGTGTGGGGGCTATCGCTGGCAATGTTTCATGGGTTCTTTTCAATTGGATGCAGGGGACAAGCTTGGATGCAGCGCCCAAAGAAGTCTGGCTCTGGTTCCCTGAACCATGCCTCTTCGTAGTTGTCTTCAACTCAAAGATCTCGGCTAAAATGAGCCCTGCAGCAGAAATTTCTACCGCTGCCCTGAATGGGGCTCTAGACGCTATCCCCTACGACAACTTATTTGGGTTCCGGAGTTGGTCTGCTGGCATTTCCCTCCCTCACGACTTATCTTAACAGAGGTTTGAAGATGCACGCAAAAGTAGATACGCCCTTAGTTGCTCCGCAAATACTGCCATTAAAAAGCACCCTGCCTCATTTCAGATCCAACTCTGGCTGCTCTCTGGAAAAACTATTTTGCATTGGGTTTCTTCTTCAGATCTGATACAAAATCTTAAGCTAAAGCTGGAACATCGGACAGGGATTCCCTCGATACACCAGAGACTTCTTTTCCAAGGTAAACAACTTGAGGACCTTCTTCCCCTCTCAGTTTACAATATTAACAGAAATGATTCTATTGTTGCAAAGGGGAAAATTCTTGTTGCAAAATTTGAAGAAATGCAATCATACGAGACTACAGTATCATCTGAAGGTGATTGAGTTTCTGATCTTGTTAGTGAAGGTAACATTTCAATTTATTTCAAATGATAGAGATCTAGAAATAGATAATAAAATCAAGCACACATGTGAATTTTAAATTTAATTTTTCATGTTAATTATGATCTAAATTTATGTAAGTTTATTTTATTGTGCAAGATATTTTTTTGTTGTAGTTGTAGCTACTACCAACGTAGAAAATGTGAAGTAATATTTGATGTGTTGCATTGAACAAACGATGAAATTATTGGAAAACTATGATGATAATGGGTTTATATATGATAGAGGATCTATTATACTGAAAGATTATTTTTTCCAACAAACTTATCAAAGTCAGGATTTTTTTTACTTTCAAGACTATGAACCTGATGTCATAAGTTGTGAATATAGTCACTTGGTGTGTGCAGCACACATAAATTTGATAGAATTTCAATCAAAGAAAAAATTGAAAATTAAGAAATGGAAAATGTCAAATGTCGATCAGAAACGGATCATTTAAGATGGCATTCCATTAGATTTTTTTTATTGAAATCCCCAACAATTTCTTCTCCTTGGGTTCATCTTTTAGAACTTACAGAACTCAACTAGAAATTGTTGGCCTTTTTTTGTGCATTCTTAAGTTTTAAATTATTATAATATGTATATTTTATGTTATGTACAAGTGTTTTCACATGTAAATTGTTTTGGTACACGCACACGCATAATTTATACACATGTAGATTATCTGGTCTTAAATGATTTCATACATTCTCTGGTACAATTTATGTCATTATGTCATTATGGAAAAATGTACATGTGTGTCCAACATAGTTTAAATAATGAAAATTTTAAGTTATGATTTTGTTTTAGAAATCTATTAAGTAAATTATAATATTCATTCTTGAATGCAAAAAGTGTGGTACGTGTTTTGTAATTTCCAGTTTAGTATCAACTAACCTCCATAGTAGATTTTCTATGTACATTAATGAGAAAAGTTGTGTACTAGATGTGTTTGAATGCAATTTTAAAATTTTATGATTGTTTACATATATATATATATATATATATATATATATATATATATATATATATATATATATATATTGTGTATTAAAACATTATAAAAATTATTTCAAATGAAAAATGTAGGAAAAAAATGAGAATTTGCTTTCATTGTTACATATTCATGATTGTTTTAAATGACACATAATCATGTGCAAAATGCACACCTAAATATCACCTTTAATATATGTATTTCATAATTATATAAAATTCATACACGTTAAAATGCATTTAACATTTACCACATGTGTTTTGTAATTTTCAATTTCAATCTAGATTCATTTTAAATAACAAATGAAAAAACAACTTGAGCTTTAAAAAAAACATTTAATACAAGATTGAATCTAAGTTAAAATTATAAGAACGTGTCATCATGTACATGTGCAAATTGTAACAAATAAATGCAAACATACTTCATTCATTGTTACATATATTCATGAACTTAAATATGTAAAACCATAGATACATGATTGTTTTAAATGACACATGTGATCATGCAAAATGTACCTAAATATTACCTTTAATAGACATCTACACCTAAGTATATATCATTCGCACATGTTCAAATGCATAACATGTACCACATTTGTTTTGTAATTTGCAATTTCAATTTAGATTCTTTTTAAATAGCAGGTGACAAAACAACTTGATTTAAAAAAAAAAAACATAATCTAAGATCATCTAAGCTAACATTATATAGCAACATGTGATCATGTATACAAAAGTTAAAAAATAAATGTAAATGTACTTCAATCATTTTTACATACACAAGAACAAAAATGTATCTAGGGGAAACCAACTGGAAAAAAAACCATTAAGCCTACTTGTATTAATTAGATGAATAGAGAATATATTACAATTTCTAGCTGAACCTGCAAAAGAATAATTGTTCTCTCTACTGAGTAAGGACCTATAGCTTTGGGGGATGGTGCTGGGCGGGAGAAGCTAGCATTTGAATGGAGAAGGGCGAGCGCTTGCTCAGGGTTTGCGTGCCACTGATTTTGCAGAACAGGTCGGGCGGATTCAGTCGGGGCTTCGGTCCCAAGGAGATGAGGGGAGCCCACATGCGTCTGTTGAAGGGTTGTCGTTTTCTGAAACTGTAGGCGGACTTGACGGGAAGGTGGGTGCTAGGTTTTCAGGCAGAGGGGGTGCGGCTCCTTTGAAAAAGGGTCTGTCCATTGGCATTAATGAAGTATAGAAGGTGCTCGATCTGTAGGGGAAGCTTTTGTCTCAGTGTTCGAGTGCGGCTGAAAGGGAAAAGGCAGTGGGTGATCATCAGAGAAACCATGGCTTCGATTTTGTTTTTGAACTGGATCCTTCTGTGATATCTGATAGAGGGGTTAATGAAATCTGTGGTAGGGAGAGTGGGAGAGGTATCACTAACCATTTAAGCCAAGATGAACAGTGTGGGAAACCTACCTATGAAGGACTAAAAGAAACCAATGAATGAAAAGTTAGGGAGGCTGGAGAGCCGAAGAAGGGGAGAAGAAAAAAGAACTGGATAAAAGCCAACAGAGCAGAGATAAACTATGTGCTGGGTGAAGATATAAGCTGGGAGCAGGTCTCTCATTTGGCTAGCAGAACTCTAGTTGGTAGAGCCATGGGGAGGCATTTCGTTCTGAAAACTATTGTTGCCTGGGCTGAAGTGAACTGGAAAGTTGACCTTGGATATGTTCCGTAAGTGGTGCTACTCACTAAGGGGTGGTTTGCCTTCAACTTTCTGCTCCCTGAACATATTCAGTGGGTGTTGCATCGGTCCTAGGCACTGGATCACACGCCATTGCTTCTCAAACACTGGCACCCTCTTTTCGATGCTAGCAGGGAGAGAGTGGACTCTGTACCGTTGTGGGTTTGTTTCCCTGGACTGCCTCTTCATTATTGGACAGAGGAACACCTTCGAGGTATCGGTAATACGCTTGGGGTTTTTATTGAGGCTGATATCTCCTTCTTACAGACTAACCACAGGCGGGTTGCTCGAATTTTAGTGATGGTCAATATCAGAGAAGGATTGGGTGAATCACTGAATCTTTGGTGGGGGCAACATGTCATCAAGCAGAACCTGGACTATGAAAATGTTCCCTTCAGATGTCATCGATGTCATGCATATGGACATCCTACCTCTGAATGTGGCTTTCTCTCTCGACTTGTCAAAAAACGGTGGGTTAGTCGCTCTAAGGGGGTTCCAAGCTCGAGAGGGGAAGGCTCTGGTCCTTCCAATGCTCAGATTCTGTCCTCTACGTCTACTTCAAGCTCCTTGAACCCTTCTACCACTAGATGCTACAATCTGGTTGCACTGGGCTCTCAGCATTTGGGTGTGGAGTCTGTTGACGCTGCTGGGCAGGAGACGCTCTCCCAGTTTTGTGATGGAGGTTCTTTACCTGTTGTGAAGGTCCATAGATGCCATTATGGAGCGAACTTTCAGCTGAAGGAAGATGCCATGTTGAAGACTGTTCTATATTTATTGACATCTTCTCATATGGGATCTTTTCCTTTTTCCCCCAACATTAATATCTCCCTTAACTTGGTATCGAAGTCAGTTTCAGCAGGTATGGTCGACTGTGGATTGTTACCTATTGTTGATTCTATTTTTTCCCAGCTAGCACCTCAAGGGAAGGCTACTATCTTCGATCCAGGTGAAGGTTTGATGGATCCTTTGGAAACCTCTTCTCCTTTGGTCATGGGGTATAATCTGAGAACCAGTGCTAAAAAAGGTGCATGGGGGTTAGGGAGGGGGAAACTTCCAGCAGCTTGGAGCAGGGGAAGGATTTCCTTCTTGGCGAGAGCTCAGGATCGAGCTATGTTGGACGTACATGATGGGAGGCAGTATTCTATTGAGAGGGCAATTAGAGCCAGACAGTCCCTGAAGACTGGTGTGTAATGAAGATCATGTCCTACAATTGCAGGGGATTGGCAGGACCCCAAAAGAAAGCTGCCTTCCGGAGGATTATTGTTCTGGATTGTCTGGATTTAATTTTGCTTCAAGAGACTTTAGGAGCAGGATTTGTGGTCAAAGCTAGATTAGAAGGTTGGCTGCCTGGATGGATTTTTGAGACACTGGATGCTAGAGGGAGATCGAGTGGGTTGGCTGTGGGCTGGAATGAAAGAACAATAAAACCTCTAAATTTTTGGGGTATGGAGTCTGTACTGGGGTTAAACTTTCAGGGTTTGGAGCTAGGTGCGGCTTTAAATATTTTCAATATCTATGGCCCATATCAAATCGGATCCCTTTCTGGGACTCTCTACTGGGTAACCCCCTACTCAAGGGGGACTCGGTGATTTTGGGAGGTGATTTGAATTTTTCTTTGGGCCAGTCTGAGGTATGGGGTCCTCATGCTCATACTGACTCTTTGACTGGCAACTTCACTCAAAAATTAGTGGAGAACCATTTGCTCGATATGGAGCCTTTAAAGTTGAAGCCCACTTGGAGGAACAATAGAAGTGCTGAAGATAGAATAGCGAAGAGAATTGATCATTTTCTGGTGGCTGAGCAGATTGTGGACAGGCCTTTACAAATTAGACAGTGGGTTGGCTGTGGGGGTGCTTCTGATCACTTTCCTATCTTCCTCGACTTAAAGATCGGGCCTAGACAGCCTCCCAGCCCGTTAAAGTTTAACAATACCTGGCTCAAGGATGATTCCTTTAAAGCCCTTGTTCTTGGTAGGTGGATTCCATATAGGGCTGATAGTAATCTATCTGCGGCTTTTCATTTTGCTGAGAATTTTAAGCGTATCAAGGAAGCAGTGAAGACCTGGTCAGCTTCCAAGAGATTGAGGGAGGATTTGGATCTGAGGCAGGTTGAAGAGGAACTCCGCCTGATCTATGAGGGGATAGGAGGGGGGTTTCATTCACAAGCAGATAAAGATACCCTTGTTTCTCTCGAAAAAAGAAGGAACTCCCTTCTTATGGATAAGGAAGAATCTTGGAGGCTGAAGAGCAGGGCCACATGGTTGGCATGTGGAGATGATAATACGAATTTTTTTCATGCTTTTGCCCGCGGTCGGAAGGCGGCAAATACCATTTGGATTTTAAGGGATGGTCATGGCATTGAACATTCTTCCTTTGAGGCTAAAGAAAAGCTGGGATTTGATCATTTTAAGGCTCTATTTAAGGCTCCTGATCATGCTTCTCTGGCGGAGGTAGTTAGAGTGGCTCAACTCTTTCTGAGATTTGTGGAGGAGGCTGATAACAGAACATTGATGGCTGAGGTTACTGAGATGGAATTAAAGGAGCTCCTCCATAGTTTTCAAAAAGACAAAATTCCTGGGCCAGATGGTTGGTCGATTGATTTTTTCTTGGCTCTTTATGATGTGTTAGGGGTAGATCTTCTAAAAGTTGTGGAGGATATTAGAATTTCAGGGAGAATTCCGACTTGTTTTAATTCCACTTTCATAGCTTTAATCCCAAAAGTGGATAATCCCCTTTCATTGGCTGATTTTCGTCCAATTTCTCTCTGTAACTGCATTTATAAAGTGGTAGCCAAGGTGATTGCTAGAAGACTCAAAAGCATTCTGTCTCTCCATATCTCTGGGGAACAATTTGGTTTTCTGGATGGATGTCAAATTCATGAAGCAATCGAGACTGCTCAAGAGGTTCTCCATAGCATGAAGACCAAGAACCTCAAAGGGGCTGTGCTGAAAATAGACCTCTCCAAAGCCTATGACCGGGTAAGCTGGTTATTTATTCGTATGCTCATGACTCACCTTGGCTTTGGCATTGGCTTTATTAGATGGATCATGAGCTGTATAACTACTGTATCTTTCTCTGTTTTGCTTAATGGGGCTGCATCTCCCTTTTTTCATCTTGAAAGGGGCCTCCCTCAAGGTTGCCCTCTTTCTCCCCTTTTGTTCTTATTGGTAGCTGAGGGCCTGAGCAGAGCTCTTAAGGAGGCAACAAGACAGGGCTCTTTGAAGGGCATTTCGGTTGCTCAAAATATTTTCATCACTCATCTACTTTTTGTTGATGATGTGTTAATCTTCTGCTCTGGTTCGATGCGAGATGTTGTTACTCTTGGTGGGATTGTGGACCTGTTTAGCAAGGCCACCAGTATGGAAGTGAATGTTGTGAAGTCACCCATCACTTCACAATTTTTGAGGGAGGAGGAGAGGCGTGAGTTTGAAATAATTTTCCCTTATAACTCTGTAGGTCTGGCTGATGGGCTGACTTACTTGGGGTTCCACCTTAAACCCAATGATTATAGGAAACATGATTGGAGCTGGTTGCTGGAAAAGCTGGAAAATCGTTTAAGAGTGTGGTGTCATAAATGGTTGTCTAGAGCTGGGCGCTTAACTCTTGTTAAGTCTGTATTCGAGGCTGTCCCGGTATATTGGCTGTCTCTCTCATGGATCCCAAAAGGTATTTTGGAGGCAGCCAGGAGGATTTTCTTTAGATTCCTTTGGAGTGGGAAGTAGGATACTTTGGTGACCCCATGGGTTCGGTGGGAGAAAATTGCTGTCCCTAAAGGTTTGGGTGGTTGGGGACTGAAAAAAATCTTTCTCTTTGCACAAGCTCTTGCAGCTAAGGGTGGATGGAGGCTCATTAATGTTGATAGCCTTTGGACTCAGGTGATTTCTCAGAAATATATTTCCCCTTTGTCTATTGTAGATTGGATTAGGAATCCAAGGAAAACCTCTGCGGGAGGTTCTGTGATATGGAAGGCTCTCGTTAATTCCTTTCACATTTTGGAATCAAGTCTGGCTTGGGATGTGGGTAGTGGCAGGAAGCTTCGGGTTGGTGAGGATCCTTGGATGGGAAGTGAACTTCAGCATCTGTTACCTGGGCAAACGGTTGGGGCCTTAAGGCAGAGGGGGATTACTTTTCTTGCTCAACTTGTTGATCCTGTTCGGAGAAGGTTGGGCATTCAGTCCTGGATATTGGCCTCTTCTTTGGGTCTGGAGATTGTTGATGAGAGGGCTCTGGCTGATTACATTAGTGCTTTAAAACAGGCTCATATTCTGCTCCAGGAGCAGGAGGATATGATTGTTTGGGATTTTGATCCGTCGGGGATCTATTCTCCTCGGGCTGGCTACAAAAAACTTAGTGTTGGGTATGTCTTGGGTGATGAGCGGTGGTGGTGGAAGAAAATTTGGAAACTACATTGCCCCCCCAAGACTCCCATATTTATGTGGTGTGTCCTTGAAAACAAAGTCCCCACCTGGGACGTGCTGCAACAAAGAAGTTTTCAGGGCCCGGGCTGGTGTTGTTTGTGTAATGTTGATGATGAGTCGGTCAATCACCTTTTCCTTAGCTGTCCCTTCATTAAAGGGGTGTGGCTGGAATGCTCTAAGTTATTGGGTCTCCATTGCAGATGGGAGGGCTTAACTGTGTCACAAGCATGGGATGCTTGGTGGGTATCTCATACTGAACAGAATGTAAAAGCTCTGCCCCTCCTTGTGATCTGGGGTGTTTGGTTGGCCCGTAACCGTTTACTTTTTTATGGGGTGGTCAGTACACCTATGTTCATCGGTGCCATGACTATAGGTCTGCATTCTTCTCTTCCTATCCATGTCCGTGTCGCCAAACAGAGGGAGGTTCTGCTGTTGGACATAGATAGAATAATTCCTTAGGGCTTCTTTGATGGGGCGATGCAACAAAATTTTTGTGGTGGGGGGGCTCTATTGTTTCTCTCTGAAGCACATTGGTTTGAAATATCTGTTGGGCTTGGGGAAGGTTCGAATAACAATGCTGAACTGTTGAGCCTTAAGATCCTTCTGTTGTTTGCTGTGGAGAAAGGTTGCAGAAGGTTAAATTTTTATGGTGACTCCTTGAATGTGATTAACTAGATAAAAGGATATCAGCATTTGCTTCACTCTATTAGGGAGATCCTAACTTCACTTGAATCTTTCTCCTGTCAACATATTTACCGTGAAAATAATGACATGGCAGATCGAGTTTCTAAGAGGGGGATCCAACAGGTTGTGGGTTTATGGAGGATCAGAGAACATCTTGGTGGCGATATCTTTGAATACTTTCATCAATCCTTATTTGAATGAGGGGCTCTTGTGTTTTTTCCTTTGCAGACATGACACCATTTTATTAAGCCATTCAATCCTTTGTTTGCAGCTAAGTTTCTCTGAAAGCTTTCCGTATTAGGAGAAAATATTGAAGCCTCTTTCACAATTGATTTTGGAAAAGTTGTCTGGACATGCTGCCTTCTTGTATTGGTCGATTTCCAATTCTATACAGCCTACACAGAAGCATCGCCGGCTAATGCAAGAATCACATCTGTGCCTGGCTACAGCGGTAGTCTTCCTTCAGATCATTATGGAGGACATGACACCTTTTTTCCTACAGGATGCAACATCCGTTTGCTTGCTAAGGGCTGATATGGTATATCTGGTTGGTCGTTGATATAGTTTACGGGATGCCCACTCCTGTAGAACGCTTTCACAGTTTTTAGATGTTGAAGACTGTTAAAATATCTGGTTTCTTTTTCGGTTTTCTCAATGAAGGGCTTCAACAACGGGCTGAGCACATGTTTTAATTGATATACAGAGTTTCTGGCTCCCTTGGGCGGTGCTCCATACAGATTGTGGACTTTAAATCGCTGGCAGATTCCGTTATGGCCCGGGTGAATGACTGTATAGGAGTCTGTTTTACTTTTGAGTGGTTGAATTTTTTATTTCTTTGCAGTGGGACTTGGTCTGTGCCTTAGTAGAGAAGTATTTCTGCTTAGTTTTGACTTGTTAGTTCTCAAAAGGGACTTATAGACAGTTTTGGTTTTTTGAACAGCTTGTATAAGCCTGATATCTGGAACTGCATAGGCTATGTTAGACTCTGTATCTGACTCTTGTAAACAAACTTTGGGGTTTGTTTTTTCTGAACACACATCTATGTGTTTCTCAATGTAATTTTGTACACACCTGCTGTAATAAAATTATGCTTTTTTCTCGAGGAAAAAAAAAAAAGGACCTCTGGCCAACACTTATCCATTTTATGCCTCCATTATCCTCCTATTTCCTTGGGAAAATATTGAGGAAATTATATCATAAAAGACAAGAATTTTCCCCTATTTTCTTCTAAAATTCCCATGGAATGATTCCCTTGCTTGCATGTAGCACCTATACACTATTCCTAGTACACAATTAATGTTACACTGCCTTGGAATCTCCACCACAACTGAGAAATTTAAATTCCTTGCATGCATGAGCTCTTTCTGGTTGATTTATTAGTTAATTGGATGATCTATGAGTTAGGCTATTGTTTCACTTCACAATTAACCTCCAACAAGTTCTATTAACTATTGGAACTATTTTAGCTGAGTACAACTGGAAATAACTGAACCAGATTTATATAAATTAGCAATCAACACTTGCAAATTGAAATCCAAACCCACTAACTTGAATTTACTAAGAAAAATGAGTGAAAAGAGCCATGTCACCTCAGTTAACTGCCTCCATGTGGTCATGCTGATGTGGAAATTCGATTTACTCAATTTGGCTAAGGCTTAAGTCAAATTGATCCTTTCTTTCTAAACTTCTCAACACCCCATTCAATACCTTCTTTCTTTCCTTCTTGGAGTGATTATTGTTTTTTTAGATAACACATTATTTTTAATCAAAATAATTTTCTTTAGGCTTAAATGTCGCACCTGCCTTCCCCACCCACCCTCCTCATCCACCCACCTCACAAACCCTCTTTTGCTTCCTTCTTCTTGGGTTGAATCTTGTTCTTTTCATCCTCTCTTCCTTCTGGATCCTTCACCCGCCTTCCATTTGTTTTGGTTCATTTCCTTAGTCATTTTTCTTTTGTTGTTTAATTCATTTCTTTAATTATATTTTTTTTTAGCATTTTCCTTATTGATTTTTTCATTTGTTATTTACTTAATTTCTCTAATTTAATATCTTTTGTAAATTTTTTCTTTGTTTTGTTCTTCCTGATTCGATGATTTTGTTTATAATTATTTTTTTAATTTTTCTTATATATATTTATACATTTTTTAAATATGGATTATTTCTTTTGTTTTAATATAATATTTTGATATATGCTTTCCATCTATTTTTGTTTTTGTTTCTTTTTATGTTTTTCTCTTTTGTTTATCATATTTTTTCTGAATATTTTTTTATTGTTTTATTTTAAAAAAATGTGTATTTAAAATGCCTTTTTATTTTTTTAAATTAATTTTATTTTTATTTATACAATCCTTCATAGTTTTTATACTTTGATTTTTCGTAAAGTGTCTTTTTGTCTATATTTATTTTTTCGTAATGACTGTGTTTTGGTATAAGAACTACATTAATATATAATATAAATATATATTTTAATTAATAAATTTTTAAAATTAGTTGTTATTTTTCTTTAAGAATTAATTACTAGGTTAGTTTCATATTTGCGGCATGGGTCAATTTCAACCTCTATCACTATAATATATAGGTGCAACAATCTATTCCAGTGAATGGCACACATATTAGTCATCAAGAGGATTAAACATGGGACCTTTAACTTACATATACTTTATATTTTCATAAGCTTGTCAAGTGAGCTAGGGGTAAAACAATTAACAGAGATTGGGATGGGATTTGATCCACTAATGTGAACATGGGTCATTTGATTATTTTAATATAATATTTCTTGGTGCAATGACATGTTCAATCGTTATTTAAAGGTTGCCTCATGACTTCAGGTTAGGCCCTCATGGGAGTGGTCTTCGACCCATTTATGTATGCATACATGTCACAAAATCATTTAATATAATCTCTCTAGGTACAACCACAAGTTCGACTACTACCTCAAGGTTCTTTGTGACTTCAAGTTAGGTTCTTATGAAAAATGAACCTTGTCCAACAGTTAAAAAATCCTTACTCTTTATCATTGAATGCAATCCCTTTAAACTTTTTTATTTTATTTATATAATCTTGCATATTTTCTATTACTTTAATATTTATATTATTTTAATTTGTCATATCATCTTGTTTTGAATTATGTAAAGACCTAAATAAATATATATTCAATTATATGAAGTGATTTACATAGGTATGTATTTCAATTATTTATATAAAAATATACATAGAGAGATAATTTGGAATTTCAAAATTTTATATGTAATTTACTTTTTTCTATCTGATTCACGAATTTTAGACATTATTGACTGCTACATCCACATAATATTTTCATCAAGCATATCTATCCAAAGGGATCATTTCTTATTGGCTCTACATGGAGCCTTAACCCAAAGGGTGTAGAGATAACTGAACCCATAATTTTTGAATAACAAATGTGTTTTAGCTACGAGGAATAGACCAATTAAACTAACACTCAAGACTAATTTTATATGTAATTTATAACTTTAATCGTTATTTATATTTATTTAAGTATCAATAATTTATTTTATATTTATTTAATTATTACTAATTTTATTTTATATTTATAGAGTTGTTTTAATATTTATATTTAGTTATATTTCTATTATTATTATTATTATTATTTTAAAATTTCTTTGTTGATGGTTTGTCTTTTATTTCTTAGTTTACCTAATTTGAACTTTATTTATTTTATTTCTTTTTACGTAATTCCTTATTCATGTGTGGAAAATTTATAGCATAGTGCCCGAATTCATGAAAATTGAAGCATTTTATTTTGGGCAAGTATTTCTTCTTTCCCCCTTGGATGGATTTAGCCTTACCTTGGGACTTCTTTCCCTTGGCCTCCAATCCTTTTCCAACTAGAGCAAAGTCCTCTTCCTTTATTTTGGATGTTACTCCATTTGTGGTAGTTCTCATGATTTATTCTTGTATCAAATCAAACCATAAGTGTTCCAATTTTGATAATTTCTCCCTTCCCTTTATAGAGTCTTGGTAGTTATGCAAGGCTTTGGAAATTCCTAGAAGAGCTAGGCTCACCAAGACACCTTCTACAAAATTATTTCCAAACCCTCCAAGCTCATCCCAAACTTATGTAAAAATGGAGAGATACTGCAGAATGGAATCATTATTCTACATCTTCATGTTTCTAAAAAATTTTTTAGGGCCATTTTTCTATGGTTTATGTTATTCTCAAATAGCTCATTCAATGTCTTCCACATTGAGAAATGAGTTTCTTTCCCATGGAGACTCGATACCACATGGTCTCTCACTCCCTCCATAATTATTCTCCTCACTTTGGCTACATATTTCTTTCATTGGGAGAGGTTTTGGGCATCAAATGATACTGGTTTTTGAATGTTTGTCTTGACATAATTCAACAAGCCATTTTCGTCAAGCACTGCCTCCATGTGATCCTTCAAGGTAATGAAATTTTAGTTTCCTTCCAAGGCATACTCTAATCTCAATCCATTGATGGCCACTCTCCCAACTTTGAGGAAATATTGCTACAATGAAGTTGCAAGTTCTAACCTCCTAAGAAAAAAATTCAAAATTATTGTTCTAATGTGAATCCTGTGATGATACTATGTAGAAATTCGCTGATAGAATTGCAACTACTAAAGAAATTCAATCTAAATCAAGAGACATAGTTCTACTCTACTGCTCTCTGGAAATTAATTCACAATTTAGAAAAACATTTGAAAGCAAACATCAATCACATTTAAAAGTATATAAAGAATGAATTGACAATAGAAGTACCAGGGGAAGCATTGATTTCACAATTTGAGCTAGAATTCACCCTGATTTTATGCATGGCTAGGACTGTGATGGGGTGTGTTTGGTACTTGGTATTTGTTTCCTCATTCCACATGACAGGGTGTAGAGAGTTTTTCAGTGACCCGGAGGAGAAATTTCTCCATATGCATATTGAATTTGGGGATGAAGGAAGGTGCAATTCTACCGAAGTTGGTATAGTAGCCTATAAGAGGGAGTCATAATCCCCTCTTTTCCTCAAATAAGTTAATTTTGTACCTAGACTAAAGAAGAACATCATCTATAGCATTTTTGGAAGACCATGGCTATGATATGATATTCAGTAAAGGGAAAGCCTTTTTGAGACACATAGCTACCGTGTAGGTGAAGCAGATAATTGCTCTAGTAAAGAACATGTATATACTTGAGGTGGGAGAATGTGAAGCCTTGAGGAGAAAGGAAAATATTAGAGAAATGGTGGTTGAGTGGGAGAAAGATAGAGCTCTCAAGATGGAGCCTCACTCCATTGGGAGTTGGGCTGATGAGTAGGATGATGATGATGAGGACCATCCAAAGAGTTCTAGTGGAGGGAGATTTTGAGCCAAGTGGGAAAAGGAATAAATTGCAGCTACACCTCCAATAGTGAGGTGGAGTGATGTAGATCATTATTCCAAGAGTTGTGTAAATTTAGGAAGGGTCCATTGAGGTGTTCTCCTCATGGATCATTACATTGGTAAAAGGGCCCATAGTATTAAATAGCAGGAGGATTAGTTCTATATAGTTACTCAGGAGTTCATAGGAGTGTCAATAACATAGCAGGAGGCTCAGTAGGAGAGTCAGTAGCAGCACAATTTTACCAGTACACAATTACAGACACAATTGATTCAGTTTTTTTTTTTTTTTATGCTTCTTAGTTGCAATTGTTGCAATTCAACAAAAAAAGTGAGAGGTAGTGCTACAATACATTCCAGAGGTGCAACATAGAAGTGTTTCAAAATCCATTTCTTACTAAGAGGGAGTGTTGATAAGTGTAGCAAGAAAAGCTCAATTTTACTTTAACCTTAGTCAGATTGAGTAAATCAAATTTTCACATCAACAAGACAACTTGGAGGAAGTTAATTGAGGTGACATGGATATTTTCACATATTTAGCTTAGTAAATTCGAGTTATTTGTATTGAAGTTCAATCTGCATGTGTAGATTACTAATTTATAGCACCCATTTCAATTATTTCCAGTTTTTCTAAGTCAAATTAGTTCTAAAAGTTAACTATTTAGAGGACAGTTGTGCAATGAGACAACAATCTAACTCACAAATAATCTAGTTGACTGATCAATCCACTAAAAATATCTCATGCATGCATGTAATTTGAATTTCTCAACTTTGGTGGAGATTATAAGGCAGTGTAACATTATTTGTATAATAGGCAGAGTGTACAACTGTTGCATGCAAGCATGAGAATCATTCCTTAGGAATTGCACTAGAAAATAGGAGGGGGATTCTTATCTTTTATGAGCTATTTTCCTCAAAAATTGTGCAAGGAAATAGGAGGCTAGTGGAGGCATAAACTGGCCAAGTTTTGGCTAGAGGTCCTTAGTTAGTAGAGAGAATAGTTATTATTTTTCAATTTGAGCTCAGAGCTAGATCTAGTGATTGTAATAGATTCTCCATTCATATGATAAATGCAAGAATAATTAAGGGGTTTTTTACTAGTTTGTTTACCCTAGATACATTTTTGTACTTTTTTAATGCATGTTTGTGAATGTTGTTCTAAATTGTGAATTAATTTTCACAAAGCAGTAGAGTAGAATTGTGCCTCTTTGATTTAAATTAAATTTCTTGAGAAGTTGCAATTATATCACCAAATTTCTGCACGGGCTGTAGAATTAAACCTAAGGATTATCTTGATTAATAAGAATGAGGTGATAAGAATTACTCAATATAAGACCATCCTCTCCATTGATGCACTTATGCTCTTTCATCATTTCATAATCTCCCTCACTTTTCTCTTTGCTAACTAATCAACCTTGGCCAAAAATTTAGTATTCTTGATACAACTATGATGCTTGGTCTTATTGGACTAATTAGCCAAGGATAAAAACCTTATAGGATATGAGAAATAACATCCTTCTACTCCTTAATCCAAACTTGAAAAGTTCACCTAGTCTCAGTAATTTAGATAATGCTATTGGAAAAATAAATACAATAAACACCTTTATGAAGAAAGAGTTCCATAAGATGTTTTATGGATTTATCGAGGCTTCTAATGGTATGAGGGGGCCTAAAAATAGTTATAATCTTCCTCCTTCTTAGGATTTTGGAAATCGTTTTTAAGGTTTATTGAACATAATTCAACACCATACTATGTTCAACATTAGGGATTTTATCATTCTCGTAGTTCCCAAGGGTCTTTCTATATTTCTAAAAAGATTTTTCAGGTTACCACTTTTTGTGCCCCATATTTAAGAATTTGTTGATTAGGTGGTTAATTTCTTGGTCCAAATGATCATTATTCGAGATTCTAATGGTTTTAGTAGAAAGAGTGCTTAAAATTTTTGAGATGAGTGATAATGAGAATCAACATGTACGTACTACTTAGTGTGTATATTTTTAATGAAATAGTTGATGGATTAAAAAGCCATCATCCTTTCTAGAGATGAGAATGTCTAAGAAGAGAATGTAGTTTCTTTCCTCCAATTTCATAGTGCATTAACTAGTAATTTCACCACATGTTGCAAAAGAAACGGTGTAAGGCAGTAGCATAAAAAAGAATAGCCCACAATAAAGAGGATGTGATATGTTGTGCAATTTAATTGAATATTTAAATTATAAATATCAATTATATTATTTTATTTTAAGTATATGACCATAGAGTTCTTGCAATCATCATCATGTTGAGAGTAGATGATGGTGTACTATAATGATATTCATTTGTTATCTACCAAAACCATATTATATTCTATCTATAAACCTTCAAATACATTAATATAAAAAATTAAGATACTAAATAGACAATTAAAAAAAATCAATCAAATTTATTTTAATGGAAAATATTGTAATTATAAATTATTAAATATATATAATTTGAATATCATATAATTTTAAACAAAAACCTACCAAAATAAGATAGTAAACATTTAGAAAAATGAGTTGGACAAGATCATACTCACTAAGAAATGAAAAATGTGTAAGAGAACATGGATCGAACCATGTGAATAACCACTCTAAGGGATTGCTCTAAACTACAACCTACCAAAATAAAAAATAATAAAGGTTTCATATTTCTTTGAAGAGATAAGAAACTATATCCTTGAAATAGAAACTATATCTTTTAAACTTCAAGAGACACTATACCATTGAAACTTCCTAGATATGAAAAGAGGACAATAAGGCTGTATTTGATGAATTTCTCTAAACTACAATCTACCAAAATTAGAAATAATAAATGTTTAAGGTTTTTTTGAAGAGATGAGAAACTATACCCTTATTCCAAAGTGCTTTTAAATTTGACTAAAATTCATATAATATTAATGATAATAACCACCAAAATTTTTTATACATATTTAACTATTTAAAATTACAAATTTTCCAAATAATAATCAAATTGTGACCTTCAAAACTATACCCTTATTCCAAAGTGCTTTTAAATTTGACTAAATTTCATATAATCTTAATGACAATAATTTATTAATACAGCCAAACTCAACCTAATCACTAATTTTTTTATACATATTTAACTATTTAAAATTACAGATTTTCCAAACAATAATCAAATTGTGACCAAATCCAAAAAATTATCTAGAAATATTAATACTTCTACCAAATGTCCTGGCCCAAAGCTTGACAGTGGAGGGACCATCAATGTTGACTGATGGCCCTAACGTCAAATTTTGCAACAAAATAGTTTGGAATTTAGCCGTCACTCAATAAACACTTGCGTTCTGTCTGGGATTAACATTTAGAGGGAAGAAAAAATCCTTCCCATGAAAGATCTTGCACAACTGTAGATATGAAAGATCTTGCACACCTGTAGATTTGTGTAGAGTTGAAATTGGACATAACTGTAGATTTGTGTAGAGTTGAAATTAGTTTATTCCAGAAGAAGATGATGTGCAGTATTTTTTTCAATTCAAATTGTTTTTTTTTTTAATGATGTAGAGATGATGTGCAGTAGTTTTTTAATTCAAATTATTTTATTCTTCTTTGTTCTAGATAGATATGTAATTATTATAGAAATATTTTTAGTTATATTACAATATTTTTAGTCATGGTTTTTATATTATTAAAAAGAAATTAAAATTAGAGAAGAAATAACAACTATTTTATTCAACTATCACAATGAATAGATTACAACATTTATAAAAGTAAAGTTCCGTTTATCAATGACAAAGATCTTATTTTTGCAATAGAGATAACCTCTCAACAAATTATCATAGTTAAATCCTACCCTCAAAATAGAGATAATCTCTCATAAAAAAATTATCATGATTAAATTCCAACTTTGAGAAACAAAAATGATTTTTCATAATAATTCACCCTTTCAGTCTGTCCTCACGAACTCTAGATACTGCCCTGCAGGTTTCAATTTTACAAATAGACTTATATTTCGAAAGAACATGCTCTGTGAAATGATCCCGCGTGATTATAAATATCAAATATCTTTAGCAGGAAAAGTTATTTGCAGCCCACTTGAAAAACATAGGGCGCTTAGATGTACCAACTATTTTCAATTTAAGGTTTTTGTGAATAGAGTATTATGTTTTTTTGACATGCAGAACGGAATGGGTTTAATTTAAATGAGAAGCTGCAACAAGGTAGGACTGCGGTGAAGCTTTTCTCCCATCAATGTCCAGATATCTTTTGTGTATTCAGCCACTTCGTTTTCGGAATATATATACGAGTGGAAATGCCTACTTTTTGATAAACTGTCTGTTTCCACGCGAAACAAGGTTTAAGAGGCAATTATTTCTAGCATTGACGGATATATACAGACATCTATGTAGGATGTTATGCTATTTGATTTCCTTAATGGATAATTTCTTATCCAATAAAAGATGCAGAGCATTGGATACCAGAAAATAATGGAATGCTATATCAGTTCTTTTAATTTTATTAAAACCCTTCTCATTTGCAATTTTTTAGAACGGTTTGCAATAGTTTATTTATTTTTCAATTCGAAAAAAATCTTACTTTATAATCACACAAATACATAAATTAATGATACATAGTTTATTTTTTAGAAAATAAAATTATTATTATTATTATTAAATTTAATTAATTTAAAAAAAATTATTCTTAACATTTTAAAGAATAATTTTTGATTTTTTAATTTTTAATTTGAAAATAAACTATTTTATTTATTTATATATATTTATATTAACAGAATAAATGCAGTGTCCATAGTTAGGTGTTCTTGGCCATTGGCCATAAACCAACTTAACAAACTCTAAATAAGAATTATATTAACAAATAAGGGTTTCTTCTAAGTCTCATGCTGATGGCGATTACGAAAAGTTACAGATATTACTCTAACCGGATGGTGCATTAATAATATATGGTTGTGAGCCTTCTTAATTAAATAACAAAGTTTAGCTGATACAGACTGCATTTGAATCATAACTCCATTAAAAGTCAAAATCGAACACGTAAACTCAAGCCGAAAGAGAATTAAATTTGAAACCCTAACCGAATTTTAAAATGTGGCTTGGAAAACAATAAGGGCTGGAACATTAGAACCTGGAAATCTAATAAAACTTGTAGCAGGTGGTCCTTTGAAAGCCAGAAGGGATAGCTCACTTGATATTAACAAATAAATCCTACCATTAATTCAGTAAATAAACCTAGAGAAAAGGTTTTAGGAAAGGAAAATAGAAGGAGACCGATAACTTATTTTACAGTTGAGGCGGTGGGAGAACACTAAATAAATCCAAAAGTCTCTGCAGTGATTAAGAAGTTAGCAATTCAATTCTTGAGAAATTAAAGAATCTTGTCGTGGGTACGGTGAAATGAACTAAAATAAGTAAGTTAAAAGTTATCAAAATACCAATTGGATTATTGTGGGTAAATCATATCCGGTGACTATTGTATAGCTGCCAATAATTGTATTTTGTTTGATAGATTGCGGATGGTGATAATGATGGAAAGCTTCGATTGGTTTATAAATTTAGATTGAAGTGCATATTATTTAGAACTGAAGATAAATTCTTCTCGGAGGACTTAGTAGGGTTTTTCAAGCCATTTTCCAAAATCGCATTATAAACACGGCAGCTAGAAGGCTTGTTTTTTTTGCTGGGTTCTTTAATAGTTATTAGGATATTGGAAAACTGAAATCTTTCAAACAAGTAAAAATATTGTGAAATCCATAAACATCTAATGGCATTTGTATTTTCCAAGGCCAAACTGATTCAAAGGAATCTTTAGATGAATTCCGTGTGACATGAGCAGGTGTGTAAACAGAACACAACTAGAATAAAAATAACAAAATTTTGCAACAATGTGGAAACATATATTGCATGAATAATCTGTTTAAATCTTAAACATTTATGTTACGATGAGGAGAGGATTGAAAACAAACAGCAGGGGCGCCAACATCACCGATCAGTGCCAGAAATTTGCGCTGGTTTCAGAAACTTCATGCAGTATTCATTGTGTTCTTCGGAAAAATTCAATATATTCACAATTTTGGCTGTGTCACAGAATGAAAGAAAGAACCAAATTAAGAATGAAAAACCAGTAATTCACAGAGTCCAGCAATGAATTATAAGCATATGCATTGTATGTGTTGACACTCTTCATCTTGCCGTGCTCGAATGCCACAGCCATCAGCAATAAGAGAACAACAGATTGACTTGTATCTGTATCTCCGAATACATTTGAGACTAGCATACAGAAATCTTTTCTTCACCCCTGTGCGAATTCCACAACCGTCAGCCAGAAGAGAACAAGAAAACAAGAAGAGAACAATAGCGAAGAAAATTTATGGATTACTTCTATAACTTATTAATAACTGTATTTAATCTAAAGGTAGAAATTCTTTGAATCATCTAACATTAAAATTGGTGGTTCATAATTGTACATCTCGCAATTTAGGAAAGTTGTTTTCAAATAATAACACTTTACAGCGTAAATATGCTTTGGCCTACTGTTGATATACTCAAAAAACTTGTTGATATGCTTTGGCCTACTGTTGATATACTCAAAAGTCTGGAAACTCTGTCTCCTGTCAATTTTTTTTACTTCTCTGTGTTTAGGAGGAGAGCCTATTCTCTTCACTTGGAATTCTCAAAATTTCAACATGGTATCGGAGCCAGTCTAGGCTCTTTGAAGATTTCAAAGAAGCTGAAGAAGAAAACCGATTGCAACGTGTTTCTCCAGCAGCGTGAAAAGCTCAACAGAGGTCAAAGTTCAGGTATTTCTCAAAGATAATAGTGCTGATCTGTATTTAAAGAAAAGGAGTTTGTTCTTTCAGTAAAGGAAAGACATTTTGTTTAAAGTCTGAGTTCAGTTTAAGAAGTAATGGCTAGACCAAGCACTGGTATGAGTCTTGGAAGTGTTCAGCTTCCACAGTTTAATGGAAAGAACTATGATTATTGGGCCATTACCATGAGAGCCCTGTTTGTCTCACAAGACTTGTGGGAACTAGTAGAAGATGGTTTCACAGAACCAGATGATGAGAAGGCTTTTAATGCCTTAACTCAAGCAGAGAAAGATGTATTGAAGAATAATAGGAAGAAGGATTCCAAAGCTCTCTTCTGTTTGTATCAAGCTGTAAATGAGAGTGTGTTTCCAAGGATAGCAGCAGCTAAGAAATCCAAGGAGGCATGGGAAACTCTGAAAGTAGCCTATCAAGGTATGGAGAAAGTTAAAACAACAAAACTTCAATTGCTGATAAGAGATTTTGAAACTCTTTGCATGAAAGAGTCAAACAGTGTTGACACATTTTTCACACATGTGATTGGGATTGTCAATCAGATAAGATCCCATGGAGAAACTCTTGAAGATAGAAGGATTGTGGAAAAAATTTTGAGATGCTTACCCTCAAAGTTTGATGTTATTGTAACCACCATAGAAGAGACCAAAGATCTCTCACAGTTCACAGTGGATGAACTTCATGCCTTGCTGATAACTCATGAACAAAGATTGAGCAGAGATGAACACTCATCTCTTGAGCACGCCTTCAAGACCCAGATGCCTTCAGGAAGAGGAAGAGGTCAAAGAAAAGGAAGAGGAAGAGGCAAAAGCCAGAATAGAGGTGGAAGGGACAGCTCTTCACATTCACATGGAAGGAGCAACAGTCAAAGCCAGAGCCATGGCCAATGCAACAACCAGCAAGGTGGACATCAACACCAACATGCTCAAGGACAAAGGTATGACAAAACCAATGTCCAGTGTCATTATTGCAAGAAATATGGGCACTATGCCAATGAATGTAGAAAGAAGCAAAATGACATGAAGAATAGGCAGAATGCTAATGTAGCAAAAGAGGAAAAGAACCCAAGTACTGTGCTGTTAGCTTGTAATGTAGCACAAGATAAAGAAGATGATGTTTGGTTCTTAGATTCTGGATGTAGTAATCACATGACTGGCAACAGAGCAATGTTTGCCAATCTTTATGAAGAAGTTAAATCTGAAGTGACCACAGGGACTGATACTAAAATCTCTGTCAAAGGGAAAGGCAGAGTAATTATTTGTGCAAAGAATGGGGAGAAAAAATTTGTTCCTGATGTGTATTATGTTCCAGGTCTGAAATGTAATCTTTTGAGCGTTGGGAAGCTCATAAACAAAGGTTACAATGTTATATTCAAAGATGATGTGTGCACCATAAAAGATATTCCTCCAAGTAAGAAAATTATTGCTGAAATACAAATGACCAACAATAGAATGTTTCCGCTCAAGCTCAACATTGACTTGAAAGGAAAAGGAAAGAATGTAGTAGCTGTAACTCAAGAAGCCTTCCAGAAGGAAGAGAAAGATGAAAATTGGTTATGGCATCTGAGATTTGGACATCTAAATTTCGGAGGCTTGAATTTGCTGCACATAAAAGGAATGGTAAGAGGTTTACCACTGATAGAGAAGCCTGACAGCCTATGTGAAGGCTGCATCTTGGGAAAGCAACACAGAGAAAATTTTCCTTCAGGGAAAAGCATAAGGGCGAAAGCACCTTTGGAGATAATCCACTCAGATTTATGTGGGCCGATGCAAACAGCATCTGTTTCGAGCAGCAATTACATGCTGACTTTCATTGATGATTTCACACGAAAAGTGTGGGTTTATTTCTTAAAATAAGATTGAAGTCTTTCAAAAATTTCGTCAATTTAAAGCTCTTGTAGAAAAACAGAGCGGACTGCACATTAAAGTCCTCAGAACAGATAGAGGAGGAGAATATATCTCAAAATAATTTCTGCGTTTTTGCAGAGAGAGTGGCATACACAAGCAATTTACCACCAGGTACACGCTGCAACAGAATGGAGTGGCTGAAAGGAAGAATCGAACCATAATGGAGATGGTGAGAAGTATGCTAAGGGCGAAACACTTACCGAATGAGTATTGGGCAGAAGCAGCAAACTGTGCTGTATATATTTTGAATAGATGCCCTACAAAAGCAGTGATGAACAAAGTTCCAGAAGAAGCGTGGAGTGGCAGAAAATAGGGAGTCACCCACATGAGAGTTTTTGGGTGTGTAGCATATGCACACATTCCAGACAAATTGAGAAAGAAGTTGGATAGTAAGGGGGAGAAGTGCATTTTCCTCGGATATTGTGAAGATTCCAAGGGATACAGACTGTATAACCCATCCACAAAGAAGTTTGTAATTAGCAGAGATGTGCAATTCATCGAAGAGGAAGCGTGGGATGGAAGCATTGAGAAAACAGTCAATGTCAAAAATTGTTTATCTCATGATGAAGATGATGTAGATGTGGTTGATATTAATAACCCATCCATTGCACAACCTCCAGCAGCGCAAGGCCAGCAAGGGACGCCTCAAGCGGCAGTAAGAACACCCTTGAGAAGAATCGGCAGTGGTTCACCACGTACACCACAAGGAGCAGAATCGAGTGCTTCATCAAGCACGGCTACACCAAGTGAAAGAGGAACAAGAGTCAGAAGCCTTAGAGAAATTTATGAGCAAGGAGAAGCAGATGAAGGTATGAATTCCTTATTTGCTTTGTATTGTCAAGTTGATGATCCTATTCATTTTGAAGATGCTATTAAAGATAGAAAATGGATAGAAGTTATGGATGAAGAAATTAAAGCCATAGAGAAGAACAAAACATGGGAGTTGGTTGATCTCCCAGAAGGTAAAGAAGTCATTGGAGTTAAATGGGTATACAAGACCAAAAGCAATGCTGAAGGAAAAATAGAAAGACACAAGGCTAGACTTGTTGTCAAAGGATATAAGCAGAAGCAAGGGATTGATTATGAAGAAACTTTTGCACCAGTTGCAAGAATGGAGATGGTAAGAGTAGTGATGTCCATAGCAGCACAAAATAAATGGAAAGTATATCAAATGGATGTAAAATCCGCATTTTTAAATGGAGTTTTAATGGAAGAGGTATATGTGGAACAACCTTTGGGATATGAGAAGAAAGGCCAAGAGCATAAGGTCTGTAAATTGAAGAAAGCTCTTTATGGGCTAAAACAAGCACCAAGAGCATGGTACAGCAGAATAGATTCTTATCTATTGGAGAATGGATTTGAAAAGTGTGAGGGAGAACCCACCCTCTACATCAAAGAAAATGATGGTAAGTTATTGATTGTTGTCTTATATGTTGATGATTTAATTTTTACAGGTAATGATGATTACCTTGCTGAAAATTTTAAAACAGTCATGAAAGATGAATTTGAAATGACTGACATGGGTTTATTAAGATACTTCTTGGGAATAGAAGTGGAGCAAGGTGAAAAAGGAATTTTTATTTCTCAAGCAAAGTATGTGAATCAAGTTCTAGAAATATTTAACATGCAAGAGTGCAAAGCAGCAATCACTCCCACAGTAATGGGATTAAAACTCAGCAGAGAGGACAACAACAAGGATGTCGATCCAAGTTTATATAAAAGCATAGTTGGCAGCCTCATGTATTTGACTGCAACTAGGCCAGATATTATGCATGCTGTTAGTTTAATTTCCAGATTTATGGAAAAGCCAAAAGAAGCACATTGGCAAGCAGCAAAGAGAATTCTGAGGTATGTGAAAGGAACAAAAGGATTTGGTATTTTATATACAGCTTCAGAAAATTCAGAATTAGTTGGATACACTGACAGTGATTGGGCTGGAAGTGTAGATGATCGGAAGAGCACTTCCGGTTATATTTTTCATATGGGTTCAGGAGCCATTTCATGGGCTTCCAAGAAACAACCTATTGTAGCATTTTCTATAGCAGAGGCAGAATATGTGGCAGCTACAGCAGCAGCGTGTCAAGCAATTTGGATGAGAAGGATGTTGAGAAATTTGTGCCAAGAACAGGTAAAGGGCACTGTGATTTATTGTGACAATAGCTTAGCTATTGCATTGTCAAAGAATTATGTGTTTCATAAAGGAACAAAGCACATAGACACAAAGTATCATTATATCAGAGAATTGGTGAATAATGGTGAAGTTGTTTTACAGCATTGTAAAACAGAGGAGCAATATGCAGATATTTTAACTAAACCATTGGGACAGAAGACCTTTGAATTTTTAAGAAAATGCCTGGGTATGATGGATAACCCAACAGCTGACTTTAAGGGGGAGTGTTGAAATATTAAAGTCACCTACCATGCCTTTGGGCAGGAAGAAAACGAGTACACAGAGGCAGCAGAATTTTGAGTGCACAACACTCTGCATTGAAGAAGAATGGAGAAGAATTTACTCCTGATGGGCCGCATCCACGGATTGCAGAAGAATTAACTCAGTGATGGGCAGATCCGTTGTTGTCTACGGAAGAACAGAGATTAGCTTTACGGAGGGGCAGATTGAGTTAAGACAGTCATTTCGGGCTTTAAAGCCCTCAACAACCAAAGTTATTTTTTGAAGCAGTGTCTTGTTGATGAAGAGGATGAGATGCGATGTGATCTAATCACAATCGCAAATCATGGTTCATATAAGTTTTATAACTCAAATGTCTTGCAGATGTGAAGTCGCGATGCGATGCGATTCAATCGCAAATCGCAATCGCAATATAAATGATCCGAAGATCTAAGTGTCTTGTTGATATGGCAGAGTCCCGCAACGGAACGACTGTATATAAAATATACAACCGAAACATATATAAATCGCCCTCCCATATAGCAGAGGCCCGTGGGTCCACTTGACCACATGGCGACACCTGAATGGAATCGCTTGGTTTTGTTGGAACACCTAATTCTCCATGGGTAGGTGTGGAATATGAAAAGTCACAATGGAGTCCAAGTGACCTTGGAATGTGAAACCAAGAGTCACACCATTGTACTATAAATGTACATCTTTGTATAATGGAAAATAAGGAAGTCTCACGCTTATCTTTCATTGTGTGTTTGAGTCTCTTTTGTGTGTGCTCATCCTCCTCATACACCATGTGTGTCCTTCAACATGGTGTTTAACATGGTATCAGAGCTGAGACGTCCATAACCAGCTCCACATTGAGTGAGCCATTTGTGTTTATGGCCTGTACATATCTGCAAAAATTCTTGACATTTTTGCAGCATTTAGAGTTTCTGCAGCAGACATTTTGCAGCATTCCGGAATTTGTTTTGAAGAGGAGCAGCATTTAAAATCGCAGCATTCAGAAATTGGCAGCATTGGTTTTGAAGAAAGGCAGCACTGCCCATCTGAAGGTTGATTTCTTCCTTCAATTTCTGCCCATTAAATTCTGTTTTGGAGAGCTGTTGGAAAATTTGTTTAAATTGGGATTTCTGAAGAAGTCTATGAATTTTTAGTGGAAAATATTTCTGAGCATTTTTAAATTCTGCATTTTTGAGCTGCTGAGAGGGTTTTTTGAAGATAAATTCTGAGTTTTTATACTGCTGGAAATATTTTTCTGCTATTGGGCTATTAGAAAAATCTCTGGGTTTTATTAGCAAGTTCTACAAATTGCTTTTGTGTTTCAATGCTGAAAATTTTCACTGTTCTGCAATTTCTGCAAGCTTTACTCCTCTCTGCTGTATTAAAAATAAATAAATAAATACTCTGCTACCCTCACTTCTCTCAACGCCCTGTGCTATCTCATACCCCTTACCCACGGCCTGCACTCATCTCAACAAACAGCGTTCACACTCCTCAACACACTGCTCTCCCTTCTCACTATTCCGCCTTACGCTCACGGCTCCTCCCCCTTATCACAACCCTCTCTACTCTCACACGGCCCCCTTCCGCACCTGCAAACCCTCCCCTCTCCATACCCACGACACCCATCTCAACACTCTCCACGGCCCTCCTCTACTCGCCTCCCTCACACCCATCGCTCCCCCTCCCATACATTTAAAATTCGACTTTTAAATTTACACCCCCTTCCCATTCCATATAATTCAACTTTTAAATTTACACCCCCTTTTAAATTTATTTCCCCTCTCACATTTATAATAACCCCCCCCTTTTCATTACATTTCCCCTCCACTACTTTTTAAATTCGACTTTTTTAATTCCCCCATATTCCCATTAATATATTTTTTAATTAAAAAAAATAATAATAAGTCCTCCACTAATAATCCCTTCCCTTCATATAATAAGTCCTCCATTTTTTAATACCCCCCACCATTAATAAAACCCCACCATTTTTAATAACTCCCACATTTTTAATTATTTCCATCTCAATTAATTTCCTTTCTTTTTAAAATTTCCTCTCTTTTAATTAATCCCCTTCTCCTCCATTTCTTATTATTCCTATTTTTTTAATTAATTTTTAATTAATTAAAAAAAAAAAAAACAGCAGAGAGAGAGAGGAAAAAGAGATATGAACAGCTGAAATGAAGCAAATGGCATATGAAAAGCAGATAGATTGAATACATTGCAGATTTGCATTTTGTGATTTGTGGCATTGAAGGGTGATTTTTTTGAAGAATTTCACATTTGAAGACAAGTTTTTCATCATTTAAAACAACTATTTGAAGAAGAGAAATCAGCTGCCCCAAGGCTTCTTGCACATTGCTTTTGTTGCACATTTTTGCAGAAATATTGTATTGACATCATACTGCTTCTTCATTCATAATCAGTATTTGAGTTGTTGGATTGTTGATTGCCCTCCATCATTTGAGGAGCAGCTTTTGTACTTTGAGATTTCCATAGTTGGAAATTATTTTGAGTCATTTGTATTGCTTGTTGCATCACATTGTAAACAGGTGCATTTTCGGTTGTAGCCGACACCCTTTCTTTTTTGAGCCTAAGTTGTTGAAAATGGCCAAAATCAATGAGGCATTAATGTTGTTGAATGACCTCATTCATTCAAATGTTGATGATATGATAAAAATGAGCAAGGATGCTCTTTGTAACATTCAAAGTTGTTTGCAAGATGCACATGAAAAGATCGAGTTTTTGCAGTTGGAATCTCAGCTTCAGCGAGATGAACTTTAGCAAAAGAGTCACCATTATGAACCTGTTCCTGTTCAGAACATTGAGAAGGACTCCCATCAACAGCAATTCGTTAAAGTTGAAGTCGATTCCCATTCAGTTCCTTGCACAAGAACACATTTACATGTAGATGCAGCCACTCAACCTGCACTTCTCAAGCCCATCATCAGACCTTGGGAAGAGCTTGTCCACAACAAGCACAGAACTGGTCTTGGATATGACAAGGATGCGACCTTTCATATTCCAGACTACACAAAGCCTATCATATTTCAGAGTGCCGGATTTCTATATGACAGTTCACCTGCAGCTGTTCCAGATCTTGCTCCACAACAACAACATCATATTGAGAAATGCCAACACTGTGATCGAGTTGGCCATATGAAAGATCATTGTTTTGATCTTCATCCATGCAAACACTGTGGTTGGCACACCCATTCTTCAGACAGATGCTTCGGAAACAAGCCTCCTGCAAGAACCAAGATTCATCTTGGATGGATCGCTTCTTGGCAATGGGCATCAGCAGCCAAGAAGATGTTTACGACACATGTTAGAACTTGTTCACGCATATTGAACAAACTTGCAGTTGATTTTTCGCCATCATCTCACCTTGTGCCTGACAGGGGGGAAAATGGTGGTCATGTAAAAGCTTCGATGACAGATCAAGCGAGCCTGAGCCACAATCTCTCATTCCAGATTCAGAGTTGCAGCTAGAGTTCAAGCGAGCCTGAGCCACAATTCGTCATTCCAGAGTCAGAGATGTAGCCAGAGACACGGATGCCCATGAGCATACCTTCGGTTGGTGGATAACCTAAAACCATCATCTTTGGTTTGTGGATAACCTAAAACCATCATTTTCGGTTGGTGGATAACCTAAAACCATCATCTTTGGTTGGTGGAAAACCTAAAACCACCACAGGTCGTAGACCTCCCTTATTTTAGGTCGAAGGTCTCTCTTTTTTATGAGGGACAATTCCTCTAGCAGAAGCCTTCAGCTTCTTGCCAGTTTTGGAAGAGTTCCGGGAACTGCAACATGTATTGCGTTCCAGTGTTTGTGCTCATCCTAAAACCACCTCTTTTTCCAACATTTCAGAGAGTTGATTCAGCCCAAGTGCTGCCATGTATACTTTGCAGATTTGTATTACAACTCTTTTCTTGGACTCACACATACCCCTTCGGATTAAGGGGGATGTTGGAACACCTAATCCTACATGGGTAGGTGTGGAATGCGAAAAGTCACAATGGAGTCCAAGTGACCTTGGAATATGAAACCAAGAGTCACACCATTGTACTATAAATGTACATCTTTGTATAATGGAAAATAAGAAAGCCTCACGCTTATCCTTCATTGTGTTGAGTCTCTTGTGTGTGTGCTCATCCTCCTCATACACCATGTGTGTCCTTCAACATGGTGTTTAACAGGTTTCAATCGCAAGACTCAATCGGAGGGAATATGTTATGACTCCCGATTGAAGTCCCGGACCCGATTGTATTATTCACCACATTTTATGCGCCAATCGCATCCGATTGTTCAATCGCAATCGGAGTTTTGTTGTTTGGTCGTGCGATTGGAGTGGCGGACCCGATGATTTTATATGCCACAGTTGAATGGGCAATCGCATCCGGTTGTCCAATTGCAATCAGAAACTCTTGAGTGTTGGGCCCGATTGCACCGTTGAAATTGGCGGACCCAATTGAGTTATATGCCAAGTTTTATATCGGACCATCGCGTCCGTTGTAATTGCAATCAGAACTTTCGGTTGATCGCACGCCTTTGTAATATGCTGCGATTGGAGTGGCGGACCCGATCCAGGTATAGGCTGGGGTTTATATTTTCCAATCGCATCCGCTTTCGAATCACAATCGGAATTTTTGATTGTGCGCTTGTTTGTTTAAAGCGTGGACCCGATTGTAATATACATTGCATTTAAATGTTTGATCGCGCGTTCCAGCACATTATAGTGGGACCCGATAATTTCATATTGACTTTGTTTTAAGTCTTATATAGTTTTGTTGTAATATTTTTTTATATATGGCATATATAAAAAGCCAAAAGGCTCGAGAGCCTGTGGTAAGGTTATTTTTTTTTGCATTGTTCTCACACAGCAGCACGGAAAGAAAAAAAACACACAACAGTGTGTTGACTGTTTGAAGACAGAGTATTGTTTTTTGAGAGAGACAGAGAGTTCTGTGCACTGCGTCTGTAGCAGTCACCATTGTTGTTATCCCTCTCTGAAGAGGAAGAATTTGTAACAGTTTTGAAAGAAACAAAAGTTGTTTTAAAAGTCTGGAAACTCTGTCTCCTGTCAATTTTTTTTACTTCTCTGTGTTTAGGAGGAGAGCCTATTCTCTTCACTTGGAATTCTCAAAATTCCAACAGTGCTTACTCCCAAGGTTTTTAGCATTGAGTGTATAACATATATATATTTTTACAACTTTTTAAAAGTTTCAATTATTATCTTCTTACATTTATATATAAAACCCTTATATATATAATTCCAAGTAAATTATTTATCATAGATTTCATTAAAAAAAAAAAATTTGATGTGTATAATATAATGTATTATTTTTTATTATTTAAATTGTATTTTTGAATTATAAATAAAGTATATATAAAATTAAATAAAAATTTTAATTATAGTTTTTTTTTTCTATATATAAATACATATTGAATTGATACTCACAAAAATTAGTTAACATATATCTTCAAATAGTTTATTTAAATTTTTTGTCAAATTTTTTTTGAAAAATATAAGATTTAAACATACAATTGACACATTTTTTTACTTTCAATTACTTTACAACGTATTCAAATTATTTTTTTTCAATTATAGCTGACACTATTTTTCTATTTAGAACATAATTTTTATTTTTATTTTTTATTTTAAACATGCATCTGATAGAAAAACTTACACATTATTTAAATCTCTTGTTAAACATATGATTCACACAATTCTTTTTTATTTCCAATTACTTTACAACTTATTCATTTTTTTTTTAATTATAATCAACATTATTTTATATTTAAAACATAATTTTTTATTTTTATTTTTTATTTTAAAAATACACCACACAGATGAAAAACTTACACATCCGTTCCTACTAGACTAGACTCCAGAATGAGCCTCTCTCGACTCAAAAACCTTTTGTATTGTGATATATAATAAATAAGGTTATCACACTTTTATTTTCCATAAATAATGATACTTATAATAACTATACTTACATGATTAAGTAATTCGTATTTATGTAATAGAAGGTTAATTCTATTTAACATCATTATAATTATTACTTAAATTATATTATTTATATTCTTTAAATTATATTATTTGTAAAATAAATTTGAGTTAATTAAAAGATAAAATTCACAAGTCCATAATATTTTGGATAATACTTCACATAACATACTTTGCCAAATTACCCAACAATAAATCCTGTACTTATCATACTCATACATTGGTTGTAATTGTTCTTTATGATTATATCATTAAACACATTGTTTTTTACTTAGCATGTATTCCTTTTAAGACGTGAAATCTCTTTTTTCGGAAAAGGTTGACAATGTGAACCTTTTGGATTATACCATCATTATCGAATTCAAGTGGGTTACGGAATGTTAAGGTTTTTTTTTCTCTCGGTATTTTTTATAAATGGTGTGCATAGTCTTTATACATAGTAATGGTTTTCTTTTTTTCCATGGCACCATGTGATGAGGGCCCTTGGTTGGGTTAGAGTTACAATAAGGATTTTTTTGGGAAGATGTTGAGTTTGGAATTAATAAGTTTGTTAATGGGAAAAATAAAGATATTGAAAGATACCAAGATGAGATTTTTAAAATAGGAAGATATATCTCTATTCCTCATTTTTACAAGCTTCTTAATTTGACTGTAAAATATGGTTTCACTAGATTTGGACGCAAAGTCTTATTGTGACTATCTTTAAAAATGGGGACAAAAGCGTTCCTTCTAACTACAAGACCATTATGATTAGCCACATCTTGGCCAAGCTTTATGGGCTCATTTTGGAAAAGAATCTTAGCCTTTGACTTGAAAGCCAAGGAAAAAAGGCTAAAGGACAAGCTGGTTTTAGGATACATCACTTGATTAACAACCATCTTGTCACTCTCAGAATCATTGCAAAGGAATGTCGCAATAGTAAAGTTGGACTCTTATGTTGTTTTGTGGAATTTAGAAAATATTTCGACACTATTCCTCAAGATAAGATTTGGGAGAGACTTGAAGAGATGATGGTCCCTCCTAAGTTGAGGATTGTTGTGGTCTCTCTCTATGAGAGTGTCACTGCCAAGCTTAAGACGAACAAAGGGTGGTCTAAATACATTAAATGCAATATCATAGTTAAGAAAGGGTGTGCCCTATACCCTACCCTTTTCGGCATATACTGAGATAAGATAGAGGAGGGTCTGGAAATTATGGGATGCAAGGGCACCGAGCTTGCTGGTGTACTCATTACTCTTCTCCTTTATGTTGATGATAGCGTTCTTGCAAAAATCCATGATGAACTAGACAAGAAAATTTAGAATCTTCATCTCTACTACTCTAAGATGGGTATGAAAATTAATAGCGACAAGAATAAAGTCATGATAATTAAATCCAAAAAGATCACCCATGGTAGTTTCGTTTATAATAACCAGTTCTTAGAGAGGGTTTATTCTTATAAATATTTGGGTATTAACTTTTCTCATCAACCCAAATGGAATTATTAGACTGATAAAAGGATTATTGGAGGCTTGAAATCTTATTATGATCTTGAAAAGAATTGTAAGTTAGTATACCTTTACATTTGGAGTAAAAAGAGGTTCCTCTTTGGGATGCTCGTCACCCTTGTTGTCTTATATGGATGTGAAGTTTGGGGTTGTAGTATATCTAGAGAGTCATGGAGGAAGGTTGACATTATTCAAAAGAAATTCATAACCTACAACCTAAAGATCAAGGGAAATACTCCCTATCATATCCTCTTGACTGAATCTAGTCCGTCCCCCATTTAAAGTATAACTGTGTTTAGATATTTGATGTATACGAAGAAGCTTTATAGCCTTGAATCCAAAAGGCTCCCAATATTTCTTTTAACTTTAGTAAAAACTCCCACCTTTGCCTCAAGTGCGGGTGGCATAAAGATGCCCAGTCTTGGCTTAGACATTGGGGAATTAAGGAGGAGCTCAATATGGGAAGCAAATATAGTGTCAAAAATACTATTACCTCTAAGTTTAAGGATAATTTGTGGGAGGATAAGGAGCTGGAGGAAAAATGAAGCTAAGATACTATAAGGAGCCGATTAACCCCACCCTTGATAACCAAAATTACCTCTCTGTGTTGACCAACACTAAGAAAAAAATGAACATAGCTAGGATAATAACTAATTCTCGTAAGCTTCGAAGTTAGACCCAGTGGTGGTCTATTCCAAAGACTCCTTAGAACAATTAAATATGTTAGATTTGCGATACTAAGTAGGTGGAATATGAAAAACACTTCATTTTAGACTTCCCAACTCTTACTCACATCCACTCTCAATTCCATAACATATGCCACATTTCCAATTTTCTTGACTTATTAAGCCAACCCACCTATAGTGATCTTGGAGTGTTTCTTTCACTTGTCTTTGATCATAGAAACAAGATTTTGAAGAATCTCACTTAGATTCTTTTTCTTTTTATTTTCTTGAGGGCCAATAGGCCACATCGGTCTTAGTGGACATTAATCATCATCATCATCTTCATCATATATACATGAATTATTATGTTAGTTTTAATTATTTAAAAATAAATAAAAAACCACATCCTTCAATTAGGACAGGATGATCCTAGGGAATTGGAGTGGATTGTAGGGAATGTCAGAGGAAGTATATTTAAATAGGGTATAATTTTTTGTAGTGGGAGAGGATATTTTCATTTTCTATGATGTAAATGTATGTAATGAGAAAGTAAAAATAAATGAGTGGGAAGTAATACATGAAAAAAATTGTATACTAGTCTAGATCCATTTTAATTTTGGATTTACGAGAGGGATCAAATCTCTTTTTATTCCAAAATAGGTTTACATCTCAAGAGATTTGATATCTCTCGGCACTTGGTAGATGGAGAGTTAAGATTAATTTTATTAAATGTCAAGAGGGATCAAATATCTTTTTACTCCAAAATAGGTTTACATCTCAAGAGATTTTATCTCTCTAAGAACTTGGTAGATCCAGAGTTAAGATGTATTTTATTTAATTATAATTATTAATTTTACTTTTTATTTTATTTACTTTATAATTTTATTTTTATTTTTATTTCATGTAATTTGACTAATTCAAAATATTTTAATTAATAATTCTTATTATTAACTTTGTTGGTTTATTTTTATATAATTTCACCGAGTCAAAAAAATTTACATAACATAAGACAACATGACATGACAAGACAAAATTTCTTCTATACTAAACTGAAAAACACTAAAGTGAAATTATAAATACAATTTTATATAAAAAAAGTATTATAAATAAATAATATTTTTATTATAATTAATAAAATTCATGAAAACATTATTCAATAAATAATATTAAACTAAATTAAATTTATTTATTATTATAATTGTTTGTGAAATATGTTAATAAAAGCTATAATATCTATGGATGTGTGCAATCATAACGGAAAATTTAATAAATGATCTCTCAACTTAGAGCTGACTTTGACAAGTTTATGTTAGTTAGTGCAATTTATTTGATTAATTTAATTATATCAAATTTGAAATATTGAAAAGAATCATAACTTTACCATAGCATTGTTGATTTTGAATGATTTTTTTTTTGCATGGTGGTGTAGTTTTGAATTTTTGTGGTAGTTGAGAAGAGTTAGTATTCTTCAAATTAGATGCAATCTTCGTGTGATTTTTTTGATTTAAATGTCTCTAAATTGTAATAATTCTTAAAGAATTTTATTAACTCAAATATCCTTAAACCATAATTTCTTAAACGATGAATTAATTTCCCAAGCCAAAAACACAATAGAAAAATAAATAAATAACTACTAATATCATAATTTAAATTAAATTAACTTATCACAATACTTACCTATATAAACCTACTAGAAAACAAAAAATAATAATTATTACATTACTTAAAAGAAAAAAAATGATTATATGTGAACAATGTAATATCATTTTATATCCATCACAATAATAATTTATATTAACCAAATAATAAAAAATCATGTATTTTTTAAATTCAATAACTCATTTTATAAAAAACTTTTAAAATAATATTAATATGATAAATGATGTTACGAACTAATTTTAGTTATATCAGTTAGGAATCTTTCCTAGTGAAGCATCTTTACATTTTGGCTTATAATTTGGGTATTGGTAAGGATGTTATATTTTTGTTTGAGAATTTTGTTACATTTAAAATATCAATTTGAATTTGTAAACTTATGAAGTCTAATGAAACTGATGTGTAGAAATTAATTTCTAATTTATTTATTGAAAATAATTTTGCAAACTATATAATTTTTTATTCTTGCAAGCAAGCCATAATTATTTATATTATTAGAAATTTACATAAAGTATATGCATGGAAAATCTTGAGTGGATTATGTCTAGGATGAGATGTCGACTTCAAAAAATCTTCTTTTCATGAAGCAAAAATAAGGGAGACCATTTTGTCATGGGAGGGAAACCAGATGCTCTCCATGAGAGTTTTGAGACCAATTTAAAATAATATAGAGCCAAAGAAAAAAAACATAGGTAAAAAAATTTCATGGAAGCATGGAAGAAATAAAGGATAGTGAGCCTATCCTAGGCATAGTTAACAAGATCGATCAAGTTGGGATGGGGCATGGTCCTACTGGGTCTAGTTGCGCTAATCTTAATCACTTTTAGCTTTGTCCTTCTTGGCCTTGTCATGCCACTCCTAGTCCTACTGGTCAAGATAATGGAAAGGGAGGTTGTATCCTGCAGGTAGCTATAAAAGGTGCTCCAACTCAACAACCATAGTCCCATTATAGGTTTATTCCTCCTTCCGAGAGGTTTTTCCATTGGTTGTGTGCACAACAACTGTTTGGTTGTGTGCACACCAACTCTTTGGCTAGCCAAATGTTGCTCTTGTACTTCGTGGTGTGAAGAGCCATAACTGCCAGAAAGCTTTTTCTTCTTTTTCTAAGTCCAAAATTGGAAGGATGGGCTCCATGATGAGATTATTTGGAAGCTTTATAGAATTTAGGTAGATTGGAGGAAGTCGAAAAAGGGGGAGGAGGGAAAGGGATCCCTAGAGCTAGGGATATATTTCATAGAGAATGAGGGGGAGGAGGAAGGAAAGGGATCCCTAGAGCTAGGGATATATTTCATAGAGTTGTGTGAGTGTGAATTGAATATGTATCTATTTCAAAAAAATTGATTTTCGACCCCCTTCCAAACTTCCTCTTGGTCTTGGAGATGGTGGCCTAGAAATTTTATAACGACCTAATAGCCATTACCAATATTTTTATGTTCCTATGCCTCTTTGGATGCGACTAAGCGAAGATTCTGCAGAAGAAATTTCTTCGTCAAATTTCTCTTCTCCTTTTCTATGCCATCGAGAGAGATTCTAGCACTCAGATCCTTTGCCACTCGGATCATGATGTTAAAACATGAAAATTCACTGCCCTTCCAAACCCATAGAGGTCAATCACTTACAGAGTGGGATGAATACAAGAATTAATTTCCTATTGAGATCTAATGAATACGAGAATGAATCGCTCATTTCCTTTCTATAATAAATAAAACTAGTTGCATGCTCAGGGAAAAGTCACCACCCAATCTCCTCATAAAAAATTTATGTTGTGTTGGCATGACAAGTCTTCCATTCCTTGTAGATTTGAGGAAATATAGATTTGTGTTACAAACTATATGACATTAAGTAACAAAACATAATTTAAAAAGTAAATAAATGGGGTCATAATAGTACTAATTCTATTTTTTTTTAAACCATAAGCTTGTGAAGGTTTCTTGTCTTATAGAATCATTCTAATCAGTAATTAAATTATTCATAAGTTTTCTAATCAAGTCAAACAATTATTTAAACAAATTAACATTTAATGCCTATATCCTTTAATGTGCATTCAACGCAATTTGTAAACAATAGGAAACTAAAGGAATTAAAATAACACACACTCATTCAATTGGAAAAAAGATCGGTTGCAAAGAAACTAGTCCCTTCCATGCCAAAGAGCGTGATTTTTTTCAACAAAAACTTGCCCAAGATCATGATTGTGTAGTGCTGAAGAGTAGCAAGGCCATGCCCAAAGAATACGCCATAAGCAAGCCCAAAGATGAAGCCAGAGCCGAGCCAGAAGCCAACCCAAATTGGGGCACTAGACATGGCATTTCCAAGATTGAAGAACATTGGTTTATGAATAATTTTTCCATCATTAATTCTATTAATTTCCTCAACATTTGTAGAACAAGGTGAAAAGTACAAATCAATAGTATTGGAATTTCCAACAATAGCATGGCAACAGTCAAATTCTATGCTAATTTGAACTCATGGATGGTATACTGATACTGGTCCCAAGTAATAAGGTTCTTGGTATAGTTCCATAAATTTCCATGTGAAAAGACAAGCATTCAAGGCTATCCAAAGTACGATGATCCAGATGCGCTTCCATTTCTAGTGGAAAATTCCTTGTAGCAGAGCCTCAAGCTGCGATATCTACATAAGATTGAAATAGAGATTCCAAGTTCATTGAAAGAATTTTCGTCGAGCTAACATCTACACAAACAATTTTAAATGGAGAAAAAAAGAAAACCAAGCAAAGAAAACAGACATAGCCACCCCAGAACAATTAGCATTCCTTTTTAATTCATTAAACTAAAAATGAAAGAGAGCCATCAAATATCTTCCATGAAAATTAAGCTAGGCAATATTGTAAGGCACACTAGCATTTTTCGGCACCCATAAAACCAAAGATAAGTAACTTAGTACCAACATGCCACTTGGCCAAGCCTTATAACCACATGAATGAACACGGGAAATTTGCAAAGTTTGAACCCTAACACATATAATAAAACCCTCAAGAAACAAGGAATTAAATTGTGAACTACAGGATTTTCATGTATTACACGTGCCGTCACCCAAGAAAACTAGATGGAGGATGGATAAAATTGGATGGAAAACACTTTTACTGAGCAGCTCAAGTATGCATCTCTAGTTATGCACCATAACCCATTGAGAAACTCGAGCATGCATCTCTGGTTATGCACCATACTTATACACCAGAACCATATTTTCCATACTAAGAATCCTCGAAGGAGGGTAAATATCCTCGCGAACTTCCATAGGCACAGTGACAGTGAATCGTTACAATGCCTCAGGGTTTGATTTTCTTGTGATGAAGCTATACTCTTTCGGCACGGTCATAGGTCACAATGAATCGTTACAGCACCTCAGGGTTTGATTTTTTTGTGATGAAGCTATACTCTGGCTACATAGGTAATCTCTCGCTCTTGAATCTGAATTTACAGACCATTATTTTATAAACCTGCCAATATATCAAATGTAATGGCTTGATGTATAGTCAAACTTTTACTCAATTCCTTGGGCTTCAAGCATTCACAATTTTATCTCAATATGTGTGGTTGTTTCGTTGCCATTTTACAGATACCTCATAATCCAGACCATAGCTCAAAAATAGATTAATGTTATTTTGAAGGTTTTCATAGCTAATTCGAGTAACGGTGCTCATAGCCTACACCAATTGATAAGAATAAGGCTCGAATCCAATCCTCTGTAACAGAACTATTTTTTTCAAAATACTTTCATCCAAAGACAAGCCAAAAAAAATAGGGTATCTCGTTAAAATCTTTACAATTTCCTTTTCTTTCAAGCTACATTTTCTAAGGTATTCAATTCTAGGCTTAAGTCTTTTTTCAATGCTTAAAGTTAGGATGAGAGGGTAAAAATTTATTATCCTCAGAGGATCCTCTTCACTCAACTTCAATGACCTACGATATTCAACACGCTTTTATAGGTGCTCAATACTATATACGAGTATCCCTGAAAAATGCCGAATCAATCTTCTAAAAAAATCCTCGTATTTAAGAAAATCCTGCAAAATATTAACTTTATGCATTAGGTCTCTCTCCACATTGAGAAAAATAAGGGTCGGATGCCGAACTACAATACAAAAAACCTCCTTGTCTTCCTCGAAACCATTCAAATATAACAAAACTTCATTGAGTTCTTCCAGACACTTTTTGCAGAAAGATTGAAGGCTCACCCTGTTCAATACCTTGCCAATTTCTGACTTCTGAACACCATGTTGTAAAAGAAGCATAATTTTATCTAGGGAATCAAGCAATAACTCAGAATCTGCTCTGAATAAAACTCTGTGAAACCTTTCCATATTAAATCCTTCAAAGGTTCCATTGATGAATTCGAAGGTTGGTTTGAGCTCTGTTGTGATAATTGATGGTATTTTCTTTAACAAATGGATAAGGTCAATCTCCCCGATTCCCAAATCCCGCAAAGCTTGAATCCTTTGGAGCAAGGAATAAGGATTTTGGTCTAGTAGAAATGGGTACTTCTAAATCAGAAATTTGATTTCTCTGTTCCCCATTCCAAGTCTTTCAAGGACTGACAAATGATCAGAACAGGGTTCCTACTGAACCCAATTCTCTTGGTTAGTCACTGAAATTTTTTGCATTTTATCTCATGAAAACTCATTCATGTCGTCAATTTTTTTCACCAATATGATGACAAAAAATGATAGAAAAATACTGATTTCATGCTTGTACTAGTTTATGGTTCCATTTGTAGAGGTTTGAAATAAAAATATAAGCTTGCAAATTTTGTAATGTATGAAGACATACCTACCAGTTCTCCTTTGTTGTTTTTTTCTTGTATAGGGATTTCATCGGATATTTCACACTCTATGGTCTTCTACGCTATGTTGGTAACTGCACTGCCAAGCCTGAATTAGGAAACCATGAGGATTGAAGAGTTTCCAGACAACTGTGGTTCTTGTCAATGGAGAGGGGTGCCGAAGCAAGAAGTTGAGGCTGCCGACACCCAAAAACCTGTAGAAACAAAGAACCAAGAAGACTCTCTTGAATTGAATCCCTCCTTCAGGGAAGAGAGGAATCCATCTCGTCATTATGGAACTGCCCCAATGTCTGCTGCTGAGTGTCGATGATTCTGGAGGTGCCCTCCTTGAGCGAAGAGAGGAAGCCATCGAGGAAGCCATCTGCTATTTGGATATATCTTATATCAAGAATCCAGCATCAACATTTCTTTCCAGCATCCAAAGAGATGTACATTGGTCAAGACACATTTTTTACATGCATAGCCATGTTGCTTTCATGCAGGTGGTAGCTAAATGAGTGATGAGCTGTTGATACTCCTCTTCCTGGTGGTTGGAGGAAGGAGGATGCTACTTCAGCGGATGTAGTGGATGCCACTATTTATCGACAATTGGTGGGGTCGCTTATGTATCTGGTCAATACACGACCCGAAATATGCTATGCAGTTAACCAGCTTTCACAAGCTATGGTTAAGCCTACCAAGCTCTTTTGGAAGGCGGGGAAGCATGTATTGAGACATCCCAGAGGCACATTGAGATATGGATTGTGGTACAGACAGTCGGATGAGGTGAAGTTGTGTGGCTTCATGGATACAGATTGGGAAGGGAGCCCAATGGACAGAAAGAGCACATCTGGAGGGATTTTCAGTATTAGGTCAACAACATTTTCTTGGTACAGTAGGAAGCAGAGATCCATGGCACTCAGTTCAGCAGAGGCTGAGTATATGGCAGCAATTTTGGCTGCATGTGAGGCTATATGGATGAGGAAGATCCTGGTCGAGTTGTTCGGTTCACACTTAGAGCATACCGTGATTTATTATGATAATCAGGGTTGCATCAAAATATCTGTTAATCCAGTATTTCATGATAGATCTAAACACATTGACATCTGGTATCATCATATCAGAGATTGTGTGTAGCGGAAGACCATGTTACTTTCATACATTCCCACGGAGGATCAGGATGCTGATATCTTGACGAAGGCGCTCACCAGGAGCAAATTCGAATACCACAGGGGCAGGATAAGGGTTGAAGATAATCCATATCTTGTTGAGAGGAAGTTTTGAGATTGCAACAAGATGATGAGCTTAGTGGAAAGAAGTCGCCTTCACTAAGTGGGCCCGCAGGCTATTTTTGGCGCAAAGTCTATTTTTAGACTATGTCTATTTTTAGACATATGGATCATGTTCTATGAGTTGCGGGATGCTATTTGTGGATGGTTGGTCAAGTTGGAAAAATAGATGGACTTCTATTTTTAGACATATTGGGCGGATTCTATTTTTAGACTGCCAGTCTAAAAATAGATATGTCGAATATTATTAGTTCTTAATAATATTTGGACTATAAACATTATCTTATTCTCTTGGAGCACTTCAGTTAAGTGCACAGATGTGGCACAGGAGCTGACAGAAGGAATTACTCTATTCCTGAGGGTTAAGTGGAGCTATTGCATGGATACTTCAGTTAGAACTCATGTGAGAGAGTTTGGTGGAGTTGATTGAGGAAGTTAATGGAGTTGTGTTCAGTTTAACTGAGTTAAACATAGTTGAGCTAGTTGTATCTAGTCTAACTGATTGATACACTAGTGAGAGTGGTGTGAATTAATTATTAATTAATTAACTAATTATTAACTCATAAATCAACTAAATAATACATCAGTTAACTTCAGTGCATGGACAGTTTCAGTGGAGACCAGTGAAGAGGTAGGTGAAAGAGCAGTGTGACTATCAGTTGTGACTATATTGGTGCATGAGTTTGCACCACACATTGATGGAGATGCCAATGAGGATTGCGCAGTGCATACTAGAGGGATTCGAACTCAGATTGGGCCATTATTCATCTTGGATTGCGCAGTAGAGGTAGGCTAACAGGTGGAGCAGATTGGAGCATGTGTTTTGCTAGATCTGAGCTTGTGTAGTGTGTAACAATTGGAGATTGTACTGAGAGCTTGTGAGGAGTTTGTACAATGATTGTTACATGATCTCTATCATTATAATATACAGATAGTTGGGGGTCTTCATCTTTAAGCTTTCCCATAAATATTGTGTTTATATGTGTGATTGTTTATGGTTTTAATGTGCGCATGCGATTGTTTATATTTCCGCAAATTGATGATCAATAGTAGAAGAGGTTATGTATTATGCATGAAGCTCAAATAGTGTGTGATCAAGATAATCTCGGTGAATAATTTAATAGTTATCCAAATTTCTACAGAAGGAAGAACTAATTTATTTGGGGTTTTTAATCTCTAAGGAAGGGTTGAAAATGGATCTGGAGAAAATCCAAGCAATCGTGAATTGAACAACTCCTAGAAGCATATTTGAGGTAAGAAGCTTCCATGGTCTTGCAAGTTTCTATAGAAAATTTATCCAAATATTTAGTTAGATTTGTGCACCCATTATTGAAAAAATCAGAGAAACTAATCAACCATTCAATTGGACAGAAGCAACAAATCGAAACTTTAAATTGCTAAAGAAAAAAATTACTGAAAAACCAGTCTTGGCTTTACCAAATTTTGAGAAAGTTTTCCAGGTTGAAACTGATGCTAGTGGAATTGCAATTGGAGCAGTTTTGAGTCAAGATCAGAAACCAATAACATACTTTAGTGAAGAACTAAATGAAGCAAAGAAGAAATATTCATCTTATGACACTGAATTGTATGTTGTTGCACAGGCTTTAAAAAAATGGAGAAATTATTTGTTGCCAAAAGAGTTTGTGTTATATTATGATAATCATGCATTACAGTTTATAAACAACCAACCAAAATTAAATTAGAAACATGCCAAATGGGTAGAATATTTGCAGAGTTTCACTATTGTAATTAAACATATGAGTGGTAAATTGAATAAAGTTGTTGATGCTTTGAGCAGGGTGAACTTAATTATGCAAGAATTACAAGTTGGTGTTGTAGGGTTCGAGGAGATGGTTGACATGTATAAAGGTGATGTAGAGTTTAAATAAATTTATGCAGCTATAGAAAATCTAGCGGTCCATAACAAAAGCCAGTGGTTGGATTATCTTATCCAAGGGGGATTTCTATTCAAAAGTAACAAATTATGTATTCCTAAATGTTTTATAAGGGAAAACATAATCAAGGAGAAGCATAGTGGAGGCCTATCCAAACATTTTGGACAAGACAAAACCTTTGCTCAGGTAAATACTTTTTATTACTGGCTGAAGATGCGAACTGATGTTAAATGGTTTGTGGAAAAATGTAGGATTTTTCATCATGCTAAGGGGAAAATTCAAAATATAGGATTGTATCAGCCATTACCAATACCCGACCGACCATGGGATGCAGTTAGTATGGATTTTTTTTTGGGTTTTCCAAAAATTCAAAGGGGAAATTATTCCATTTATGTTGTTAAGGATAGATTTTCTAAAGTGGCTCATTTTATTGCATGCAAGAAAACAAGTGATGCAACACATACTGCTAATATATTTTTTTCAGAAGTTGTAAGATTACATGGATTAACTGTAAGCGTTGTGTCTGACAGGGATACCAAGTTTGTGGGACATTTCTGGAGAAATCTATGGAAGAAACTAGGTACCAACCTTAGTTTCAGTTCATCATATCATCCTCAAATGGATGGAAAAAACAAGGTAGTGAATAGAAGTCTGGGAAACATATTGAGAAGCTTGGTGTATAAAAATCATAAACAGTGGGATTTAGCCATTTCTCAGGCTGAGTTTGCTTACAACGATACTCCAAATCGAAGTATTGGTATGCGTACATTCCAGATTGTTTTTGAAATGCATCCAAGAGGTGTGTACGAACTCACAGATCTGGGAAAATAGGAGGTAAGGAGTGCAAAGGCTGGAGAATTTGCAGAACGGATGCAGGAACTACAGGAAGATGTGAAAAACAGATTGTAGGAAAGTAGTAGAAAATACAAGCAAAGAGAAGATATGAGGAGGTGAGAAAAGGAATTCCAAGTGGGTGATTTAGTCATGGTATATTTAAGAAAAGAAAGATTTCTTGTTAAAAATTATAACAAATTAAAACTGAAGAAGATAGGGCCATGTAAAATTGTAAGGAAATTTTCATCAAATGCATATGAAGTTAAATTGCCAACAGGAATTGGAATATCACCAATATTCAATGTTGTATATTTGTATCTATACTGAGAACCAGAAGAAGAACCATAAGGGGACTACATAGCAAAAGAAAACCCAACAGTAGATGCCCAAAACAGAAAATAAGGAATTCGAAACCATTTTGGAGAAAAGAGTGTCAAAGAAAACCAGGAGCCAAACCTATTATCATTATTTAGTCAAATGGAAAGGATAGCCAGTGGAAGACACTAGTTGGATGACTGCAGCAGAGCTACAGAAGTTGGGATTAGATTCTGAAGCATTACAAGATCACTTTTCTTCCCCGGGAGTCTAATGCAAGAGCATCTGGACTTAGCCAGCAATGTGATGTTTTGTTCACATGTTGTGGCTAATCCAAAAGGAATAAACATTAGTATTAGTATTTATTTTATTTTATTATTATTATTATTTATGAGAATAGTTAGTTTGTTTTTTATTTTTAATTAATTAGGAATAAAATTAGGAATTGGTTTCTTTCCCTACATAGAAATAGAGCCAACATAGGGACAATCACTTAAAAATAGGGAGGTATTGATTTTTTGAGGAAATTCGAGAAGAAACCTATTATAAGAGGAACAATTTCATATTTCAAGTATAAATAATAAGAAAGTAGGAAAGAGAAACCAGATAAAAGTGCCAGTGTAAAGACTACAAACACAAAGGGGTGATCAATGATATATTTAGCCCATGCAGTGTTAATGTATTTTGTATTTTGCATTATATGTTTCTTTTTGAGTCTGCAAACTATATATGTATACTGTATATGAGTGTGTGAATGCAGGAAATGATTTCACTGTGCAGATAGAAGCATGGATTGGTTTGAATGCAGGCAATAGAGAAGATGTTCATTATGGAGATATGGTGTGCGTTCCATGTCGATTGAACTCAATGCAATGTTAGCAGGTTGACACAGTCGCGATGGAAATGTGGAGTGCAGCTAGCATGATTTGGTTCTGCATTTTGGTGGGTTTGGTTTCAAATTCCTTGCGAGATTGCATGAAATGTTAAACACAGTCCCTGTGGATCATGGTGTGCAGCTAGCATATGGTATGCATTAGCAGATCTGTATACATACCGTGCATCCCGATGTATACACAATCACTGTGAAGCTGTGTTCTAGTATGAATTGGTTCAACTTTCCCATGAGATTGCAGGAGGTGTTAAACGTAATTTCCCGTGGGATTATGGTATAATCTAGTGTTTGATTTTTGTTAAAAGAGATATATAAATATGCAACGCCCTTCTGATATGTCTACACATCCAGTTTTCCATCGTATTATCTGTTTGCAATTTGTTTGATTTTCATGTGTGATCAACTTCAAAAAAATGCAGCGTATGCTTCCTTAAGAAATGTTCCAAAATTGGTAATGCATTATTCCATTTTGGTATTTCCCATTAATGTATCAAATTTTTATCTTCACATTGTTATATTCGCATCGTGATAGATAGTAATGATTTCCTTGATGCTCACATCGAATTTTGTACTGAAATGATCTTTTCATAGTTAAATAATGAAGTTACAAAGGGAATTGTAACTTGTAGAGTTTGAAATAAGGATCATTGTTTATATGAATTAAAATGGTATGGAAATCAAAGTTGCACACTAAGAGATGAGGAATGAATAATTTCCATCATATGTGGAGAGTGAATTTGGGACTTAGTAAAATTGAATAATTTGTCTATACTAAAATTTAAAGTGGGAATTTGTTTTTCTACATTAGTTTACAAAAATTCTCTCTGATACATTGCAGGGATACCCCACCAAGGAAAAGGAGATGTATGTTAAAACTACCAAGAGAAATTAAATAAGAGAGATAACTTTTATATGATAAAATAACACCTATAAAGATAATTTTTATCTTGGGAAACCCTAATTAAGGGAAAAACCTACTATTAAAATAGTCTAGTAGTGTCCCTTAGACAAACCTTACCAAGCCAAACAAATGATCCTTCATTGCTCACGTCCATGACCCATCATAATGAATTATTACCAAGACTTTTAAAGGATTCATTACATGAAATCCATGGGGGGGGAATTTGGGAAACGAAAACCATGTGCCCAACACCACCACTATTCCTCCAGGGAACTTTAACTCCTTCATTGAGTCAAGTTTTACATAACAATCCCTACTTTAACCCTAATCTTAGGTTTCTGTTGACCAAATTTGGCCGAACTAGCCACATGAGCTATCATCACTCACCTTCAGGCCCTCCCCCCATAAAATTTTATATCCAAGGTATCTGATAATTAATCATCCCCCTTTCACCTATTTATAACTCTATAAATTATCAGTAATTTACTAAGGTCACACATGCCTTACCGAGCCTTAGAATTGTATGCTCATTTACATGCAATTAATATTTTTTTTACTCCATCATAATTTATTATTATTTTTGTTTCTATCTCTAAACTTATGGAGAAACTTATGCTCTCCTCTCACATGTACACTGACATTATATTAACCCATGATAGATCATCTCATTAAATCATTCCATCAAATAAATTGCATGTATCATTGGCATAAGCTAAATATTCATACGGTTCCATTGATGTCACCTACTCAACAAATGATCATGTCTTCATCCACTAAAGAGGGGAGAACCTCCACTACGTAGCCTTTTAAAAATTATTTTATGAACCATTATTATAAAAAATTCACACAATTTTTCTTCTAATAAATTTAGGAGTCATAAGTCTTCAATGCACTTATCATGAAGGATGATATCCTCTTTAATAAATTTTCATGAATTTTTTTTGCACCACAAAAAATACCGATGATTATCCTTATTCCCATGAAACTATTCTTAGCTTCCTATGTTAAACCACTCTCCTTGTAGTGTCGAAGTTAACACGGATTTGATACCAAGTTAAAACTACCGAGAGAAATTAACTAAGAGAGATAAATTTACTAGCAACAAAAAATACACGTAAACACAATGTTTAGGGCCTAGAAGATCCCAATATAGGGAAAACCCAAGTAACAAAATATTATATTTATGTCCCTTATCCTTCACTACTCACATCCCTATTCATTACAATGAATTATTGGCAAATATTTTAAAGGATTCCTTACATGAAATCCATCGGCACAAAAACATGGGACACTAAAATCGTGTGCCCAAAACCAACTCTGTTTCACCAAGTAACTTTGACATTTAACCAAGTCAAGGTTTATCTATAAATGTACTCCATCGTATAGGCATGTTGAAAATGGAATCATTATATTTTGGGGAAGAAGACAATCATTTACATTAATCAAAGGTCTCTATAAGTCATGGACATACAAGGAAAGTTACAGAATGACCACCATAAAAAATGGTCCTACCTACAAAATTTCCAATTGAATTTAAAATATAACAAGGGTAGCACCAATATTTTCATAAATTGCCTTAGTTTACCCCAACTATGGCACTAACCATAGTTGTTAACTCTTGTGAGCATGAGACATATAGGTGGTCACAATTATACAACATTACGTCTAACTTTGTTCCCGCATACCATACATTGATCAGAGGAAAACAATTTCCATAATTCCACCTCCAGGATGCACTATTGTGCTGCCTTGCACACCTTCATGTTCCTTCAAGAAGGCATGCCAAGCTCATTTCAAAGGAAAATCGAAATCGAGTGGAAATGAAATTTGGGGTGGATAAGAAAGTAGCAGTACTTTAGAAGTATTTTTACTAACCAAAGTTTCAATAAGATTTCCAGTAGTATATCATATTTGACATTTCCTATGACATTTCTAAAACAACCATCAAGAAGTAGGGGGTTCTAAACTCCTCTACCTACTCTAGAAAAGCCTTCGAAGTTAGTCTCCCTGGATTACAAGTCATTTTTTCCATCCACCAAGAATGGTAAAAAAAAAAAACATTATCATTACGAATTGGTTCTCTAAGACCATTTTGGAACCATGCAAAAAGAGTGTCATAATTCAATGTATAAATTTTAATACAATTATGTATTTCTGGATTCTCCTGATCTAACAATTATATGCCACTGTTAAATACAAAATCCTTCTATTTAAATCTTTGTAGAAATTTAATCGCCAATTGCAAACACATGAAGAAAAATCAATCACACATAACACAGATGTTTTTACCGGGAAAGCATAAAGCTAAAAACCTCACTATAATATATTATGTATATATCATGGATCATGAAACAATATCATACAAAACTGTAATCCAAGAGCTCTCAGTACAATATACAATCGTCTCACATTGTCTTGCAGAAATTGGAAAGTTCCTTAGCCAATTTGCTGCCTCCAAACAACCTGCCTCCACTGTGCAATCCATGCTAATAAAAGTCCATGAATGAATTCGATATTTCCTTGCCTTGACTATGAAATCCTCATTGGCATCTCCAATGTGTGTTTGTTTGCAAGTGTGCACCCACTATAGTCACAACTGACAGTCAAACTGTCCCTTTCACCTATCTCTCAACTGGGTCTCCATTGGATCTGACATGCATGTAGTTAACAGTAGTAAATATTCAGTTTCATGTGATATCACTCCATGTGAATTATTTTAATATTTAATTCACTGATCTCTCCCTATTGTATCTTTAGTTGCAACTAGTTACAACTAGCACAACTGAGTTTAACTCACTTAACTGAGTTAAACTACTTTACAACTCACATAACTACACATCCAACTCCGTTACAACTTTGTATCACTCAGTTACAACGAAGTCCACTAGTATGTCCCACCAACCAACCTTTGAACTCGAAATTCCTTCAGTTAGCTGGTTTTTCACATCAGTTAACTTAAATCAAGTGCTTCAAGAGAATAGATTATTATTTATTGTCTAATTATTGTCAAGAGATAACAATAATTGACATGCATTCCATGAAACAAATTCACATATGCATTCCAAAAATAGACGCCCATCCATCCATATAATTTTCTCAACCATCTATAATATATTACTACTAAAAATAGGCTTTGATCCAAATTCTAAAAATAGATATATCACCGAAAAATAGTCTGCAGGCCCCACCTAGTGTAGATTCTTAATTTTCACTAGGATCATAATCTTGTTGAATCTCAACACTCCCTCTCAACAAGAAAGGGATTATACTCACCCCGATCCTATCTCTATGGTATTCGAATTTTCTCCTGGTGAGCACCTTCATCAGAATATCTGCATCCTGATCTTCCGTAGGAATGTACTAAAGCAACATGATCTTCTGCTGCACACAATCTCTGATATGAGGATACCAGATATCTATATGCTTAGATATATCATGAAACACATGATTAATCGAGAGTTTAATGCAACTCTGATTATCATAATGAATCACTATATGATCTAAATGAGAACTGAACAAATCGACCAGGATCTTCCTCATCTAGATAGCCTCACGTGTAGCTTGACTTGCTGCCATGTATTCCACTTCTGCTGAACTGAGTGCCACGAATCTATGTTTCTTGTTGTACCAAGAAACATCTATAGATGTGATACTGAAGACCCCTCCTAATGTTCGCTTTCTGCCCATTGGGCTGCCTGCCTAATCTGCATCCGTGAATCCATGCAAATTCACCTCATCCGTGTGTCTGTACCATAAGCCATACTCACATTTTCCCTTGATATATCTCAACACATGCTTTCCCACCTTCCAAAAGAGCTTGGTATTCTTGACCATCACTTGAATAAGCTAGTTCACCACATACATATGTTCAGTCTTGTATTAACTAAATACATGAGCGAGCCAACCAACTGTCAATAGATAGTAGCATCCACTACCTCTCCAGATGTAGCATCCTCTTTCCTCCAGTTTCCTGGAAGAGGAGTATCCATGGGTTTGTAGCCCTCCATGTGAAACTTACCGAGTATCTCCCTTGCATACTTGCCTTCAGACACAAACAGTTCACCTTCTCATTGCCATATTTCCAATCCAAGGAAATAGTGAAGGAGGCCCATATCCTTCATCTAGAACTCCTTTGTAAGGTCCTCCTTGCATGAGTGTATCAGCTACTCATCACTAGTCAATATTAAATCATCAACATAAGGAAAAATGATTAAAAGCTTACCCTCCACCACAATCTGTTATAGGTTTGCATCTGCCTCACTCTTGGTGAAGCCAAGTCCAATGAAATAGATGTCGATTCGAGTGTACCAAGCATGGGGTGCTTGCTTCAGCCCATACAATTCTCTTTTGAGTTTTCACACTTGCGACTCACTACTAAAGATCTCAAATCCTTCAGGATGATTAATGTACACTTCTTCCTCAATAATATCATTAAGGAATGCACTCTTCACATCCATCTGACGAATGTGCCAACCAATCTGCACTTAGAGAGCAATGATGGTCCTTATGGAAGAATATCGTGCGACAAGTGCAAAGGTTTCTTCATAATCAATCCCCTCGATCTATTAGAAGCCCCAGGCCACAAATATTGCCTTATACTTCTCAACACTCCCATCAGTAGCTTGCTTTACCTTGTAGATCCATCTTGAACCTAGCACTCATTTATCAACCAGCCTTGGAACAATTTCCCAAGCACTATTTCTGAAAATGGAGTCATACTCCCTGAACCATTGCATCTACCCATGTGGGCTCCTGTACTTCTTCCTAAAAGGAAGATGGCTCAGTCACAATACATTTGCTCATGAGAGCCATGTATCCAGTGAAACGCAAGAGAGACTATCTCTGTTTGCACTGTGAATTAGGGACTCCTACATTCTGTGTCGCATCAAGCTTCAACCTCTCAGTTTTTGTGGTACACCTTTTGCTAGTTCTAATGTTTGGTGAGTGTGAGTGGAACCCTCCACTCCATGAACCTCCTCGCGTGGCTGATCCACATCTAGAGAATCATATTTGGGAACAAGTAGCTCCTCCTCTGCATGCAAGTCTAGATCCCTTTGAAGCGAAAACTTCATGGATTTCTCCTCATTCAACTGTTTGGAAAATAAACACGATAATTATGGGGTGTTTATGTGTACTCCAAAAGTATCCCAACTTCAGCAATTGGCTCCACCTTCTTCCTAGAGTTCTTAGTCACATACGCATAAACAGATGAGCCAAAAATCTTAAAGTGAGAAACATCCAGTTTCTTACCAGTAAAAGCTTCTTCATGTGTAATCATTCCAAGTACTATATGAGGACAACGGTTCTGCACATAAACCGCAGTGTTTCATGCTTCTTCCCACAAGTGCATTGGTAGGCCCTGATCATGTAGTATAGCTTGTGCAACACCCACAATCATTCTTTTCTTCCTCTCTGTGACCCCATTCTGTTGTGGGTTATGAGGCGCTATGATTTCTCTTCGAATTCCTTATTTGCTACAGAAGTCTTTGAATTTGTTCGAGATATATTCACCACCATTGTTGCTCCACAGAGCCTTCACTTGCTTCCCTGACTCTTTCTCAACCAATGCTTTAAACTCACAGAACTTTGAGAATGTTTGATCCTTCTTCTGCATGAAGAAGATCTAGAATCTACAAGAATAGTCATCAACAAAAATAACATAATACTTGTGGCTTTTTGTTGAAGCAATCGATAATGGCCCACACCTGTCTATGTGAACTCTCTCCAGGATCACCAAAGCACGGTTTTCCTTTTCATGAAAGGTGGTATTCACAAACATACCCATAGTATATCCCTTGCACTGATCTATATGTGCAAGTATACCTTTGGGAGGTCCAGTAGAAATCTGCTGCAAAATTTTCAGGGCGCCATGGTGAAGATAGCCCAATCGCCTGTGGCATAATTTTCCCTTATCCTGGCTCACCGCTTATTATTCTTTTCCCACCATTGCACTACAACCATCTACCTCCAGCTTGTAGAGATTCTTAACTCGAATCCCTATCCTCTTGGTTTGACCGGTTGTTTTTTGTCACAAGAAAGATTTTCCATTGTTGTAAACAACGTCATAACCTCTGTCCTCCAACATCACGACTAAGACCAAGTTTTTCTTCAGACCTGGAACATGCATAACATCATTCAATAGAAATGGTTTACCTGACTCCCTCTCAAAGGTAATGGTACCAATGCCAGTCGCACTGTATCTTCCATTTTCACCCATCTCTATATGCATCTGGAGTTCTTTCTCCTCCAAGGTACTGAAAAGCTCCTTATCTCCCATCATGTGGAAGGAAGCACCACTCTCAAGATACGACACCGATCCAATTGCGCTTGAAACCAAGCATGTGATCAATGAGAAATCAAGTTCAAATTGCAAGGCAAGGGCCTCTCCAACTGCAGCTCCAATAGCCTTCTTGTTCTTCTTTTTCTGTGGGAAGTTAGTGGCGAGATGCCCATGTTCGTGACAGTGAAAACACTTAACCTTGGACAAATCCAACTTTTTTCCTTTAGCCTCAGATTTTTAATGGGATTTCTTCCCCTTCCCTTTCCTTTATTTGGAAGCCAAAGCACAATCCTCTTCATCATCATGCTTTGATGAAGAGCCATCTCTGGTGTCTCGCATGAACTCCTCCTACACTAGATCCGACCACAATCGTTCCCAATCCAGTAGTTTTTCCCATTCGTTGATAGAGTATTGATAATCGTGCCAACTCTTAGGAAGTCCCAAGATAGCCAAACTCACCAAATCATCATTAGCAACTGTGATTCCCACACTCCCCAGTTCATCTCGACATTGGACAAACTTTGTGAGATACTTAGGAATATTGTCACCCTTTTCCATTTTGATATTTATGAATTTATCATTCAGCACCAATTTCCTATGGTCACTACTGCTTTAGAAAATATATGTCAAAGCCTTAGACGTTGCAAATGGAGTGGCTTTCCCATGAAGACTTGAGACAATATGGTCTCTCACACCTTCCAACATAATCCTTCTCGTCTTCACTACTTTCTTTTGCCAAGCATCAAGTAATGCAACATTCGTTGAAGTGGGCTTAGGAACATCACTGTCGATGACTTCATTCAAGCCATTATCTTCAAGAACCACCTCCATCTTATCCTTCCATGCAATGTAGTTCGAGTTGACCTCGAGTGAATACTCTAACCTCAAACCATTGAAAGCCATTTCGATGTTTACTCAACTGTCGCACTAAGAAATTCTTGTAGCAAATTCGAATTGTTTCCACTAACAAACTCAACTACTACTTCAATATTGCAATCTTCTTTGCTCCGATACCATGTATAAATTTTAATAAAATTATGTTTTTCCATATTCTCCTGATCTAACAATTATATTCCATTGTTAAATACAGAATCCTTCTACTTAAATCTTTGTGGAAATTTAATCACCAATTGCAAACACATGAAGAAAAATCAATCACACATAACACAGATGTTTTTACCGAGAAAGAATAAAGATAAAAACCACACTATCATATATTATGTATATATCATGGATCATGAAACAATCTCATAAAAATCTCTAATCCAAGAGCTCTCAGTACAATATACAATTGTCTCACACTGTGTCATAGAAATTGGCAAGTTCCTTAGCCAATTTGTTGCTTCCAGACAACCTGCCTCCACTGAGCAATCCCTGCTGATCACAATCCATGAATGAATTCAATCTTGCCTTGCCTTGACTGTGAAATCCTCATTAGCATCTCCAATGTGTGTTTGGTTGCAAGTGTACACCCACTGTAGTCAAAACCAATAGTCAAACTGTCCCTTTCACCTATCTCTCAACTGGGTCTCCACTAGATCTGACATGCATGTAGTTAATAGTAGTAAATCTTCAGTTGCATGTGAGATCACTCCATGTGAGTTATATTAATATTTAACTCACTGATATCTCACTAGTGTATCTTCAGTTACAACTAGTTACAACTAGCACAACTAATTTTAACTCACTTAACTAAGTTAGACTACTTTACAACTCACATAACTACACATCCAACTCCGTTACAACTTTATATCACTCAGTTACAACGCATTCCACTAGCATGTCCCACCAACCAAACCTTGAACTTGAAATTCCTTCAGTTAACTGGTTTTCCACATCAGTTAACTGAAATCGAGTGCTTCAAGAGAATAGATTATTATTTATTGTCTAATTATTGTTAAGAGAACAATAATTGACATGTATTCTATTTTTAGACATGCATTCCATGAAACAACTTTGCACATGCATTCAAAAAATATACGCCCATCCATCCATATAATTTCTCAACCATCTATAAATAGATTACTGCTAAAAATAGACTTTGACCCAAATTCTAAAAATAGACATATCACCTTAAAATAGCCTACGGGCCCCGCCTAGTGTAGGTGCTTAATTTTCACTAGGATCATCATCTTGTTGAATCTCAAAATTCAAGCCACTAATAAACTCTTCCTTAAGTGTGTTTGAGTTCATTTTGAGCTATGTCATAGTGTTATTTTAAATAGGGATAACTAGTTCCTCAACACATTTTTCTCTAGCTTATGGTATCTAATGGATACAATTTGACCAAATCAACCCCATGTCATCTTCATTTACATGGAAAAAAAATTGGTCAACACAATTATTTTTCATACCTTTCACATGAACAAATCCAAGCATCCATGTACATGGGAAAACATATTTCCATATGTTCAACATAGCTATAATATATCCCTCTATAACATTATTTGTCATCATCATTTTTAGGTGTACTTGGGGTATCAACCTTGGCCCTAATTGACGTCGTAATGACCATTGCATATTCAATGATAAAGTCATCCCATTATTAGGTCAATGAAATAATAGTGTCCAAATTTGTTTAACAAATCCAACACCTCCAATAGAAAGTATCTGGTATCCTTTAGAAAACTAATTCCAAGTACAAGTAGCAACATGACCAACAAAAGGTTCCATACAAGTTTCAATTCGATGATAAGGTGTGGCTACATTTATAGAAATACTTCCTAACATACACCTATAGGAAGATAAAACTACTCTAATATGTTCCTTATACAATCATAAACATTGTGTTAAAATTCTTTTGAATTTAGTATTCCCCCTTTCCCTATGTTGCACACAATATTTAATGTGGAGCTGATTTGACCATATTATCCACCTTTGTTGGACACCTAAGAGGAATCCAAGTGATTGGCACCAACAAAACTTAATATTTAATACATTGAATAGGATATGGAATATTAGATCATGGACAACAATGCCAAGGATAATTTGCAGCCACATGCAACCCTATCATGTTGCCAAAGTAGGGTGGCTTCTTCACCTTAGCAAGTGGTTACCCAAGAGCTAAATTTAATTGAAGCTTCCCAATCTGATGAGTGAATTTGACACAGTATGTATCATTGATTCATAAGGGGGAGGATTCATCTAGGGAGATATAAATTTCCTCCCACCTCTTCCACTCCCTCAATAAATTGTTATCTTCTTGGTAGTTTTTCTATAATTTTTAGGTCCCAAACTACCAAGGTCATTTTGAGGCCCTAAATGATGTTTTTCAGAAATTTATGGAGTGATTGTTTCCATGGAAAACATACCTCTTGTGAAAAAATTTAATCCTTAGGTATCACTTTTAAATGAGTTAATGTGCACCCCAGATAGATATTTTTTACAAATGTTGCACCCCTAATAAGTTGGTGTATCAAATAACCACCTTGGGGTCCACAAACCTTTCAGTGTTTCATCTTCTAGGGTTAGGAATTTTTACCTCTATGGTTGTTTATTTATGTAATATGGCCATTCGTTTAACCTATTTTAATAGATTTTTTGGATTTTTGTAGCCACCATCTCTCTTTGTTTATAGATAACTACCACCATTCAAGCCAGTTTGTGTCATATAATATTTAACCATTTCATTTATTGATATAAGTTGGGTTTTCACCATATAACTGTACATATTATTATATTTTTTGTGTGTGGTTCATTTAATTTCTTTTCTTTATTTTGATTACTTATACAACCTAAATCATGTAAATGTTCCATGTCGTCTTAAAGTTCCTTTGCAAGTTTTTCCCAAAGTTTGACAATTTCCAGCTAGTTATGGAAATTCAAGTGATTCATCTTGTTTTTGGATATGGAAATAATATTTTTTATCCAGAATAGAATCTATTATTGCCTAAATATTGTATTGAATAAGTAAATAACCATTCATTTTTTCTATTATAACATTGATTTTTTTGGATGTTGTAGGGGAAAACAATAGTTTAGGTGGGGTAGGATGTATGACCCCTAGGGTTAGGATGGGAGCACATGATTTTACATGATTCGATAGGGTATTATTTCACACAATTATGTGATGATTTGGATATAAAGCAATTTTATTTGGTCCCTTGGGCATCCAAACACACCAATGCCCCTACCCCTCCCCTAATACATAACAAACATATTATGCACAAAGGCATGGTGAACTTATAATGTAAATCAGTTGAGAAGATGGTGGCATGAAATGGAACAACATGAGTGAATGGGTTTTGGGAAGACGAGTGACCATAGAGGTAAATTCAACCCAATATGATATGAGCCAGGTTTACATAATACGGATGACATGGGACATGAATCAATGGAACATTTAGTGAGGATACACAAAGGTTGGATTAATATGTTATGTGGTAAAAAAAATTCAACTCACAGGTCACCTTGGTGAGTTGTGTGGAAAATAACACAAATGGAATGGTTGTCTCATTCCATGTGGAATGATGCGAAGAACAAATATGCATATAATTATTGTTTATAAGTACACAAGTAGGGAACAAACCAAGGCACAACAAAGGAGGAAAGTAAAAGATGAAATATAAACACTTGGATAAAGGAACAAGTGAAAACATGTGTTTTTAAGTTCAAGCAATGTGATAGAATTCAAAAATAGGGGTGCCAAATGTCGAGGCAAGTTGAGTTCATAGTTCAATTAGAGTTTGGTCCATCTTTTTTTCAGCTCACAAGATTGTGTATTAGGGTTTTATCATTTCCATTTGATGGATTATCATGCAGGCGTATGCATGAAATGAATGGAATAGACTATTGATTGGACTGCTCTCATAAAATTCAATAGAATGATGTATGACAAGGTTATGACAGTTCTTAGCACAAAGCATATTGGAGGAAATTTTGTCCCAATAGTTTGGACATTGTATAGACAACCAAAATTTTGAATGAGAGACAAGTTTGGGCGATGAAAAATATAGTGGGAAATTGAAATGTTGTAGTTTGACATAGGTTGGCATGGCTCAATGAAACAACAACAAAAACAATAATGAGGATAAACCCCATCAACAAAGGTATTGTGACAATAATAGGCATGGGGTTTTTTTTTATTTCATTCTTTATGATCCATGCACTCTTGTCTTATTGTATCCATTGTAACAAGCTAAGCACTCTCATATTTGTAACAAATTATAACATGCACAAGTATTAGGTCCAGTTAGGCCACTCATCCATATATATTACTTGTATTTATATTTTTATGCATTATTACATGATATTATGGAATAAATGACTAAGTTTTGAACAATATCAAATGTTAGGTTGAAACAAACTTAGAGTGTAGGCATAGTCTGAGGCAATTTGACTTGGATTGGAAAATGAAACATAGGTAATATAGATGGAAGATGGTCCCATCTCATCCTAACACCTTAATTTTTTATAGTGTGTTACAAATATGGGAGTGGATGAATCATCACAACAAATATAATAGTACAAGAGAACATGGCTCATAGAAAATGATACAAAACTTCACATAATTTACATTGTGAAAGCACCTTTTTTCAATGCTCTGTCTCCTCATCCTAGTTGTTGTAACATCACTAGGATTTGGAAATTTTTTCAAACCACATCACCCATTTGACCACCATATCATCCATTACATGAAACCATATTTGAATCTGGATTGTAGCCTTCTATGCACTATACAAAATATTTAACCCACCTACCCTCCTATCCATGACATGCTAATACCTATTTCATCTCACCTACATGTCATTATGTTAAATTATTTGAGAGGATTCCGATATTTTTTTTTATGGTTTATCCACACAACCCAATTTCTGTCACATCACCATACTATTCCATGTTATACATACTTAAGGGGGTTTGAGGGGTGAATCAATATTTCAATCCTAGTTTAAATTTACTCAACTTATACACTCATTTCCAAAGATGCCTTGTTTAGTTATTTCATTAGCAGATCATAGTGTTATATATTATAGATTATTTAGTAAACCATGAGAAAAATTAAGTGTAAGAGCATATAAAACATCAAAAACATAAACACATCAATCACATATGGACACTAGTAGTTTATGTGGAAACCAAATGTGGGAGAAAAACACCATTGTTGTCATTATGTCTTCTTCATTTATTAAAATAAAATCTTCTTACATTTTGTATTGATGCGAACTAGAGTCTAGCACGCAGGCTCCTACCTACAGGAGGCTACAACCTCCACTCATTATACATCTCCTACTGGAATAGAGCTACTACACCTTAATCAATTTTGTCGACCCCTACCAGAAGAAAGCTCTAAATACCTCATTGAAGGCTATGCACCTCAGCACCTTCATGGACCATGTTTCAAAATTTTCATATTTGATACACCTGTCTGAAACAACCTTAAAAAAATTTAGGCATCCACACACACTAACAGTATACCAAAATATCAAACACCAAATCACTAAATATTGAATCACCTAATCACTAAATAATTTTATCACTGGATAATTGATCCATTGAATCATTGAATAATTGAATCATTGAATTACTAAATAACTGAATCACTGAATAATTAAATCACTAAATACTAGCCACTGAATTCCAATTAAACCATTGCAACGATGAAATTTGATGTGTACATCCTTGATATGCATTTGGTTTTGCATGACAGTTCCCAATTTTGGAGGAAAACTCAGAGAAAACCCCAAATTTCATGTTTCTTCCATTTTATTTCAACCCACTCTACGATGATGGATTAACCTTGGGGAAATGAAGTTTTGAGCATCTTACAGGTGGTATTTTGTAAGTTTCAAGTTTCAGTTGGTTCACCTCAAAATCCCCTTCAAGTGCATGCTACACTTCTATGAAACCATGCTATGTTTCTACCAGGCATGCTACGTTTCTGTGTAGAAGATTTCTAGACAGGTGTCAATAAAAAAGGGTCAAAGATTCGAGGTAACAATTGTCTCATGAGTTGTTTCATGGTTAATGAAGTCTATTTATGCTCCTCCTCATTCAGGGATATTGTAATTAATCAAGGAGACAAAGGCTCCTACTTTTTAGCTAAAATAGGGGAGAATGTTTCTAACATGCCTCAAAACTACGCAATGACTCATTAGGTGCATTAATTAGTTGTTTTAGATTAGGTTTCGACCCGTTGAGGTGGTGTCTTGTTTATTTTTCTATATTTACTCAAACTCAAGTCATTTTAGAGGTTGGATAGTTGATATTGTAGTGTGGAGCTTATGTACATCATTTTACAGTGAAATCAAGGACATGTTGTAGCTATAATTTTGGGACTAGTGGTATGCTTATTAGAATATTTTTATTTTTTTTTAATTTATTTATTTATTTATTTTATTTATTTTTATTTTTTTTCTGAGTATTACCATCAAATTTAATGTTTATGCTTTCTTGCAATCACATGTATGCTTTCATATGATGATATTATGAGTCTTTAAGCAGAATTCCTACTTTTTTTCTCCATTTAATGAGATTTTCATAGATATGTTCTACTACCTCTGATGAATGAACTCATATGTTATATGCTCATTTTGATTCTCCCTTTTTTAAAACCTATACCACAACGAAAATATAAAGATGTTTCTAAGTATACCTACCTAGCCTCATTTTCATCTCTGTAGCTATTCATTTGAAATATGACCTTGAATCGTAGACCTAGTTCCATGACTGACACTTCCTATCCAAAAAAATTCAAAACAAAAACCTAATCAAAATCACTAAGCTTATATCTAGCCTAAGGTATTTTCCTTTTGAGTCACCTCATTGACTGTGAAATTGACATTGAGAGATCCCTCTCTAGTTTGGGGGCTATTTACAAAATCTAAATATTGGTTTGAGGTTACCTCCTTTAGTCTCCTTTCTCAGCCTTGGGAAATAGAGGGAGTGATAACATTTTTGGTGTCGTTGCCGGGAGCGAAGGATAAATTTTCCATGGGAAATAACGAAAAATATTAGCTCTAATTGCTGATGGTAAAAATTGATCAGGCATAAGAAGGTTGTGTGTCTTTCACCTAGCGACTCCAGTGTCGAATAATACAAAAGTTCAGAGTTTTCATGGGCACTCCACTGTTCAAAAACCGGTACCTTGAAGAACTTTTTTGTGGCTTTACTATTCTTAGGATGGTTTCAATTTCTATAAGGTATGCTTCTATGAATCGTGCTCACATTACTAGTTTTCAAAATCAAATTCCTTGTACAGGTTGGGAAACTTATTTGCCCAAATTCATATATGGAAACAATGATGAGGGTATTATGCATCTAATAAAATTTCATTGGCATATACATAAGCATGGGATTAATTTTCATGAGGATTGTTTGATGAAACATTTTATGGCTACCTTGGAAGGGAAAGAAAGATCATGGTATGAAGCTTTGAATCTAGGTAGCTTATTCTCTCTTAAATATTTCCACACAACATTCTTTGAGTTTTAAGGAAAGCCTCATCATTCATTCTTGTTGTTCAAATATTGTTGTGAATCCTGTGAAGATTTCATTCAATACCTTGAAGAGGCTTTTGGTGATGAAGAGCGTCTAGATTATGAGATCATAGAGGCCCTTCATGAATTATCTTCTCAACGGAAAATAACCAATATTAGTTGCCTTGATACAAATGATAATTCACATCAGACATCAAATCCTTGTTTTCTTGAAGATGAAACATATCTGCATCCTAACAGTCAAGTTATATCCCATGAACTTAACAATTTTTTGCAGTTGTGTCCGTATTTTCAGGATCAGGAGTATGAGAACTCTTTCAAATAAGAAAAAGAAATAGACAGTCCATTGGTTTATTCATCTTTTGGGTCAATGATCGAGGAAAATAAAATTACAAATCCTTTTGAAAATTCTTATTTTCAGGAGCATGAGAATACAGCCTAAGACGATGGGATTAAAGGGGTATGTGACATAGAATTGTATCTTTCTATTCCAGTTATCGAAGATTCCATTAAAGTTAATATTTTTAAAATATCTAATAAATATGCTACTTTAGAAACTCTTAATTCAGATTGACATTAAGGATTACTCATGAATCCATTATCCGAAGAAGAGATACATGTAGTTTCAAAATTTGAAGATGCTAGGTTTCAAATCGACCATCATAAGTTGCAGGAAAGTAGTGAAAAAGAAGAGGTTGTTTTAGAGCATTTTTCAGATGATGATCTTCCTCGAGGTTTATAAAATGAAGAGTTTGTTGAAGTAGAGGATTTTTTTCTAGATCTTATGAATGTGCACATTTTTGCTGCCTCAAACACAAAATTTCAAGAACAAACTTCCCTTTCTCCTGATATTATTGAAGACCCTATTTCCAATTTGTTTCAATCATCTAGGAAGATGAATCTTCTTGTATTTATGAATCATGAACACGTGTTCAGTGGACACTTGGAGTTACCTAGATTTTATTTTCTCTGCTTGCTCAAGGAAAGTGTGAGAAGGATTCAAGTAAGTAACCATTTTTTGTATTGGTTACACTAGAGGGATCATATCGCATTATCATATGTATATATATATACATATATACCTTTAGTAGGTGGGCAGTTATCATAATTATTTGAAGCCCGATGAGAAGGCCCTAATATCTCGATGGTCTGCCACCATAAGTAACTTTAGTCAGTAGTCAAGTGTATAACATTGGAAAGCTATTGATGAGTAGAGCTTGATGTTGGTATCATAATGTTAAGTCCCTATACTAATAGTGTACTCCCTTATTATGTTACTGTAGCCCCAATTATTTTTATTTTTGTACCCTTGTAACCCCCATATTGTTATTATTGTGCCATTACATTATTATTGTTAGGTTGGATAGGATTACATTGTGGCCCCACTAGGATTACATTGTGGCCCCATAGACTCCTATATATAGAAAAGAGGTTTTTTCTTTTGTATCATCCAAGAATTGTTCATTTATGTAATGTATTGGAGGTTTCCCCCTCAAAGTGGCTGATTTATAAGGCGTTGATCTCTCTTTTCTTCTATTTTTGGAGCTGGTTGCACAACATTTGGTATCAGAGCTTTGGATTCTAGGGTTTCACTGCCCCAAATAGGTCATCATGGAATTTTCGCTATAACATTTTTCCTAAGAAGGTTCAGAAGCTGAAATATTTAGAGTGCGAAGCAGAAATCCTGAGAAACATTTTTGAAAAATTTTAGAGCTTGGTTCACAATATTTTCGGAGATAAGATTTGTGGAAGTTAGGTCATTTTGCAGGCTCTTGAATTTAACCTAAACAGGTCATCGTGGAAGTTTCGCTATAAATTTGTTTCTACAAAGGTTTAGAAGCTAAAATTTTTAGGGAGTGATTTAGAAATCCTGAGAAAGACTGTCGCAAACTTTCAGAGCTTGGTTCACAATATTTTCAGAGATATGGCTTGTGAAAGTTAGGGCTTTTTCAGGATCTCGAATTTCATCTCAAAGAGGTGATCGTGGGAAACTATTCATAACTCTCTCTCTAATAATTGAGTTGTAATTGTGTAAAAAGTGGATGCAATTAAATATACTTTGGTTTCTTTTCTATAAATTTCAGAGCTGAAGGAGGAAATAGTGACACTTGGCAAACCGTACAAGTTCGCTCTACTAAACCAATCCATAATTAGGTCATTCTGGGAGATTGGACTTAACTTTGTCTTGAAGAATCCAAATCAGGTAAGAACTGTGGCATTCGAAAGAGAATTCAGAGGGCTACTGCAGTGCCAAATTTTAGATATTGAAGATCTAAAATAACATAGATAATTCAGTTTCAATATCGAGCTCCTCAAAAGAAAGAAAAAGGTGTGTATTTGGTTTTTAAAATTGCATAACGTTTGTTTGAAAAAGCAATTTGAAGTGATTCCAAGGGCATATTTTATAATTTTTATCAGTATTGGGTTCTATAATTCCTCCAAAAAATAATTCCATACCCATTAAACCCTCAAAAAGCTATACTATGATGCATGAAGAGGAAGAATTGCAATACGAGATATCAAAATTATGGTACCAAGTGTAACAAATTTTGATCTTACAAAGAGCAACCGAAGATGAAATAGATGGTTTAAAAGTAGAAATGGAGGCTAATTTGAATGGTTTGAAGGATCAAATAATAACTAATATGGATGATAAATTAGTGGAAGATCACATCGAGCATCAAAAACAAGTTCTCCAACTCTCAAAGGATAACCTAACTTCGGTGCAGAATCTAATGAAACAATAGGAAGATCAACATCACATCAAAAGAAGTTTTGAATCAGTTACAGAAACAAGAAAATGACAAGTACGATCAATTTCAGGGTATCTCAGCAAGTGGAAGGACTTTCCTGCAGAATATTCCACATGGGAGGATGAGAATTTTATACAGAAGCATCAAGAAATAATCAAGCGTTGAGGAAAACACTTGTTTGAAGGAGAGGGGCATGTTAAGTCCCTATATTAATAGTGTAGTCCCTTATTATGTTAGTGTATCCCCCCTTATGGTTATTGTTGTACCCCTGTAATCCCCATATTGTTATTATTGTGCCCTTACATTATTATTGTTAGGTCGGCTAGGATTACATTGTGGCCCCACTAGGATTACATTGTAGCCCCATGGACTCCTATATATAGAAATGAGGTTTTGTCATTTTTATCATCCAAGAATTTTTCATTTATGTAATGTAATGGAGGTTTCCCCCTCAAAGTGGCTTATTTCTAAGGTGTTGATCTCTATTTTCTTCTATTTTTGGAGCTGGTTTCACAACACATAATTAAATTCATTAATAGCTTGAGGTAGGGGGTATTTTTTAACCCCATCTCCTTAATAGAATTTTTTTTTTTGTTAAAAAAAATAGGTAATACTTTCCACAGCCTAAGAGAGGACAATGGATTCAATTTTTTTTTACAAAAGCACTCTATGATACATTGTGGGGATACTCCACCTAGGAAAAGGAGATGTATGTTAAAACTACCAAGAGAAATTAAATAAGAGATATAAATTTTACAGGATAAAATAACATCTATAAATATAATTTTTATCTTGGGAAACCCTAATTAAGGGAAAAACCTACTATTAAAATAGTCTAGTAGTGTCCATTGGACAAACCTTACTAAGCCAACCAAATGATCCTTCATTTCTCACATCCCTGACCCATTACAATGAATTATTCCCAAGCCTTTTAAAGGATTCATTACATGCAATCCATGGGGGGGAAACATGGGAAACTAAAACCATGTGCTCAACACCACCACTATTTCACCAGGAAATTTTAACTCCTTCATTGAGTCAAGTTTTACCTAAAAATCCCTACTTAAACCCCAAACTTAGGTTTCTGTTGACCAAATTTGGCCAAACCAACCAAGTGAGCTATCATCACTCACCTTCGGGCCCTTCCCCCATAAAATTTTATATCCAGGGTATCTGGTAATTAATCATCCCCCTTTCACCTATGTCTAACTCTATAAATTATTGGTAATTTACTAAGGGCACACATGCCTTACCGAGCCTTACAATTGTATGCTCATTTACATGCAATTAATTTGTTTTTTTACTCCATCATAATTTATTATTATTTTTGTTTCTATCTCAAAAATTATGTCTCCATCCTCTCAACTTGGAGAAACTTATGCTCTCCTCTCACATGTACACTCGCATTCTATTAACCCATGATAAATCATGCCATTAAGGCATTCCATCAAATAAATTGCATGTATCCTTGGCATAAGTTACATAGTCATACGGTTCCTTTGATGTCGCCTACTCAACAAATGATCATGTCGTCATCCACTAAAGAGGGGAGAACATCCACTACGTAGCCTTTTAAAAAGTATTTTATGAACCATTATTATAAGAAATTCACACAATTGTTCTTCTAATAACTTTAGTAATCATAGGACTTCGATGCACTCATCCTGAATGATGATCTCCTCTTTATGAAATTTTCATGAAATTTTCTGGCATCGGAACAAATATTGATGATTATCCTTATGCCCTTGAAACTCTTCTTAGCTTCCTATGTTAAACCACTCTCCTTGGAGTGTTGAAGTTAACCTAGATTTGATACCACGGTAAAACTACCAAGAGAAATTAAATAAGAGAGATAAACTTACTAGCAACAAAAAACACACCTAAACACAATGTTTATCCTAGAATATCCTAATCTAGGGAAAACCCAGCTGAAAAAATATTATATTTTTGTCCCTTATCCTTCACTAGTCACATCCCTAGCCCATTACAATGAATTATTTGCAAATCTTTTAAAGGATTACTTACATGCAATCAATGGGCACAAAAACATGGGACACTAAAACCATGTGCCCAAAACCACCTATGTTTCACCAAGTAACTTTGACTCTTTAACTATTTAACCAAGACAAGTTTTATCTAGCAATGTACTCCATCGTATAGGCATGTTGAAAATGGAACCATTATATTTTGGGGAAGGATACAATCATTTACATTAATCACAAGCCTATATAAGTCATGGACATACAAGGAAAGTTATAGAATGACCACCATAAAAAATGGTCCTACCTACAAAATTTTCAATTGAACATAAAATATAACAAGTGCAGCACCAATATTTTGATAAATTGCCTTAGTGGACCCCAATTGTGGCACTAACCATAGTTTTTAACTCTTATTGGTGGTCACAATTATACAACATTACCTCTAACTTTGTTCCCATATACCATACATTGATCAAATGAAAACAAGTTCCATACTTTCACCTCCAGGATGCACTATTGTGCTGCCTTGGACACCTTCATGTTCCTTCAAGAAGCAATTCCAAGCTCATTTGAAAGGAAACTTGAAATTGGGTGGAAAGGAAATATGGTGTGGATAAGAAAGTAGCAGTATTTTAGAAGTATTTTTACTAACCAAAGCTTCAATAAGATGTCTAGCAGTATATCCTGTTTGGCATTTCCTATGACATTGCTAAAACAACCATCAAGAAGTAGGGGGTTATAAACTCCTCTACCTACTCTAGACTAGCCTTGGGAGTTAGTCTCCATGGACTACATGTCATATTTTCCATCCACCAAGAATGGTAACAATTATTTGTTTATGATTACAAATATTTTCTCTAAGACCATTTTGGAACCATGCAAAAAGAGTGTCATAATTCAAGCCACTGACAAAATCTTCCTTAAGTGTGTTTGAGTTCATTTTGAGCTATGCCACAATGTTATTTTAGATAGGGATAGCTAGTTCCTCAACACCTTTTTCTCCAGCTTATTGTACCTATTGTCATCCTAATTTACTTGGAAAAAAAATGGTCAATACAATGATTGTTCACACCTTTCACATGTACAACTCCAAGAATCCATGTACATGGGAAAAAATATTTCCATATGTTCAACATAGCTATAATATATCCCTCTATAACAATATTTTTCATCATCATTTTTAGGTGTACTTGGGGTATCAACCTTGTCCCTAATTGATGTAGTTATGACCATTGCATCTTCAATGATAAATTCATCCCATTATTAGGTCAAGTAAAGAAGAGTATCCACATTTGTTTAACAAATCCAACACCTCCAATAGAAAGTATCTGGTATCCTTTAGAAAACTAATTCCAAGTACAAGTAGCAACATGAACAAAAAAAGGTTCCATACAAGTTTCAAGTTGGTGATAAGGTGTGGATACATTTATAGAAAGATCGTCTAACATACATGTATAGGAAGATAAAACTACTCTAATATGTTCCTTATACAATCATAAAGGCTATGTAAAAATTCCTTTTAACTGAGTATTCCCCCTTTCCTTGTCTTGCACACAATATTTGTTACACAGTAATTTGTCACCGTCCCTACCATTTCCCGTCCCGCACAATGGAGGACCCATTATGTGACCTGTGAACACTATCATGCCTTGAAAACATCATCAATGCATCCCTCTGAGTATGAGCTTCATTTTCCCTTGAGACATCTCCTTGCAAAACCCATGAAAAACAGCTCTTTTTGCATTGGCGCGGGTAGACAGTTCTGTGCTCGCGCCAATCAGGGAAATCCTGTAAAGAGGTCGCGCCACTTGGCGCTCTGTCATAGAGCAGCAATCGCGCCACCCATTTTAGGGACTGTTTTTTTAAATATGGATGGCGGAAGTTGAGTTCAAACAAACTCACAACCATTGCCTATATTGAGTTGGGAGGTTTGGCTGCGGGAGTTCTATGGAAGGGAATTGGTTTTGCCACCTCCCATGGAACCTTCCTTGTTGATAGGGCCAATCCCATAATAATAGGGATCCCAACTCCCTCCTTCCCCATCTATAAAAGCCTGCTCAAATCCATGGCAAGCTAGTCTTGAAGTGCTGAAGCTTTGCATCTCCATATTCCCAAGTGCCTTTGTGCTGTAAAGAATCCTCTCTTTTCCTTAAGGCCCATTCAAGTAAGGAGACCATTGTCACGAGACTCTGGATAGGTTTTCCCTTTCCTTGGCGAGCTTTGTGAGGCGTGGACGACCGGAGACCCTTTCGAAGGAGGCTGTGACGTCAGAACTTGGTTGTAACTTCTATTCGTTTATCATTTAATAGATGACTATGATTATGGTTCCACTCCGTTTTCCATCATGTTAATGCGAGTAATATCTTTTCTGACCGATGTTTAGTTACGTATGCTGGTTCCTATGTTTGTATCTGTTCGTTTCTTCTGTGTGCAGGTGTTCATCCGCGGAGATCGTGGAAGGATTGTGATCTGCCAGGGCTGAAGGATGGGGACACTTCTTCTTCAGATCATAGCGTTGGAATCCAGGTAGGCTTCTATCCTAAGTCTTTCATTCGTAATTAGGAGCTTGCGTCATAGCATTGTTTGTTTGTTGCTAGACCCCTGCTGGGCTAGTAGGGATCGCCTCTGTCCGCAGAGGGGATTTACCTCCTCAACAAATTGGTGACTCCGCTGGGGATCGTCCGGTTTTCCTTGACTCGTTTATGATTGTTTCTCTTTGATCGTTTCTCCTTGCTTGATGAACCTTCTGGGTTGGATTCTTTCATTGTTTTAGCTGCTTGGTTTGCTTAGCTTGTATTGGTCTGCTTCTGGAAGTAGCTTGTTTTTAATTTTTGTTGAGAAACTCGACTGGCGCGGTTTTTAACCCGACAGTCGCGCCACTTGGCGCGTGTTGCCTTTGTCTAGCCCGCGCCACTTGGCTTCTGGCGCCAGTTTCACTCTCACAGTCGCGCCACCCCTGTGAGTTTTTTGAGTTTCTTCATTTTTGAGCTTTCTGGACTTGACCAGTGCTTTTCTTCTTGATTTCCCGACTGTCTGAGTGTGTTGAAGTCTTGTTTGGCTGGAATTCACCTCTGTCCTTGGGTTGTTTGCTTCTATCTACCGATTTCACGTTTTGAGCCCTAGGGCATCTAGTGGCTTAGTGTATCGAGCCCTCCTTGGGAGTTTAGGTGTCTTGATTGTCCTGTCAACTTGTTGATTGGTTCTCCACGCTCTCTTAACAGTCTTTGATTGTTTTGCTGCGTCTTTTGAGTGATTGTTCATTCCTTCATTCGGAATTCGTTTGCCTTTGCTTTGGACCTAGATCACACGGTCCATCGGAAACTTTTGAGTCTTTCTTTGCTTTGAGAGACTTTGGGTCAATTTGGAGATCTGATTGATTGCATCGTTGAGTGAATTTTGTTTGTTTCGCTCTTTTGAATATCATCTCTCAAATTGTTCCTTTTGTTTTCAGTGCACATTAGCCATTAAACATTGAAAATCAAAAAAAAAAAATCTCTCTTGCTTTTGTTAAATAGTGCAAATTGTGATCTTTTTCCATATCGCTAGTGATTAGTGTTTGAATGAAAAGTGTGCAATTGCACTAGTTGCATTAGAAACATTGTTGTTTGTATTCCGTTCATTTCGTTTGTATAAAAGCTCTCAACTCTTATTTAACTAGTTTTCATCGAACGAAATGTTGCACTGTGGCATATAGCTTGCATTTAGGAGTCTTTCGAGACACTACATACGATAGGGCCTGGAAATTGAAACTTAATTGAAGATCAACCGTAAAATTTATTCAATTAACCTAAGGCAACATTGGAACTTAACGAAACATATTTAGAAGGTCTAGGCTAGAGACGTGTTCCGGCGTCGTTAAACCTAGCAGCTGTCATTCGCCTGTTGGCTTTAGACAGCGCTAGTACGGACTTGCGCCCCCCGTACCGTCGCGTATATAAAGGGAGACCCCTCTAGGTTTTCAATCCTTTATCCACAGGAAGCCGAGTCTGCCGCCCTATACCCGTGATACACCGAACACAGCATTCGGGGAGACTACCTGCACGTACGGAAAGTCCTTGGTCGATTTCTGTTTCATTATTGAAACCAAGGTGTATATTGCGGTTCACGGATATTTGGTACACCCTTTGTGCCTAGTTTTTCCTGAGCAGTCATTTGGTCTTTTCTGACTCCCTAAACTTGAAAAGACCGTCAAGCGCTTGTCCTTTCACGCTTGTATCAACTCTGAAAGAGATAGAGTCATCTTTTTATCGTTTCTCGACTCTTAAAACATGAAACTGTAGAATTCGTTTATTTTCCAATGTGGTAAAATCAATCTCCCACGATTACACACCCGTTTAGACGTTGCTTGTGACTGTTTGATCGTGTGTCTTAACTCGTTTTCAGCCCGTGTGTGTGTTTGCTCTCTTCTTCTAGTCTCTTGCCACAGTGGCGGAACCTTCGGTTTCGTCTACTGGTAGTCCTTACACGGACGATTCTTCAGAGGCTTCTCAGCCTTCTGTTGAACCACAGCAGCCTATTGTTTCTGAGTTCCCTGACGGGGGACCGGTCCTCGCCGAGCAACCCTTTGGAGAACCAGTTGAGTTCAACTGGCCCTTTTCGGACCCTGTGTCTGAATTGAGATTAGGAGGTTGATTTTCTTCACATCGGTTTGACTGCTGTCGGGCTGTTTTTTTCCTTTTAGTCCTCACTGCCTTTCTCGTTGATTTAACCACAGGATCAACCATGAGACTTCGGTGAGGAAATTCCTGTGTCCACACTACCGCATCCCCAGATTGCTCGAGGGAGACGTGTTCCGAGTCGGCTACCACATCGTCGCCCACTGTTTCTTACCAGCTGTGATGTTACGCGCATCTTCGGGATCGCATCATTTTCAGCCGCAATTTCTATGGGGACACTATCTCCCACGTCGAGGCCACCGTCACTACACCCGGGTGTCCCTTCGACGCCCGCCTGCTCGTTCGGCCCATCAAGCCAGGTGGGTCGCCTTTCTTCTCGTTGTCTCGCATCTCCACGAGGGCCGGGGCTGTCCCCCGAAGACATTTACCTAGCTACCGGCTATACCGGAGAATATCTTCCGTAGAGTATCGGTTTTTTTTAAGGCCACCGAACGCCGAGCCCACGTCCCAAATCCTTATCGATCCTTCTTTTTCGCACTCATGGCCGTGATGCACTCGTGTATATGTTCCCGTGCCGCCTTGACGAGCATGGGGAGGTTTTGCGCCTTCCTCGCTTTCCCCGAGGCTTATCTATATGCTCAAGGTTTACCATACAACCAAAGCGACAACCCGTTAGGTGGACAACCCTTTGTACAACTCCGTGTGCCAACTCGGGCTATTTGTATGACCCATGTGGACAAACCCCCATCCAAGGCTACCTCCGGGCCGCGCAAGGGCCATTATACAATCCGCAAGGACCATATTATAGCCCTCGCCGGTCAACCCGTCAACCCCGCCCGTGTATCAACCGGACAGTGCCTATGGTCCCGGGGGGCAAATCCACTCGTCTCTACTAATGCAACCGCAAAGATCCCGTCAAGCTTAACGTTGCGCATCACCGCATCCACCCTATGGTTCTCGTCGGTCAACCGGTTTCCCGCAAGCACCGTCCCGTTCTCCACCCGCAAGGGGCCCGGTCGATCCGAGACAGCCTCGGCAGAACTCAGCTTCTCCAAAGCCAGCTCGACCCATCCGGTGCACAACCTCGGGGCTCACCATAACCAGGCCGCCCTCGCGCAACCAACACCGGCTCGGTCACTCCAAGCTACTGGTCTGTGCCAGCCTCTACCTCAAAGGCCGACCCTGCTCATTCAGCAGCTCTCATTCCGTTCACTCGCTCAACAACCTCGTTCATTCAATGCCGCTAGCCTAAATCATCACCGCGCCCTCACGTACTGTGCTCCGCAGGTTCCACTTATCAATAGCCTACTCATCCTCGCAGTGGTTATTATCCCTTGTGGTCATTCTCAACCGAACTATAACCACCTGGAGGCTCTCGCATCATCCTCCTCCACCTGCTTCTACCTACGCTCGGCCACCAACCAAACGTCGCTATATTGGTATGTGACGAAGCCAATCGTGGCCCGAACCCCGGTTATCAAGCCCCGCACTATGGTTGGCCGGGGCGAGTCCAACCGCCTCCGGTTATACAAACTATGCCCCTACTAGCCGAATCCTTCTGTGACGTAACCCGTGGGGGCAGGGATATTCAACCATCGGGATACGTGCACCACCTTATCCTAGGACCGGCATGGTAGTTAATCCTCCATTGCCGTCTCGGCTACCTGGAACCGCCGACGTTCGGGGCCCGACCAATGATCCGATTTCACATAATCCATATTGGCCTCCGTGCCCACCAAGATACTGTGACCGTCCCAAGTTTGAGGGCAAGCCGGCGAAGACCCCCAGGCGCATGTGATGACGTATCACCTCCGGTGTCTGCCTAACCCTAAGTTGACGATTCGATCCATCCGTCTTTTCCGCCGTACGTTAACAGGAGCCGCCGCTAAGTGGCAATATAGAGTTGTTCCGCAGTATTTTTCAAAGATTTCAACTCGTTAGCTATGGCTTTCCTCACGCATTTCCAACATGGCCCCAAGATGAGGTCGGACGCACCCCCGACTTTCCGAAGCAGACAAGGCCACTCACATCTCGCATCACATTCATGAGTGGCGCGCGCATCGTCGACCGATCAAGTTTCACATACCGATCGGGGACTTTGACTCACTAGTTCACCACCTCCTTTAGAATAAAATCGCCGTGATATCGCGATGGGAGCGTGTGTGACGGAGGAACAAGCTATCGCGCCGTGCCCGCACTCGGATTCTGTTCATTCGTAATCCGGCATGCTTTATGACATCTTCGACCGACAAGCTCCACGCGCCCGAACCACTATGCTCCGCCTACCCCTAACAATGGTGGATGGTGTCATTGGTTCCGTTTTCAAGATTCACAGTCTTCAAATGGGGAAGTGTATGCCAATTCTTCCAACAATACTCGCTAATTCCCCTTATCTCGATTCTAGTAAAATCGTGGAGAATGCCGTCCAGGCCAATCCTACTGGGACAAATCCTCCAAGGGGAAGAAGAAGGGCAAAGGCAACTGCAACTGGCGGCCCCGAAACTCGAATCTAAATCTCGAATCGAGGATGGCTCCTAAACATGTCGAAATTCCCTTGCCTCATCCGTGAAGGTGACCATTACACTAAGGATTGTCCACGACGGTCCGAAATTATTCAACTTCTTAAAGGCTCAAAAGGGACTATCGTTTTAAAAGAGCCATTTCCATCTTCAGCAAGCAGACTCCAAACATGGTCGAATTGTGGGTCACCATCAGCACCATATTTGGGTCTCTGTAAGCCATGATGGAAGACTAATGCACCTATCACTATCGCTACGCGATCAAAGGATTACAACAACAAATAGCCGGTGTGCACCCGTAGAAGGCGCGCTGGCAAGAAGGGCCGCCTCCCCACCTATTTCCTCGGTCCGTTGGAAATCGAGAAGCCGACTCTCGAACCAAGCTAGAAGCCACCTCCCAAGGGTGTTCTTCGGAGATCCTCTTTACAATCCAAATGCTCGTGCCGCTCAACATTACAAGATCGTTGAGGATTCGGGCATGTGCGCCCATGTGCATGTCCGCACCCTGAGGTTCTTCAAAGTTGTTCTTCAAGCAACCAAGGCTTTCATCGTCCGCCATTGGTGGTATCGATCCCGCCGACCTCGAGCCTTCTCACCTTGATTTGGAGAATTTGATTCCCGGCCTCCACATCAAATCGCTTTTGGTCATTCAAGTCGGGATTAACGGTCTCAACATTCATAGGGTCGTCGTAGATGAGGTGCATCTACAAGTTGGGATCCAGCTTGTTGTTTGATTTGTAAACTATGTACGGATTCTCAAGTACAGCCTGTGATAGCCTTCAACGTAAGCCGTCGCATTAGCGAAGTAGATCAACACTACTTCTACCAATCTCCTTGGGCTTGGTTTACTGATCGAACGCACTTGGAGTCTTTGTCTTGCCTTGCCGTTTGTATCTTTGCTTTTCCTTGCTCGTCGAACCCTCCGGGGGTTGGTTGTGTGTTTTTGCTTCGGATTGCTTAGCTCGCATTGATCCGTTTCTAGAGTAGCTTATTTTTAATTTTTTTTTGCTGAGAAACTCGACCGGCGCGGTTTTTAACTCGATAGTCGCGCTCACTTGGCGCATGTTGCCTTTGTACAACCCGCGCCACCGCCTCTTCGGCGCCTGGCCACTCTTGCGCCGCGCCACCCCGTAATTTTTTTGAGTTTTCTCATTTTTTGAGCTCGAAGTTGATCAGTTGTTTTTCTTTTCTTGATTTTCCAACCGCTCGAGTGTGTTGGAGTCTTGTTTGGATGGGAATTCACCCTCCTTTTTGGTTGTTTGCTTCATTCACCGATTGCAGCTTTAAGCCCTAGGTCATCTAGTGGCTTAGTGTATCGAGCCCTCCTTGGGAGTTTTGGTGTTGGATTGGTTCCGTCAACTATCCGATTGATTCTCCACATTCTTCGAGTAGTTGTTCATCAGTTTTATTGCGATTTTTGGGTGATTGCTCATTTCTTCATTCGAACTCGTTTTTGTCTTGCTTTGACCCAGATCACACGGTCCATTGAAGCTTTTGAGTCTCTCTTCGCTTTGAGAGATCAGCGGTGGTTGATTTGGGGATCCGACCGTTGTGTCGTTGAGTGGAATGTGTTTGTTTCGCTTCCTCTTGAATATCGCTCGTTGCTCCATTTGTTTTCAAGTTTGATTAGTGCATATTAGCCATTAAACATTGAAAATCAAAAAAAAAAAAAAAAAATTTTTTTATGCTTTTGTTAATTAGTGCAAATTGTGATTCTTTCCATATCGCTAGTGATTAGTGTTTGGAATGAAAAGTTGTCAATCGTATTAGTTGCATTATAGAGCTCATTGTTTGGTTTCCATTCATTTCGTTTGTATAAAAGCTCTCAACTCCTCTCTAATTAGTTTTCATCGAACGAAATGTTACATCGTGGCATAATATAGCTTTGCATTTAGGAGACAATTACATACGATAGGGTCTTCGAAATTGAAACTTTAATTGAAGATCAACCGTAAAAATTTATTCAATTAACTCTAAGGCAAAAGACGGAACTTAACGAAACATATTTAAAGGTCTAGGTTGTGAGATTTGTTCCTATTGTTACAACCTAGCAAATTACTGCTCGCCCGTTGGCTTTAGACAACAATAGTACGGACTTCTGTGTTCTCTGCATCGTCGCGTATATAAAGGGAGACCCTATAGGTTTTCAACTTTATCCACAGGAAGCCGAGTATGCCACCCTATACTCGTGATACAATCAACACATCATTCGGGGAGACTACCTCAGCATCGCACGGGAAGTCCTTGGTCGATTTCTCGTTTCATTTTTGAAACCAAGGTGTATATTGCGCTTCTCACGAATATTTGGTACACCCCTTTGTGCCTAGTTTTTCCTGAGCAGTCATTTGGTCTTTTCTGACTCCCTAAACTTGAAAAGACCGTCAAGCGCTTGTCCTTCCACGCTTGTGTCAACTCTGAAAGAGATAGAGTCATCTTTTTATCGTTTCTCGACTCTTGAAACATGAAACGGTAGAATTTCTTTCTTTCCAATGTGGTAAAATTAATCGCCCACGATTTCACACCTATTTAGACATTGCTTGTTGACCATTTGATCGTGTGTCTTAACTCATTTTCAGCCCGCGTGTGTGTGTGCCCTTTTCTTTTAGTCTTTTGCCACGGTGGCGGAACCATCGGTTTCGTCTACTGGTAGTCCTTACACGGACGATTGTTCAGAAGCTTCTGAGCATTCTGTTGAACCACAGCAGCCTGTTGTTTCCGAGTTTCCTGATAGGGGACCGGTTCTCGCCGAGCAACCCTTTGCAGGACCAGTTGAGTTCAATTGGCCCTTTTCGGACCCTGTGTCTGAATTGAGATTAGGAGCTGATTTCCTTTCTCTTACATCGGGTTCACCGTTTGTTGCTGTTGTTTTTCCTCCTAGTCCTCGCCGTCTTTTGCGTGATTTAACGGCAGGATCAACCATGAGTGATTCTGGTGAGGAAATTCCGGGGTCTGATGACTATCAGCGCATCCCTCATAGATTGTTTGAGGGAGACGGTTCCGAGCTGGCTACCACATCGTCAGCCAGTCCTTCTTTGCCACAGGGATACAGATCTCTGGGTCAGATCATTTCAGCTGCTGCCTCTATGGGGATATCATCTCCCACGTCGAGACCAGCTGCCACTACACCCGGGGTGTCCCCTTCGACGCCCGTCACTTCTGTTCCCGTTCGGCCCACTGTTTGTGTGGCTGCCTCTTCTTCTGTTGTCTCAGCATCTGCTACTAGGGCTGGGCCAACTCCTGAAGACATTTACCTAGCTACTGCTATACCGGAGAATATCTCTCCGGAGGAGTATCGGTTGTTTTTACAGCAGCCGAACGCCGGAGCTGGACAAGTTCCCCAATATCCTTATCGATCCTTCTTTTCGCACTATGCACAGGATGGCACTCCCGTGTATATGTTCCCAGGTCAGTTCGACGAGCATGGGGAGGTTTTGCGCCTTCCTGCTCCTGAGGCTTATTTATATGCTCAAGGTTTACCATACAACCAGGCTTACAACCCACAGGGACAACCCTTTCAGGGCCAACCTGCGAGCCAACCTGGCTATTTGTATGACCCACAGGGACAGCCCAACCAAGGCTACCCTGCGGGCCAGCAAGGGCCATTATACAATCCGCAAGGACCATATTATAGCCCTGCTGGTCAACCTGCTCAACCTCAGCTAGGGTATCAACCGGGACAGGCCTATGGTCCTGGGGGGCAAATCCAGCCTTCTTTACCAATGCAACCGCAGTATCCTGTCGTTTCTAACGTTGCATATCAGCCAGGACCACCCTATGGTTCTGCTTCAGGTCAAACTAGTTTCCAGCAAGCACCTGGTCCTGTTCCTCCACCAGGGAAACCGGCTCATCCGGTACAGCCCGGTGTCCCGCCTCCAGGCCAGCCGACCCATCCGGCACAACCTGAGGCTCACTTACAACTAGGTCAGCCTGCGCAACCGACGCCGCCTGGTCACCCGGGCCAGCCTGGTCATTCAGGCCAGCCCCCTCACTCGGGTCAACCTGTTCATTCAGGGCAGCCCTCTCATTCCGTTCACTCTGCTCAACAACCTGTTCATTCAATGCCGCAGCCAAATCAACAGCTGCGCCCTACGTACCAAGCTCCGCAGGGTTCCACTTATCAGCAGCCTACTCATCCTCAGAGTGGTTATTATCCTCATGGTCAGTCTCAACCGAACTATAACCACTCTGGAGGCTCTCAGTATCATCCTCCTCCACCCGGTTCTACCTACGCTCAACAGCCAAATCCAAACGCTGCTTATACAGGGCAGACACCTAATCAGGGCCCGAACCCTGGTTATCAAGCCCCGCACTATGGTTACCAGCAGCCAAATCAGTCTGGTTATACGAACTATGCCCCCTACGGTCAGAATCATGCAGGACAGAACCCGTGGGGGCAGGGATATTCACAACCATCGTGGAGCACAGGTACCGGACCTTATCCTGGGACTGGTATGGTAGTTAATCCTCCATTGCCGTTCCTGGCTACCTTGGAACTGCCGGACGTTTCAAAGTTGACCAATGATCCGATTTCACATAATCCATATTGGCCTCCGGTTCCCACCAAGATACCAGGTGACTGTCCCAAGTTTGAGGGCAAAGCTGGCGAAGACCCCCAGGCGCATGTGATGACGTATCACCTCTGGTGTTCGTCTAACTCTTGGGTTGACGATTCGATTCGTCTGCGTCTTTTCCAGCGTACGTTAACAGGAGCTGCTACTAAGTGGTACATAGAGTTGTCCCGTGGTATTTTTCAGGATTTCAACTCGCTAGCTATGGCTTTCCTCACGCACTTCCAGTTACCGGTCCGGTATGAGGCCGGGACGCACCTCCTGACTTCTCTGAAGCAGGACAAGGCCACTCACATCTCAGATCACATTCATGAGTGGCGGCGCCATCGTCGACTGATCAAGTTTCACATACCTGATCAGATTTTGACTCACTGGTTCACCACCTCCTTTGTGAATAAAATCGCTCAAGATATCGCGATGGGAGCGTGTGTGACGGAGGAACAAGCTATCGCGCGTGCCCAGTACCTGGATCTTGTCTATTCGCAGTCTGGCACGCTTTATGACATCTTGACTGATGCTCCACGGCCCGGAACCACTAAGGCTCCGCCTACCCCTACAGTGGATGGTGTCATTGGTTCCGTTTCTCAAAATTCGAAGAAGTCTTCGAATGGGAAGCAGAAGGCTAATTCTTCCAACAATACCTCTGCTAATTCCCCCTCATCTGATTCTGGTAAAACCGCGGAGGTGAATGCCGTTCAGGCCAATCCTACGGACAAATCCTCCAAGGGGAAGAAGAAGGGCAAAGGCAAATCAAAATCTGATGCCCCAAAACCGGAATCTAAAACTCGAACTGAGGATGGCTCCCAACGTAAGCCGAAATTTCCTTGCCTCATCTGTGAAGGTGACCATTACACTAAGGATTGTCCACGACGATCCGAAATCAGTCAACTTCTTAAAGGCTCAAAGGGAACTCCGGCTGTTTTAAAAGAGCCATTTCCATCTCAACAGACCCAGATGGTCGAACAAGGTTCATCATCTGCACCGTTTGGGTCTCAGGTTTTCATGATGAAGACTAATGCACCTATCACTATCGCTACGAGATCGAAGGATTACAATAGTCAGCAACAGGCACCCGGGAAGGCAGTTGCGGAAGGGCCGCCTCCCCCACCTGTTTCTGGTCCATTGGAAATCGAGAAGCCGACTCTCGAACCCGTTGTGAAGCCACCTCCCAAGGGTGTTCTTCGGAGATCCTCTTATAATCCAAATGCTCGTGCCGCTCAACATTACAGTATTGTTGAGGATCTGGCACAGGCGCCATGTGCTATGTCCGCACTTGAGGTTCTTCAAAGTTGTCCTTCACAACGGAAGGCTTTACTGTCTGCCATCGGTGGTATCGATCCCGCCGACTCGAGCCTTCTCACCTTTGATTTGGAGAATTTTACTCCCCGGCTTCCACATCAAATCGCTTTGGTCATTCAAGTCGGGATTAACGGTCTCAACATTCATAGGGCCATCGTAGATGAGGGTGCATCTACTTGCGTTATGTCCTCTGCCTGCTGGAAGGCCATTGGCTCTCCAGCCTTGTCGTCATCTCCCAATGCCCTCGAGGCATTTGATGGTCGGGAGTCTAAACCCCTGGGAGTTCTTGAGAGTCTTGCGATCACATTACAGGGAAAAACTGTCAACGTGGAAGTGGAAGTGGTTGACGCTAAACTCAACTACAATATACTTCTTGGCCGCAGCTGGACCCATGCCATGCTCTACGTGCCGTCTACCGTCTTTCGATTCATTAAGTTCCCTCACGAGGGCAAGATTGTCACGGTAGATCAGTTGTCATTTTTCACCTCTAGCTCTGAGAACAACGTGCCATATGTGGATCAAATTCCGAATCCCCCAGACAGCATAGGACCTGGTCTTTTCAAAGACCCAGTTCTCATGGGTATATTCCCCGCACCGCCACCGAATACCGCTCAAGTCAACATGTTGTCCAGGACTGATGACCCCTGGCTTATTCCTACACCTGAGCAGGTATATGAGTTTGGAGAATCCATGCCTTTAATGCCAGTAGAGATCAGCTACTGTGAGATTGTTGCTGCATCGGATCCTCCGCCTCCTCAGCATGCTCCTTTGAGCATGGCTCTCGACGTCTACTCCCAATCCCCCTGGCTTGGTCAGGCTGATTCACCTGATCCTCTCAGAGAGACTTTTCCTTCCGATGAGGCCATCATCGAAACTATGTCTCTTGAGGAGCTGCCTTGGGGCGATGGACATCATCGCTCCTCGTTTATGCCTAGCTTGGGGGCAATGACTGATTTTCTGGAGCGTTATGCTACTCAGGTTCCTTCCCCTCCTCTTCAAACACCGATCTTAATGCACGAGGTCTTTTCGGAGGGTAATCTGAGTAACATTACTCAAACTGTTCCAATCAACATCTCCGTTAAACCGGGGATTGTTGAGAATATTCATGTGGGTGTGACTTGTTCTCCCAAGGAGATTCAAGTCTATACTGAGCTTTTCAAAGAATTCAGAGATGTTTTCGCATGGTCTTACGAGGAAATGCCGGGAATTGATCCGAGTATCGTCGTGCACGAGATTCCAACCTACCCAGGTGCGAAACCCGTGCGCCAACGCTTACGTCCCATGCATCCTCGGAAAGCCGCCGCCATCAAGGCAGAAGTTGAAAAACTTCTGAATGCGGGTTTTATTTATCCTATCCCCCTTACAGAATGGGTGTCCAATATCGTCCCTGTTGATAAAAAGCAGGGTACAATTCGAGTCTGTGTGGATTATCGCGATATCAATCACGCCTGTCCTAAGGATAATTATCCCACCTGCCTGACTATCAGACTATCAATAATGCAGCCGGAGGAGATTCATCTTTACTGGACGCCAAAGAAAATTAAAATCAATAGCTACCCCAGGACTCATTATATTACACCATCTGCCCGTGTACTTCTCAGCATAAAACTCACTGCTTAGAAAACAGCCATGCCACTCCACAAGTACATGTCACATTTATTATGATATTTCACACACTAACCTTAAATTTTATCCGGACGACTTGCTGCACCCATTCGGGGTAAGCGAGAGGAGAGGACCATCCTGAGCATCTCCGCCAGATATTTCTTCGTTGCAGACGCTACAATATCAGGCTCAACCCTCATAAGTGCGTCTTCTGCGTTGATTCTGGCCGTCTTTTAGGCTTTATAGTCTCGAAAGACGGAATTCGCCTCGACCCTCTAAAGGTTGAGGCCATCGTAAATCTCCCATCACCCTCCTCCCCGTATCAGTTACAGAGTCTACAAGGGAAAGCGAATTTTCTTAGGCGCTTTATCCCGAATTATGCCGAGGTGGCCAAAGGATTCACTCGTTTGTTAAAGCAGAATGTTCCCTTTCACTGGGACGAAATTGCTCAGGAATCCTTTGAGAAGCTAAAGACATTGCTAGTCAATGCTCCATTGCTTCGTCCTCCGGACTACCACCGCAACTTTACTTTGTATCTAGCCGCCGCATTAAGCACCATCGCCATGGTCTTGGTGCAGGATGACGAGAACGGTGACGAACATGTCATTTATTACCTATCTCGGAACCTTCTCGACCCGGAAACGCGTTATGCACATGTCGAGAAGTTGGCCTTAGCAGCAGTACATGCCGTACAACGCTTTCGCCATTACATCCTTTTGCGTACGATAACAGTGGTTTCAAACTGCAACCTTATGACGTATATTCTTTCTATACAATTACTAGGGGGCAAGTACTCCAAATGGATCGTCATCCTGCAGGAGTTTGACTTGGAGTTCACCACTGCCAAGTCAACTAAATCACTGGTCTTCGCGGATTTGATATGTTCTCTCCCTACAGACTCTGTTCCTTCACACTCAGAAGATCATATACCGGACGAAACGCTGTTTCTTATTGATACTTGTGATCCTTGGTACGGTGACATCATAGTGTATCTTCAGACCGCGACATTTCGGTCTGAGTTGGATAAAGCTGCCCGCCGTCGGATTCGGCACCAGTCCCAACCCTACCGTATCGTAGGAGATACCTTATATCATATTGGAGTAGATTCGGTGCTCCGACGATGCCTTACCTTGGAAGAGGCTGAGAAAGTCTTGAATGACTGCCACAGTGGCGCCTGTGGCGGACACATGTCCGGGTATGCTACTGCCCAGAAGATTCTGCGGGCAGGTTATTTCTAGCCTTCCATATTCAAGGATTGTATCACTGCAGTCCGTAAATGTCATCCATGCCAGATTTTTCAGCGCAAGATGCGCGCGCCGCCATTGCCTTTGCATCCCGTTATTACCGTTGGCCCTTTTGCGAAATGGGGCGTGGATTTTATGACGTGTAACCCTCACTCGGCCGGGGGGCATGCGTATATCATTGTCGCCGTCGACTACTTCACTAAGTGGGCCGAGGCGATGCCTACACTAGCTGCTGACGGGAAAACGACTGCTTCATTTATATTCAACCACGTTATCGCACGATTCGGGGTTCCTCAAGCCATCGTCACTGATCATGGTACTCATTTCCGTGATTATATGATGACGGAGCTGACTGTAGCGTTGGGCTTGCGTCACGACAGCTCAACACCATACTACCCTCAAGCGAATGGTCAGGTTGAAGCGGTGAACAAGGTTTTGGTCACCATGCTTCAGCGAACAGTTGGGATTCATAAATCAAATTGGCATCTCCAACTGTTCTCAGCTCTCTGGGCATACCAAACATCTGCTAAGAGTGCAACCGGGTTCACACCTTTCCAATTGGTGTACGGTCTGGAAGCTACTCTGCCGGTTGAATGTGAAATTCCTTCGCTTAAATTAGCTGTGGAGCTATTACCGGATACCTCTCCTGAGGAAGAACGTCTTTTGTATCTCGAACGATTGGATGAAACCCGTCGACTAGCTGCTTTGATCATCGAAGCACAAAAGAAGAGGGTCAAAACTCATTTTGATCAAACTGTTTCTCCTCGTTCTTTCATTGAAGGAGACCTCGTTCTCTTGTACGATCAGGAACATGATAAGCTTGGAGCCGGTAAACTCCAGCCTATGTGGCACGGTCCCTATATAGTAAAACGCGTTTTGAAAAATGGGGCCTACGAGCTTATAGATTACGAAGGAGTTCCACTGGCGCAGCCTAGGAATGGGTTGTACCTTAAAAAGTACTACGCCTGAAGTGATTTCTTGGTGTGGTGTGTGTACATAGGTGTGTGATTGTCATTTGTGTGCATAGTGTGGTGTGCTTTGTAAACATCTTTCTGCTGATCGGGTCTTCCTGGTTGTGCAGATGTCTATTCATCCATTTTTTGGTTTCGCGGATGGTACCTCCGGCAGTACCAGGAATCTGTCTTCCGCAGCCTGGGTAATCTACGATCCTGCTGGTGAGTTGATTGACCTGCAAGGTGTGTGTTTAGGACGTACCACGAACAATATCGCAGAATATAGTGCCGTGTTGGAATTGTTAACCGAGGCAGTAAACCTTGGTATCCGTGAATTGCTCGTGTACCTAGATTCACAACTTGTAGTGTTACAGCTGAACGGACACTATTCGGTAAGGAACCCGTCCATCTTACGTATGTATTTGCGTATTCGATTACTGGAAAGGAATTTTGACTACATTACATATCATCATATACCCAGGCATTTGAATACATTAACAGATGCAGTAGCAAATTTGGTATTAGACAGACATTTGCGCAATTTATAATCATCATCACATGTAAAGAAAGACCCATCCAGAAATAGATATGTATATATATAGATATCGAAATGTTTACATAGAGTGTGTCACATAAAACTCAAAAAATATACATAATCGTCTTAGTACATCTTGAGACACTGTGTCTCTCAAAAAATAGGTGTGGCATAAATCCTAAGGACTAATCCGCATGGTGCTCATGGTAGCACGTCACTGCACGCACTAGGCGCCTCAGGATTCGGTGGATCCAATTCAGAACTCCCACCGTGTGGCGCTGGTATGCCACTGCACGTTCCGATAGCCGGCATAGTCCGGGTCCCGCGGGCAATCCCCTCGAGGTTCTCGGGATCGCCCCTCTCCTCCCACCTTCCCCAGATCTCGTGGCGCAGTCATGTCCTCCGTGAGATTGGGAGACATCCCGCCGGTCTTCGTCTCACATCCGTACGCACATACTGTGCGCACTTCCACCGGTGGCTACAACAAAAAAACAGAGAAACATAAAAGCGGGGCACGAGGTCTTACCCTTTATGGATGTCCCGCCCATTCTTCGTGGAGATCCGGGGTCCCTAAGAAAGCCGGCCTCCCGAATAGCCGACCCTCCACGACGATCGCTGGCGCTCGTAGCCACCCAAAGAACTCGGCCTCTGCATCCGTCGTTGGCCACCTCCGCATTCGGGCACGCGTCGCCTGGGGCCGAGCTGGCCTGTGGCTCTCGGTGTACCCACCGCCACTGCGGCCCCTTGGCCCTGGAAGATTGGTATGCGTTCCAGAATGAACGATACCAAGATGGAACCATACCCGAACTGTTTCAGTTTCCCCTGTTTGCACTTTGTGAGCTGCCTTTTCATGTTGATAGTTACTGCTTCTGCCCAGTTGAACAGTAGGGGACCCATGCATTCTGAGGCCAACAGGAGTTGGGTCTTCGTGGCCTCGTGCGGAGCCTGCGACCCAGCAGCCCGCGTAATGGTATGGAGAACTACTCTCAGTGCCAGGTCTGGGATGGTGGAGATATCCACCTTCTTGCTTCCTGATCCTGTTTGTGCCCCGCGGCACACCCGTGCCATTACCTGTTCCATCTTTTCCCCAGATGGTCTGCTTCCGGTCAATACAGGGATTGGACCTCTGCGGGACAATCCGGTAATAAAATAAACATCGGTGACCTCCAATTCTAACACCTGGTCTCGTAGCCTGAACACTTGTTCGTTTTCATCCCAGATGCTGATTAGATATTGGAGGAGCTCGGGCTGAGCTCGTAAACATGGCGTGAGGAAGAAATTTTTCAATCCACAGTCTCTAAGTGCGTTCATGCAAGCTTGGCTTTGCATGGCCTGTTCATCCTCGTCTCCGTGCTCTCGTTCCTTCCATTCGATTGCCATTTTGAGTGATTATCTGCATTCACATGGTCAAAAACCCCTGATTAGATCTTTGATGAGCTTCAAATTCCAAGAAATTTGGTTTAAATACCGAAATTTTGGGCGAAATTTAAGGTTCGGCCGCTGGCGCGGCTGTTTTGCGAACAGTCGCGCCATGTGGCGCGAGCCCTTTACAAAAAAGAGCTCATTGGCGCGGGTCCGTGCCCGATACCCGCGCCAATGGGCCCGGCCCTAAAATTTTAAAAATGCCCATGCAAGACTGATTCTTAAAGGGAAATCATTAAAAAATGAATGAAAATGTAGAGCAAGGGAGCGCCTTTTACCTGTGACAGACGAGAAGCTGAATGGTTGCCTGGATTGGTCGCAATCGTCGACGGAAGTTTTTGCTCCAAATGGACCACTGTTGTTTTCTACCAAGGTAAATAGTAAAAGTAATTTTATTTTTACCAATTAGACATATTTATAACTTTTTCGACATTAAATGAGTTTTAAAAGTTATTTTTATCAAATATTTGCATGTGTTATGTCGAAAATGGATTTTACGCTTGCTTGGTATATGCAGCAACAGGTTTTTGTGACTTAAATGATGGAAACGAGTTGTATTTTATACTTTTTCAGACTCGGTAAATACACGAAAAAGTCGCTCTGTAGTCATCTTTCAGCTCTTTTCTGACTCTCTAAATATGAAAAGATCGCCGAGGCCCTTGTCGTTTCGATCTCGTTAAAATGGACACGAATCGACATCCACCCAGTATAAGTTTAACCCTTTTTCGGGCTGGGATGGATTGATTACGAAAAGGAATACCCTAGCCTATCGCGACTAGGAGGTTTTCCCGGATATTGTTTTCTACCTTTTCGGATCTGGGGAACTATTTACGAAAAGGGACCCGTGGAGTTTTCTTTTCCGCTGTCTTTTCAAACTCTCTAAACATGAAAAGACGCCGAGTTCTTCCTTTGTCAGACTCGTTAAACCCTGATGACATTGGATTTCGTCGAAATGACGTTCTCCGAGTTTCTCCTTCCTAGGACTCGTTAAATGCACTAGGATGGATTTGCCCGAAGGGCGGACTTATATCACAAGCATATGCTATCCCCTTCAAGCTTGTTATCAAAAATAATTGGGGTACTCGCCAGAAATGGTGGGGGAAAAATGGAACCATCATCGTTGTTGTCGGCAGTATGTCGCTCTTGAACATGGCACTTGTCTGCATTCGTGTCGGGTTGGGGACATCTCATCTCGTTGCTTCACTTTGCCTCCATGGGTTTGGGTAATCTCTTTTGACCTCTCATCTGTTCACTGCCTCGTCACCATGACCTCTGATCCGTTGATGTCAAATACTGCCAAGTCCACTATCGTGCCGTTCATGTGTTCAAGAGAAGTTGGCCTCTGCAAATATCAACCTTCCTCTGTTTCTCATACGATCCTGATTCACAACAAAACATCATGTTCCTCTGTCTCGTGTCGATGATGTGGGAATCATTATGGCCCACCTTCGATCAAGGTCACTTCCTGTCGACATCAACTCATTATCCAGAAAGTTGGTCTAGAGACTCCTTATGGTACCTTGGAGCCTGCATGCCTCAATGGCAGGTTCGTCGCATTCGACGAGAGGTTTACATCATTGGCCTCCGATCGAGTGATTCTGCGGGTGTTCGACGTCAACTCATTCATTCGCACGCCGTATATTGTACCTGTAGTACCTTGAGGACCATTGTCATTATTGGTGGTTTCTCTCGCGTTGGTTAACAGCTTTCATCATTGGCTGGTAATCCGACGATGTTCTTGCATGTTCGACTTAGCTCACATATTCGCATGCTTGAACTTGTACTTTGTTGGGTCGAGATGGAGCGCAAGACCCTGGATTGTGTCTGTTGTAATCCAGGTTGCGATTGTGGATTATTATCATTATGTACATGACTCATTGATTGGATGGCTGCGACCATACCTGAGTCTATTTATTTGATCTTAGTTGGATGGCTGCGCCCATACCCTAGATCCGGATTATAGCATACTCTGTTTCGGATGGCTGCGTCCATACCACTTATACATCGTGTACTTGAGATATCAGTTGTATCTTTCTGCGCAGGTTTTCCGACGGCGGGCTTTCAGTTGAACATGTTCTCGTAAAGCATTTCACCCCTCTCCCTCTCGGGCCTCATACTTTAGGGGGCATCTGTTACACAGTAATTTGTCACCGTCCTTACCATTCCCCAACCCGCACAATGGAGGACCCATTCTGTGACCTGTGAACATTGTCATGCCTTGAAATCATCATCAATGCATCCCTCTGAACATGAGCTTTATTTGCCCTTGAGACATCTCCTTGCAAAAGTCATAAAAAACAGCCCTTTTAGCATTGGCGCGGGCAAGCAGTTCAGTACTCGCGCCAATGGGGAAATTAATGCAAAGGGGTCGCGCCACCTGGCGCTCTGTCATAGAGCCGTAGTCGCGCCACCCAATTTGGGAGTTGTTTTTTAAATATGGATGGCGGAAGTTGAGTTCCAACAAATTCACAAACCATCACCTATCTTGAGTTGGGAGGTTGGCTGCGGGAGTTCTATGGAGGGAAGTGGTTTTGCCACCTCCCATGGAACCTTCCTTGTTGATAGGGCCAATCCCATAATTATAGGGATCCAAACTCCTCCTTCCCCATCTATAAAAGCTTGCTCAAATCAATGGCAAGCTAGTCTTGAAGTGCCTAAGCTCTGAATCTCCATATTCCCAAGAGCCTTTGTGTTGCAAAGAATCCTCCTTTTCCCTTAAGGCTGACTCAAGTAAGGAGACCATTGTCACGAGACTCTGGAGAGGTTTTCCCTTTCCTTGGCGAGCTTTGTGAGACGTGGACGACTGGAGACCCGTACGAAGGAGACCGCGACGTCAGAACTTGGTTGTAATCTCTCTTCGCTGGTTATTTAATAGATGATTATGATTATGGTTCCACTCCGTTTTCCATCATGTTAATGCGAGTAATGTCCTTTCTGACTGATGTTTAGTTACGTATGCTAGTTTCTATGCTTGTATCTGTTCGTTTCTTCCATGTGCAGGTGTTCATCCGCGGAGATCGTGGAGGGATTGTGATCTGCCAAGCTTGAGGAACGGGGACGCTTCTTCTTCAGATCCTAGCGTTGGAATCCAGGTAGGCTCTTATCTACAGCCTTTTCATTCGTAATTAGAAACCTGCGTCATGACATTGTTTGTTTGTTGCTAGACCCCTGCTGGGCTAGTAGGGATCGCCTCTGTCCGCAGAGGGGATTTACCTCAACACTAACACAATGTAATTAAAATGTAAACAGGCAAT